>OX465288.1:136738844-137938844 GCA_949987695.1 Merzomyia westermanni
CGAAACTATCAAACACTCAAACAAAAGTGAAATCTACTAAACAATCCCACAGTATAATGGGACAAAGAAAACTTCACTGGCAGATACCATATTTGGATATAAATTTATGCCAGAGACGAATAAGCAATATACACCTTTTACAAAGCGATGAGTGTAAGTGAGAAAGGCTAAAGCAACAACAACAACGCCAACTAACTTCACATGAACATCCAAAGCGTATTAAGCAGATAGGAAGGCAAGAGTGTCTGGGAGAAAAGGGTAAACGAAATGAACTCTAAACAATCGAATTGTGTAAAGGAAAAGACAATTGCATGTTTTTCGTGCTAAATAACAAATTCGCACATCAAAAGTGAAGCAGAAGACTCTATCAATGGCAGATAAACAACACTTTGTAGATACAAGTTATCCAAAATACAAAAAAAAAACTCAAATGAATAGGAAAGGCTATGCGCACGCACCGCCAAATCCAAGTGTGAAATGTGCCCCCAAAAAGGTAAGCTGACATGTGTGCCCACTAGCGTGTGTGTGGATGTGCAACGTACACGTAGTCGATAGTAGCAGTGAAATGATGTGGCATGAATCCCTTTTGGAATTCACTTATTGTCACCTCAAGAGCAAAGGTGCTAAATAAAAGGATGGACAGACAGACAAGCATACGGACAACGAAGCCCAAGCTGACTAACAACAGCAGTCGCAGCATCAGCCACAGTCTCAAAAGTATTGCACTACCCCCGACGTTACAGCAGTAAGGGGTAAGCAAAACCTAAATATCTTAATCTGGTCAACACCTTTTTAGCAGGAAGCACGTCGTGCGGGTGTGAGGGGTTGAGATTTCAGGTTTACTGAGATTTTTGTACCTGTGTAAGCTTTTGTGATAAAAACGGCGATTAGAAGTCCATAAAGTGACAAGAACATGAAAATTTTGTGTACACGCACGCTTACTCTGTGCATTAGCCGACTGACGGGTAAACTGACAGACAAACTGGCACACCCAAATGTGGTGCGTAAGTATTGAATGCACGGTTGCACTAAACAAAGTGGATGAATCGACTGCTGATGTTTGTTGAGATGATGAGTGGACATTTTGTAGGCTGCAATTTTAGATTTAATGCTGCTAAGGCAAGTGTGAAAGCTCCCAAGATGTTGCTCTTGGTATTCTTGTTTTTGCGGCTGCTGGTGCTGCAGTTGTCAACATTAATGATGCTTCAAAGTTTCGCAAGAACGGCCATGTACATACTATGGCAAAGTGAAATCAAAGAGGAAGATATAAACGCAGTTCAACACCTCGTTAGTCGCACTGGGCAAACGTACATAGCGGACACCCTTTTGTAAACAGATTTTAGCAAGCAACAGTAAAACAACAAATATAATCGCGTTTAGCATCAAAACGCGACATTGAATTGAATTGGTTTGGACTGGATTAAAAAAATGGAAATAAGCAACAGAACGTTCAACAAAAAGGAAACCCAAACATTATCGAAAAAAATAAGACTCTTTCAAATACATGGCGGTGTCCCCCAGAGGGTGTCCAAACGAAGTCGAGTCGGAGTGATCGGTGCAACTTTGAATGAGGCGGTCTTCTTATGATGCCTGAATTCGACGCAGTGTCTCCGTATTTGCCGTAGATGTGACTCAGCTTAAAGCAATTGTCTATTAGGATATTGCGGCACACAACAATTTAGCAGGAAATGCCTTTTGAGTATTTGATTATGCGCATGGCCTTTCCACATTTTGGTCTCACTACATAAGTGTTGTTCCAGGGCTATAAAATGACATCTGAGTTCGACGGTAATTTTGCGACAGACCTCTTTCATTCACATAATGGGCCGACACCAGTCCCGTTCCACACTGTAAGGTTTAATATCAGTATTTTCAGCTGGCATTAGATCTCGTGAGTTATTTAAAGCTTGATGTGACATGTATACATGTATGATGTATCTCTAAATTGAGAGTTTCCTTTCAATGATTGCTGCTCCTTTTTAAACAGAAAAAATATTCCAACGGCATAAGCCATATCTACCCTCATCTGTTTAACAAATATGACGAGCAAATGCCTGTACACTCCTATTTCAGGTTATAAATGTAACTAATCACGGACCAAGACAAGCGTTCACATTCATGTCATTGAGTGAATGTATTACTTTCGTGAAGCCGCTGTTTATGCCCAAATCTATCTTGCATGCCTGGCTTTCCCTTATCCAAATTACTACACCGTAGCCGTATTGCCTCAATGGTCAGAAGCAAAATTTTTTGGAGCCCCAGATACGCCTCAACAAACCAGAAACTTCGTAGAAGACACACTCAAAACAAAAATGGAACCAAAGCACAGGGCCCCCTAAGTAATACGAAAGTCGTTCCGCCGATAATAAGATGTTAGGCAATGGTTCCAAAATTTGGTAAAGTTTTTCAGTCCATGGGAGCACGGTTGGTGCCAGGGTGGTGCATTAGGCAGTTCCCGGCCCTCAACCGAAAAAAAGCGGAATCTTGAATGTGCCTCTTTCTAGTGTTCTCTCTCTTTATTCTTTTCTTCTATGAATCCTCTTCCATCTCCTCTCCCTTTTGAATGTGCATATCACTCCTTTTCCATCTTCATTTCCTCCTTTGTTATGTATTGTCCATTTATTTTTCCTCTCCCATATCTACCCCCATTCCTTATCCATTTCCTGCCCTCACTTCCTATACCCATTCCCCTTAGGCCATATTTTTAAGAAACGGTTGGGATTTGTCGGCTGCAGTTGAACCGAAGTGATGGGGACTATTTGTTCCTTCTCTGAATCGAACCAACCATATATCATTCATCTATCCCGATTTTTTCCTCAAAGAAATGGTGTGTGTTCATGTTCTTCTTTCTTTTTTTAATCTAAATATTTTGAAAAGCATCTCTACATATAATACAATTGTAAAAGGTCGATGTCTCTACATTGCAGGCATTTAAAAAAATCGATAGCACGGATCATTATTAAGCTTTTAGAAGCCAAATCAACTGTTTTTAGAATTTCTGTCTGTCTGTCAAACACTGCTAAATGGAATTGATTGAAATGAAAAACTGTTGTATTACTAGACATTTAACTTAAAATTTAAGATATCATCTGGTTTGATAGCTCGACCAGTTTAGGAGATATCGACCGATATATGGACCAAGGTGACCACAAATGTGTTTAGTACAATATGGGTATCAAACAAAACGTAATTATGAGTGCTGCAATAAGCGGTGTAATTAAGTTCCATATATTATCTGGTGTGGGATATAATGATTAAAATCGGACTTAGTCTATTATTAGTTCTGAGACACAGCGAATCGAGCGGGCTTTACTAGTACTTAATAAACCTTTACAAATTATACCAAAAAAGTTTGAATTGCGGGGTATAAAATTATTAGTGGAAGTGGATGGGTGAACAACAACTAGAATGAGCTGGCGTATCCACCAGATCCGCTTGAGTAAATTCATCTAAAGCATATTCATTTTACGTGTATGTATGTAAGTGTTTAGATGAGCACATTGTTGTCTGCTTTTGGACTTTGGTGTGCATTATCAAGGGAAGAGGCACGATTGTGACTTGACAGCCAACTGTGGTAATACACCCTATATCGAAGTATTTCAGTAGCATTTGCTTATCACAACGCCGCAGCATGTTCGTGCAGTCGAAAAAGACTCAAACAATAACGACGGCGAGGATAAGCAAGCCTGCGACATCTTTTTACCTCATTCCGAATGCACAAATTGTTCTGTACGCGCCTGAGCACAAACCAAGTTAATCTGCGCTTGAAGACTATTCAATCATGACGTCTGCTTGGACTTTAGCTAAAGCCATCTTGTATCAAATATTGCAACAATAAGGCCTAGGTGTATGAGTTAAATAGTTGTGCGCTTGGCATCCGGATACCAGTAGTATGAAGCGCTGTTCCATAGTTGAGGTACTGTAAGACGCGTTAAATTATTGAACAATCGAAAGCGTCGTCATCGTGCTCACTGCGCGCTCGTCATACTGTCTACTGTCGCTTTTGTCAAATCGTAGTTATGCACAGCAATAAAAAGAAGCCTCCAAGCTAGAGCCCACAGCACGTAACTTAGCAGTGGCTCAATGCACTGATGTTACATACGCCAGTTAGAATTGCCTTGCTTCTCAAGTAAGGGTAATAGACATAGATACTTGTTCTTTGGCAAGTTTTGTTCGCCAATATTTTTAATGGGAATCCTTGTTTGCCGCACGCACAATCATTGGAGGCGCACAATTGACTGATGGAAAGTGACACGTTCATGTTTTGTGTCACTTTCAGTCTATTTGAGATATTGTGACAAACGTGCAACACTGACTTGTTACGAGCTACTGGTTACTGTCCGATGCGTCCATTATGATTTATTTAAATTTATAAATAAGTGTTTTGTAGTAAGTTAGCAAAGATGTTGAGTCTCGAGGTAAATATATATACTTAAAGATTTTTATCTGAATTATGCGGTTTGATTAAGCCAATAAACGAATTTAATTAAAGGCTAAACTTCGCTTTAAATAATTATAATACTGAAGCTATAGACCTTGCTCTGGTATAACCCCAACGATTCCGGAACACAGAACGGCTTCACTTTATAACTAAACATTGAAAGCATTTTCGGCTGTTGAGGCAGGTGGTGTGATAGACGGCAGCCGACACCGGTTAGCTGTGTTCGTTGGCAAAACTTGCTAAGAACTGTCAGTAAAGTGAGAATGACGTAAAACTCTCTCGTAACGCCAAAACTAAAAAGTTTTCGCCGAACAGAAGTCAGAAGAAACTTGCAAGCAAAACAGCAATCGCTTTTTTGATTGCTTGATAGCTCAAAACTTAAAATTTTCGTTGTTGCTTTCCTATGTCACGATCAGCTGTTTTCACTTGCAAGTTTTACTGAGTGAAATTCCCCCAGCAGAAATTTGCAACTCTCTCTCTCAAAATTCGCTCTCTTGCTGCAAATGTTTTACGCATTGTTTACCCCTACTAGTTTGGTAGCTTCTTTTCGAATCGGAGTGGAAGGTAGTGGATTAAGGTACTCCGAGAGAGTGTAATGAAGGAAATCGCGTTCAGAGTTGCTTTAAAGTAAAAACTACATATAAAAACTTAAATTTAAACTAAAGTTTACATTCTGCAGGAACTAATGAAGTGTTATAACTGCTTTATATTCAATAATTTGGGTGTTTTAAGTCTTCACGTTCAATATTGCAGTATTTAAATTTGATTGTTTTATTAATCCACACAACGCACCCTGCGTGGTTTGTGTGTGTGTGCAGATTCGGAGTAAGTTGCGCTACTAGTAGATATATACTACGGTTTTGTGTCATCGAACACTTTCCAGCAAAAATTTGATAAAATTTCAAAATTTTATCATCACCGAACACAACTCTACAGAATTCACCTTTTCTTTCAGCTTAACCGCCTAGACCAAGTCGAATTCAATACAAGGTTAAACTATCTAATAAGCTGATTGGAAGTTCTTTCGAATTTTTTCCCTGCAAAATTCACCCCATTGCGATTTGGCTATTAATCCTATGATTTACAAAAAAAAAATTACATGGAAAATTAACGTCCACCTTTTATAGATTCGCCTTGGTTCAACGTTTCGAAATTCTGAGAAAAATTTGCATTCAACAGAAGAAAAGGTGAAAGGGCTGCCACAAAACTAGCTCAGTAAATACGTTTCAGATGAATCAGATCTGCTCCCAAAACTTGAGAAACATCAAATTCGGGTTCTCTCACAAAATAAGTAGCGGAATTCCGAATTTGATCTTCATCCGTTGTGGGAATTGCAAGTTATGCATTTAATTTTTTCATAGCTTCAAATCGGTGAGAAATTCCACACACAAAATCAAAGATGTAAGATCGGTTACTTCATCTGCATTCCCTTGGTTAGCTAATTGCTTCTTCTCTTGCTGATGGAAGGGAATGATGGTGGTGACTCGCTACGGTTTTACATTCCCGTAAATGCAGTCCCATTTATTCCGAGTGAACTGTAATAAGCTTTTTTCTTCGATGTCGATAGTGACGCTTCTGGCTCAAAAAATTATGCTTCCTTTATTGATGGACTTTAAAATTTTGGACCAAATCGAAAACATGATTTCGTTCATATGTCTACGAGTTTCTGCAGCCAAATTGAATTCAGTTAATTCGTCTAGGGCGTTTTGTAGTTCTTTGTGATGCTTTGCGAAAAGTTCGACTACGTCGATTGTACCATACTATCTGAGAGTTTATAAATTGAACACTGCTGCTGAATATGTTCAAACACTTTTGAAGAACTTCGAAAAAAGTGGTTTCGGCTGTACAACATGCAGCAGCGAAGACGACGCCCAAATTGAGACTGTATGACTTTGTGCACCATTAAATTTACCTATAATTCAAATTGGCGTTTGCTATTCCACAGAAATCGCTAGTGAATTGTGAATATCCTCTGCTCCATTGCCGTCAATAGTTTCGGTGGCAAACTCGCGCTTGAGTGTGGGTTAAATGAAAGAGAAATGAAATGAAAAATTAAAGAGAAGATTAAGTAAATTTAATAAATATTATTACAAATAAATCAAAAACCGTTTTCGATATCGTAAAAAAATTTGGCAGACAGATTATCTCCGGCAACAAGGAATATTCCACAGGCGAACAAAATGAGAGAGCTGGACAGTAATAAATACTTTATGAAAAAAAATACCATCAATCCAAAATTACAAGTCATTGGAAAAATTATATTTCCTATGTCGTATCTAAAAGGAATTGATTACATTTCAGTTCTTCACAAAAAATACCAAAATAATTTCCCAATTTTGAGGCTCGACTACATGGAATTTTTTTTGTAATTGAAAAAGCTACTAGGCGTATATGTAAATTCTTCCCCAGTACTTTCGGAAGGAATTGAAAATATTATTGAAATTTTTTAAATTACATTACAAGAGTTCAAAAAGTTATTTCCTATTTCCGATTCCTAAGAGGTATAAGTGCGAAAATGTAGATCGTTCCGCAACTATTTGAGTGGCATTACTCGAAATTTGGTGAATGTGTTGATTTTGTAACCATAACTGGCTATTGTGAAAAGGCCCTCCCACTTTTTATACCTAGCATGTAATAGTACACAGGGTATTCTAGTTTTGTCCATATAACAGTGGTTTGCAATGCATTGCAATGGTACAAAATAATGGAGATAGGTATAGAGTTCCATATATCAAAGTTGTTAGAATGAACAGAGGAATTCATTAAGACATATCCGTCCATCCATCCGTGGACAAGATAACTTAAGTAAAAATTTAGGTATTTGAATAAAAATTTGGCACAAAGGTTGCTTGCCAAGTTAGTTTGGTATTTAAAATGGGCGAAATCGAACCATAAAAAATTTCGAATAACGTTTAAAATAAGATAATTCAATAATAAAAGCAGCTACAATAATGAAGCTTGGTAAATTTGTTTAGCTCATCGTCGTTTTAACGATTTTACCAAATCTTTTGAAAAGGCAACGCCCACGCCAACTTTTTCATAAAAGTGAACTGAAAAGGAGAAAGAAATACTGCATATCTCATTGACTAATACAGCTAGAATACTATAATATGGCAGCTACATAAATTTTTATATTCTTTAGACGATTTTGGAAAGTGGGCTTTGCACCGCACACTTATGAGTCAAGCAAATTTCCAAATTCGACTGTTAATAACTTCATAACGACGTAAGGTAGAATTACGAAACTTAATACGAGGTGTACTATAGACATGTAGAGTACGCACACGGAAAATAAGCAAAATCGGTTTGCGACCACGCGCACTTTTGAACCAAAGTTTTTTAAAAGAGAGGTAGGAAATCGGAACATGCCATATCTCCATCGCTAGAATTTGGTAGTTACAATAACCTGATAATCTTATTAATGATTTTTTTTTATTTAAGAAAATGGGAGTGGCACCGCCAACATATGATTGAAGTAAATGTCGAATTTCAGCTGTTATTAACTTCAGACTCGGACGATCACGCCGGGTTTTGTACAAGGTGGCGCAAAAGTAATCCTCCTATCAGAAAATGCTATAAATTTTGCGATTGGCCCCTAAAGTCAGTTCTGTTTTGACATTTGTGTAGTAAACACATGCGAAATACACGTTAATAGACAATGTTACGCTACACTGCTCCAGAACGCGGAATATTGCTGACTATTTATTTGACCAATAATCGGTAGGGGCCAAACGGTTACTGTGAATGGTGAGCGCTAAAGAGCAATGATCAACGAGTTCTTTTTGCCGCAACTTGATGAATTGGGATTGGAAAACATGTGGTTCCAACAAGACGGTGCAACAGCACACACTGCACGTGCCACAACCGATATGCTGAACATCGGAAGCTTACTTTTGCGCCATCTTGTACTATAGTTTTCTAAGAGGGGGGTCGGAAAACAAAACATGCCATATCTCCTTCACTGAAGCAGATAGAGTACTAGAATTTGGTAGTTACAATGACCTGATGATCTTATTAATAATTTATTTTAAATTTTTCGAAATGGGCGTGGCACCGCCCACATATAAATGAACATTTATTACCGCTGACTTTTTCCAACTTTTTTTTTTCTGATATATAATTCAAAGCGTCGCATCCATCATAAAGATCCACCTCCCACTTTTCTAAAATTGTGTAAATATTGATTAAAGGACACATATATCCAAATATCATTCATTTAGACACAGAAAGGAGGTGTGGCACCTCCCACTTCTCCTTAATTATATATAGCCTATACTGGAACCACTGAACCCGAAAATCTACTGTAAAGGCTTTATAAATATCGGTTGAGTAGTTTGGACGCCAGACACACAGACACACATTTATTCTTATTAATAAAATTGAAATTTAGCTAAACAGAATGAACCTGGTGTTGCTTACATGGTAGTACAAAAAGTTTAAAACCTCTACATGCCATAACTCTACAACAATTTACCACTACCACTTTTACACAGCTGGGTATTTAATGTTCGGTTACCCCCGAACTTAGACTTCCTTACTTGTTTAAAATAAAAAACGCCATATTTCTAAGTATATACATTATATAAATAAGATTTGGCGCTAGTAATTGCAACCACTGCAAAATGGAACTTACACCATGGCATAGTTAAACAGGTAATAGCACGGCGGCCATATTGAAAATCGCTCCTCTAAAACGTCAAAACAGCACAGTACATGTTAAAGTGTAAACAAACCGATTGAGAGCAAGTTTGGCAGTTTACAGAAAATTAAAATAAAAGAAAAAATCGAATCAGCTGTTGAGTTTATATTACCTGTATTGGTATGCCATGACTTACACGTTTTCAGCCCTTTCATGACCATGAAATGGTATTATAACTTTGGTCTGATGTTTGTAAGTATGAGAAGAAGAAGAGGTGGACCCACCAATAAGTATACCGAAATGATCAGCACGATGAGCTTAGTCGATTTAGCCATGTTCGTCTGTCCCTCAGTATTAGAGAGTTTTTTTTGGAAATTGTGTATGGGGCCATTATTTTGTTATATATTAATAATTTCTCGGAACCAAAAAGATGAGACCAACGGGTTTTGGCCTTAACTCTTGCAATTAAATAACCAGTAACAAAAAATGTTGCAGCTTTTGTACTCATTAGAAATTCAAGTGAATTAGTGAAAATCCTTAAGATTGGGCCAATATATCAGATAGCCATTTCCCGATAAACGGGGTTTGGGCTACGTATATTTAAATTAAAAGGGTAAGACCTTACAATTTTACAGAGTTGGTACTTACTGTAAGTAAGTATCGGATACTTAAAAGCATGATATGCGTATTCATGCAAGGTACAAAGCCTTCGGCACAGCCGCAAACCGCTCTTTCCTTACTTGTATAAGGCATACTAATGTACATACATACAACATATGGAAAAAATTGCTTCTAGGTTTTTATGGCTGTTAAATAATGAATTTGTCAACTGGGCATCTCCCACTTAAAAATGTTCAGAGACTTTAGAAAAGAAAGGGACCCTTAAATTGTTAAACCAACACCTAAGTACAATAAAAATTGTATTAATTAATAATGTAATAAAATATTGTTTGCTCATTACATAACATGCACCTTTGTAACCTTTATAAAAAAAACTCTGAACGCCAGAAATCAATAAAAAAATTTTTAAATGAAACCTTTTCTCATGGTTTTGATATAGAGTCCAAAGGCTTTCAATGCACTATTCCAACTTTATTTTATTGCCTCATATTTTTATAGTCCAGTAAAGGTGTGAATCAGTTAATATACATCTTAGTGCACATATGCATGGTGTGAAAGCATGCATGTAACCGAATATGTAAAGTTCATAATAAAATTTGGGGCAAAAACTTACGTGCACATTTGCGTGAAAATTTCAATAGGCCATGAAATGACCACATAATGAGGCTGGTTAGTATTATAAAAATGCTATAAAAATCAAAATATCAAAAGCAATAAGAAGAGAACGCTGCATGTGCTCATAAGCCATTTTGTATTTATGAAGGCATGTTTTTGTATGAATAAGCAAGGAGTAACTGCATTAAAGTACTTAAGTTGATTTTATACGCTCAACAACAGCTAACGGCTAAATTTAGGTTAACACATTTATGTACTTCGTCGAATAAAAAAAAATTGTATTCAAATATGCCCCGCAGTAAAATTTTGAACCCGTGTCTAAGAAAGGCAGTCTCAGCGCTACACAGTTCCTATTTCGTACTGCGCCAGTTCAAAAAGCTATAGTCAAAAGACACATAGAGGTAGTGGATATCGGCAATCACTTATTCACAACCATACCCTCAACTAAACTACCCACAATGGAAAAGTTTGAGTAATGCAGAAAGGGAAGCTGCTTTATATTTCCTCTAACGGCAACCGTTTGAGGAAACGTTGCCGATGGGGAAATCTCTAGTTCTGAACTAGTGCACTTTCTGTGCAACGCTTCTAGTTAGCCCTAAATTTCTTTTACATGAAAATCAACAGGCGAGTTTAACATGTAGTGTCCTAGGCCGTAGAAATTGTCCTAGCTGTAACATATTTTCCATTGTTCCGAACTAGTTAGACATTCTACATTTTAGTTCTAGTAACTTAGTAGATTAGTACTATTTCATTCGCTCTTAAGCAATTCCAAATTATATTGACTTTAGCACGATTTCACATAGTATTGCGATATTTCTAAACCATTCCATAAATATGTAAATTTAAACTAGTGCGTTCCGACTTATTTTTATACCCAGCGTGTACTATTACACAGGGTATTATAGTTTAAGTCATATAACGTTGGTTTGTAAGGGTACAAAACAATGGAAATAGATATAGAGTTCCATATATCAAAGTTCTTAGAATGAACAGAGGAATCCATCATGTCTGTCCGTCCGTCCGCCCGTCCGTACGTGAACACGATAGCTTGAGTAAAAATTTAGATATTTAAATAAAATTTGGCACACAGTTTTCTTTCTGGCCACGGTAGGTTGCTATTTAAAATGGGCGAAATCGAACCATAGCCATGCCCCTTTTTTCGATATCGAAAATTTCGAAAAACGTTTAAAATTAGTTAATTCAATAATAAAATCAGCTAAAAAAAAGAAATATGGTAGATTTATTTAGTTGGTCGTTCTACCCTTCAGGCAAATGGTGGCAATTGGCCCCGTAATCTCAGATTAACCGGTGAAACCGGACCCGCTACTAGAACGACCTTTTGTGATGCACAAGGTGTGAATTACCACTTCTTGCATCACTAAGAGTCATTCTAGTGGTGGGTTCATATTCAACAGTTCAATTCGATAAACGCCAGTAGCGCCACCCGGCGGTATCAACGCATTGAAGTGCCGCTGCGGAGAGATACACAGACTTAGTATAAGCGCAATAACATGGTGCTGCGCATAGTTACACATGCAGTTCTCGGTAAAAATAAAAAATTCGCGTCAAAAAAGTTGTATCCTTCTGAAAATATCGTTTCTGTTAATTCTATTTCTATTAATACTTGCATAATGCATAGGTTCCTGGGAAGTCAAAGATACCTTTTATTACAAACAAAATGTGTATTTGATTTGGATGGCGTGTCGAATCACAAATAAAAAGTACACACATTTTATGTATACATTTTAAGCTGAGCAGATCTATAATTTTTTAGTGCAAATAAAACAAAGTTTCATTGCACTTTACATCCCGACGTTTCGCCAATTTTCCTTGGCATCTTCAGGGGAGTGACAATAAAAGTGGAAATTATGAACTAAAAACGATAAATTATACTATTAACACAAAAAACTTTAAAAAACATTTAAAATTTAAAATTCGATACCGCCTGCGTGCGGTAGAAGATCAAATCATAAATAAAACAATCTTTGATTTAAAATAATTTTCAAATCACAATTAAATTTAAGTTTTGGATTCGTGATTCAACCAAATCGAAGTTACAAAACCCTGGTCAGCAAGAAGATGTAAAGCGGCGGCCAACTATTATTAAAATAACAAAGTTCAGTTCTCAAACAGTTAAATTTAGGTTTAAAATAAAGACTAAAATATTTACATACATATATTAAATATATATATATATATACAAATATTTGTCCAGAAAATATGTACTTTAAATAAAAGTAGTATAAAAAAGCTAAAATGTTTGAATTTGTAAAATGGAAACTGGATTTATATTTTCTAAACCATCATAGATCCGCCACAACAGTCTTGTCAACGGACTGCCACAGCAGGCACGTCAAAGAACCAGTTCTATGAACCCATCACTAGTCTGCCACTATAGTACTTTCAAAGAACCAGGTCTTTGGACCCATCACAGTTTTGCCCCAAAAGTCTCTACGCGGTGGCAATTGGTCACTTCCAATGACAACTCCATGTTAAAGTTGCAGATCATTTTCATAGTAAAGGCCCAGAACTGAGACAGGTATCTTTTATTTGTGCCCGGTTAGTGATATATCACGTACCAGCTCTTTTGCCTGCAGGGTATTGACGATTTTACGAAATTTTTCTGAGCGTGGCACCGTCCACACATGAGTGAACAAATTTCAAACTAGAATTAAGAAACTTGATACGAGGTATACTATAGACATGTAGAGCACGCCCATGAAAAATAACGCCCACTTTTGTACTAAAGTTTATAAAAGAGCGGTAGGAAACCACAACATGCCATATTTCCTTCACTGATTTAGATAGAATCCTAGAATTTGGAAGTTACAATAAGCTGATAATCTTATTAATGATTTTTTATTTTAATTTTGGAAATGGGCATGAATGAATAAATATCAAATTTCAGCTATTATTAGCTTCAGAACCGTGTTGGATAGAATTACGAAACTTGATACAAGTTATACCATCTACGAGTAGAGTACGCCCACCGGAAATAAGCAAAATCGGTGGACGACCACGCCAACTTTGTACTTAAGTTTTCTAAGAGAGAGGGGTAGGAAAACAGAACATACCATATCTCCTTCACTGACGCAGATAAAGTGCTAGAATTTGGAAGTTACAATGAGTAGTTCTAAGCACTCAAGGTATATTAACTTTATTTGACTCACGGTAGTACATATGTATTTTTGATTAAGCCATGTCCGTCTGACCGTCCGTCCGTCCGTCTGTGAACACGATAACTTGAGTAAATTTTGCGATATCTTAATGAAATTTGGTATGCAGATTATTTGGCACACGAGCACTATTTGAAATGGGCGAAATCGGATGAAAGCTACGCCCACTTTTTATATACAGAATATTTTTGAAAATACAACAAAACAAGATTATTCAGAACGTAACACCCCTATAAAGATAAAATTTGGTGCGTACATTAGCATTAAGGCAGAAAATAAAATTTTCAAGAAATTTTCGGAAATTGGGCATTGCACCGCCCACTTTTGATTAAGTCAAATTTAGAAATAATATTAATCATAAATCAAAAACCGTTCAATATATCGAAACAAAATTCAGCGCACAGATTTCCATGGATACGAGGAATGTACCAGGATAAAATGAGCGGAATCGGTTAAGGTATACGCCCACTTTTATGTGAAAGATTTTGCAAAGGATCATAAATATGTTTAATAGGCAATAACTTTGCCTACATTAGCTTTATATCATTTTTATATCACTTTCAAAGTGTCCGTGAACGACGAAATGAGAAAAATATAAATTTTCGAAAATGGGCGTGGTCCCTCCTCTTTTATAGGGGATTATCCCACAAAGCTTTTTTTGCCATAACTCTGGTAAAAATTGATTTATCGAAACAATATTTGGCGAATATATTAAGGTAAATGTTTGTTGTAAAAATTGTCGAAATTGGTTAACGGCCACACCCAGTCTCTTAACATAGTTCTGAAATATTTGTTTGTAAAATGTAAAACGCCTTATTTCAATATCCATAAAATGTTGCGGCCGCCGTGGTGTGAAGGTAGTGTTGCCGGCCTACCACACCGAAGGTCCATGGTTCGAGCCCTGGTACAGGTAACATCAAAAGTGATTTGAAAAAAGTTTTTCAAAACGGGGTCGCCCCTCGGCAGTGGTTTGGCAAACTCTCCGAGTGTATTTCTGCCATGACAGGCTTCTCAGCAAAAATTCGTCTCCTTTGTAGATGCCGTTCGGAGTCGGCAAAAAACTGTAGGTCCCACCAATTTGTAGGGAAAATTCAAATCGGTACACCACAAATTGGAAGAGAAGCTTGGCGCAAAAATCTCTTAGGAGGTTTATGATGATATACCTGTTGTATATCGCGCCATAGAGATAGAGATAGATCTTGCACACTTAATACGCCTTTTAAGCAAAACTCGACCGCGAAAAAATTTTGTGGGTAAGTAGGCGTGTCGCCGCCCACTTTTCAGCATAAAAGTTCTCTTTTTTCGAAGGCTTGTATTTTCAACTAGATATTTCAATGAAAATTTGACAGCTGCTTCTCAATAGTATGTAGTATACTCCTGGCAAAAACTAGGCAAATCGAATAACAGAGAAGCAAAATATGCTGGCAAGTAGTAAATACTCCACTGCAATAGGTAAGTTACATAAGTTAAGGAGTCCACGAGTGTGGACCCCAAAAAATTAAAGCGAAATCCTGTGAAAAAGAAAACACATTAATTGCAGAGCAATTTGTATATTTTCCATTTGACGGCCTCTTCCAAAGTGATTTTACAATATTACTTATAGTCCAATTACCCACCGGTGTGTGACGTACGTTTACGTATCCCGTACGTACGTACGTTTGAGGGAATCTTATGCCCGTGGCGCCAACGGAGAATTCAGCCATTTTCTGTTGTTTACATTCAATACAATGTTGCTATTGATAAGTTTTCATGCATGCTAACTCAAACGTGTACTTTTGAAACAATTACTTTTCATTTTATGAGTGTCCGAAATTAATATTAAATAATTATAGCCAGTCAATTTATTTAAAAGCAACAACTTAATATCGCAATTTCAGGTTATTTCAACATTATTACGAAAATTTACAAGGTATTTTGAGGTATTTTTGTAAAGCAACTGCAAACGATCCATAACCAGCATACACGCGTATGAATAGGCAACACTGTCGTATAAGAGAGCAATCAGCTGACACGTTCTTACGCAAAAAATCAAAATTTCTTTGATTTCTACGGAACGTTCTACGTATACGGAAAAATTGAACGTCGGTGAGTGTTCGTTCACATGGCACTCTCAAAGTATTACCACCGCTTCGAAATCGATGGCATCCTGTATTAGTCGTCCGATTTAATGTGCCTATATTTCAATCCCCACATGATGTTTGGGAACTTTAAGAATCTCCCTATCTGCTATTAGTAACTATCGCCGAACAAGCAGCTACAAGATTCTTAACAGCAGTGAACTCCGCGGTTAAGGTTAAGCAGCCTCATATTGTGCAATGCTAGAGTATCGTATTCTATTCATGTCCCAGTGTAATGTTTACCTAAACTCTGCCCGCGCTTCTAGCTCGATGGTGACCAAGTAGTGATTATACCAGTTCAGTGCCAGTATATTAGACACCAGTATATTAGACACCATTATTTTAATGTCTATTATTATAATTATCAACGACATTCGTATTTTCTTTCATATCTGGCATCACTGTTTGAGATGGGTCAACAATTTTTTTTAGCATATACGAGTATATGTAAACGACATAGATATACATACATCTTATTTACCAAAGTGTCCTGCAAATGAATACACCATAGGAAAAGTGTGGGTAAAATATATGTAACGCAATGGAACGAATGAGTTTTGTGTGACCGTTTGAGCTAAAATTACAGAGATGTTAAAATTATAACCCCAAACGGTTGCTTCCAAAACAAATTCACATATCAGCACTTGTAAAGTCATGAAGTGGTTTGCGACCAACCGCAGCCAGCCGGATAACTACAAACGTTCAGGCGTGTCGAAGGACTTATAAGGACATGTGTTTTTTGTGTTTGTACTGTCGTGCTCGACTTGTTACATCACCACATACAAATCTGCTTGCTTATGAACAATTGGTAATTTATTTTTTCAAAATTACAAATTGCCTTTAAGTGGCAAAAAGTGTAACGAAATGTTGTGTAACGTAACCACTTGGAACCACTTTGCATCGCAGACCACCCATGCATCATACTCACTTAGATTTGCTCCTTTTTAATGAGGCGATATGTCGCCGACAACCTAGTCAAGTGACCCTCGTACATTTGTGTGGCCTATTTTGTATTGAAGCATTACATAATTTGTAAAGAAATTAAGTTGCTATCAATGTGGTTTTAGTATTATGCAACAAACGTTTTTTAATTGTTTTTTTAAACATTCAAGCCTTGACTTTAGTGGTCGTTAATAGCTACAAAATTTTATTACATGATAATTTAGTTTTATGTGAATCTAATCAATATACAGAAATTTATACAAAATACTCGTTCTTGTGATACAAGAAAGTAGAGGCGTATTTAAGCGGGGTTTTGGAGTTGTTCAGTGTTTCTAAAATTCAGATTTACGTATTTGAATTACTGTTTTCCGATTACTTTTGGTTTTTGTGTGAAGAAGTGGGCTACAAGGCTGGCCCCTGACGGACGACCTGCTTCCAGCGTTTTCCATCACTATCTTGTAGCTGCCAAGATTGGCGCTTCTGCACGGCTAAAAACGTACAATCACAACAATTTCACAACTAAACTCTCAGAGCAGCTACCTGAGAGCACAACTGAACCTATTGGGATATGCCGGCAGTAGGAGCATATCTCTGAAGTGCCCGCTGATGAATTAAATGGACATCGGCGAACCAAAAAAAAAACACTCGGCATGACGAGGCCTATAAAGCTATCATAAGGACAAATGCAACGCGACGAGTATGCAAACGCTACCGAAGTTCAAGAAGGAAACAAGACGCATTTTCCAGCATGTCTAAGGCTGTGCCATTTTCCAGGGAGATGGAAGCCAAAGGACTTCAGGCCTATAAGCCTTACAAGGTCTGGGAAAGACTTTTGGACGCTCACATTAGGAATAGTCTGCGCTCACAAAACCTCTCGAAGGCTCAACACGCATACTCCAAAGGCAAGTCCGTGGAAACAGCACTCCATGCTAACAAGACGAAGTTAGAAAAATTACTTGCCTTCAAAGATTACACTCTGGGTATTGTTCTTGACATTGAAGGAGCCTTCAATAACCTACATCCACAAGTCGTAATCTAGTCCCTTCTACGAAAGGGACTGGATCCTGCGCCGGTGGAATTCGTTAGACAATTAGTACACCAGGAGAACTATCCAAGCTAATCTGGGGGAGCCCTCAATAGTGCGATACGCATCAAGGGGCACTCCTCAAGGAGGAGTTCTATCCCCTCTACTGTGGAATCTAACAGTTAACAACCTACTTCTGAAGCTGGAAAACACCGGCTGCTAAAACATAGCATTTTCAGACCCTTGAACAGCCTTGAACCTCGTGGAGGACTGTTTACTGGAAAGCGGCCTTAATGTGAATCCCTCTAAAATGGAAATGATCCTTTTCACCAGAAAGTACAAATTACCAGCTTTTATACACTTTCTCAAGAGGTCAAGGACCTCGACGTTATCTTAGATAGTAAACTCAACTGGAACAAGCATGTTGAGGGCAGATCCAAGAAGGCAATCACTTCCCTATATGCGTCCAAAGTAGTCGTAGGGAAAAGATGGGGATTGAACCTCCGAGCTATGCACTGGCTGTACACCGCGGTAGTTAGACACATCCTCTTCTATGGTGTTGCTGTGTGTTGGTCCGCGCTCGAGCAACGCAACAACATAGGCAGGATGAGTAGAGTGCTTATAACGGGGACATTTCCATAAAAGCCCCCGGAAGCTTTGGAGGTCTTGCTTAACCTACTTTCGGATGACCTGTACGGAAAACACCAAGCAAGGTATAGCGCAGTCCGACTGAATACAGTTTCAACGCCGGAGCGACACCAGATTTGGATACGCAAGCGTTCTAGGGACCATACCCAGAAATCTAAGAGCCAAATACCAAGTTCTACACCAAATTCCCTAAGAAGCACGAATGGGGGGACGTGCATATTATAAACCCTCAGTCAACCTCCATTTTCAAGGATGGCTCAAATCTAAACGGCAAGGTGGACAGTCTTCCACCTCTTGCCACGACTAAACTCTGGCTCCAACGCGAATTCGACAAAGCAAATTCTAGATAGACACCGGAAACCACATGCAAGGTATCCAGGCAAACGTGGCCCCGCATCTGTAGGAAACGGGTCGAGTCCATACTCAACCTAAAACAACCCTCCCTAGGTACTCACGGGACATTTTATAATGGGATACATATTTAACGCATGGGAGTCCCTTGAAATGACTTCTGTCGTAGCTGTAGGGACGAGGAGGAAATAGGAAGTGTTGAACACTTCCTCTGCATCTGCCCCGCACTAGCTAGGGCACGACTGGAGTTCGTAAATAGGTGCTTATTCACTAGCTTAGTGGAGCTAGACTCTGCCGAAACCGGAGAGATTCTGCGTTTTACTAAGTGGACAGGATTGTTCAGCTTCCTAAGTGTTTAAAAGAAGATGGAACTCAGCCCTTATTCAGTGGTATCAAAATGAGCCATTCGGTCACCTTAACCTAACGTAACCCAGAAGAGCTTAAGCTATAAGCCAGCAAGTACAACGCCCGAAAATTCTATCAAAAAATTCAGAAAACGACAGAAGGAATTTATACCGTGGGCGAAGTCTTGTAAGGACACAACCGATGACCTGGTAAGAAATGTTTCTACTCTACCCTATTAAAAGGATAAACCGAACAACTACACAGAGAAGAGCCCGACCTCACAATCGAAGATGATGGAGTTAGTGTTCCCCCACCCTCCCGATTAAAAAACAATAGAGCAGCGGCGAGGAGTTGGTAAAGTCCACGCACCAGCTTGTATGCAGAATATAGTCGGAAGAGTGCATGCCTGCCACTTTGAATTTAGGTGTCCTATGCCCGATCCACAAGAAACAAGATTCTACAATCTGCGCCAAGTATTGCGGGATCAGTCTCCTTAATGTCGCAATATGTTCAGTTCATATCAAGCATATTGTGCGAAAGACTGAAGCCCACCGTAGACCAACTCTATCGACCAGATTATCACTATTACCCAAATTTTGGAAAAAATCAATGAAAAAAGAATTGACACATATCTTCTTTTTGTCGATTTAAGAACCGCCTTCGATATGGCGAAATGGAGCTGGCTGTAAAAAAATCCATTATTGAGGAATGGGCTTTTCCGACTCGACGTAATATCTCTAGTCTCCATAACAATTTCTATCTGGCGTACTGCGCCATAAAGACGAAAGTCTGCTTTCAATGAATTTATGTGATTAAATGGGTTATTAAGCTAGGTACGTAGCTTCCCCAACAGTCAACTTCACCTGAGCTAGGAAAATATTGTTCCAAAGATTAATATTTATCTAAAAAGTTAGTGATATAAAATCGTTTGAGTGGGCTATATCGTGTCCTTTAAAGACTGTCGCTTGGGCAACACTTCCTAGAACTGAGGACAATGCTTAGCGGCTAAAATATATATAACAACTAATTTAACAACATCAGGGTATCTGACAAATCTACTATCAATCCGATCTTCACGATAAATGAAACCCTAAAGAGAGCCCTGTATTAGGCAAGCGACCGCCTGGGCTCTGTCGCTATCCTATTCAAACATAAAGATCCATATCGTTCGAAAATAAGTTGTCAAATTGCTGAAAGCATTCCAAAAATATACATAATCCTATTTGTCGGTACATCTTTTGGTAATTTCCCCTATCTCTAAGTACGCGCTTTCAAACTTTCGATTAACTGAATTTGCTACTTAATCGTCCTGAGGAGCTTATGCAAGCATTTACAAAGCACTTTACGACATTCGATATCCAATAGATGTAACACCCACAAAGATAAATACATATATACAGGCATACAAATAAACGCGTAACAATCACATCCCCTTTTTCATTTCCAATTTTTTATTATTTCATTCTCCATTGGCTCTCACTTTCATACAAACATACCATCGTTCCCCTTCCTTCGCTTATCGCATCGTATTTATTTTATATCATTGCAAATCGGGATGGCTGAGCAAACATAATCACGCACGCACCATTTCGTTGAGTAAATTTTATCTAAGCCATCCCCCATATAGCCGGATGAGCTCAGTGAAAAGGAATCAATAACGCTCTGTCTCACTTCCGGTTTCCGTTTCACTTCCCATTTATTGTTGTATTACCATTATCGTCATCAGCTACCCTACCAACGATTGTTTATTTATTTTGTAGCCAATAAAGTTTGTATGTATATAACAGTGTAAAATGGAAGCCTCAAAAATCCATTACACGTGTTTGTTTGTATATACGAGTATACATATGTTTGTTTTTATATCATGGGATGGCCGCATCTCACAGTGAAACGTTACTATATAAGCTATGGCCAAAAGTAGATCAACTGTCGCTGAAATCAGCTTTTCTGCGATGGACTTCGGTATTCTGTACAGTATCTAAAAAAATGTTAAAAGAACTATTTTATACATATTTGTATATCAACACAAAGGTTAAATCGATTTGGATAAAATTTGGTAGTGAGGAACACTAAGATTTTTAACTAGTTGTTGCCAATCACGATGCTTTATTTGAACGAAAGGTACATAGGGTCACCACTTAATCCCATTATATTAATTTTTTTGAATATCCCCTATTATCTCGAAAAAATTGAAGCATTTAAATGAACTTTCGAAGATGGGTAATATACGACATTTCAAGCTCCCCTACCAAATTTTTTCGATGGTATTTGAAGGGTTCCCTACTAGACAGGTACCAGTTAACTGGTTGGTCAGATAACCCCTCGGCCTGACTTGCGTTTGCGTTATTTTTGCTTATTTTTCTCAATTAGTTTCTGAAGAGCAGTGTGCCAAATCTAACCATGTGTTTGCTGTCCGTGTGCACACGTACAGTATACGGCATCCCTTTCTTGCGCATGTAAAACCACATCTGTCTGCACTCTTCACTCTCATTATCCGTAATGAAAAGTTGGGTTAGCGCTAACAGTCAGGTATAATGCAAACGCACGCAATCGCGAATGGTTATGAGTACGGCAAACATGCGCCAGGCCTAATGGTTATGAATAATGGAAACTTCATATATAGCTAACAATGAAAATACAATTGGGTTTATTATTAGATTTGGTTTTTAATGTTTAATATTTAAAATTACACAATTTTCACGTTCACAACAGTCAATTAGATCTATAAATACATATTTATACCACTAAACATTTACAAAATATAATTTCACTCCATTTGCCGCAAGTTGAAAATTCCTTTGCTCGTCCACCTGAAAATATGAAAATTTTTGTGCATAAAAATATAAACCCGGACTTTACTTGATTAATAACAATAATAAGCACTATATACTTGCCTTATCTAGGCGTATTACTTGCAATTTCTTTGCAAAACTCCTTATTAAATATTTTATATATTTTTTTACGACGCACTAACATTTCACTCACAATACCAAAGAAGAAGATACACAAAGAAAAAAAAAACTTGACAGAAGGCTTTGTGTGTGTTAGTAATTTACAATTTTCGCTTGCATGTATTAGTGAGTGTGGTTAGGTCCGTCTAGTAGGGTTGCCAACTACTTAAAATGTTTCAAAATTTAGTGACGTATGTTCATATGGATATTAAACGGAATATTTTTAGGTAGGGTTTCCACCTGCGATTGCCAGCTAATCCCATAAAATGTTGTTTTGCATGTCCGCTATTTTTTTGAAAACGCCTGGACACCTTACTATGAAATTTTATACAAATATAAATCAGCAATCTTAGCTCTCTCAATCGAGTTGCCTGAAACTACTCCAATAAGGTATGTTAATTTGGATATGAAACGAATAGTATTTTACTTGGTATTCGACGAAAATATTTCCAGGGCTACCAACTTGTGTTATACATGTATGCTTTATTTTTCGATAGCCACCATTATTTCGAAAACTTATTGAACGAATTAATTAATAAACACGGTTGGTAAGTAAAACATTAGTTAAAAACGACTAGAATGTCTTTACTGATGAATGTCTACAACATACTAAATAATGTGGGAAGCTAAGGTCCTTCGCCGAAGTATTCTTATAACTTTAAGCGAATTTTTCTTGTATATTAATATCTTTGCATATCCCCTACTAACCCGGAATGGGTCATCCAATTATATGGAATTTGGTTGTACCTGAGAATGTTTCACAAATTTGCCACCTATGGAACTTATTTCTTAACTTAAGTAAGATCTGGCGGCCGCCGTGGTGTGAAGGTAGTGTTGCCGGCCTACCACACCGAAGGTCCATGGTTCGAGCCCTGGTACAGGTAACATCAAAAGTGATTTGAAAAAAGTTTTTCAAAACGGGATCGCCCCTCGGCAGTGGTTTGGCAAACTCTCCGAGTGTATTTCTGCCATGACAGGCTTCTCAGCAAAAATTCGTATCCTTTGTAGATGCCGTTCGGAGTCGGCAAAAAACTGTAGGTCCCACCAATTTGTAGGGAAAATTCAAATCGGCACACCACAAATTGGAAGAGAAGCTTGGCGCAAAAATCTCTTAGGAGGTTTATGATGATATACCTGTTGTATATCGCGCCATAGAGATAGAGAGAAGTAAGATCTGAAATAAATATATTTCATACAGGGCTACCAATCAGCGTTCCTACCTTATCCTATTATAATAAATTATGTGCATTTGGATGAACTTTTAATTTGGTGATATTACAAAACGTTTCATAACAGTTTCATTTGTTGGCCTTAAAATGTTTATTCCACTCCGCCGAACTTGTTTTGATCAAATTCAAGTTCTTCGTTTAAAAGCAAAACGTCTACAAATTTGTTTTTCACTTAAAAGTATTTAGAAATATGGCTTATTGTCCGGCAACATCGAAAACTTCCAAACAAAGCTCGTTCCCTCAGGTACTAGAACTTTATATCACTTCGATATAGTCTGATGGTGGCACTAATCATCATGTATTGGATTACCGAGATATACACAATATGGCCCCTGCATTCTGAGCACAACTAGGTAAAAAATATTAGTAATTTTTTTTTTTTGTTAATTCAAAATTTCTTCATATTCAAACATTTTTTTATATCTCTACATATAATGAAATTGTAACGATGTCTGTACATTACAGATACTTAGGAAATTCGATAGAAGGGATCATTACAAAGCTAATAAAAGTCAAACCAACAGTTTGAAGAATTTTAGTCTGGCTGTCTGTATGTTTGGGCGCGCATCACTCAAAAACTACTTAATGGAATTGAATGGAGCTTTTACCGTTGTAGCACGTTTAACCTAAAATTTAAGATATCATAGACCGATTTGTGAACCAAGATGACCCAAAATGTGTTAGTGCAATATGTGTATCAAACGAAAGGTGACAATGAGTGCTGCAATAAGCGATATAATTAAGTTCCATATCTTATCTGGTATGGAATAATGATTAAAATCGGACTAAGTATTATTAGTTGTGAGAGGCAGCGAAGCGGGCCGGGTTTACATATACTATATATATGTATATTTGGTTACACATAAAGCACTGTGCATATTTAACTCCATTTATTGTTTTTTTTTTCAATTGCCAGCTTAGTTGAGTAAGCTGCCTTGAATACATACATACATTCGTACATTGATAAGCCCATGCAAACTCCATGATGCTGCTTTTGTGGGTGGCTTTATTCGAATTGTCCACAGAAATTCCATTGCAGATTCACATTCGCAATTATTTCTATTTTTAGATATGTAAACATGTATTCGCATATAAACGTTACCACCTTTCAAACATACATGTGTACATTAGGGTGCCTCATCAAAACTGATAAACCAGAGTTCTCGGTGTATTCTCGTGCAGCGCCGTTCACGCCAACAATTTCACCAATTATCTAAAGCAAAGCAAAATAAATTTGATTCCTGCCAAAAAGCTTACAGAAATGATTTTAGCCTATTTAGCTTTGTTCGAAATTAACTTGACTATCGCTAAACTCGATTCAGAATAGAAAGTGTGTTCATTTATGGTTGGATCCTTCAACCAAGTCAAAGCTTATTTTCATTTATGATTAATTCGCTATTTGAAAAAAAGACACTTTTTTCTTGTGACTTGATACGTGTTGGCAGTGATCGGCACCCCTCTTCTCAGATGCCGTCGGAGAAGATCAACCTTATTCTCATCGGTGATAAATCGTGGCCAAATATTATTATTATATTACTATCTCCAGCTTCATTTCTAGAACATATTTTGTAAGTGGTTTCAATAAAAAAAAGTTTTATATTTCGAATGGTAACACTGCAATTTTTTATTGAGACACCCTAATACATATAAACATGTAAGTGTTCCTGCATTCGTATGCTTTTTGCAAACACGAACCTTTTAAACTTGTTCAATGATTTGGAAGCAAATTGATTCCATTCAATTTCGACTTGAATTGATATCTGTCGCCGCCTCTATTGCCAGCGCTGTCGCCGTCGGATTTGCCATTTAACATTACGGACGCGACAATGAGAATGGTAATGGCAACGACTTCTACAGAATTGCTGATTTTTTCAATATTTATTGGTTAACCTTTATTGTTAACAAAAAGCTCAACTTTGAAATCAGTTTTGTTGCACAAATGAATTTGGGTTTGCGCAAAACTAGGACTTTTCGATTTACAAATTTCTATTTTTATAGCTCCTATATAATCAATTTAGTCGTCTGTTTTTTTTTTCTACTTGTATTACCCAAAATTCGTTCAAGTTTCATCACCGAAGCAACAACCCTAGAAAAATAACGAAACCTGGCGTTAGACTCCCACCCAACTTATAACAAAATTAGGGACATATACGAGAAAGACAAGAAACTGGTTGATTTCCGCAACAGGGCCTAGGAACCTCGAGTAGAGAATCTGTAGTGAAACTCCTGTCTAGCTCAACCAAATAAAATAAATCGGAGGTCTGTCTTTAATATTATTGTTTTATTCCAGAAATATGGAGTTATTCAGAAGTGGTAGCCATAATGAAAACTGGGAAACCCCTTCATCGAAGAGAGTTTTATATTTCGCCAGTAGCGAAACACCTGATCGTCAGCAAAGCTATCCTAATAAGGCATAGCACAATTACCACGCTAAATATTATAAATACTCCAATTAAATGAGAACTTAACAATTCGGGTATACCGTCCATTAATAATTAGGGTTGTGAATAAATAATTGATAATTTTTTTAATTATCGACTTTATTAGATCGATTTGATTCATTGTAAATATCGACTCATAATTACTCTATTATAATAATTACAGTTTTAAATAATTTTTTTCTTAATAGTTCCATCTGATGGATGAAAGTATCCGTAAAACTATTTTTT
Source organism: Merzomyia westermanni (assembly GCA_949987695.1). NCBI lineage: Eukaryota > Metazoa > Arthropoda > Insecta > Diptera > Tephritidae > Merzomyia > Merzomyia westermanni. The sequence continues at coordinate 136,764,613 of OX465288.1, forward strand.
TTTTGTCTATTGAAACCAAAAATTGCTCTATTTTTACTTCTTATTTCCTTTTTTATATCTAGGATCTTTTCTAAAACACTCAGAAGGAATTTTTCGTATAAAAACCCGATTAACTTGCAAAATTCATCGATTTTTCAACTCGAAGACACATTCCTATTCAAAATAAATTTAAAATTCCTTACTATTCTTGGGTAAGCCGCTGTCACACCCATCTTTAATAGTTAAACATTTAATGTAACCGTTTTCCAGGGCAATATCATATCATTTGATATATAACACTTGAATTAAAATGAGATTTTCTATACATACATCAACATAAAATAAATCACGTTACTAAGCGGAGGGAATGTTGCGTCCAATGTGGCAATCGCTCCTAAAACAAAAGCTGTATACACTTACGAATACAATAAGCGTTTATTAAGGCAAGTAATGAGGAGTTCGCTAAGTTGGTGGCTCTTAAATATTAGAAAGGGAAAACTAAAACTAGATATCGAATACTTTACTATTATTTTACCTCTTTAAAATGTCAAAGAAATGGAGACCATGTAAAGCAACATAGCTAAGGAACGATCAGACGGAACTCTTCCAAGAATATTTTCGTATGCTTTGCAGATGCCGTTAGGAATCGGCAAAAAATTGTAGTTCTCGGCAATTTGTAGGAAAAATTAGAAGCAGCACACCACAAATCGGTAGAGAAGCTCGGTCGTAGTCTTCTCCGAGGTATTTAGGGCCAATAATTTAAAAAAAAAATTGTATTCCAGATTATGTAGAGAATGCGTAAAACGACGAAGTTCAAGAGTAAATGAGCAGAGCGGAGCCAACTCTCGCCAATAATTGAAGTTTCGCAGCTTCTGAAATAAATCTCTCCCAAAAGCTTGGTGTCTGTTTCTTATTTGTTCCACATTTTCTAATACCAATATAACATTAAGATAATAATTTTTGTTGGAACGATTTTCCGTCATCCCTTGTCAAGTTTGGTTTTGTGACAAACCGGTTTCGGCGTTCTGCCATTTTCAATGCCTAGCTTCGTCCTGGTCGTTCTCCTATATAGCAAAGACAGAGAAGCTCATCGAGGAAATGAAATGCCGCATTATTAGGGATAACCCCACGGATAAATACCAGACCGAAGTTAAAGAGGTTATAAAAAATGCTACCAAAATAATAGACGAGAGGATGGCATATACCCTAACACAAATGAATCCATCTGCTCCTCCACTCATTGAGTTACCTAAAATCCACAAGCAGGATACGCCGATGAGACCTATAATTAATTTTAAGTCCGCGCCGGGTTATAAACTGTCGAAACATCTAAAAACGATTTTAAAGGACACTCTGAAACTAGGGCACGAATACACAATAAGCAATACGATAGAACTACTACAAAGACTTGAGACCGTTAAACTCACAAGGAGCAGTAAACTCGTATCCTTTGACATAAAGGACTTATACCCGTCAATACCACTAACAGATACAATGGATATAGTCAACAAAACACTACTGGACAAAACTGAAGATACGGTAAAAACTGCGCAAATTACCAACGCGCTAAGAACAACGCTGCGGCAAAACTATTTCCGTTTCAACAACAAAATATATAGACAGACAAACGGGCTAGGAATGGGTAACCCAACATCGGCCATTCTCATGGAAACATTCATGCAAAACTTGGAAGGAAAATATATACAGGAGTTAAAAACCAAGTTAGGCGTGGCATTCTACGCTAGATACGTGGATGACATCATCTGCATCCTAAATGACGATAACGAAGAGCAAATACTAGAGTTCCTCAACAGGCAACATAGCAACATAGAGTTCACAATGGAAGTAGAAAAAGATGGAATAATGAACTACCTGGACTTAACTATAGGGACTGACAAAATAACAAATAGGTTCAACTACGGCATTTATAGAAAACCGACTGCCACGGACACCATTATATACTCTACATCAAACCATCCGCAACAGCACAAAAATGCAGCATTGAGGCACTTAGTGGATAGGCTTCAGAGAACGCCGCTCACACAGGAAGCATACTGGAGAGAGCTTAATACAATATATAACATAGCGGCAAATAATGGATACAAGAAAGCACTTGTGGATAAACTCAGAAGTAGCCATGGAACACAAAAAAGAGTAAACGTAGAGGAAAATCCAATGGTTTGGACGGCAATGACATACACTGGAAAAGCGACGTACAAATTAGCAAAGTTCTTTAAAAGATATAACATCAACACAGCATTCAGAACATCCAACAACGTCGGACAAAAACTAAGAACCGACACTAATTCTGATGACCCATTCAACAGACACGGAGTGTATAGGCTTACTTGTGAATGTCAATACAGCTACATAGGACAAACAGGAAGGAAAATAAGCACAAGATTCCGAGAGCATATCAGGGACTACAACAAAAAACACGAAAACCCACCATAATACCAGAATCTAATTTCGCGAACCACATGTTTGAGAACAACTGCACCCCAGCTAACATAAAAACAACGGCTCGAATACTTCACGTACAAGGAAAAGGCCGGCGGCTCAATGTACTTGAGAACATGGAGATATACAAGTTAAAAACATTTGACGGCAGGATCATAAACGAACAAACCAACACTATCTCTGACGAAATATTTGAACCCTTAAAACTAGTTTACAAAAAACAGCACAAGCCAGCAGGTACAGCAACCAAACACGTAACAATGAACAAGCAAAAACGAAATATGAACCAAACTGCAAAAATCACCGATTTCTACCTACATCAACCTACCGCTTAGCTAACAAGCGGTATGTCTACATACCTACAAAAACAACCCTTGGGACAGATAACAATTCGGACGTATCAATACCGCGCACACACACACGCATATTAACGTTACCTACCACGAAAACATAGATTGACATTACCTGCCACAGCACCCACGGACTATAAAAACAACGCAGCGGATAGACACAGACCAGAACGAAGCTAGGCATTGAAAATGGCAGAACGCCGAAACCGGTTTGTCACAAAACCAAACTTGACAAGGGATGACGGAAAATCGTTCCAACAAAAATCAGCTCACTACCCTGTCGGAAGATCAACACAACAAAATAAATCATTAAGATAATAAGGTAAAAGTAGTAACTTTGCATAGAGAAAGAAACAAGGTCTTGAACTCGAAAAAGCAACTTAATAAATTAGCTCGACAATAAACTTTAATATATGTAACTGGAAAATAGTAAAGATAGTCTCAATCCGCGGTGACAGGAGTGAGTAATAATAATAATAAACCCAACGGATTATTCACCATCCCGGCCAACCGACACGAGGGGCCCATCTGCATAACGCGCGGATTAGATTTGCCGAGTGTTTTAAAGGCGGAGGTTTGTTAAGCTTCGAGATCTGAAACTGCTCAGCTACAGAAAAAAGTTCATCAGCCGAGAACGATACATTAAAATATAAGTCATTTGTTAAGAGAGAATAGAATAGTTTTTTTATTGCAAAAAGCGAGTCCGAAATATCGAAAGTGCCTGAATGAGAGTTAAAATCTTCGCATAGACACTGGAAAGGCTCGTCTAATTGAAAATTTGTTCTGCATTGCTTCAGAAGAATAGGTTGAAAATGTCTTGCAGCTCGGTAGAGAATATTAAAGTTAGCTTCTTTCAGAAGAAATGGGCTAGAAATTGATCCATTTAAGAGTTTAGACATAAATATTACAGAAAGTATTTCCCTACGACTTGCCAAGGATGGGAGATTTATAAGTTTCCATATTCCAATATCTATCTAACTAAAGTTGTAAAAAGTGTCTTAGTAACATAAGGGTCGCTAAATTCATTTTACCACCTTTTCAAAAAGGCTAAAACGCCTCTAGCCTTATTGACTGTAGCCTCAATATGAGGAATAAAACTAAGTTTGCTGTTGATAGTCACATCCAAGTCGAGTAGCGCATTAACTTGTTCAAGAATGTGGTTGTTAATTGCATAAGAACCTGGTTGTATATATCTACGTGAGAAACACATGAATTTACATTTATTTAGATTGAGCGGCATATGGTTTACGTTGCACTGGGTAACTAAGTAGTCTAAATCCGATTGAACCAAAGGACGATCTTCCACCGAAGTATTTGACTTAAATAGTTTTACATCGTCTGCATACATGAAGATCTTTGAATACTTTATTGTTGTACAGATATCGTTTATGAACAGCAAAAACAGAACCGGGCCAAGATGGCTGCCCTGAGGAATACCTGAGGTCACATCAATGGCATTAGCAAAAACATTTTTCAAAATTACTCTTTGTGTTCTACCACTTAGATAGGAGGAGATCCAACGGGTAAGACCAGGTTGAAAACTAATGAGATCAAGTTTGTGAATGAGTAAAGAGTGACAAACTTTGTCAAATGCTTTACTAAAGTCGGTATATATAATGTCGGTGTGGAGATTATCGCGAAACCCATTCGAGACGTGGGTAGTGAATTCGAGTAAATTGGTTATTTTCGATTTATCCTTACAAAATCCATGCTGAGAATCTGCAATCAGTGTTGAGATAGAAAATGTTAGGTGATTAGTAACGCTAGCTTCAAATAACTTAAGAATTGTGGATAGCTTTACTATTCCGCGATAGTTTTCTATGGACGACTTACTCCCACTTTTATGAAGAAGAATGAGAGAAGATTTTCCATGGAGTCAGGAAAACGTCGCACTATAAAGACATATTGAATAAATCAGTTAGAGGCCGGTAGATGTAAGTTGCACACTTTTTAAGAAAGCTTGTAGGGATTAAGTCAGGGCCATATTTGACGGATTGCTTTAGGATAGTTAGATGTAACAAAACATCTTCACTGTTTAAATTTGGAACGTAGATTGATAGATACAGGTAATTATTATGTGATGAAACGTTATCGGAAGAATAATTAGACTTTAAGAACTGAGCAAAGAAATTAGCAATCTCTACATCGTCGCTAGAAATATTATCTTTCAATTTCATCACGGAAGGAAACCCCGTTACCCTGCGTTTACTGTTTACGAAACCATAGAATGAGGGATGGTATACGTCTTCTGGCAGAACTAGGGGATCGCACCGATGTACACAGAATCTAGACAAGTCATCAACGAATGCCACGTTTAAGACTCTTCCGAAATAATTCGGAATAATGTAAGTATAACGAGCTCAAGACCAGTTGATAATAATTCTTAGTTAATTATTATTATTTTTAATTAGAGGAAAAATTGAAAGCAACAAACATATACAGGCTATAGTTATAGTACTATTTCGAAAACAGCCACGATTTCTCGTCAGACTAATTCGTATAGTTTTGCTATTTCAGAAATATATGTATACCGTTGGCAAGATAACAAACAACAATTAGAGGAAAACTTGAATTAAGCAGCTTGCAAAACTACACGCAGCGTAGCCTATGGGCTAGGCAGCTGCGCTGGCAATCAGAGTGAGTGGGTTCGATTCTCCACAAATGTGTGGAAGGTTAAAGTCACCCAAAACTATCATAGAGTCCGCGGGCTTAACCATTGAAATTACATCTTTAATCAGAGAAAGTGCTGCATATAAACTGATAGATCAGATGACGGTGGAATATAGCTAACAGATAAGTAAAGGAAACTAGCAGGATTCGAATGCAATTAAATTCTGTGTTATCAATACCGGGTATGATAACATTTTCAGAATGGAATTGGAATTGGATAATGTACAGCCAACAGGACTAGTACTATAACTGTAGTCTGTACATGTTTGCTGCATTTTACTTCGTCTTTTAAAAATCCAAATAATAAATAAATAAGGAAATGAGAAGCGCTTCACTAAAAGTTGTTGAAAGTAAAAATTTTTAAATGCCAAGATGCGCAAGGAAATTTTGGTTCCATATGCCGATAGTTGGATTTATCTCCTGCTAAGAAATAATTATAGATCATACACCTAAATTCGTTGTTTTATTTTCAATTTGCTCGGTCTCGATTACCGTGAACGTCGCCCTAAACGAACTTTTGTTAGTCCTGTCGTTAATGCACACTGGGCGTGTCTATGATTAGCAAACAATCCAATTCATAGATCATAATTGTGCTTACATATTTGCAAATAAACAAAACATATTTTGCTCAATAAATAAATAAGTGAAGTTGTTATGGCCATTGGCAATTCTCGTAATAGCACAATGCTGATAAATTATATTGTTGCTAACTAAACTTTTGTTGCTTTAACAAGATGTTGTTGTTGTGGGCAATGAATTTACACACATGTAAAAATAATTTTATCTGTACACAAACATGTCGCAACATACAATTTATTAAACTGAGCCAAATAAATAATTTTTTTTTTCCAAAGTTATATCTATATTATTTTTCACAATGGTGAAAAAAGTATATTGTTGTTGTTGTTGTTAACAGTGAAAAAGTATATTAACTTAATTCCACACAAAAAGTTGTGAATGAAAATTTGTATGGTTTTCTGATTTCACGCATTTAATTTAAAAATTCGGTGAAAACGCCCAAACAAATATACGAAAGCGATATATATTCATATTCTTAAAAGGAATTGTATGGTTTAAACTCAGGCATCAAAACATGTAAATTCCCTACAAAACTATATGTAGTTTAATTTTTTAATTTAATGGTTCGACAGTTGTTTAACAAAAATCAGATCAGTGCCAGAAAACCTAGGCCAGCAGCTATTGACCTTTAGAAATTATTGTTAAGCACTTTAACGTTTACAATATTTTCTCTTCTTATTTTTGTGAGTTTTACGAGCTTAAGACTAGTGGATAATAATTCTTAGTCCATTATTATTTTTTTTTTTTGGGTATTTCTAAAGAGCTTTTTGGCCGATGTATTAAAAGCGAAATAAACTTTCTTTTTTTCTTCCAACAAGTTATTTTTGATTGAAGGAAAAATTTCATCGCGGCGAATCGAACACGCGCACTTCTGGCAGTAAACTGTAAAACTTATAAAAATATGTAAAATGAACAGACCGTTAAAACCAATAACAAAATATTTTCTCTTCCACTATTCCAAAAAAAATAATCTTGGCACGGTCTAATATTCATACATTTACTACTAGCATTTTGCTTTTCAAAATTTCACCTCCCTCGAATGCTCCATCTTGCCGCCGTTTAATTCCATAATAATTTATTGCTGTTGGGATATTAATTCACATTTTGCGTTCATTTGATAATTGCACGATACCTGAAGGTATAATTTTCTGTTTTCATTACTTGCTTTGATTATAATAATTAACCGAATGCTCAGATACTTGCAACGCTCAACGAAACAGCGAGTATTTCTTATACTTATGTGTAGATTTGTGAACATATATTACATCAATATATGTATCTGTAATTAAGTACTAATTGCATATTTCTGAATAAAGTAAGTATTTGAAATTAATAGGCCCATTAATCTTATTTTGATACGAAAAACAATGAATTTAAATTTGAAAATGTTTTATAACTATGAAACCCTTGTAAGTAAATTGATTGACCAAACACTCGCGCCATCTCTCTTCCTCTTCCTAGGTACACGCTTGCATGCATAAGAGTTGCCATCGTTATCTCTGTTGTGTTTAACTAGTGGTGGGAGTGTTATTGAGTTAGGGATGGTATGTACATGCTTGAGAGTAATCGCCACACGACAAATTTCTTTGTCAGACTACAGACAAGGCGACTCAGATTTCTGGGACCACGCTTTTTTGACAGTCTACCAGAGGGGAGAGACGTAGATCTTCGCTTCTTCTTAAGTTCATATGGGAGATTAGTGGCTTAAAAATTATAGAGAAAGTTTCTACAAAAACTGCGTAAAAGCAGCATACTACGAAATTGTAATAGAAGTTCGGCCTTAATCTCCTCGGAGGTAGATAAATTGATAGTAGTTAAGGATAGCATTGCGACAGGTCTATTGTGCCCTCATCTCTTTACAAAACCTCATCCAAGCCGATCTCCTTCAGGAAGATGATTATATCCTTTGGCTTGAGGGTTTGTATGTGTTTTTGCTCTGGCCATGGTGATCCCAGGAATTTTCCGCTTTTCCGCAGTTTCCATTGCCGCGCATATCAGAAGGATGTGCTTCGCAGTCTCTGCCATTTCGTGACAGAATCGGCGGGTATAGTTTGACCGTATACCCAGTTTGTTTAGGTGGCTGTTGAGTCTGAAATTACTTGTTAGCATATTAATAAAACTTCTTAGATTAGTTTTAGAGAGGCCTTTTATTGCTCTCTAGCGGGAGGTATTATAACCCCACAGGAACAGTTTTGATTGCAGCATGCCAGGCGCATGGAGGCAATAGTCCTCTGTTGTTGTTGTTTTGGTAACGACAAAAACACTCCCCGAAGGTTTTGGAAAGTGTTGTCGAATTAACAGTGCTTGGCCAGATTTGAACCCGGTACTCCTTTGCGGTACTGTCCAACTGTCGTGGTAGCGATTTATGACCAGTGAAACCTTCTAGGTCATGTCACCCCTCCTTCCGTAAGGAAGGATAAGATGGGTAATGAGAGGTGAGAGGCATCATATCCGTAGATCAACCATCGAGTTACACGTCATTACCTTTGTGCATATTAGTCGCCTCTTACGACCGGTATGCCTACCTCGGGCATATTCTAAACCTCTAACCCGCAGGGTCACTTCTCAAGTATTCCCTGATTGTGTGAGGACCCACTGGCAGTATTGGTGTCTCGCTAGGCTACCTACGCGGTCATTTCCCTCGGAGGTATATCGCGCCAAATTATTGTTATTTTTAGCATTAGGCTGAACCGGCTACGCCTCTATATAAACATCGATAGGACTACTCAAGCCACATGTGTCAAAAAAATAATATACAAAATGTTCGATGACGACCTAAGAGACCGTGTGAGTGCATGAGGATTTGGCTTTGCCTGAAGTATTGGCCGTTCTTTGTTCGTCCGTCCGCTTCTCGGAAAAGAGTTTTCTGCTAGTCTAAAAAAATTGTTTGATTTGAAAACAACAAAAAAACTTTAGCAATGAAAAAAAAAAATTTGGATGAGTAAACAGGTCGAACAAGACCTGGCCTCTTTTGGTCCTTGCCAACTGGAATCGATTTAGCTAAAAAGAAATTCTTCGTTGAAACCTGAATCAGTTACACCTACTGGCATACTTTTTAGACCATAGCTTCTTAAACTGTCAGTGCATAACAAAAAAACTAATAAAACTCATGAAGTTTTAGCATAACGGCTTAATAGGCCCTTTACTACTTCGTCCATAGAAATATATAAAGCCACTTAGCAATGAACAAATAAGACCAGTAGCTTTGACCACATGCCACAGCAATAACTTCTTTTAAAGCAAGGTAAGTATCAAATAAATCTTCTTATGCTTTCCCCCAAAACTAGGAAACTAAAAATAAAGGTTTGCCAGTTAATACATTTACAATTGATCAGCTCACAACTTATTTTCCCATATACCTATTATGAATATAAAAGAAGGTTCAACCTATTAGTAGTTATTGATTGTGTGACCCTGTGCCTGTTGTTATTATTGTTATGTTATACAACAACTTATTTAGTTTAAGAAATACTCTCATATATATTAAACTGTAAATTATGTTGTCTTTGAGACCTCAACACAAAAGCAGAATGCTCAACTATAAATTTAAACTAGCTATCTGAACAACAACAATATTGTAAAACAGTAGTGGACTTAACACCGCCGTTTTCATTAAACTACACTACGAACTCAAAACTAAAGCGGTAAAGAAGATCATGAGCAAAGAGATCAGCATCCATTTATACCAACGACACGAAATTAACCCACTACGGTATGATGTGTATGTGCATTAGGGTGGTGCTTAAATGTATAGAGGACATGTTTATATCAAATTTCCAAAATCTCTGAACCGACGTCGGTTTTGATATAAGCAAAGAAATCACATATGAGTTTTGGTTCAAATTGAAGATGGTTATTGATTAAAATCGGTGTCTTATTATCGATGAATCGATAATACTGTAGTCAAATACAAGGTGGCGCAAAAGTAAGCTTCCGATGTACAGCATATCGGTTGTGGCACGTGCAGTGTGTGATGTTGCACCGTCTTGTTGGAACCACATGTTTTCCAATCCCAATTCATCAAGTTGCGGCAAAAAGAACTCGTTGATCATTGCTCTTTAGCGCTCACCATTCACAGTAACCGTTTGGCCCCTACCGATTATTGGTCAAATAAATAGTCAGCAATATTCCGCGTTCTGGAGCAGTGTAGCGTAACATTGTTTATTAACGTGTATTTCGCATGTATTTACTACACAAATGTCAAAACAGAACTGACTTTAGGGGCCAATCGCAAAATTTATAGCATTTTCTGATAGGAGGATTACTTTTGCGCAGTAACCGTTTTTCACCGACCGATTATTGGTCAAATAAATAGTCAGCAATATTCCGCGTTCTGGAGCAGTGTAGCGTAACATTGTTTATTAACGTGTATTTCGCATGTGTTTACTACACAAATGTCAAAACAGAACTGACTTTAGGGGCCAATCGCAAAATTTATAGCATTTTCTGATAGGAGGATTACTTTTGCGCAGTAACCGTTTTTCACCGACCGATTATTGGTCAAATAAATAGTCAGCAATATTCCGCGTTCTGGAGCAGTGTAGCGTAACATTGTTTATTAACGTGTATTTCGCATGTGTTTACTACACAAATGTCAAAACAGAACTGACTTTAGGGGCCAATCGCAAAATTTATAGCATTTTCTGATAGGAGGACTACTTTTGCGCCACCTTGTATATCAGACATAAGTGTTTGTCCCTATCGGAGGGTTAAGACGTGTCGCACAGGAGTCAAGTTTAGTGGTCGATGTTAAAAATTTGGATATTAGATTTTAAGCCATTAGTCTCTTTGAGAAATTTCTTTAACACTTTCGTAGCACATTCTAAACATTTCAAACACATACACCGATTTATGATTTCTTTCTGTTTAAATTTAAAACCTAACTGAATCAAATCTCTCAAACCAATAAGTTGAAAAGTTCTGCAAATAAGAGCAGACATTTAATTTTTTTCTGAAAGCTTTCTCAAGTCATTGTCTGTTGTAGCTCAGTGGGTAGAGTGGTTTACTCTGATGTGGAAAACGTGTGGAATAACACAATTTTTTTATTCAAAAATTAAAATCCAATTCATCACACTCATTTTCTCGAAACTGGACTAGTTTAGTTTTGAAGTCAGAGAAAAGTTCTCTAATGAAAGAAGTCTAGCAGAAGAGCATTCTTCTGGATTTTATTCAAATAAAAACTTTTATTAATTAATAAAATTTATTAAAGAGTTATATGAACAGTATATTTTGGGAAAATTATTTTTTTGGAGTAAAGTTCTCTGATGAAGAAGTCTAGCAGCTTTCGAAATAAAAAAAATAAAAGCGATGGCGTTTGCCTCTAAATTCGTTCTCGCTTCCCTTCAAATAAAAACTTGTATTATTTAATAAAAATTATTAAAATCTCACAAAATATTACAACTCTAATATGTACCATTAAAAATTAAAGCAAAGGAAATGTTGATGTAAGCGACATTTTGCTTTAAAATTTTCTATATTTGTGAACTAAAAAACCTTCTTTTGTTGTAAAATTTTGTTTTTGTTGCTTACGCCAAAATTGCGGTAATTGTTGGGGCTCGATATATTTTGGGAATTTTTTTTTTTTTTTTTTGGAAAATTATTATTTTTGTGTAAGCTAGTATTCCTGGTCCAATAAGTGTAGATTAAAAAAAACTCAACCATTTTTATTTCTTGAGTCTGCATACGACACTTTCAACTTTAACTTTTGTGCGGCAAGCCTTCACCGTTTCCAATCGAGAAAAAAACTCAAATCTTATCTCTTTGACCGTGACATTGTTGATTAAAGTAAGAGCCTGAAAAAAGTCGTTCATTTTATTTTTACTGACAACCTAATGTACATACATACATACATTAACTTCTCATCACTACAAAACTTCCCTCGTCGGCTTTCAGGTGTCACCGCTTGAGCCTTTGATTTATCGTTAAATTATACTCGACATTAAGCGCTTAAATACGAAATCGATCGGTCTCAAGCTAAGCGATCAGCAATGTATTGCTTTGATATCATCAAAAAAATGCTTCAGCAAAGTAAGCGGCTGATGGGTAAAGTTGTCTTCCGATCTCCTAACTCATTGATCAAGTCTACCATGTGTATTATACTTACATACTCATGGCTTACATGAAGTGTGAAAATGTGGAATTTTCTTGTGCTGGAATTAGTGTGGGGGGACAAACAAGTTTTTGACACTTTTAATAAATTGTTGAAATAAATCGTTAAAACACCACAATATTGCTTAAATGCAATAATAAAATTCACCTTGCGAGATTAATTGCGCACATTTAATATATAGAAATGGGCTTACATTTTCTCATGTGTGAAAGATTTACGCTTACATATGTGTGTACGTTGGCGGACAGTGAAAAACTTTATTAAGTTGTTAACTCTGAATTTACTGAAAATTACAAATTTAAAGATTAGAGAAGCAATCGATTGAGACTTATCTGTCCGTCTGTTGGTTTGATAAAATCGCAACAGAAATAGGAAGAGATATACGTCCCCTTTTTTATAATTTTAAAATTTGGAAAAATTAGCTGTCATTCTAGCCTCCCATTTCATGGTAGGGGACGTGGGTTAATACTGGAAACACATGATCCGACATTCAGAACAATTTTCGAAGGCGCCTCAAGGCCTCAAGATATTTCCATCTTCTTCGCGCGTTGGATTAATTGCCCTGAAGGGCTACAGATGCAGACTGTTATCTTAAAACACCTACCCATACTCATCTCAATCGAACAACCTGCTGACTTCATCACCTAAGCAAATCCGATTAGGACGACTTCCGTCACTTTACTGGGAGTGCCTTCATTTATTCCCAACCATAAACTCAATGTCTAATTCAACACAGCTTAATGAGCCCCTCGGCTGACAGAGTGAATTACCAGCCATCAACTGGCACAAAAAGACTCGAAGGCTTAAGGCCGCCAAAGGTGAACCAGCATGCTTGTAGCTACATAAATCCAAACAGAGCCGGGAAGCTACTTTCTCAACTCTTGACACCTGTCTCATAGGAACAACACGCCCTCCACAGGGAGATCCAGTAACTTTAGTCCAACTTCAACTCTTATTTATGCACATTAAACCGCGGCGTGAGTTGTGTGCCCTCACGACACAAATTATCACAGATTGGCCAAGTAAGGCTACAAACAATGAGCATCCCAACAGCCTAAGAAGTAGAGCAATCGGCTTATAATAGCTGACGCTTTCATGCTCCGGTATATCTACAGGTCTCAGTTATACCAGTAGGGTTGCACAATATCTCACCACCTGGTATATAATGTGGTTTTGTGTTTTCGCTTCTATTTTGTTTTGTAATTCAGAAAAAGGTTAGGAATGCCTTTGATCAGTGTCTTCGTAAAACCGTTGGCTCGGTTTTGTTCTGCATGGCATTTAGAGTCCTTACTATGCTGTTCTCTAAAATATGTGCTTATCAATATTGTACTGTCCTATTTGTCGATTTTATTATTTGCTATTATATGCTAATAGTAGTACAATCGTATACACTTAATAAATAAATTCATGCCTCCTTACTTATACGAAATATTTTAATACCCCCGAGAATTTCAGAAAAGAAAAGGGTTCACTCTCTTGCTATGACACTGATAGTGATTCGATTTCACTAATCAAGTAATTGAAGATGAGACGACAGTTCAACAGCCCAACAAAATGACATCTACTAAAGTACCATACAAATGAGAACCAATTTTATGACAAATGTATTGTATGTATGAACATTTAGACTCGGTAATATAAATGTATAAGTGGCTATGCGTATGAGATATGTATGTTAGCTGCCTGAAATTAGAGGAAATTCCCAATAAAAATGATAACACATTTAACAAACAATAATTAGTTGCACAAAATGCATATTGAATTGGATAAGTACTTGTGGGGGGTATTAACAAGAGGTCGATATTTTTTGTGAAATATAGAATTTATTTTTCAACTAACAGGATGAGAGAGCTGTAAAGTATTGAGCAAATACCAAATAAGTACAAGTACCCAAGTACTTTAACTGGTCAATTACAAAGTACAAGTAAAATAATACTTGTACCTCGAATTCGAAAGTACCAGTGGGTGCACATTTTTGATAGAAAAATAAAAGTTTTGTGAAAAAATATTTATTTGAAAATTCGGGTTTCTTGTGTATGTTTCAAAAAAAAGGGCGTGAGTAGCAAGTACCGTGGAGTTTGATTTGTAAATATGTGTATTCTGTACATAAATTTAGTTAAATTAGACCTCTTTAGTTATAAGCTACTTCTTTCTTGGCCTTCTTTCCCTTCTTTACTATGATGTTGCTTTACTATATTTAATATATTTTTCTTTTATTTGCTTTTCTCTTATTTCAGTAGTCCATATTTTCAATTTATTTTACTGTATTATATTTCATTGTTTCCTTTTCTTGCTTTCTTTCCTTTCCTTTACATTCCTTTCCTTTCCTTTCCATTCCTTTCATTTCTATTCCTTTCCTCTCTATCCTTTCCTTTCCTTTTCCATTCTATTCCACTCCTTTCCTTTACTTTCCTTTCCCTTCCCTTCCATTCTCTTCATTTAATTTATTTCCCGTTTTCATAGTTCCTTTTAATTAGTTTAATTTTATTTTATTTTATTTTATTTTGTTTTGTTTTATTTTAATTTTTATTGTTATTTATTTTATTTTATTTTGCTTTATTTTACTATTATTTAATTTTTTAATTTATTTTGTTTTATTTTATTTCATACTAGTTAATTAAGTAGAACCCGAATGATTACAAATAAAACAAATTAACTAAAGTCTTAAGTATTCTGAGCTAAAATAAGTTTAACATGAATAATTACTTATTTTGTTTTTGTAAACACTGTGGCCCGGTTTCACCAACTCGACTTAACTTAGTTAACGAGCGGTTTTCACTTTTTCAGTTTCACCACGTAACTTAGCTAAGTCACAACTTAGTCAACTTGCCAGTTGACTTATTCTCGACTAAGCAGTGTTGCTGTGGTTCAAAACCTAAATGTCAGTAATGTTGCTAATTTGTTTTGTGCAACGCCCCAGTCGGAAACTTCACCATGCTTGACTTTAACAGGGTAAGCGTAGATGCATGTGAACGCTTGTTTTCTAGCATGCAACCATTACGAAACTATCGTTTTCAATTAAGCGCTAATTTTAGAACCTTCCAACTAAAGAGAAATGGGTGTAAGATCAATACATTCCTTCTTGTATGACCATACATGCCCATTTCGCACTGGGGTATTGGGATGCGTAGAGTTGTCTGGTATGAAAAAATACTACTATGCATAAAACAGCTGATCGGGTTGTTGTGCTCAAAATTATTTAAGTCGCTCAGTTGGTGAAACCCAAAATTAAGTTAGTCTCGAATCTGTGCTAACTTAAGTCACGACTTAGTTTTAGTCTTAGTCGCGTTGGTGAAACCGGCCCTGTGTATATTTACGATAAACTCAGTTGCCTTCGTATTTTGCCGATTGATAGCATTCATCGTGTTTAGTCACGGTTACCGAATAAGAACAATCAGCAAAGCACTTGCATACATACACACCCACATAAGTAGAGCGTCACATGCACATCAGTCAAGCAGTCATACAAGATTCTATAGACGCATACTAAGCCAGATTTCACTTACATCTCATCTCTTACTTACATCGCTGTCCTACCGATCCCAAAGGTGCTTACACTCACGCTTACAAGCAGCGACGCGTAACTTTTCTGAACAGCCCCTACCGAGCCCAAAGATGTTTACACATCAAAAAGAAATTCAAGTACAAGTATGGCAGTACGGAACAATTAACTTCTAAAATACCAGAGAAATGTATATTTCCAAAGTTCAGCAAATTTTTTAGTGAAAGCTGGTAGTGAAGAACGGGTAGCATATTTTTCGATGTAGTTGCACTGTAATGTACTGCAAGGAATTGTAAAGCTTTCAGAATCAAAAGTTATGTTATGATTTTAACCCTCTTTAACAGTCACTCTTTCTTAGATACTCAGACAGAATGCTGTGATGCGACTATCGTCAATTATAGATTTGCACTTTTTGAGTAGTTCTAATCCAAGTAGCTTGGTGATCTGTCATTTTAATAGTACAACTGATTAGCATATTTCGAACGGCGGCTAAATCAATGCGCCTCCACCACTAAGACCAAAAGTTCGTTCAAGCAGAATATTTCAAGAAACATTCCGATCGGTCGGCCGGACTTAGAGAATTTGAAAACGACTGACAAGGGGACGTTTCTGTTTCAAAACTAAACCTAAAGTGTCGAATAAGAACTAGTTCGATAATATTTAGATTTTCACAAGTTTATAACAGTTAGATGATTAAATATTACAAGTAATTTTGAACTGTTTTTTGATACAAAAAAATCATTCTCCTTATAGTGCTCTTTAACAAAACAAATGTATAGTTTCTATTTGAATTTTATTTTATACTAGAGGGTTTATCAAACAATTATGCTCTGAATTAAAAATTACATAAGGTAAAATGTCTGGAATTGCTTGTACTCTGTCTGAACGATTGACAAAGTAGGTCGAAACGCATTTTTTTTAATATAAGCATTTAGGAAGTGGTTCAGAACTATGGCAATACAAGGTGAAATCGTGCTAAAATCAATGTAGGAATTGCGGTATGATTCGGAACCAAAGAAATAGTAACAATAAAAGAACTAGATCTAAAATGTAAAATATCTAACTAATAAAGAAATGTAAAAGAGATTGCGGGCAATTTAATAGTGCACTCGGAAGCACTATCTCTACAGGGCTAGTACTGTCATGAAAAGCTTTCAGAAAAATGTCAACTCTTTACAAGGTACCAATCGGAACACATCTGTAGTTGCGCTTAACTCTAAAAAAAAATAAAAAGAAGCACGCCATAAACTTTTATTAAAACATCAAAAACTTGTCGAACTTTTATTGGTCTCCAAACATGACTTAGTGGATATATTGAAGTAGTTGTCATTGATGTTACTCACTCGCACAAAGTACAGCTCGTTATCCATATAGTTACTTCATTATCGTTAAACGAAGTTAAATGTAAATTTTGACTTGTGGTGTTGTGGGTAGAAACTTCCCAAGTGTATGTACAGAAAATTATCTACTCAAATACACTCAATCAACATTTTATATGAGAACAAATATATAAATGAAATCAATGCTAGTAAGCACCCCCAAAAATGTAAATAACCACCCCAGTAAACTGATGTTTGCTACTACCAAAAACACCACCGAAGCAACAAATCTGTGCGTTCGTTCCATTTAATCGACCGCTTAATTACCTCTTTTGTTTCTTCATGTATGCCTTAACGGCTTTATTTTGTAATTTCAACACAAAATCCATTAATTCAAGTGGTTTAAACATATTTCTAATTGGAGGCGTTGCAGTTTGTGAAAGTCCGCCTACGAAAGCTATATCAAACGCTAGCTGCACAGACGAGTACAAAATATTATTTATATACGTCCATATGTAATTTATAATATAAACATTAATTTTTAGTTAAGATGAAAGAGATTAATAAATATATATGGTGAGAGGGAAATCAGTAACAACTTAATCACAATTTTCATAAATCAATCATTATTACTGAGTATTGGTAATGTTAAAATTGTGGTTAACAATTATTGAGATCCTACCAAAAGCCGCTGGTCATTTATGTGATAATTACTTACAAAATATTTAATTAAGCCTTTGTATAAGTGTATATGAGTTATGTATATGTAAGTTAGGATGGAACCCAACATTAAATACCCAGCTGTAAATATTAAATGCCAGACGGTTGACGAAACCCCATGACTGATAAATAATAATAAGCTCAAAAATATATTTATATTAAAAACTTACAAAGAATCACTGCAAACATTTTAAATTCAAAAGGCATAGGCGGTAACCGTAAGACCTACCTTCTTAACATTTTGTACCTTAATATGGGTTAGCAGTTCTCACCGACTCTCACTGATTTTTTGCGCAATTAACATGGCCATTAATTTTTAATATCAATTAATTTAAATTTAAGTTAAAATTTTACATAGTAATGTCTTTGGAGCTCTTCTCTAATTCTAAACAGATAAAAAAGGGTTTTTATCAAATCAACATATCGCTTTGGAGTCAAAATTCTATTGAATGTAATTGATTATCCCAAATTGCATATTTTATTAACCTGCGTTATTATTGTAGAACTGTTACAAAAAAGTAGGTGCGGGTGGTTAATGATTTCATCCGTTTTCAACGGGTATATTCTCTACTACGATTTTCACCATACTGTAGATATTTAGCCAGTGGTTTTCTGTCGGTTTTAATGAAAATCCTGCTAGTAACACAATCTTGTTTAATTTATAAAGGCAATGGACTTACACTTTTATAAAAAGATGGCAAATTTTCGGAAATTTCTTATATTATATCGTTATAACAAAGAGCTAAAAAAAATACCATAAAACATTTTTCAAAATTCTAAGCGATATGCTAAATTCGAAATGCGCAGGTAAATCAAGAATAAAAAATTAGATCTAGCTGCAAAAGTGCCAACCCGGTCACACGGTACTTGGCGGAAAATGTAGTTTTTGCATCTCCGGAATAGCATTGGACAATATCTAGAAATCTGTTTCAACTAATTGGGTCTTTACCTTTAAGTAAGGCATCTGGCGATATTCTGTGCAAATTTCAAATTTTGCAAAAGTTGTTAATTGATGTGCATACAAATACGCAAACAGAAAGACAAAAATTCTAAATAAATCAATGATAATTTTTCTTTTAAATCAATTTTATTATGTGTAAAGATAACAGATGTAGAATACAAAGTTACGTGCTGAGCGTGATTCAATAACTTTTTGTCATGGGAATTTGTAAATCTTACTGCAAAAAAAAATCTTAGTATTCTGTTTGATTGGTCGTACCTCTTAAATGCTACGCTTTAAAAAAAAAAAAACATTTCCTGAAACAATCTAATGTTCATATGTATGTAGATATGCATCTATATGATTTGCAGAGCCGGCTCATGCATCCCCTTTTACGGTATATCTGATTATGTTAATGATTTTGTAGTTTCTCATTTATTACCTTATATTGTTGTGACTTAAGTTAGTTGCTTAATTAACTAATAAAGCTTACATTTTAAACATGCAATAAACTAATAAATCAATTAGACGAATAACTAATGAGCCCCTTAGCTACTCAATTAAATGAGAAATTGTTGAAAATACCGCTTATCGGCAGCAGGCGGGTTTTTCTAAGAAACTTTTCTTAGTAGGCATGCATTAGCAGAGGTATCCAGTACTACTAGCTTAACTTGAAATGTCAACTCTTCGTCCATTTGAGAGCTAACGTTACAATTGAAATTGAACTTGGAATCACTCTTGACCGCAAGTGTAACTTTGGATTGAGTTGGAAACGAGGAAGTAAGGAATTCAGCCGCCGAAAAAATGTTAATCTCTATAAGTTGTTGTTGTTGTGTTAGCGATGCTTCCCCCTGCCTAGTCGTCACTTTCTTTACCTAGCATCAACATTTTCTTACGGGATTCTCAAGAATCTCGCGCTTCAACAGGGTTAAACCAAAGTGCGAATGGTAGGAGAGAATGGGGGAAGTCCCCACGGATATGAAAAGAGGGTAGAGGGTTACTATGCATCCGTTTGTGTTTTGAATTAGCGTCAGTTAATATATTACTATTATTATTATTATTATAAAATGTGCTTTTTAACCAGATTTTAGGCTTCCTTACTTATTGCTAAATTCAATTATCATCTTAAGTAATATTTAAACGTTTTTATACCCAGCGTGTACTAGTACACAGGTATTATAGTTTTGGTCATATAACGGTGGTTTGTAACGGTACAAAACACTTAATAGAGATAGATATGGAGTTCCATACATCAAAGTTGTTAGAATGAACAGAGGAATTCATTAAGACATGCCCGTCCGTTAACACGATAACTTCAGTAAAAACGCCCCTTTTTCGATATCGAAAATTTCGAAAAACGTATAAAATGGGTTAATTGAAACTTAAAAGCAGCTACAATGATAAAATTTGCTAGATTTACTAACTTGGTTGTCCCATTGACGATTTTATCAAATTTTGGAAAAAGAGTGTGGCACCGCTTTTCGACCACGCCTACTTTCTCATAAAAGTTATAAAGAAAGGAGGTAGAAATATTGAACTGCCCATATCTAATTAACTGATATAGGTATAATAATATAATTTGGTACTTACATCAATTTTCTTATTCTTTATATGATTTTTGCAAAATTTTGGAAAGTGGGCTTGGCACCGCCCACTTATGAGTCAAGCAAATTTCAAATTCAACTGTTAATGACTTCATAAAGGGATAAAATAGAATTACGAAACTATACGAGGTATACTATAGATATGTAAAGTACGTCCAAGGAAAATAAGCAAAATCGGTTTACGGCCACGCCCACTTTTTGACCAAAGTTTTCTAAAAGAGAGGTAGGAAACCGGAACATGCCATATCTCCTTCAATGCAGCAGATAAATGCAAGAATTTCTTAGTTACAATTACCTGATGATCTTATTAATGATTTTTGTAAAATTTTGAAAAATTAGCGTGGTAACGCCCACATATAAATGAACAAAATATCAAATTTCAGCTATTATTAACTTCAGAACCGTGTTAAATAAAATTAAGAAACGTGATACGAGGTATACTATCTACGCTTTTCAAAATTATATATAGCCTATGCTGGAACCAGTGAATCTAAGAATCTACTGCGCAAATTTCGTAAATATCGATTGAGTACCTTGGACACCAGACACACAGACACACATTCATTTTTATTTATAAGATAGCCCACATGGTAGTAGAAAAAGTTCAAAACCACTATAGGTCATAACTCCACAACAATTCACCATGACCACTTATACAGAGCTGGGTATTTAATGTTCGGTTCCACCCCAACTTAGACTTCCTTACTTGTTAATTATTGAACAGATGTACATACCTTACTTCCCTATCTTTTCACATTTATAATTTACTAGCTGACCCGCCGAACTTTGTTCCGCCTTAAAAGCACAAATCATACAGTCACCCTGGGTCCACATTTAGGTCAATAAATTGGGACCAGGGTAAAATATCGAGGTGAAAGATATCTTAAATTTTAGGAGAGACGTCTAGAGAATGATTATTGAAAGTTTCATTCATTTCTATGCAGTCGTTTTTGTGTGACGCGGGCGTTATGGTAAAAAAACCACATTTTCCCACATTTTGGTCAATAACTCGGGAACTGGATGAGATATCCAAATGAAAGTTGTCCTAAATTTTAAGTTAGACGTTAAGTGATAGAACGGTGAAAGTTTCATGCAATTCTATTCAGTAGTTTTTGCGTGATACGCGCACAATCATACAGACTGACAGACAGACAGACAGACAAAAATTCTAAAAATTGTAGATTTGGGGTCCGCTGGTCCAATAACGACCTCTCCTATCAGTTTTTCTCAAATATCTTCAATGTACAGACATCGACCTGTTACAATTTTATTATATGTAAAGATTAATTAATCTGATATAAGAAACTGTTTCTCTTGTGGCAAAATAAGCAGTAAAGCTAAGATCGCATCATCCCGTGTCTCACGAGTATTGTCCTCAAGCCGATGATATGATCGATGCGGTTATTCAAAGCCACATTAGCATACGAGTATTTTAATAAATTATATAAAATTTCTTCACCCCTAATTTGTTAAATTTTGAGTGTGAGAAAGGTGGCACTATTGTAGTAAGTCGTCTGGATTTTAAATATGTTGGGAGTTAAAAATTTTTTTTTTTTGCGCATCCTGGAATATCGGGAATTGAGCGTGGACTTATCCCGTGGTAAATATTCTTTATACTTCAACAGTTCAGCTTGAAAAAAGTGTAGAAATTGTTAGAGAACTGTCTAACTTTAACGCAAATAATTAGGCTCTTAATATTATATTTTTATCTAAAGCAAAAGTTATTTCATTGAACAAAAGCTAAATGAAATGGCTTCACAACTACTTGCAAGCAAAACTGTGGCTTTTAAAGCTCCAAAACACCAGTTTTGTTGTTCTGTTTAGCGACAAAAACAATCCCTGAAGGTTTTGGGGAGTGTTGTCCGAAGTGGCAGTCCTTTTTCGGACATGAACCCGTTATGCTCCAGTAGTCCTTTGGGGTGAATGCTCTACTGTCGCGGGACTGATTTGGTATGATCACTGGAACCTTCTAGGTCATCTCACCGCATCCTTCTGTAAGGAAAAAGCAAGTTGATAATGAGCAGTAAATAAACTCATAAACGGAACACTGTCAAACGCGGGTCCGATAGACTCAAAGTTTCTTTGCAGTTTAGGTAACGCAATAAAATATTCCAATTATTCCACACCAGTAAAAATTTAGACATGATTCATAAGTAAATCAGGCATCTTTCGTAGCTAGTAAAATCCCGGGATATTCGACACCTAAAAGTACCGGATCTCTGGATTGACATCAGTAATGTAAAGTGAAGTCAATCCAAAATGAAAAGATACTCATTGATGATGTAGGTTAAAGTTCTTCCTAAGGTGTTCGAGCATATCCTATGGAGAGACCATTTATACCGATATGCCTACTGTCAGTCAGATCCGCTTTGCTCCCCTCCGGTTGGGTCGGACAAATCTTCTGTTTGCCCCTGTAAGTATGCAACACAAATTAAAAGCCACTTATCTCGCGTGATTGGGGTTAATTATAGACCACTGTAGACGAATTGTATTAATGGCGAGAGACTCTCTTCAATGATTAGTCTCACGTTTTGTTTATACTCATCCGCAACATCTTGACCATTCTGATGAAATTTCATAAGTATATTCAGTGTTTCTGAGAAAAGGTTTTTAGCCGTTTTTTATACTTATCCGGGAAATGGACCAGGTATCGTCTATTCAATAAAAATCTTATTTACAGCACGATGTTCTAGATGTGTATCACTAAAGCCCACGTCCTCGTATGCGTAGAGCTAACCTTAAAACTTATATCAATGCTCACCTCTCAGGCAAACCGGATAGAACTTTAAGCATCTGCCCAAAAGACGTGCCCTTTTCCAGAATACCTGATTTTCTATCCCTTTATCTAGGACACAGGAGCTTTTGTTAAGCTCAATTAAGTCAACATAGTTATATTATGTCCGCTACTGTAAGAGAGAATGAGACCTTACTCGGTTTCGAAGGGGTCGACGAGGTGCTTCCGGATCCTGGCATAGATGCTAGAAAGTTCAAAGCTATTTGACATAGTCATATAAATTTTTCAGCGGAATCACAATCTCACTTTCCATTTCATTTCATTTATTGAAAATATAATATTAACACAATAAGATCCTGTTTGATCTGTTATATTACAACAATGGTTACAATCGTTAAAACTTATAAATGTTTATATTATGATTAGGTAGCTAAACTCAGTTTCTCATTTGCAGATACCTTACCGAATGAAAGAATATATAACATTCTTAAAGTTGCTTTTACTTAAGCTATTTCGAACCGAATTCGGGATAGAGTTTCATATCCGGATACCATTGACGAAGAATAGCCTTGCAGAGTTTAGCTAATTGACATCGATAAAAAGAGATGGTGGGAGTCGGTTCTGCTGATGTCCACTGATTTTGAAACCTCACTGATAAGGTCCAATGAGATTGTCAACGATCGGCTTTAGCCCATATTTTCAATAACACTTGATGCATGAAGTTAATTACTGTCGAGTATTGCCATTATGTCCATCTTCAATAGATCAATATGCAACAATTTGGCGCAGTTTTCAAAGCTTCAGTAGTTACCCGGGTCTTATTGTAGAACTTTCGAAACTGCTTCCAGAGGTGAAAGGTGTGTAGCGAAATTTTCAGCTTTCTGTTTTGTGCCCATCTTCCCGACAATAAACTTTCCATGCGTACACCGCCTGCGATGCACAGAGGCAATTCGCTGAAGCTATGTCTGTTGCTTCCTCCAGGGTTGCTTCACACAAAAAAGTATATTTCAACAAAAATTCTTATAATATTAATTGTTCCCAAGGGTGCGATACATTTTTGGTTTAATAACAACGAAATACGACATTCAAAAGTTTCGTTTTAACTTACCCAACCACCTTTTGCCCTCGCAACGAAAATGTTCTCAATTGGCGCTTATAATCGCTCTTATTTTTTCATTCTTCCTAAATCTACTTACAACATTATTGATGTGGCTCTGGGGCAAGCGGTTAGCCCACCAAAAAATCTAAAAATCTGGTACGCGAATAGCGTGTAAAAGAGAAGGAGCAAAATATTAAATTACGCTTGTTAAATTGTCTTGTTAAAATCAACCCCATAAAATAGATGTAATTTATCATATTTTAATGGATGAGGAGAATGAGAATATCCACAAAACACACTACTACGACTGAAGAGGCAGCCAATGCTGAAGAGGAGGTGAAAATATGAAAGTAAAGGGTTTCCCCCCTCCTGACTTGTTTAGCTGCTGCAATTGCTGAGAATGATTATCTGTTTAAGAAAAATGTTGATGTCTATTTATTTATATAGTGTCTGTTGCTTGAGTAATCGTTTGTAACATAAAATGGGGGGGCTGATTGGCTGGCTATGTGTTACTGAGAAATGATGTTGTTGATAACATTTTCGCAACATTGTGACGTTTAAATAGTCTGCGCGTTATGCTTGATATGAATGTTGTTGGCAAGACAGTTTGTATTTATTATTTCATATTTTTGTTGACGTTTAAAGCGAATAATTGAGCAATCTGGCGAATTCCGGATGAAGCGCCTGGGACATGCCAACCAACTGCGAGCAGTAAAATGTTGAGCTCTACACTGTTCGTGCCTTCACAATCAACGGGTGGATACTCATGCGAGTTTGCTCTCTCTTGGCAAATCATGCTTTGCGCATTGCCCAGCAATCAACAACAGATTGTGGTAATAAAGAATTAATCTGGTGAGATAACATCTCGTTAAGTTGTAGGCATTATTTATCGCCAGCCAATTTTGTAGAGTCAGCTTTTAGGTTGCGTTGGATTTGGACACAAGTGCAGGGTGCTCCATTTATTTGGTTTAGTTAAATTAATCTTCATAATGTTCTATCTCTAGAACTTGAGCTAAATGCTCTGAGTAAAGATACCCCGGCGTAGAAGGTTTCCATATAGACACAGGATTTTGGCAGCAGAGGAAGGGGAACTCTCACACTTCATTCATTCACCGAATTTTTGTGTAGACTTCCGGGGGTTACTCCAGTCAGCCAGTATCTCAAGGTCTTCACACTCAAGTCTTTTGTTCTCATATTTATTCTTTCTAAAGTGGTTTCACTCTTCTTTATTCCTCTAACGATTTCGAAAACTTATTGCGCTTCGTTCCAGCTGCTCTTACAGCCTGATTGTAGTCCTATACTTTCCCCAGATGCGGAACGTACTAAGTTGAAAATATTCCCCCACTGCTCGGCTACATTCTTAGGTCGAAGATTGCTCTCACAGAGAAATTATATCTTGACTGCCACAAGATGGTGGTCGGTCCGACTGCAGCATGAGAGCTACGTTTGATCAGGCCTAACCTTTCAGTCCTTTGATTTTAGTCCCGGTATATTTTAAGATCCACAACCTGTGAGGGTTAAGGTTTTTTTCCTAGCAAACAATTAGGCATACTTCGGTTTTTCGAAATATATGTCGATATTAAGCCGTTGGAGTTCACAAGAGCTTTAATATAACCAAAGAGATTTTTATCTGATACACAATATTAGGGAGAGGCCTTTCTACCGAGTAGCCAAACAAGTGATTTTTATTGCAGAACAAAGTGATGGTAGAGAAAGCAATCGACATTTGCCCCCCAAAAAAGGAAAATATAAGTAAGGAGAGCGTTATCTTCGGCTGGGCCTAAGGCTTTATACCGTTTGTGCTTATGAAAGGTATAAAAAAAGCTGTGAAGTACCCTTTACAATAGTACATATGAGGATTATCAACACATTCTCATGTGTATACGTACACATTAACACATAAATGCCTTATTATTATTGTTATTATTTGGTTGTTGTTGCATCTACTTCAACGATTGCATTCATCATTCATACATAGAGTTGTCAAATGTCTAAAACAATTGAAACAATATCGGTATTTTCGGGATTTTATTTAAAAATTATCTGTTTTTAAAATGTGTAACAAATAATTGAATATTTAAAATGTTTTATTTTTTTTTTTGTTATTTAAATTGAAAGTTATTTTGTATTTCCGTCTGTCTGCATGAAATTTTCACAGAAGGATTTAAAGATTGAAAGATTTTTTATGTAATTTTTGAAATAGTTTTCGTTGTGTGATGGACATTTATCACCGAAGTGCTGGACTGGAACACTAAAATGTTTAGGAATGGTTTATTCACAACTTCTATACTCCCTTTTAACATTGCATGTCCTAGGAGGGCGAGTAATAGAAAACTCCTTTTCATCTCCCAAAAAACCATAATGCAGTTTTTGTTATTACTTTTTAATGAATCGCAATTGAGTAATGTGGGAGCTTTGGAGAATCTTAGAAAACCTCCCAGGAGACTTATGAGGGAGACATTTCACATTTCTCCTAAAATACAAATGAAAGATCTTTGAAGAATCATATCTCAAGCCTTCTATGGAAGCAAATGAAGGAATGGAAGCAATGGAATAGAATACATAAAAACCTCACGTATCAGCAAATAGAGAATTAATTGTGGAAAACAACAGTTATTATAATTTAAATCTTTTCTTAAATTGTGTTTTTGTTCCGTTTGTTGAAATTTTTTTCCTTTGGTTGGCAGAGCAATTCGGCTTACTCAAAAAGGTGTTAGCTGGGAGTAGAAGTTGGAGAAATCTCTACTTTCGCTCCGAAAATATGTAGAAGGAAATAATATTTTATTAATAACTTGAGAAGGTCTACCCTATTGCTCCAAGATTAATAACACAGTGTGTAGAAACCTCTGTTATTGATCCGAAAGGATATAACCGGGAGTACTCTATTATTCAACGCTTGGGAAGATCTCGCTTCATGTTCTACTGGAATGCATTTCGGAGCCACTCCCTACAAAATTGAAAGATATTCTAGGCCTGAAGTATTTATTATTATTATTTTGATATTTAGTAAAAAATGCGCGAGCAAAATTAAAGGAAAGTGTGGGAAATACTCCCAGCGAAAAATTATTTAGAACTGGGCATTATTTGCTTGTAAACAAAATTTTTATTTATCAGGTCCATAAGCCTAAAATTGATATGAGCAAAAAGTACTTTGTTAAGCTTAAAATACGTGCTTGTTATAAAAGATGTTACATTTAAAAAACAAACAAGTATTATAAAAATAAACAGTTTCTTGTTGGTAGCTAGAAAGACTCATATTACATTACTCAATAAAGAAAACTAAAATATTCATGATTATGAATGAGCTCAAAATAATAAATTTTTTGAAAATTGTTATTGTTTTTAATAGTTTATTTAATTATTTTAAGTTTTAAATT
The DNA here is from genome assembly GCA_949987695.1 of Merzomyia westermanni. Classification (NCBI taxonomy): domain Eukaryota; kingdom Metazoa; phylum Arthropoda; class Insecta; order Diptera; family Tephritidae; genus Merzomyia; species Merzomyia westermanni. Next base: position 136,792,055 of record OX465288.1, read on the forward strand.
GAATAGAAAGGAAAGTTTTAGCGCCATAGCTTTTTTGATCCATTTCGAAATAAAAAAGAAAAATATAATATTCAAAAGTATTGCACATCAACAAAAATTTTAACACAAGTTTAATAAACAAATCAAACATAACTATAGTTTTTAAGCACACATTCACAATACCGAGAATAGCGGAATTATAAGAAAGCAATCACGGTATTCTCGATACCTAAAAAGCACGCGATTCTGACATCGCTAACAAGTGCATCCTTCTAAGCGTGAAAATCTACACCAAACAATTTTCTGCTCCCCCGCTCTATCATTTCTCGATTTGAACTTGAAATTGTAAGCGCTGTTGGGTGCCACAGATTGCTGTGCGCTGATTAAGTTGGACGAACTTTCGACTTACACTCATACTATTTTTGTATGTGAGTGGCTTAGTTAAGGAGTTGCAGATGCTAATCATGACTAAGCACATCCGTTACGATTGCGTCTTAAGACTCCCTATGTAAAGTACACTCCACGATAGAATTGCAAATGTGACGGCACTAGGTGTTATTTGTTCGTGGAATATGAGTACTGGCTAATGAATTTATCTGTAAAGAAATAGATTTCAACCACAAAAAAAGCCAAGAGAAATTTTATGTTCAAAGTTGCTTTCGCAAAAAGGCCCCTTATTGTGGATTACAAAAGTGCGTCGTATGGCCAGCTCTATTCCCCAAAGAGCGATTTGTATTGGGTTTGGAACAAACAGTCAAACAAACTATTTCAGATAATAAGGATCTGTCAAACAAACTATAATTTGGGATCATCTACCTGGATGCATGGCAATTCGCTTAATGCGTAAGCTGGCTTTGAACTCGTGGCTAATGTCCTCCAAAACATAAAAGCTGACGTTACCGTCTGAGAGATAAGATGGAAGATGCCAGCCTAGTAAAAGACAGGTGACACTCCTATAGACATTTTCCCCTTGCAAACAACAACAACACATTTAAATCAAGCGCTACCATTTCACCTTGCGTCGTCTACTTTATTAGTCATGTGAAAGATCCGGCTTCTGATTTGTGGGGGGGGGAGGAAATACTTATTTGCCAAGTACGGTTGAAGCTTGTTAACAAATGTCTCGGCATGATCTTCATAAATCAAGAATTTTCAATATTTGATTTATGAAGGATCACGCAATGGCGGAAGAAAAGAACAATCTGGAAAAGCGAAGTCTGTCCTGTATATGATATCAGCCCGAAAGTTAAGCCTTCAGGACGAGTCTTCGCCCATGGACTAAACCTATAGACGTCGGGCCCCGAAATATGGTTACATCCAGGTTTAAAACAATAATAAAGCTACACTCCCCTAGATCGGTAATATGGTTTTAGACGGTCCTCATGCTAGTAGCTTCGTTGAGCGCACGAATCGTCACACATCGCGAGCATCGCTATACGAGTATATGAACAGTAGGAAAATAAGCCCGAATAATTCCTTACTGCTGCTGATGAAGAAATTAGATGAAGTACAGCGTTGCAAGGGAAAAAAAGGACGATAAAACACGTAGAAATCGAATACTTTGGGAAGAGCTCGTGAAAGATAATGTAAGGTGAAGAGGGACGTCAGGAGAACTTTTGCGGTAGAGGTCAGGGAGTCTTAGATGATGCAGTGACAACTTCCGCGAGCAAACTATCCAAAGAGTCCGTGCCAAGAATCGAATATAATGGAATTAATGTTACCCTACTATGACTAGAAGTTTGTTAAGTGCATGCATCAGAAGGGAAATACTGCAAAGTGTCCCACTTCCGGAATCACCCGTATTAATGTCGCATATAAGGCTCTATCAAGAAAGACTGAATCCTGAAATGCACCGACAGGTTTGATCTTATCCATTTGGCTTCAAGTCTGGTAAATATACTATTGATAAAATTTCTAATGCGGATATTAGTCTTGCTTATGCGCCACATATTAGAACTGGATTGTTGAAATATGTTGTTACAGAGTTTAGTAGGTATTGATCTACTTCTTAACCTCTCTGGGATTTTATTCTTTACTTATGTTTTGAAGAGCCTTGCCACTAAAGCTTTTTGTAAGAACTTTAAACACATTTTTCCATCTCAATACTTGCTATATTAGATTCAAAACAAAAAAGCTTAAACCCTTTTTGAAGTGATTCAATTCAAAACTTAAACCTGCTCACACTTGTTATTTAAATATTTACATTTACGGATCATAAAGCGCACTCCCTGTAGAGCGTTCCAAATGAGAGCCAATTATAGCTTTGAATAAACCTTTTTAAAACCATATCAATCATATTATTGACATGACTAAATACCTGCAATGAATTAACACTTTTTTGGCTGTCTCAGCTTGAGCTCATTTGGCTGCATCAACTACCAACAACCAAAACAACTCGATCAACATAATAAGAAAGTAAAAGCACTGTTCGAAAAATGTAAATAAAAGATATACTTATAAAAATCACGCATCCACCCAAACCAAGTCGGTGGAAAATTGACATTGAAGCACAAGAGTTGGGTGACCTTAACAAAATATTGAGCACGATGAGTGCGTGTATAACGCAGGTTGTACAGGTATTTACATTTAGTGCGGTTCATAATTATAGCCCAATCAGAACTTACATATACGTTTTGATCATTTATACACTGAAGTTTGAATTACAATTTTTTTCTCACATAATTCTTATTTAAGAGGTATAAATCTGTATACTTAACATTTTAAAAAGTGAAAAAAAAAATTTTAAAACTTAAACAAAAACTTTGACATTCAATAAGCGATATACATATAAGCATTTTCAGTATTAATTTTATTTAAAGGTTCAAAGTTAAGTTTTTCTCATTTTCAAGAGCAATTTTTGTAAATCATTTGACTATAAAATGCAAATGCAGAGCAAAATAGCAGAAGAAGGGAAGTAAGAGTTAAGGGGAGATGTAAAGGAGGTGTTAGTGGAAAATGTAGAGAGTAAAGCATAGGAAGGGCATATGGGGGTGGTTGGAAAAGTAAAAGAAGAAAAAAGAGAAAGATATAGGGATACATGAAAAGGAAGCGCCAAATGAAAAGGGAAAAGAGAACAATTCTTCAAATGTAGGCAAGTAAATTTTTGGGCAAGACAACGTCTGCCGGGTCTGATAGTTTTATAAATAACAAGTAAAGAAGTCTAAGTTCGGGTGAAACCGAACATTAAATACCCAGCTGTGCCGGGTCTTATAGTTTTATAAACAAAAATGAATATGTGTCTGTGTCTCTGTGTGTCCTTTACAGGCGCCCAAAGTACCAACCGCTCTTCATGAAATTTTCACAGTATATCCTTGGGTTCACTGGTTATAGCATAGGCATACTTTCAACAACAAGAAACGGTTCTGAAGTTATTAAAAGCTAAAGATTTTAAGTTTTAAAATCGCATTGAATTAGGATTGAAATAGGATTTTCTACGAAATTAATAAAACACTGAAAATTTGGGGCTTTTTTAGAAATTTAAACGTTTCATAAATTTATTCATTTATTTCCTAAGCCAATTAGTATAAATCTTATAAGCTAAGTAGACATATAAAGAGTAGTGAGCAATCTAATAACTAAGGTATTACTTAACTTAACTTCTTTACTTAATATAAACAATTTAAAATACTCAAAAAGCGAGTTTTCGAATCAGAAAAGTCTATGTCCATTAATTTAAAAATTCTGTTGAACTCAATCAAAGTTCTCGTAATTGGAGCATTACACGCATAAAGAGCCTTAAAGAGACCAATATGGAAGTCAGGTAACGAAAGGAAGAGACCTAACAACCACACAACGGCAATTGTATAGGTAGGATTCAATCCAACTCAAGAACACAGAATGGAACCCCAACAAGGCAAATTTTTTAATCAGGATCACATGGAAAATCCGATCAAATGCCTCTGTATAAACTGTGTCAACCTGACTTCCTGACTGAAATGCGTTACAGTCATCAGATAATATAGCTTAGTTGGGCACAGCTGATCGTCCCGGAAAAAAGCCATGCTGTTCAGGACACACAATGTTCTTGACAAAAAATTTTAATTTTTCTTGAATGATGCATTCAAAGAGCTTTTCCGTAACGGAAAGTTTTGAAATAGGCCTATAGTTGCTGATGTCATTTTTATTTCCACTCTTGAAAATTGGTGTGATAAAAGCCAATTTCCACGCATCAATAAAATTACCCGAAGATAGGGAATCATTAAAAATTGGTAAGAATGGATAAACTAGGGAATCGCACTGCTTAAACAAAATCGCTGATAACCCATCAACATCAGTATTTGATGAGGGTTTAAGTCGAAAAATATCACTAAGGGCCATTTTCACAGTGGCGAGTTAACTTACGTTCTAGAGTTAACTCTAGCTTTTCAAATTTCAAACTGAGTTCACTAGAGTTTAACCGCTCAACATTGGTGAGTTAACTTCGGTTTGGCATTCATAAGACTGTCTATTGTGTATTAAGCAGTAAATATTTATAAAAATAGTTAAAATAAAAGTGTGAATCGATAGTTAACTGTGGAATGTAAGTTAACTTGTCACTGTGAAAATGCCCTAAGGAACTGAATATGTCCTGTCATGGAGCTACACGAATTGAGGTGGTTTAATCTATCTACATATATAAAATAAAGTGACGTTAGTTCCGAAAAATGTATTTTCCCATACATTTTGTATGGTGCGAATTTATATCTGGGCAGGACAAAGTCTGCCGGTCCTCTAGTCATTTATATACTAAACATCATTTGAGTTTCAAAATTTTCATCATGTAATACATCTATATACCAAACTTTGTATTAAATTCTATTAGTGCTATATTTATGAAACCAATAATATATTCAGAGTATAAAATATATCCTAGGCGCATCCCAGCAGTAAAAAGCGCAGATTAAAGCATTGGATTTTTAGCCAACTTACCGCGTTACTGTCCTGTTTGCATTTTCTTCCGAAAGTTATAATTGTTAAATAGTATGCTGTATATCATAGAAAATACTATATTAGGCAGCACCCAGTAGAACTTGAAGCGAGGTCTCCCCAAGCGATGAATAAGAGAGTACTCCGTTAACATCCTTTTGGATCGATAAAAGAGATTTCTACACTCTGTGCTCCGAGTTTACTAATATTGGAGCAATAGGGGAGACCTACTTAAGTTATTAATACAAGATTAGTCCCTTCCATAAATTTTTGTTGCGAAAGTAGAGATTTCTCCAACTTCTACTCTAAGCTAACAACGATTTTCTCTGTCAACAAAAGAAAAAAGTTACTGTCATAAAAAAATAATATTTAATTCAGATTCGATGCTATTTGTTGTTGTTGAATTTTTTTTTACGAATGTTATTTGCGCCATTTTCCATAATTTATCCCTTTTGGCTGGTATGTGAGGTACAAGGTGGCGCAAAAGTAAGCTTCCGATGTTCAGCATATCGGTTGTGGCACGTGCAGTGTGTGCTGTTGCACCGTCTTGTTGGAACCACATGTTTTCCAATCCCAATTCATCAAGTTGCGGCAAAAAGAACTCGTTGATCATTGCTCTGTAGTGCTCACCATTCACAGTAACCGTTTGGCCCCGACCGATTATTGGTCAAATAAATAGTCAGCAATATTCCGCGTTCTGTCTATTAACGTGTATTTCGCATGTGTTTACTACACCAATGTCAAAACAGAACTGACTTAAGGGGCCAATCGCAAAATGTATAGCATTTTCTGATAGGAGGATGACTTTTGCGCCACCCTGTATTTATGAGTTTTATTCCATTCCCTTATTTGCTTCCATAGAAAGCTTGAGGCATGATTCTCCAAAGATCTTTCATTGGTCTTTTAGGAAGAATTTGATATGTATCCCTCATTACTCTCCTGGGAGGTTTTCTAAAATTCTCCAAAACTCCCACATTATTCGATTGCGATTCATAAATAAGTAATAACAAAACTCCTCCATGGGGAGGCGAAAGGGAGTTTTTCTACATATGTATATAAAAGTGAGTATACAAAATTATATGGTAATAAAGAGAAGTATAGGGAGTAATAGGGAGTCATCTCATACTAGCAAGAGAGTATTCCGGGATTAATAAAACGATGATCCGTGGTTCTACTGGTCATCTTTATATATACTATATTATATAGCAGATTTATTTTGCTTTGTATAGCAGAGTTCTTTGACGGTAAAAGCTTTCTAATGAAAAACGCCTTCTGAATTCGGAGGGGAGTTTGAACTTCGCTATTGCTATTTCGTAGTACATTTAAGATGCATCCATAAATATTGAAGCTTTGAAAGCTTTGGAGGTAGGCACTTGTAAATATCTTAACATAAATTTGCTAGTTTAGAATGACAGTAATGACAACAAACACTTTTTCTAGAAAGGAAACACCATTAGATACTGCCGTATTTACTGCTTGAGGAGAAGTGTTATGTCGCAAGTCTAACAAAGAGAACTGTAGCACGTCACATCTGTTCGCCTCATAAAACCTCGCAGAAAATCTTTTTTTCCCCTTTATTTATTTTATTTATTTATTATACACCAGCCATGTACCTCGCTTCACTGGTGTCTACTTCAACTGCCACAGTGAGAAGTAGTCTCGTAATAGTCAAACTCAATGTCGGGATCATACAAAGTGGATGAGTGTGTAGTTATCGCCGTTTAATAAACTGCATTTTTATTTGTTCGTATGTATGTATATATATGCATCTTTATGTTGTTTTTTTCACAAATCGTTGAAAAGAAAATATTAACAAATTATAAATAATTAAATTGATCACGTGATCAAGCACAATTTCTTTGAAACGCAACGTTTTCATGCTGTCACAATAACAAAAACAGCAGATCAATGCATGCGAGAACAGTGACCATTACAACAACATTGAAAAATCTGAAAAAGCTGTTGGCTAGTTTCTGCATGCATTGCACTTTGCATGTGATTCGCTTAAAAGCTGCAGGTGTAAAACTGCAAATATCCACATAAAACACGAAATATGCATGTTTCTGGCATATGGGGTAGTATATTTGAGCTACAGCTACTTGAAGGGTTGGCAGACAGTAACACTAATCCTGATTAAAAACTTACTCAATCTTAATAACTATAATTTTTGAGCGAATGAACTGTGAAGACGACTGTCGGGCAGTAACGCAAGGAATTACCGGAGCCTTTCGGGAGTGTTTTTGTCGTTACAAACAAGAACAACATGTGAGATTTTCCCCACCATTTCCCTTATTTGAACTACTAAAATAATGGAAGTATAACGTGCTGAATAAGACAACTTAAGATGTGAAACTACCCTACCTACTTTCTTATCAAGTATTTAATCATACCATATTCAATTCTTTACTTCTTTTTAACTCATTTTCAACCAATTATTAGAAGAAGACTTATCATTTATATAGTACTTAAATTGAGATTTTTATATGATATTTGGTTTTCATCTAAGAGCTGGTTAATGAGGATTAAGGTATCGTCTGTGTAGGGTATAATATGAGTGTACTAATAACCGTTCGCGTTACCAGCTTTTGGACCTTCTGTATTACATTTTTTTTTAACTTTCAGAACAATCAGTTTAAATCTAGGTATAAAATGGAAATCTAGCTAATGAATGAATCACACGAGAATCTACCACAAATAACTATTCAATCTTCCAAAAACACCTAATTTATTTTGATTAGCATGGTTATATGACGAAGATTAAGTAATTGTATATATCCCATACAAAAATAACTAATTTCTAAATAAAAATAAATTAAAAAACACTGTTTAACATCTTGGTTCTGCACGTTTGGTCCAGAAACCAAACAGCAATCCAGGTTATAGAGAAACAACCCCAACCTTAAAAGCTGAGAAGAAATACAACCATTAGCAATGTCCACGATCGTAGCTTCCATAGAAGTACGTACAAATTTTATATCGAAATATTTCTTATCAAAGAGTTTGAAAACATATTGGAAAATCTGAAGAAAGATAATTTTACATCAAGATTTAGACCGTTGAAATAACAATAATTTTATTGCTATCTCTGGCACTGAAAAAATACGTCTAGAATCATATTCCCTGCATCTGAAAAAATTTGGAAAGCAAATATAAAAAATACCAAGATTAATAATAAACGTACCTTTTTCTCATCAATGATTGATGATGCCTTGTGAAGGAGTCCTGTGGAATCAACGACTGATGTCTCATTAACTAGTGATTTTACATCATCGGCCGATATCGCATCAAGGACACACATTGCATCAACGCTTGATGTCTCATCGACGACCGATATCACATAAATGGCCGGTGTTGCATGCACGTTTTATATAAGCGTCAATGATCTATGTCGCATCAACGATAGATGTCGCATCAGCAAACGATGTCGCATCAGCAACCGATGTCACATCAACTCCATTGATGCGTCGAACCAATTGCCTTCAAATATATACTGAGAACCAGAAGGGAGCTGCTATTGCCACTATCCTGTGAGATCAAATATTGAATTACTTTTTTAGTGACCCACTCTGTGATTCAGTGTTGATTCTTACAATCTTTAATGACAGTAATTTTCAGCCTGAAAGACAATTTGATGATATTGTAGTCGGAAGCTATATGCAAAAGCGTACTTATTTCAGTGTATGCTGCTGTCAAAAGGCAATGCCATAAGCTTTGTGCTTGTTCACTTCCTGCAAGAACAACATTCCAATTTGCTATGGCAATACAGCACCTGCCCATCCGATAAGGAGGTTTCTCTTGGTCAATGAAATCGCTCTCGAACAATCGGGCTAGTACCAAAATATACTAGTACCGGAACGTACTGGATTCATATCCGCCAAATTTTTTTGCAGTTATAAGCAACATCAACTTTAAATTAATTCAATGGGCCCCCAAAAACAATTGGAATGCATACTCTTTATTTCCCATCTTAAAGTGTTAACTTCATTAACCGAATGCATTTGTCTTACACAAAACCAAATATGTGAGCTCTTAAAGACAATCAAAATCAACAACAATCGACAGCTATATCTAGACATGTATGTAGTATATTCGTCGCAAATAAATGTTGCTGCAACATGTTAAGCACAGCAGCATTTCTACCAAATTTGCATCCCTCGCGCTCTCTTCCAATCGACCATTAGCACTTCTTGGCTCGTGTACAGCATGCGCCTCAACAAGAGAGAAAAAATGTTAAAATATGATTTTTGTTCATCGCAGCGAAAACTCTTTTACAACTTAATTCACAGCATGAAATGCCATAAAAGTGTCTTAAACTTATGTTAATAATTTCCCATTGAAAAGTGAGCAAAATATGCAAGAAATAATGCAATTGAGCTACAGCGCTAAGAAGAAGCATACAACAACAGCCAATGTGGCTAAAGGTGCTAGCAAACAGACTTCATGCTGTGCTGATTTTAAATTTGCGTTGTGATTGCAAGCTGACACCTCACGGCAGTTATACTGAATCGCAAAGTATGCAAATACCTGGTACATTATAGCATGATTATTGTGAATGGCGGACTTGGCTTATTTAAGATAATTTTCATGAACATTTAGCTGATATTTATTTATTTTGAAAAAGCCAAAAAGTGCCAAGGATCAGCAGAGATGTGTATGACAGAAACCCCGTTTAATCCATTTAATTTATTTTTAATTATTTTATTGCTGTATAACATTTCAGTACGAGTATTAGACAAAGAACTGTGTTGCGCAATTGCCTATTTGGTCCAAAAAGCATTGCATTTAAAGATTACTAATACTAGATTTTTAGACTGACAATAGTAACGCAGTTTCTGAAATAGAAAAAATCCTACACGGTTTCGCGCATGTACCTATAAAGAGTGGCATGGCCAGAAAGGCTCGAAGCTCGGAAGATCTATTCGGTCACAGGATGTACTTGTAGCTTACTTACTGCGATATCTAAAACTTTCGTGGTCGAAACTCAATACGTGCCTTTCAAGGGTATATCAATATCATCATAGTATGTAATTATGCAGTTCGAGTGTAGGGAAATCGTTAGGTATACTCTGCTTACTTCAAGCTTCCATTCCCGAATCTGTAAATAGAGTTACACTGTAACGGGATCACATGTTGTTGTTGCCTTTGCTTTTAACAAAAACAGAAGTAGAGAGCAATCAAATCTGCTGGTGTTATCGACTTACGAGTCCGTCCTCTAGTTTCACAGAGACCAGTAAGGCGTCACGTACGTGAACCAAAAATTTCAGTTTACTACAATTTTGGGTGCCTTATCTCAGTCGTTTTATAGCGACGAGAATATAGATTCCCATCATGCTCAAAATTTTTGTTCATGCAAGAGTTTTTGTCGGTTGTTGTTCTAGCAATAGTTTGCCTACCTAGTCGTTGTTGTTGTTTTTGTGGGAACGACAAAAACACTCCCCGAAGGTTGTCGAATTAACAGTCCTTGGCCGGATTTGAACCCGGTACGCTTCGGTACTCCTTTGCGGTACTGCCCGACTGTCGTGGTAGCGATTTATGACCAGTGAAACCTTCTACGTCATGAAACCGCCCCTCCTTCCGCAAGGAAGGATAAGTTGGGTAATGAGAGGTAGAGGCATCATATCCGTAGATCAACCATCGAGTTGCACGTCACTACCTTTGTGCATATTAGTCGCCTCTTACGACCGGTATGCCTACCTCGGGCATATTCTAAACCCCTAACCCGCAGGGGCATATAGAAAGCCATATAGGGTTGTGGTTGCAACGGTATTTTGGCCTGTCTAATTGACGCTTTATTTAAGTTGGCACTTGAACCAGGGACCTTTCGGGTTAGTACGTCAGCACACTACCACTATGTAACGCCGGCGCATCCTTTTCAGAGAATTATTTTGGGTGGCTGACGGCCGATATTATGGTGCCATCAACGTGCATGTCTAATATCAAGTTAGTCGACAAGTTCCATTGAGCGAATAGTGTGGATAAACACACAAATAGAATTTTCCTGACCACATAGGTTGGTAGATCAGATCAGATGAATTAAATCGATTCTATGATGCGGATCGTATTGAGGAGTTTAAACTTCTGCTAATATTTTTTCCAATAAAATACATACGTGAACATTTATTTTTAGTAGCAACTAATACTGACCTATAGGGCTTAGAATATAACAGCGACATGCTTTTCGTAAGAGGCGACTGAAAACCCCAAGAGGTAATGACTTGCAACTTGATGATCGATATACGGATATGATGCCGGTCACCTCTCATTACCAACATTCTTACCGATTCGCTCCCGAAACAGTCGGGCATGTACCGCGAGGATTTCGACAACACTCACCAAAACTTTCGGGGAGTATTTTTGTCGCTAAAAACAACAACAACAAAAAAAAACATTCGAAGGTAGAATAATAAACGAACAGACAAACACTGTTTTCGACACAATATTCGAACCTTTAAAATTAGTTTACAAAAAACAAAGCAATCACTCTGGTACAACAAACACACCCGCAACGACAAATAAGCACAAAACAGCAAACGATCAAAAACAACAAACAAGCAAAAAAGGTCGAACAACAAAAATCACCAACTTTTACCTGTCTCAGTCAACCACACAAAAACCGATTGGTGCAAACCACCCCCGTTTCTGAATGTACACACACAACACATGCACACACGTACATAAACACACACCCATGCTGACATTACCTGCTACCTACTATAAATACAAGACAAGCGACAACAACAGATCAAAACGAAAATCGACACTGATGATGGCACAACGCTGAAACCGGTTTGTCTTAAAAGCAAATTTGACAAGGGATGACGGAAAATCGTTCCAATATACACCAATTATTCGCCCTGTCGGAAAAACAATAAAACAGTTAACTTGTCAGGCTTTTAACTTAAACGAAAGCGGTTTACTAATAGTTTACAAACGACGTTTACTGAAATTGCATACAACGAAGGCAAACATTTGGTTTAACAAACAATGCATAGAATTGAATGTGACACCAAAATTTGCAAAAATAACAATGAAGACAAACACCAATGCAAGCAGGAAGACAATTACGAAGGCGAAAAGAGACTTTCTAGTTAAGATATGAGTTGCAAAACCAGTACACCAAGAAAGATGGAATAAATGCCGAGGAGTTGAATAACGTACACCTCTTCGAGAGATCTTTACATACTCATATTACTAACACATGCGACACACGCAATAGAACTCTCTCTTCTTATCGCTCACTCTATCTTCTTGACTCGTAACGCATATAAGTATTGATAAGATTGACAATAATATAGTCGCTTTGTTGTTACGAAACCTCGGGTTATCACTTTATATATATACAACTAATATAGAATAAGAAATAGCTGAAAAGATAGATAGTTATTTTTGCGCATATAGGATATATACACATTTCGAAAAAAATTGGTCCATGAGGTTTAGTAATATTCCAGATATACATTGGGCAGTGGCGTAGTGTAGGGCATGGGGTGTCATCATGCTTAGGGTGCTACTTACAAATGGGCGCCAAATGGTCAGCAAAACAACAAGGGGCTGAATGGTGCTGCAATAAACTATGTGATTAATTTCAATATCTCAACTGGTTCCGGAGATATGTATAATGATTAAAATGGAACTCAGTCCATTATAAGTTCTGGGAAGCAGCGAAGCGTGCCCGGTTTTCTAGATCGTAAATAAAAAAGGAACACTAGGTATGCTTTTACATTATTTATATTTCTTCTAAGTACAGCCACTGCAAAAAATTTCAGGAAAATAACAACTAACGGATCATTATACACAATTTATTGCATATGTCTCGGGAAAATTACACATTTGCTTGTTGATGATTGTGTTGTTTTTCCAAATCTGAGATTGGCGCTTCAAATACTCATAATTTAATTTTGACATATCTACGATCAACCTACCGTGGAAAAAGGAAAATTTAAATGATCAACTTTGATGATATTATTGATAAATTTGCTTCGACAAAAGCAAGGAAAATGTATACTTAGTAATTCGATTTGTTAATGTATCATAATCATTTTATTATTAATTATGTTTATCTACCTAGAGATAATAAATATTTATTTTTAATTGTTTTAAAACCTACCCACATGTTCATAAAAAATAAAATTGGCTTATAAAGCTTTGTAAAATGACACTTCCATACAACTTTCGAATTATATGAACTTTATGAACCCATTTTTTTAACCCTAGAAAGCTAACCTTCGCTTCTCCATATAAAACCTAACCATTCGTCGATTCGACGAACATTCTTTAAAGTACTTATTTCGAATATAATTATTTAATTTTTGGTCTGATTTATTGTACGTACATGTGTACCAGGTATTAACCTTCGAAATAAAACATTTTTTTATTATTTTGGCACAATTCAGATATATTATTTTAAGTCTTTTAGAAAGGCAGTTTTAAAAAGAGGCAAAAAATTTTAAAAAGCGCCTTCGTCGAATCGACGAAGATTACGTGCCTAGGGTTAAAAAATATGGGGATTAGTGTCTGTAAAAATAAGACATGCATGGATGAAGGGTGCATGTCGCAAAATAAAAAAAATCAGAAAACAGAATTTAAAAATCTTATTTTACATATTTACATACAAGTATTGTGCCCCAGGCGCGGGCTAAGCTTTCTACACCAAAAAATTAGTTTATTTTGTTTGTTTTTACAGGCGTCTAAAAAAATGTATTCCTCATTTTTGAAAGCATGAAAGTCGACATATTAAAGTTTTTGTGATACGCCTTTTATAGATACAGCAATATATCACACACTCGGCATATTCCATAACAGTCTTAAAAAAAATCTAAATTCTTCTTTATTTTATTGGCACAAAATCGTGCCAATTATGTTGAACAATGAAATCGTTTTGACTTTTCAATTAGCTATAAGTCTCACTTCATTGTTGAGCACTTGAGCTGAAAATTGTTTCCATTGTTCGTATCTACAATATAATTGAACACCTACATACTTGCATTCATAATAAGGCCCTTATTTATCTAATAAAAAAGGCGAGTCATCAATGTACGTTTTAACACCTAAACACAATTTTTATACAACAATGATTACACATTTTCATTTGATTGTTATCCTGCTGCCAACGCCATATTTGTTTTAGTGGTATCCCTTTCACAGTAAGTCTAACAACAATGAATGCATTCATTTGGAAAATTTGATTTGCAAAGGATCGGTTTTTCATACGAAAGTGTTTTGGGAATTTTATTTGTTTGCTCGATGTGGCTTTTATTGCTCTATTCTACGGCTTAACGCGCCATTGAAAGTGCGAAACCAATTTCTATCAAATAAACAACAAAGTGTGAAACCAAAGCAAAAAAAAACAAGAAAAAACACAAAAAGTAACAACAATGGTAACAAAGTTGGCAACCGAAAAATCATTAATTTACTATTTGAAGTACATATGTACTCTTGTATATATATACATACCTATTTAACCAAATCAACCCTCTGACACGAATAATTGAGTTACAATCGAGTGGTGAATAAAGGACTTTTCAGAAAACCTAAAAAATAGGGAGCCGAAATTGCCGCAACACGCGTGAATTTATAGAGTGTAGTAAATTTGTCAAGCAAAACAGCTGCCGAGTAAAAAAATAACAAAAAATGTCATCGTCATTGCAAACTCATTAATTAAATAGAAATTTATGTACTCGGGCATTTGTATGTATGCACGACAAATAGAATTGCAGTAAGGCCAAGGGCAAACGTTTTGTAATGACTTCTTGCTTTACCTGGGACTAATTGAACTACTTAAGAATGATCGCTGCTCTGAAATACGAAAGAGGCTAGACAGAGAACTGAGTTTGAACCAGTCCGAAAAGACTAAACTTACACCAAAAAGAAATCCAAACAGTTATGGCATACCGGAGGCTGAGCAAATTGTGAAGACAGTTCGATTTAGTCAAGTTGTTGCCTTAGAAACAAAAGCACTGCCTAAAAGTGTAAAAGAATGCGATCTTTACAATAAGACGAAAGTCAAGCTATTGCAACTTTATTGGGGAAGTTGTAATAGGTTAGACTCTTAACTTAATTCAAGATCAAGCGCCGACCTACCAAATATATGAATATATGCAAGGCTTGGAGTGTGTCCTCTGGAGACACAAATCAATCTTTTAATTGCTCCACTGAGCAACAAAACTAGCTATGGCTTAACCAAAAACACTTTATGTTCTAAGCCTATCATAACAGCGGATTTTCTGGGACTTCCGTAAGAAGAGAGGGGTGACGATTTCGGGATTGAGCTTATTGCTGTGGGAAGTCCAAGTAATTTTACAACAATATGAAAACTCAGAAATCAATTCCTTTGCTTCCTAGTTAGAATTTTAGTTATCTCCTGCCAATCCATGAGATAGGAAATCAAGTGAGACGCACCAATATTGCGATATAACTTGGTTTCTTATCGCATCTGCAAGTGCAACTTCGGACTGGGTAGGCAATTGAGAAGTTAAGTCCTCGCTCGAAGAACGAGAATAACACTCTGTAAATCAATTATCGTACCCGTCCTAGCTTATGATGCAAAATCTTGAACATCTGCTGAGGGGGCTCTGCGAGTATTCAAAAGAAAGGTTCTTCGAAAAATTTACGGAGCCTTACGCGTTGGCTACGAAGGCATTCTTATCGACACCCGCCGGTGGTAGCAGAGGAAGAGGAAGATTACCACTTCGATGTAAGGACCAAGTGGAGACCGATCCCTAGGTCGATTGGCGCAAGTTGGCAGAAAGAAGAAACGAATCGCGAGCTATGCTGGACGTCCACAATCGCTTAGACGGTTAAGCGCCATTTAAAGAAGAAGATGCGTTGTAATGTTCTATTCAGCGTCTGATTAGACGTTATCAGTATCGGTGTAAGGTCTGGTAAGCATACCAAGGACGACACGTCAAATCCTGGAGAAGAACTTTAATGAAAGAGTCTATCTTTGTCGAGTTATCGATAAGGAACTATCTGTACACTACTATTACTGCACCAACGAGATGATAGTTGGGTCAGTAAAGGACTTGTACAACACGTGTAAGACGTCGTAAGTTCTAAACTATCTGGACTGATAGAAGAGTGAACTACGGGATTGGCTTTCTTGTGGATTGGAAAGAGCACACGAAAGTTCCAATCAGGAATGCAGGCAGTCGTCCAACAATATTCTGTCTAAGAGCTGACGCAAGCTCTTCAACAACTCTTCGCCTCCTTGTTTCAACAGCTCGGCGCGTAGTTCATCCTTTCCAGCCGCTTTATTATTTCGGGGAAGGGATATTGTCATACTAACTTCATCATAGTCGGGTTTTTTCATCGCGTTTGATTGGGGTATCGGATTAGTCATCCTCTTCGCAATTTATCAACAAGCAGAAGTCTTATCCTCCATAACTCAAACACGCTGTCTTTATATACCCACCATATATTTCTGATCCATATCTTGTCATCTGATACGAATGCCATTACACATAAACCTAGAGTTTTCAGACTAGTTGTGAAGTAGTTTAGAACTTGCTCGTTAGACTGCAGTGATGCGTTACACCACTCACACATACCTATACACCTTCCAATTGGATTTGTATTACTTTTTGAACGCCTTTTATGTTGTTTCCGCCGTTATTGTTGTCCTTCGTCTGTATACCGCAACGCTCCTGCTAGCTCTGTAGTGACCATGTGTCGTGTGTCCTTTTAACTCAACGAGCATTCGCCACTACGCAATTGTTTGTCACACTGTCATTTCTATTATGTTGTTAAGTGGCAATCGTTAAGTATTTTATTTCTTTTCAACTTTTCACTATTCACCGGCCAGCATTTTCTTTACAAAATTAGCTTTGCTATTCATGCACAAATGATAGCATGCGATTTTATTGCATTGCGGCGCATGCACAACAATCCAATTCCAGTGATCATCACAAATGGCCGTGTAATTGTGTGGAATGTCAACTGAAGCTGCTTGCACTTACTTACACCCACAACGAAGGGGTCAGCTGCATTGACTTGCGATTACCAAATGCCAGCTGGTGGGGAAATAAATACAAATTTTATTATCGCCATTAATCGGGTATTGAAACCGCATCTTGAGATATGTTTGAAGAGCTAAAGCTATTGGTTTGTATGAAGTGGCTGTCTAAATCTTATAATTAACAAGTAATGAAATCTACTAAGTTCCGCTGTAACGGAACATATTATGTCTAGATGTGATCTATTATGGCATCCCAATAAATGAATTAAACAATTTACGCAGGTTTATTTTAATACTTTTCAGTTCGTATTATAAGGCGAGCTAATTCTTTTCAATAAAAACACTTCTCTTATGAGTTTCGAGTGGTGAATTAATTTATTTGTATATAAATTGCTTCCCTAACAAACACTGCTAACAAAATTTTTTCAAAATACGAATACATGCACATTTTATGTTTGAAAAATTTGCGCTCAAATAGACATACAGAGAGACGGACATGGCGAAATCGACTCAGCTCATCGTCCTGATCATTTTAGTATATTTATTGATGCGCTCATCTCTTCTTCTCATACTTACGAATATTTCATGTTCATGAAAAGTATAAAAATCAAAAAAGATATATAACTTCCCTATTGCAGTGGGGTAATAACTACGTCCCGGAATATTTTTCTTGTGTGTTATCCGAATTGTCAAATTTTAGGCAGGAGTATACTACATACAATTGAAAAGCAGCCAACCAATTTTCATTGAAATATATAGTTCAAACTACAAAAAATCGCCTTTGAAAATACCAGAATTTTTATGCTAAAAAGTGGGCGGCGCCACGCCTACTTACCCAAAATCCACAAAATTTTTTTGCGGTCAAGTTTTGCTTAAAAAGCTTATTATGTATGCAGGATCTATGTAAGCTATATGCATAGTTATAGAAATATCGCCTCTTAAATTAAAAAAAAAAATTTCAGAACTATGTATGTTAAAAAACTGGGAATGACCCTTAAACCGATTTCGCCCATTTTTACAATAAACAGTAACCTTTATATATTCAACATTC
This sequence comes from Merzomyia westermanni, assembly GCA_949987695.1. Taxonomy (NCBI): domain Eukaryota; kingdom Metazoa; phylum Arthropoda; class Insecta; order Diptera; family Tephritidae; genus Merzomyia; species Merzomyia westermanni. Next base: position 136,809,943 of record OX465288.1, read on the forward strand.
TAGTCGAATTTCGTTTCGACAAATAATCTACACTAAAAAGGGCGGGGCAAGCCCATTTTCTAAAATTTATATTTTTCGAATTTCTTCGTTTACGAACACTTTGAAAGTGAAATAGAAGTGATATTTAAGCTATTTTGCGCGAAGCTATTGAATATTAAATATATCTATGATCCTTTTCAAAATCATTCATATAAAAGTGGGCGTGGACCTTAACCGATTTCACCCATGTTTCCCAGGAACATTGATTGTGTTCATGGAAATCGATATCTTCAAAGATTTTTGATTTATGATTAATAATATTTCTTAATTTGGCTTAATCAAAAGTAGGCGGTGCCACGCCCGTTTTCAAAAATTTCTTGACAAATTTATTTTCTGCCTTAATGTTAATATACACACCAAATTTCATCCTTATGTACTGAATAATCCCTTTTTTATTATTTCGAAAATATTCTATATATAAAAAGAGGCCGTGGCTATTATCCGATTTCGCCCATTTTAGATAGCGCTCGGAGATGAGTGCCAAGGAACCTTCATATCAAATCCATTGTCGATCTCTATAAAACTTTCTCGATATCTACGGAAGTTCGCTGGTTGTGGCACAGGCTATATATACTTTTTGGAAAAGTGGGCGGTGCCGCGCCCCAGGCTATAAAAATTTTGAATTCATCATAACTCGGAACGTATTTGTGCTAAATTCATGATATTTGGATACATGTGTCCTTTAGTCAAGATTTATATAATTTTGGAAAAGTGAGTGGTAACACGCCGATACATTTTTGTGTGTTGTTTGTATATTATTCATGTCCTAAATTTATTGCCGATCTCTGTGAAACTACACATGCCATATATAGTTTTTGGAAAAGCCCCCAGGTTACATAAAGTTGCAATTCGGCATACCTAGGAATTTATTTGGTTAAAGTTAATGATATTTAATATATAAATATGTGTTTTATATATCGAAAAAACTTTGGAAAAAGTAAGCAGCACCAGGATCAAATAAAACTTAATTCGCCATATTCTCGAAACTATGTACATATCAGTAACCGCAGAGGAAATGGGAGAAGAAGGAGAGTAGGAATAGTAATTTGAGATGTAGAGGAGGTAAAAGCCAAAATAGAAAGAAAAAGGAAAATATAGGAATAAATGAAGAAAAAGCGGCGAGTGGGGAGCGAAGAGAGTACAATTTCTTAAATGTAGGCAAGCCAAATTTAAGGAAGATGTCTTCACTTATCTAAGCGATGGAAGTTTCCCTTCCTTATATGAATATGCCACATACTTGTTTTACTGAATTGCCCAATTCCCATGTACGTATGAAATGCCAGCCTGTTGAACGAACCTATGCCACTCTCCCTAAAATGATGACATTTTACAATCATTTACTTTAATAATTAAGTCGGCTACTTCACAAGTCACTTCATCAATTCGCAATCACTGACTTTCACACACCCTTAAGCGGAATAAAGCAAACAGTATTGAAATGGGTCGGAACAATCAAAATATCAAACACAAAAAAGACACCAACAATTGAGCATACATTGGCAAAAACGAAAAAGAAATACAAGATTGACAATTCATGAATAACAAAGTAAATCATACCACTTAACTTTCTACAGCTGCTCGAGGCACTGCAGTGTGGCCGGCACTTACAATAGCGCATTCAAACATATAGCACATATTCGTTTGCGCATGCGCACCACTCATCCTCTTTAAGGGTGTGGTGTGTCTATGTGTGCCAGTCAGAAGAGGGATCTACACAGAAGTTAATACTTCCTAAATGAGATTTAAAATATGTGCTCAGTCTGTTGGTGGTGGGGTGCAAACTGCAATTGTTTCGTTAACAAATAAAAAAAATCGCACAAAAGTTGTTAATTTCAAGGATATAATTCTCAATATTCGTGTCATTTATTAGTTCGCTATAGTTGTGTTGTTGCTATTTGTTATGCGATACATCCATTTATATTTGAGAACCTGAAGTGTTTCGTGTTCGGATGTAAACAAAGCACAGATATATTTTTATTTATTTGCTATTGAATTAACCATACAATGAACCAATTAAATTGATTTTATAATACTAGCGTTTATTATGAGGTATTTTCATCTCAGAAAAGACGTACATTTCTTACCTAGACTCCATTTGACTCCTGCCGTAGTTTAGTTTAGTTAGTTGCATATCTTGGTCATCCCTTAATTGATTGGGCTGAGAACGCGCATGGGATATCCCAAGCTTCCACTTGAAAACACTTATGTCAATTGTGAATGCTCTCATTTCATGTCGGGTGGGGGCACATTCGTCCAACCAGGTATTACTTACTTAATCCTTTTTAAAACATTCACTCTCCCATATGAACTTGAGAAGAAGCGTAAGATCCACTTCCCTCGCCTTTGCCAGACTGTCGAAAAGGCATCTTGGCTGTAGTCCTGGGCATCGACAAAGAAAGTATTGAATCCACTCCCCTTCCTTCTTATCTTGACAGCGTCTACATAACGAATTTGTTGGTATATGCCAATGTTCTGTGATGACACCTGTAAGTACCCTTACCGCAGATTGGTTTAGCTTAAGTAGGAAGCTAGTTCTTTCTCTCTCCAAGCATGGCCATATGGACTTTGAGACTTCCGAAATATCCTAGTTGGTCCATGGGAAATGCAATGTTTTCAAAGAATCCTAAACGATTCACCTTAGCAGACATCACAATGGCGGTCGCACGGAGTTGCCTCGTATGTATTCATTTCGGAGCCCTCCCTGGCCATCTCGACAGCTATTTCCCATCGGGCAGAAATGTTCAGGTGATCCAGAGCCTTTGAGTAAAATATGTATGCTTTCGCCTAATTTAATTTGAATATTTCCCCGGAATGATGAAAGTTGCCGAACATATTAACGCATTTTTCCAACGAACGTTGTAGCAGAGCGAGGGGGAGCATATCTCTCATCCATTAAAGGTGTTACGTAAGAGAACACTTTATGGTTCTAACTATGCCGGCAGTCTGCAGAGATGTTGTCTGACAGTACTAGTGCCCCAAAATTTTTTCAAAAATCTGAATGAAGAAGGGGCCGAGACGAATACGTACAGAGCGTGTTTAAGTTATTCTGTGAACCCTTGTCCCGGACTATGATGAGTGCGGATGTCAATATTCCGGCTCAAGTATAATTAATCACTAGGAAATGACGGACTAGCCGGAGAGTTGCCAGGCACTAAGTTGAAGAGTAGTTAAAGAGAACCCTGTAACTTGTATGCAAAATATAATCAAAAGAGCACAGGCTCCCAGATTGTAACTTAAGCACGCTGTGTCCAATCCAAAAGTAAGACGATCTCGTAAATGGCCAGACCATCACGGTAATTTTGGAAAAAACGTGATTTTAATTCCGCCTTCGATTGCACGAATAGGAGCTGTCTATATTCCACCCCCTCTGAAATCGTTTTCCGTGAAAATATTATAGGGCTATATGGTTGACACACAAACCTTGTTTTTATTTTAATTATTTGTTATACCCTTCATTCGCCTTTTTATTCTTCCTTTATCTGCCGTTACTTTCCACTAACATATTTTTTTCTTTGATTCCTTCTTTTACTCTCTACAATCCCTATTTCAAATTTATTTTATTCTTTCCCTTATTTTCCTTTCCTTTTCTTTCCTTTCCTTTCCTTTCCTTTCTTTTCCTTTTCATACATTTTTTTTCCTTTCCTTTCCTTTCCCTTTCTTTCCTTTCCCTTCCTTTCCCTTCCTTTCTTTACCTTTACTTTATTTTCCACTTCCTTCCCGTCCTTTCCTTTCCTTTCCTTTTTCTTCTCTTTCCCTCCCTTTCATCTTCTTACCTTTCCGTTTCTTTCATTTCCTTTCCTTATTTTTCCTTTACTTTTTTTCCATTGCCCTTCTTTTCCTTTCCCTTACTTTCCTTTCCATTCCTTTTCTTTCCCTTCCTTTTCTTACCTTTCCCTTCCTTTCCTTTTCTTTCCCTTCCTTTTCTTTCCCTTCCTTTTCTTTCCTTTGCTTTCCTTTCCTTTCCTTTCCTCTGCTTTCGATTCCATTCCCTTCCTTTCGCTCATATTTCACAACGTCTCCAACAAATCAACTCCTCATGCTCTCAGGAGAGCCGCTGACACTGGGCATCGTAACCTGTGGTCAATACAATAAAAACCCATCAAGCAAAAATGCATGATACGTTTACTCACATAACAACGGCTCTATAATGCGAATACTTGTTTTTCATTGGTCCACTATCAACTCTTCGCACTCAGAGTGAGAGCCGATCACGCGAGTAATACAAAAACATGCATGACATGTCTACTCACACTCACACAACTACGGCTCTATAATGTGAAAACATGTTTAGCATTTGTGTTAGTGTATTTTTAAACAAATTTTTCAATATTACAATAAATTTTTTTTTTAATTTTTTTTGATTGACGGCACTGCTCCTTGGCAACAGCTATCCAAAGATATAAAATTGTTAATACCTTAAACGTATAGTTTCGCCATAAAGTGGGACAATTTCAACTCAACTTAGGCATTTACGTATATTACAGATATAAATTACATTAAGCAACATCACCAGCTCAGTCTTGACTTAGCAGCAAAGTTATTTATATATGACCAGAGATCAGGCTAAATTTCTCGGAATCATGAACAGTATAAAAAGTTAATGGGATGGCCCTTTGTGAATTCGAGAAGAAATGTATCCAAAAATTTGTGCTCCTTCGTAGATGAAAGCGGCGACTTTCGAGGAAAATTTAATGATTAGCTGCACTAGCTTTATGCATTTATCTTTCTTATCTATTTGTTTCATGTTATGCAGATGAGCGACGAAGCTTCAGCGTAGAAAGACGTCCCATCGACATCCAAATTCGGCACTAGGTAAAAGCGGGCATCGCCAATGAAATGGAAAAAAGCAGTTGCAGGAGCATTTTGTATCCCTTGGTGTTACCAGTTAGCGTCAATTATAGCTAAAATTAAATGACTGTCGTACTACTATACCCAACGGGGTTTAGCGATAAAAAATGAAAAATTACGAAGAAGTTTACGTTTTGAGTAGTCTGCATCTTTTTATCCCGACTGGTTCCCATTTTATGCTCAGTTGAGCATGTTACTCATATTCCATTGGTATTTAAAATGGGCAAAATGGTGGCCTCGCCTACATGTATCGAATATTTTTTAAAACACAAAGTTTGGTTTTCAATCAATTTTTAGGAACATTTTTCAAATTGGGCGTGACCAATTTCAATGCCGAGCAAAAATCTACTTTATAGGTAGAAGACCACGCCCACTTTATATAAAAGATTTTTGAAAGAATCATATACGAGTATGATAGGCAATACGTCTGTGAAAATTAACTTATTTCAATTCTAAATTAGTTTCAAACTGTTGGAAGAAGAAATGCGAAAAATTATACACTTTTCAAAATGGTTGTGGCGCTTTCCGTGAAAAATGTTTGGAACGTTTTAGTTGGCAAAACTGGCGGAGGAAAATCAACAAATAAATCAGGCGGACTTTTGATAATAATACATTTTACTTATAATTTAGAACAAGACATTTTTTTAATGAGCAAACTTGGTTCACTTTTGTAAATAGCGTCGAAAAGTTGCTTCAGCAAAATTGGAAAAGCCACATCTCTGAAACCATAACAATAAATTTGGAAAAAAATAACAACCTAGTTTGAAAAAAACCAAATTAAAAAAAATGTTAAGTAAAGATAATACCGCCGACGCTTGACTTCGGTTATCAAAGTTATACATTCACTTTACTCAACCTTATTTGGTTGACTCGTTTTCAAAACTTAAAGCCATTAAGTAATCAAAACTGAAGCCAAACGCTTGATAACCATGCCCACATTCCATACAAAGCTATACTAATAATGCTGAAACACACAACTCAATCAGAGTAGATTACAAAGTTTTCAATATTGACCAACATATTTTGTATGTGCAAGATTATCAACAAAAAAAGAGATATCATGAAAAATATTATTACAACTTAGACTCCCTTCTTTGTTATCTCTCAAACTTATCACCATTACCTTTTCGAGACTGTGGCCTGCGTCCACCTTTTACTATCGCAGCAAAAGGCTTTTCCGTTTCTAACACAGGACATGCCCTGTCCAAGTACTTTTTAATTTTTCAGGACAATCGTCGCTGTCCCATCTTCCAGGCAATACAACGTTGCTATGAAGAAAATCAAGCTCTATAGATATCCAGAAAAACATCAAAAGTGATACATATTTCCTTTTATAAATTACATTGCCCATGTAATTAACCACTTAAATAAATGTCAAGCCATCATCACTAATTTGTAAATCAATTTATTAAATATTGCTCTGGTTTCTTATTCAATAGCTTTTAATAATAACAATTGATCGCAATTTAAGCGGTTATTATTAATACTGTGAACAATTTCACCTCAACAATATCGTTTCAAAACGACCTGTTACCTGAAGCTTCTCAAGTAGTTTGCAAATAACTGCAAATTGCCCAGACGCTGATCATTGTGCGTCAAGTATAGGGGCACTTTTCCGCATTTAATCTATCCAAATTACTACCTAGAGCAAATGTACGCTTAAACATAAGAATAACTATGGCGACAACAACAAATTTGATCATACACCTAACTATCTTTTGCTAATCATACAACGCGATCACAAGCCAGCACATGGTTGATCATCTTTAAACGTTATCGCTGATAGTAGAGGTAAGTTGTAAGCATGTGGCAAGATCGCGGTCGATGTTGATGCGTCTGATTTGCTTAATACTTTCTTAAAAAAAATTATTTTCAAACCGCTCTCGTGTATAAAATGCGTGTATGTATTTGGAAACGGGTGATATAGAGAGGGAGCTATAGGGGTCCGCTGTCCCTATTGGCATCATTAAAAAGTTTGGAATGAATAATATTGTTTATAAAGTTTGGCAGTTTAACCTTCGCAAGTGACTATATATAAGTAATCCCTGGATGGCGCCGGAGTGAGTTTTTCCATGGAACATGGAAGCAAAACACCAGTAGGTCACACAGCAATAAAGTTTTTCTTAGTCTGTGTTGAGCTTCATGGAAAAATATTCAGGCTTTCGATCGATGAAAATAGGAAGGCCCCTCTCCCCCTTCTGTCTGCCAGAAGTCCATGCAATATAGTATGTTCTTACATCTTCAAATCAGACCTCCGCAAAAGCTTTTCCTAATACGCCACTGATGTTGCAACTCAAGCATCAACATTAGATTACGTACACTGATGGCGCACAACGTTTTAAGATCCACTGCCAGTATATTGCAGAGGCAGCGATGAACATGCCATTAACAACACAAAAGCAGCAGCAACAACAAAAGAAAAGAGGAATATATATGAAAGTGGCGTATCGTTCAACCCAAATTACTTGTCTCGATTAAAATGTATTGCCTACCAAACAAACGCTGTCATCGATTACGCTACGATCATCATTGATCAGTAATCGACGACATGGACGACGGATGCCGTTTGCGTGTATTTAGCATGTTGTTGCGGTATGATCGCGACCCATTATAATCAATTGCCTATGCTCGTAATGCTAAATGATCGCGCTGGCAAAAATTAAGCACAATTACGCGCAAAACTGCCAAAAGGCACACTCTGACTTAGTTGCTTTTGTTATTTAAGCTGGTATACGCATTGGGATCTGAGCTTGCTAAATATGAATTTGGTAAGCCAGTGATCGTGCGTGGCTTTTTGTGGACTTTTACTCTTGCTATCTCTTTCGCACTACGTCGCTTATACTATGTTGTGTCCGCATCGCAACTTTAACGACTTGACTTAATTGCAGCATTTAACTTGCTCTTATTGATCATAATAACTCCATAATGGCGAAACATGCTCGAACAATATAATATAATCAATAGCGGCGGGCGTTGGGTGCAAAATTGCAAGTACAACCAAATCAGCCAGAAGCCATCAAGACTAGAGATGGGCGTGCGATGTCGGGACATGCGGTATTTGTGGTATTAATTTGACAAAAAAAAAGTTTAGCTTTGTGAACTATACTTCTTCTAAAACAAAATAAAATAAAATAAAGTAAAGTAAAACAAAACAAAAAAAAACAAAATAAATAAAATAAAGTAAAATAAAATAAAACAAATTAAAATTAAAAAAATTTAAAAAAATTGAATAAAATAAAATAATATAAAATAAAATAAAACTAAATAAAATAAAACCAAGTAAACTAAAATAAAATGAAATAAGACAAAATAAAAAAAATAATATTATTAAAATAAACTAAAATTAAATTAAATAATATAAGATAAATTAAAATAAAATAAATGAAATAATATTAAAATAAAATAAAATAAATTTTAACTAAACTAAATTAAATTAAACAAATGAAAATAAAATAAAATAAAATAAAATAAAATAAAATAAAATAAAATAAAATAAAATAAAATAAAATAAAATAAAATAAAATAAAATGAAATAAAATAAAACCAAGTAAACTAAAATAAAATGAAATATGACAAAATAAAAAAAATAATAATAATAAAATAAACTAAAATTAAATTAAATAATATAAGATAAAATAAAATAAAATAAATGAAATAATATTAAAATAAAATAAAATAAATTTTAACTAACCTAATTTAATTTAACCAAATGAAAATAAAATAAAATAAAATAAAATAAAATAAAATAAAATAAAATAAAATCAAATGATATAAAATAAAACCAAGTAAACTAAAATAAAATGAAATGAGACAAAATAAAAAAAATAATAATAATAAAATAAACTACACTTAAATTAAATAATATCTCTCTCTATCTCTATGGCGCGATATACAACAGGTATATCATCATAAACCTCCTAAGAGATTTTTGCGCCAAGCTTCTCTTCCAATTTGTGGTGTGCCGATTTGAATTTTCCCTACAAATTGGTGGGACCTACAGTTTTTTGCCGACTCCGAACGGCATCTACAAAGGAGACGAATTTTTGCTGAGAAGCCTGTCATGGCAGAAATACACTCGGAGAGTTTGCCAAACCACTGCCGAGGGGCGACCCCGTTTTGAAAAAACTTTTTTCAAATCACTTTTTGATGTTACCTGTACCAGGGCTCGAACCATGGACCTTCGGTGTGGTAGGCCGGCAACACTACCTTCACACCACGGCGGCCGCCATTTAAATTAAATAATATAAGATAAAATAAAAGTTGTGAGTTGACATATAAAATATATGTACCAAAGAATGTATAAAAGGAATAAGCAAATGGCGCATTAGAGGAAAAATGCATCGTGACGCTACAGGGCATCATAGCTTAGTTGTTAGAGTACTCTAACAGCTGCTTTGGTGCAGACACTTGGGTTCGTATCCCAGTGTCCGAGAAGGGGTCTGATGAGAAGTTGGGCACTTCGAAACATGTCATCCCATACCATCGCTGTGCATATCGTTGTACTTTTTCCTCTAATATCAATTAACAAAATAAAATAAATGAACTATACTTCTTCTAAAACAAAATAAAATAAAATAAAGTAAAGTAAAACAAAACAAAAAAAAACAAAATAAATAAAATAAAGTAAAATAAAATAAAACAAATTAAAATTAAAAAAATTAAAAAAAATTGAATAAAATAAAATAAAATGAAATAAAATAAAACCAAGTAAAATAAAATAAAATGAAATAAGACAAAATAAAAAAAATAATAATAATAAAATAAACTAAAATTAAATTAAATAATATTAAAATAAAATAAATAATATAAGATAAAATTAAATTAAATAATATTAAAATTAAATTAAATTAAATTAAAATAAAATAAATTTAAATTAAACTAAACTAAATTAAACTAAAATAAAACAAAATAAAATAAAATTAAAATAAAATTAAATAAAATAAATTTAAATTAAATTAAGTTAAAATAAAATTTTTGTTGTTTACGGCCTTAAATTGTGCGAAATAATTTTATTTACGAGCTCTAGGCCAATGATCAAAAGAAATAACAACTTAAATTTTTTTTTTTCTCTTGATAATTTTATTTTTATTTTACTTGAGTTGATCCGATATTTCGATTTCAATCTGAAATCATCATCAGGGATTTATGGCTGAGCCTGATCAACAAATAAAATAAAAATAAAAATATCAAGAGAAAAAAAAAAAATTAAGTTGTTATTTCTTTTGATCATTGGCCTAGAGCTCGTAAATAAAATTATTAAAATAAAATAAAATAACATGAAATAAAATGAAATGAAATAATAAAAAACAATATAAAATAAAACAAAAAAACGAATTAAAATAAACTAAAATAAAATAAAATAAAAAGTAAAAAAAGCTTATTAAATTTTTTTATTTTAAAGTTTGATTTATTATTTTTGTAAAATGTATATTTTTCAGTTTTATGTCAGTGTTAAATTAATAATAAAAAACTTTACAAATTAACGCCGTGACTATTCGGATAGATCTATTTCGGAAGCCGGATGTCAATCACTTGGCCGTCTGGCAATTATACGTTTGTTTGTTATTACCTCTTTTCTATTTTTCAAGAAAAGCTTAGTAAAATAAAAGAAAAGGAATAGAAAGAAGGGACTAAAAGTTGAAAGTCGGAACCGCTGTTCGACCTATAGTCCCATTCACATCTCTAATCACAACCATCATATCGTCATGCAAGTATGTGAGCTTATAAACTTGTTCATGATGAGTCCAAAAGTAGTCAGTATTTGTAGTCAGTCATCAAAGGATAGAGAGTAGAATGAATGGTCGCCATCGTTGTTGTTCGCTTGCCACTTAATACACTTAATGACTGGGTCCATCGTGTAGCCGTGCAGATGCGATGCAATTTAAACGAAGCTGGTGAAATTTTATGATTATCAACATGGACACGTTTTCATGTTCAGATAACTTGGCGCATACTGCTGCAATGCCGCAATGTTCGAGACTATAAAATGTTGGTATTAAGTGTGAAAGCAAACAAGTAGTTATAGAAATTATAAATTTCAGCAGCTTGTAATTGTTGCAAAATTATTACATGGCAGAGTTGTAACAACTTTTTTCTCTTGTTTAAAGTGACATTAATTTAGTGGAATTTAGGTCATTAACGGGTTATTTTGCATGATCGTTTTTTATGTTGTTGATCTCTGCGTTCAAAGTTGAGTTGACTATACGTCCAAGGGTAAATGTAGCAAACGGCCGATGGTTCCGATTATCTTCAGAGCTTTTATTGTTCTTGTGATAGTAGCTCTATACCCGAATCAGTTGGATTGCAAACTTTTTCTGAACGAAAATAAGGATCCCCGAGCGACACGAATGGGAGAAGTCTGTATGCTAGACTCACAGCTAGTATTAGCTCCGAAGATCTATCAATATTCTCAAATGTAAGGCTGCCGAGCAATTTTAGCGTCTACCAGACCGAAGTAACAGCAATAAATGGACCGACATCAAACCATCGATCAAAGCTCTTTAAGCAAGGCATACTGCATCGTATCGGTTGTAGACATTCTTTAAACGAACTCTCCTATCTGTGGACTTCAGCAGTGATGTGGGTCTCACACTAAGGTTGTGTACCTCCAGATTGTGCTTTCGAAGAATTATCAAGGAAAGCGACTAAATAGACGAAGCTAAACCAGTTGGGAAACAAAGCTCCTAATGCTGGTATATCGTGAAATAGACTTTAGAGTTTCACAAACGAGGCCCAAGTGTGAGATGTCCAGACAAGCTTTGCGCCGCATCTATGAGAACCTAACAAGATTCATAATTAAACAAGCCAAACTCAAAAAGTCACATCCTCATGAAACTATCTCAGCTTTGACGTTATGGGAGGCGAGTAGCTTATTGAAGTTAATTTTTGTACTTTATTTGATATATTATTATTTGTTCATTGAGTAAAACGGGGGGTTTGGAGCACATGTTACACCTTGCATGTATTAATTGGGGCGAGCACTTATGGCTCTGAGGTAATAGCGCGGGTTTGGCCTTCCCATTTCCGTTGTGAAAAACCCCGATTTGGAATTGCAAACACAAACTTTATCTTTGAAATATTTCGTAAGCTGGTTGCGAATTACAATAACATGCAATGCAAATGAAATAAACGAAAGAAATAACCACAGCTAAACACAAACAACCCTCATGTTAAGGGAGGTATACAAAATAATCTACGATAAAGCCCACCGATAACATGCTAAATCATAATTTTCTCATATTTTTCATGCTCAATTCACATTAGACTTTAAACTGGCTGCTTTGTTGTCAAAACGAAGAAGAGTCCCAATATCGCTGAAATACTTTTGTGCTCGACTCCTCTTCAATAATGCTCTCTCATTATGCGGTAATTTAGCGCAGAAAGCACTGCCGTAATACAAAATTAAATCTACATTTCCTGAACTGAAACTCTTGCCCCTGGTGGCAAGCTCATTAAGAAACTTGCACTTTGCACGCATTTTGTGCTTTTTGTTTTTTTGTGCAACACGACTACAATTGGCGTTTATTGACGATCATTACCAACCACATTTACGAAGCAATGCAGCGCCAAGTAATTATGTGTGCCGCGTAATTATGCGTTTCGATGCATGCACGCAGCAGGTAAATTGCGCCGAACAGTGGAAGGGTTGAACTTTTAATCAAGAATGAAGTGTATAATGTATGTGTGCAGGTTTGTACATGGGGTTTCATATTTTAAACGGAAATTATGTTTGAGAAAAAAACGAATTAAAATACGTTATAAAATTAAAAGTGGATACTTATAAGACCTATTAGTAAAATTACCCATTTAAATTTGCATTAAATCTTGTTTTTAATTTATTTTTTATTTAAATCAACACTTTCATTAACTTTATTATTGTGCTAACCGTGTTTAGTGGCGTCAGTAATCAGTTTTGAATATAAAAGGAAACAACTTAAGTTTATTGGTAAATTTTTAAACGTTTTAGTGTACCTGCAATTGTGTGTGGTTGAGCAAAAATACCCTGCCGGAATTTGTACTCAACATGCTTTAACTCCTTTCAGTAGTGGAATTCACTAACTTCTATAACAACATTTGCAATCGATATTTTATCTTAACGATGACTATAATGATTTCGGCATTCACTAACCATTCTTTATCGACATTCGTTTATTGTGTCGTTAAATAAACAAATAATTTGAGGTTGCTAGAAAAAATTAAAATAATTTTATTATTGTATTAATATTATTATTATAAAATAAATGGCATTTGAGTACTTAGCGTACGTTTTGTAGCGAGATGAGAAATCCTCAGCCTAAGCCTAATCGTTATAGCTAAGTTAGTGAATATCACAGTCGATAATGCAGGCCACCAAATCGTTAGTTAAAATCTCAAGAAATTGCATCGTTATAAGTTAGTGAATTCCACCACAGGACCGTGACCAAATTTTTTTTTCGGAAGCGGTTATTTAATTTTTTTAGTTTTATTCAAACGTGTTTTGCTTAAAGATTTATGAATTAAACGTAATATTTTACACAAACAACAAAAACAATAGTAATGTTACGTCGGTAATTCAAATACATAAATTATTAAAAGTTAATACTAAAATAAAAGTTAAGTCGTCTAGATTTTTGCATCAAAATCATTTATCACTTCTTCGATGTAAATTTTAAACCTTCGATAGCACTCATGAGGGCTAAGGCATTAATTTTTTCTTCAGCACTCTGCAGTACATGTAACGCAAGGCAATTTTGCATATATTTTTAATGAACGAAAAAACACAACTTTGCCTTGGGGGAGGGTTATCGATGGTTAAGTACTTTAGGGGATATGAGCCTGGTACTACAGCTGTCCCGGTAACTACTTGTTATAGTGACCCTTTCCCTCTACCGCAGCCGGCGATGGGCCCAGAGTATACCCGTCGTAGGCTGGCCTGTCGTATCAGGTAACTAAACTCCATGACCCGAAGGGTTAAAGAAATCGTTCGCTTGGTAATCGAGCAAGTACCAGAATGTGTTAGTGCCGCAGCGTACTGTCCCCAGATCATCGAAGACAACCCCTTCCGTCGTTAACCGCCTATAGTCCGTAATTTTCTCAGTAGTTGCGAACACTCTTCTGTGTAGCCAGATCGGAAAAGTTTATGCCTGTCGGTTGAAGTTTAGTCGAGCGCTGTCCAATCCACATAAGGGAGATTGCAACTTATCGTATAGTAACTAAGTCCAAGATTCAATTAGGCCCTTATCAGTAACGCATCAGCTTTGGAAAGTTGATTATTACTAAGACTATATGAAGTTGTAAATCTACTTTTGTCACGATTTGGTTTTCGCACTTAACTCATATGGCTATATCAAATAAAATTGAACTGTGCATAAGCTCCATTATTTCCGGCACAGATAGGCAGCTTCCTATTGTGCGATTTTTTATAATATTTACCTGTCGGAGTTAACAATCACACTGTTAGTTTCGCCGTCTATAGATTGAGAAGAATTTCAGTTGGAAGCGACCTCGCTATTAACAGCTAAATATTAACATCTGTAAAGAATCTCGCCCATTTGACGGCCCAGAAATAATATCAGCTCAGAAGTCGAGGGAACCATCGCTCTATTCAACAAGTGTTAATTTTAAACAAGTCCTGGTTTTTTGTTGATTTGCCGACAGTGTGCCATCTACATCAAGGCAGGATGCCGAAACCGGTTCGTCACTTAACTAAATTTTACAAGGAACGACGTTATTTTGTTTGACACATAAAACAAGTTTACTTAGCCCTTTCCCTCTCCAATGTAAGACTCCGAAGAATGAGTGATAACATAAGATGTAATGGCGGTTTGAAAACACCAAGGGAATCCAAATCAAACTCCCCTAGCTCTTCGCAATTCAATGGAGGCCTCCGACTTACTTTGCTGTCAAAGTGGGAATGAGGTGTTATCTGGGACCATCCTAAATATCGAACTACGTTTTTAGTAAAATCGCGTCAACTCGTTTTAAAAAAGACCAGTTGTGGAATTTTTTTCACATCGTCTTCAAGCTGATACTACATATCCCTGAATAACAACTGAGCGAAATTTTTTATATATTTTTAGTTTGAGTAATTTATGTTGTCGAGAAAGAAATGCAGGCATGAATAAATATTTTAATGAAGTGATATGGTATTAAATAAAAACATTGTTTTTGTGGTAGGTTTTAACAAAGATATTTTCTTATCATTAAAATACTAGGGACGATATAATTTTTCAAAAAAGTGCGAAAAACGAATTTTCTGATTTCGGCCAACTTTGAAAAATTGCATAAAATAATTCGTATATGCCACAAATTTTTCTTCTGTCAGATAATATTTTCTGAACCTTGCTCTATAAATGAGCTGAAAATCAAATCATGGATATACACCCAGAGCACGGGGCATGTTCAAATTTTACCAAACATACAAAAGCTATTTTTGAAAAATTTTTTGGTCAAATGTATCTTTTTGGGGCTCCAAAAGGGTTAAAGTGAGACATTTTACGAAACGGACGAGACTTTAAGTCCTCTATACACTTATT
Source organism: Merzomyia westermanni (assembly GCA_949987695.1). Taxonomy (NCBI): domain Eukaryota; kingdom Metazoa; phylum Arthropoda; class Insecta; order Diptera; family Tephritidae; genus Merzomyia; species Merzomyia westermanni. Next base: position 136,825,344 of record OX465288.1, read on the forward strand.
CGTCATAGTGGAATCACAAGGTGAAGTAAATAAAAAGAGAAAGAAAATGAAAGCTAGCTGAAATCGTAGGAATGTATTTTGTAGAGGGAGAATGGGGTGGAACCCCAAACAGTTTTTGCCCTTTTTGGTAGAAAGGGGAGAAAATAATTTATTAAACATGTTTCTATTTGATTTAAAAAAAATATGCTAAGTGCAATAAAAAAAGACTAGCACAAAATACATAAAAGTGAAACGACTGCATTTGCAGATATTATAGTGCTCAACTATGGTATCTTGAGGTCAATACCTATTGGAAGTCATTAATATTAAAATCGACTTTAGGTCTTTGGATTTTAGGACCACTTACCAGCTTTCTCAATTGCCCTGCAGTAAACACTTCTTTTACATTGTTTACTAATGCCTCGTTTTCTGCCTTTTCAATTTTTGAATTCACATTCTCCAGCTCCATGTTTCGAAGTTGCGACTTCAATGTTGCGATTTGGATATGCAAATCGTTTTCACTTTCACAACTGAAAAATTTCATAGATATGCTATATAACGCGCAATTAGTTTACCATTAAATATTCGTTGTTATGCAATTGTTGTATTGTTTGTGTTGTTGAGATATCTGTCTGCCGACTCGGTGTACGGGTAACCCTGTCGAATTGTTTGTGTGGACAAATCTACCTTCACACCGACATTCCAAACAACATGAATACATGTTTTTTTACCATTCGGGAATATGCAACTGTACAATAACTTTGGTCCGATTTTTGTAAGTATGAGAAGAAGATCAGAACAATCGACCTAAGTCGATTTACCTATGTCCGCCTATTTGTCTATCTGTTTGTACGCAAATAAGTCCCTCAGTTTCAGATATATCGCACAGTGAAAATCGTAAGACGTTTTCAATTATAAAGTAAGCGAGACAACTGAACACAGCACGTGCAATACTAAGCACTACCTATTAGATCGTATAAACATATAAAATCTAAGACAGTTAAGACCTTATGCCATTTAGCCTTAAGACTGGACCAAAAGAGAACTGGATGCATGTGTTGTTAATACATATATACATGCTTTATGAACTAGTTTTAATTAAGGGTAATAAGTAAATGAATTTTGCAAAGATAGGCATTATAAAACATAAGTAAAAAACCATAAATTAAAGAAAACTGCACTTTGCAAACATATGCACCATTATACAAATATGTACTGTTGTTCTACCGCGTCGAACATGTCTATTACTCTATAGTGAACACAATTATGTATGGATATTTAAATCACCATACTTAGCTTGTTTTGCCTTGTCCACTATTTGCAGTACTTCCTCAGCTGAATCCCAAGACGTCAGCAGTACCACAGCCATTGGCACCGCTTCATTACATAACAAACGTCGGTTTTTCGTTTGATGAAAATCATTTTTCGAAAAGTGCAATTCGCATACTCTGGAGTTGTGTGTGAGTGCTACCCCGCTGCTTTCACACCACCTTTTCAGCCTCTTCCCCTCCACAGGAGCACTTAATAGGCTGAAACCCTCCGCCGTCCAAGTTTTTTTGCACAATGCGCAGCTCGGTCTTGGCATTATTAATAATTTTACGGGAAAATTTTAGTTTTAACAATTATTTTCTTTGAGAAATAGCAGCGGAATGTCAAATTATATGGAAATGTTGCAATACAAATTTTGTTGCTCAAATTTACCAGAAATTCACCTTTCATACACGTAAAAATCTGAAAAAAGCAACACCTTGATAGAACAACAACACAGTTTTCGGGGACAACATTGCCTCAAAATTTTCAGATAGCCGAATGACAGAACAAAGAAGAAATTAGAGCAAGACAACTGACAACTTACTTCATCTTGTTGATTACACTATGTTATTCGTGAACAAGTTTGTTTAATCCTATATGTTGTCATCACTCCACTTTTCGCAAAAGTTGATGCATCAAATGATGAAAAAATAAAAAATTTAGGATAATCATACAGGGTGGCGCAAAAGTCATCCTCCTATCAGAAAATGCTATAAATTTTGCGATTGGCCCCTAAAGTCAGTTCTGTTTAGACATTTGTGTAGTAAACACATGCGAAATACACGTTAATAAACAATGTTACGCTACACTGCTCCAGAACGCGGAATATTGCTGACTATTTATTTTACCAATAATCGGTCGGGGCCAAACGGTTACTGTGAATGGTGAGCGCTACAGAGCAATGATCAACGAGTTCTTTTTGCCGCAACTTGATGAATTGGGATTGGAAAACATGTGGTTCCAACAAGACGGTGCAACAGCACACACTGCACGTGCCACAACCGATATGCTGAACATCGGAAGCTTACTTTTGCGCCACCTTGTATAATAAAGAGAATTTTCAAATAATAAATTTACGTTTTTTACAAAATCACGCTCAAACATGTGAGTACGTTATACATTCGCATGTGGACTTCAAATTGTCACCATGGCACATATCAAATTTGCTCGCTCTTTTTGTTAAAGTTGACAGATGTGAGTGAGCGACCAAAAGATTTCAAATAAAACTATTTTGCGGAGCGAATCGCACGTGCTCAGCACATCTTCACGTTCACTTCCACGAAGAGGTGTATGGAGGACTTTACTGAAACCGTAGTTCAACATTTCATTCACATGTTTGTGCCCATTTTTGTTGAACTTATTCTTGCCAGCAAATCGGTGTGTTATGGAACAGCTTTTGGACCGGATGGTCGCAATCTATTTATAACCAAATTTAAGATTTTTCTCGTCAAAGCAGTGTTTATTCCTAGTCAGTATTTAAGTACAGATGGATCGCGCGTTTACTACAGGGCGCTTATTCCTTCGTTTTTGACCAACAATGTGAACACACACTCGCCTTAACTACATTTAACTAAGTAATTCTTTCAACCACGCAAAAATACAGCACATCGAATAAATATGTAGTTAAAGCCTTCGCACAGCCAAGTTTAACAACCCAGCCTTTCCAATGACTGCCTGCTCAATGTTCGTTTTTTATTTGCAGTTCCTGGCGTTTTTGCCAAATTCAGTGCCATTTGAATTTTAAAGCCAGACAATTGGGCGTTTCACGGTTGTAAATTCATTTGTTAAACGACGGGCTCATACAATTTAGTACTAACTCTTTTTTTAATTTCTTTCCTTATCCTTCTTGGTTTATGTTTTTAGTAGTTTTGTTGTTCTGCCAAATGATTACAGGTTGGCTGCTTCCCAATCGATAAAGGCAGTTTTTGTAAAATATGGAACTGTGAAACAAACAACCCAAGGAAGGCGTTGTTGAAAGGTTGTTTGTACGCAGAAGATATATGTATGTATGTACATAGTTTTATACATATTTATATTCATACATAAGTTGAAAAGATTTGTAAAGCAAACATAACATTAAGCTAAGCTACTATAAAAAGCTATCACAATTGAAAGCTGAATACAGGAAAGGGTTAGGGCTTTAGAAATCCTTTAAAAATGTAGTATTAGGCAACTCTATAATAAAAAAAACAGCTCGATAGACATCAAGTGAAAGAAACATGACGGTCAGTTCTTTTTTTGGGAGGAAATAAGAACAACAAAAAGTTATTAAGGGGCAAAGTTCACATTAAGAATTTAAAAATACCATTTTTTAAAAACTAATTAGGCCATTTTTAAAATCAGGACATTATTGGTTTGGTAATTTCATTACCTTAAACTCTATATATATTGTTAAATATAACTGAAATATGTTTCCTGAACAAATCTCATATAAAAAGTGGTAAAATTTATCGCGAAACCTTATTTTAAATACTTTAAGAAAAATAGGGAAATAAATCTAGCTTTCATTTTTATACAACATGGTGCCATGACATAATCGCAAGTGGCATAATCCCAAACCATGCAAACTTTTACACAAAGGACTAGAAATGAATACAATAGCTAATATTTCTGTGGAAATAATTTTATAATTGTTTCTCACTTCAAAAGAGTCCGTGCACAAAGAAATGCGAAAAATTTTAATTTTGAAAAATGGGAGTGGCCCCACCCCTTTTATAGCGGATTAGTCCCCGAAACTTTTAATGCCATTACTAAGCCAAAAATGTATGTAATGAAAATTGAGGAGAATGTTGATGTTACAACGAGAACTATATATTATGAAAGTGGGTGAAATCCGTGAGGCCCACTTTTTAAATAAAGTTTTAAAAAATTTGTTTGTAAAATTTAAAATATACTATTTTAAATTATTTTAGGATATTTCAATTAAAATTAGTACACTGGGCCCAAATCGTAACAGACGTGAACGAGCAACTCGCTACGTAAAAATGTTAATATCGGATTATGACAGCGGTGAGCGTACAAATTTATCGAAAAACGAGATGATAACAAACGTGAACGAGTAAATGAACGTACTCGTTCGTTCGAATTGTCACTCGTTCACAAATTGTCAATCGAAGGCGCAACAAATTGAAGCAAAAAGCAAATATTTAAAAATGTAAGCATATTAAAATTATATCTGTATATGTTTATTATTTTAACTATCTTTTTTGATAAAGGACAAACTATAATAAACTTAGTTTAACGCAAAATGACATAATGGCGAAATTTAAGAGCGAACATCCCGATTTAGCCAAAAATTTTATACGAAACTGTGCACTGGGAGAAACTACTGCAAAGCGACTATGTGCTCATTTTTCGTCGGCTTCTGTAATCCAATGTGCGTACCATCTACACATCCGTTAACTAAAAATTACAAAATATTACATTACACACATACATTTATTTAATTTGAATTTACCTCCAGGAATTCTATGTTTTTCCACAAAGCAATCTTTACATCTTTGCGAATTATCCGGGTCTTAACTTATAAACTCCAGACTTCCATTTCAAGGAGTACTGTGGATGTCAACTTAGATACGGTGCTCTGTCACATTCCAATCAAATAATCACTGCAAATAGTGTGTTGATACCCGCCACTCGCACGGAGCGAAAGTGTTGCAGCTAGTTGCAGGACTGAAGGCACCGATTTAGTGTCATTACACTTGAAATTAATTTGAGTGAGGTCATAATTGAACGCCTCCTTGTTCATCCGAAATCGTTTAATAAAGCTGCAAAATATAAACACAGATGTTGATTGTTCTATGTATGCACATGCATATACCGGACTTACGCATTATTTGATAACGCCAGTGGGTTACTTTTATCTCTAATATGTTTACGTACAATTTTCTCATCGCTTTCATTATCACTCGAGCTTAAATAAAACAAAAACTAGGATCCATTGTCTTTTAACACATAAATTTTATTTGTGACAATCTTATTTTGACATTTAAACGCCTATTGTAACTGCCAAAACTGAAGAAGAAGAAGAAAGCAATCCATAGCAAAACTGACAATTAGGATTCGTTCACTTTATGCTGTAATAATCCGATATTCTTCACTCGCTAATCAATTGACGTAATGTCTGATCGTACGTTTGTGAACTCGTTAACGACTGTGACTATTCGGGCCCTGGTTTTCATTTGTATATTCGTGTTAAAAATTAAGCTACTCGGATAACAAACAAACAGAATATCAAGTAGATAGTAGCCCGTGCAAAATGGAACTTATATATCATTTACAATATTTCTTTATTTTAACTTAAACTGTTATATTATAATTGGTCACTACTAGGTATTTAATGATAGATTGCACCAGAAATTAGACTTCTTTACTTTGTTCTATTTAAAAAGTGCCCATATAATTTTTGATTCTTTATAGCTCTTTTTTATTGTTTTCCTATATAAGCGTTTCTTGTTGTACTGAACTTAATCATATCACTTTGGTTTTGTTTTCGAGTTGGTGTTATACTACATATAAATGAACTTTTTTTTTATAGTAAATCAATAAGCTCAAACGAAATACCCGGTAGCAAAATATTAATCAATACGGTTCTTTCTACAATGAATTGTGACATTATTACACTTTTGGTAATATCATGTGTGATGCTTATGTAGGACATGACATCTTAATGCCATCACAAAAATCAAACCGCATTTTCCTAAGACTCGGATGTTGTAGCGGCCACAGGAACAAAGAATTTTTAATTCCAAATTTTAATTTTGCATTACAATGTGAATTTTAAATATTTAGTCCTATTAATTTCAAGTTTATTTAAGGCAATTTCTTGTGCGATGTTTATTTATGTAGTGCATGAATGACAACGAATGAATGAGACAGCATTTGCCTGAGGCGTACATATGAATATAGAGGAACTCTTATAACCCTACAGAAAAAAATTATTAAATACCCACTAGTAGTCGACTATTTTGCGGAACCACCGTCAAAGAGGCAAAATTTACTTTCGCATATTTTAAATTCATATCAAAATAACAAATGAAAAATAAGAGCGATTTTTTATTAAAAATTTTCGGCCGCGGCGCTTTTTTCAATCAATATCCATCAAGGAGAAACATTTTTGCTTTTTGCTTTGAAATATCGCACACTAAACCAAAAACAGTCACAATTCAAACAAATATTTGGTGATTTTTTCGACAAAAATAGCTTCACAAAACCTGCACCAATAATTTCATTCGATTTTTTCTTACTAATAGTCGTATTTAGCTAAAGAGCTTCCTTTGTGCTGGGTTTTGTAAATTAGAGCTTTGCCCTGAAGCATTCACCACAAAGTTTTTCAAATTTTTAAAAGTGACTGCTTATGATTTAGTGTGCGATGTGTTTATATGGCTTTGTTTCCAAAATTTTTATGGTTTTATTTCACATAAAGGAAATAATGCCATATTGATTAATATGGCCTTGATTCTCAATATGTTGAGAAATAGCGTCATATGGCTATATTGCACCCCGCCTAAATTATCCATTGTATCTTATTATGGTATAGTCTTCTTAGGCTATATCTCAAAAGGACTTAAATCTTCGTGATGCTAAGGGCAAGTAATGGGTCCAGATTACGATATGACGTTATGACTTCTCATTCGAGCAAAAACATATGATTTTATACTTACTTAACACGAAGGACTGTCATTCACATAGTAGGCACATTTCTCTGTTTCCAAATTTAAGGATTCTGTCATTTGTTCTTGGCTAAATCAAAACACCGAAGAAAGCCATGTCCTGCTCCACCGAAGAAATGGATTCTCCCTGTTCTTGAATCCCAGCTGGCGAGACCAACTAAATTTTTTTTTTTGATCACCCCTGCAACTCGATGGTTGACGTGCAACTCGATGGTTGATCTACGGATATGATGCCTCTCACCTCTCATTACCCATCTTATCCTTCCTTACGGAAGGAGGGGTGACATGACCTAGAAGGTTTCACTGGTCATAAATCGCTACCACGACAGTCGGGCAGTACCGCAAGGGAGTACCGGAGCGTACCGGGTTCAAATCCGGCCAAGGACTGTTAATTCGACAACACTCCCCAAAACCTTCAACAACAACAGCAACAACTAAATTTTTATATTATCAGCATAGGTTATGTATACGTGAAGCCAGTGCAGTTATTCCAAAATCCCTTTCGACATAACACAAAGGTTCGAGGCGGATATGTAAAAGGAGAGCGTGATTATTGTTCATCCAGAGAGGATTTTATTTGGCATTTTGGCTACTGAGCCCATATATTTTGTTGTGAAAAGTTATTTTCCATTAGATTTGTAATCTGTCGCTACTCTCCGCGCCTTTAAATAGACCAAATACTTTCCAGATGCAAAAATACGAGGTGGTATATATAAATGCTTGTACTACATTGTTGTTCTTTGTAATAACAAAACACTTCGAAAAGGGTTAGGGGGAGTTTAACCGTCATGGCCATTTTTGGGGGTGACCACAACTTTGCATGCATGAAAGCAAAAGATTGGTAGTGATAGTTGAAAGGCATGATATCTTTCTTTTTTCAGGCACCGGTAACTTAGTGTTGTAGTAACCGCATAAACCCTCTACTACGGTTTGTGGAGTGCTACGATTATGAGCAGTCCTTTGCCGGAGTGAATCCAGTCAGAGGGCTATCACCCCAAATCGGAAGTATTCAGGTAATGTAAGTATATGAAGACTAACTTTATAACTACTTTGGTACACTGATATTACCACATAAAATAGCGCACAGCCGAAAGCTTCAATTTAGCATCGCATATTTGCACTGCCTGCTCGGCTACAGCTCCGCCCTTTTTGGCTTATGCGCCAGGTATATCTGTATGTATGCACGTTTGTGGATGTCTATCATGAGTTTCTCGAGAAATACACAAATCAAGCGCAAAACTCGCCAAATTGCGCGAATAAAGCACATCCAATTGCAACACCTCCAGGTAGAGCCAACAGTGCAATCGTACCTCTGTCGTCATCAATGTGTCACACCCCGCGCGCCACTAAAAATCCCAAGTAAAGCAAATACAAAGCAATAAATATATCTACACAATGTTTGTATGTATGGTTGTGCGCATTTTAATAATTGTGTATCTGTCAGATAGCAAAAGCCATGCAGGAGCAGCAGCAACAACAACGAAACAGCAGCAATTTCTCGTTGCAGATGCAATTTATCCACGAATTTGTTTTTAATTTTCAACACATTGGCTAATTTGATTTTTAACTTCTTCCACTTGCTATGCGGGTATAGCAGCCAGCAAGCCACTGTCCAATTCTCAGTTCTGCCGAGCGTGCCTACCTACCTTTATTATTACTGCCAATGCCAGTATTACTGAGATCGCTGCTGTTGCTCTTTGCTGATTATGGCCTTAGCAGTGGCAGTTTGCAAATGAAAAAAAGCTCGACACAGAATTAACTTAATCGTGCAAGAGCGCGTCGCTCAGTTATCATTTCCATGACGCTTGTCCAGCCCTCCTGCATTTTGCACACTTTCTGCCTGCGACATGCACCCGGCACCATTCTCATCATATACAATTGTGGCGTTTATCCTTTTGCTTCGTTGCTGAACTTCGGCTTGTTAGCTGCATAATTTATGTGGTTTGCGATGCTCGTTGGCGTTGCCAATGCCATTGATGCCATTGCCCGTCGTTTGGCATAGCCATCAGGGGCTACATTTTAGCCAACATAGCGCACTCGGTCGTCCTATTAACAATTGCAATGATCGTTTTGTCATGTTTCATCGTCGCCCGCTCGCCACCAACTTGCTAAATATCATTTGTTGGTTTGTTCATTGGTCGTTGAATTGGCTTCTTCTTATCCGTCTGCGCAGGCGCAACCAGACAAATCGATTTTCAACGCATTGCGTCCTCTTTACGTGCTCGTCGCAGAAGAGGTGTATGCGTCTGTTGGTTTGTTTATTTGTTTGATTTTCACAGTGGAGAATTACACACAAATTCACGGTGAGCGTGAAAGGATTAAGGATTATTAGCGCAGAAAAACAAAGAATGGCTAAAGTGATGGTGTGCAGAAGTTTGTGGAAGATGTAGGAAAGAAAAAATTTGGTACTCTGCGGTTCGATATTTGGTTTCATTGTGCATTTTAGTATTCTAACGCGTATGTTTTCTTGCCGAGTGGCAAAATATGCAGCCTCACTTTAACAGTTATTGCGAAATTAAAAAAAATTCGATTTATGGAAGTTTGGCGTCGAAGTAATCTCAAGGCGCCCCACTGCACATTTATACTGTAGATAAAGCTCCTCGTTCTTCTAAACTCAATAAACTAAATCTTAAGAAATGGCAAGTTAAGCCAAGACATGCTGCAATGGAGCATCCCAACACAGTGCTGCTTTCCTTCCCGCTCTCAGACTCATGTATTTGTTCAAGATGGACTAGGCTACACTACAGTTAAAACTCCAATAGACTTCTTTTCTAATGATTATCGCCCAGGGGACTTATAGCATATGTCTTTCTTGTTCCACAGAAGGGGAGCTCTCACACCTAAATCTAGCATTCTACCTACCTCCTTGTACATAAGTTTTTTCACTGTTGGCGTATCTGGATAGAAGCGACCCTCATGGTTTGCGTTCGGAAATTCAAACACTGATTAAAGTCCTTGAGAATTCGGCCTTTTTAGATAGTCTGAGGTCGGTTCATGAAATGGTGTGAGGTCGGCCTAGTAGTTCTTCGACATTATTTTCAATATGAACGCTGCTTTCCTAATGGAAAAACACTTTATTAGGATACATCAAAATTATTCGCTCAGACACATTCCAGCAACTCAATGTCAGTGCAACCGATAGTTTCTTTGCAGTAGGTACATTTATAATGCGTGAATGAAATTATTTTGATCTCAAACTGACTGTGTGAACAGGTTCTTTTGAATAATATAATTGCTAAAAGCTCCAATTGCAACATCGCTATTCCACATACATTCAATTCTTTAATCACGAAGTAATCTATAGGTCCTCTCGACCTCTATGAGGAGATATCCCAGTAGCCGGAAAGGGGCACTGCTTTTCGTGGTTCTTGACAGACTCTGTAGGAGTAGTATCCTTGCTTACTAAAATCCAAAAGCGGAGATTCTGGAGTTATTGGCCATCCATCGTATTTAAAATGGTTGTGGTTTTAGCCTTGGTTTTCACAAGACATCAGCATCCTTCTGGCGCACTTTCCCTACAAATTGCAGCCCATAGTTATTTTGCTGTGCCCATCCTCAGAAGACGGCCGTATTTTGCAGTGAATTTTCATATTTTTCTGCAAAATTACCACAACCAATACACGTTCTGGTGTTCGAATGTTCACTTGTCACATTTGAAAAAATTTACTCTCCCTCTATTCATATCTCGATTCTTCTTCCCGTACCCTTTAGGCGAAACATAGGTCTTACTCTTACTATACCGTTTTCTATTTTCTATTCATATTTCTCTGCATCTTCCTATTTCTATTCATCTAATTCTTCCCCTATTTGTTTGTCTCCTTCCGCTGCTCATTCCCACTCCTCCCTCCCATTTTCTCCTTATTTTTTTTTTTTTCTTTTCATCATCCACCTTAATCACGATCTTATTATTTATTTATAGGGACTTAACACCAAATACATCTATATAGCTCTTAGGCTACCGATCTTTCCTCGGCAGTTTTCAAAGCTACCGTATAATTAATTTTGTTCTAGATGTTAATCAGTGAAGACATATGGTTGCACTCACTAAGATTAGAGATCGTCTTATACCGGTTATGAAAAAAAGTGGTAGTATAAATACCCAGATTGGCACATATCACTTTATTCAAAAAAATTCAAAAAGTTGGTAGTTGCGTAAAACCTCCTAAGTGGCAAAGTCAAAGTAAGAGAGCTAAGATTGTAGCAAGCACCTATCTACAAAATTTCATAGACATTTATCCAGTCGTTTCGAGTACAAGCGCATACACAAAAGATAGAATTTAATCAGTTTAACTGACAAAATTACTTAGAAAATCTTGAAATACGAAGTAAAATACCTTTTAATGGCTATTTATATTAGCATATGAAAATCATCCTAAGTGGCAACTCTTAAGTAGTAGAGCTTAAAATGTATCGAGTCGTTTTCATTTTTACTCATAATTTGGGACTTTCTTACCCAACTAAAAGCTGTTCCATTTCAAAGAGGACAGATTGCTCTAAGGCAATCCCTCGAATACCCAAAAACCCTTGAACTATGCATTCTCTCTACTGAGTTCTATAAATATAAGAAAGCTTCTAATATGAGTCCTTAGAGTATAATATGACGTTCGAGTATTTACTGAACACTTTTATAAATTAAAATCTTATCAGCACTGACTCCGATAAAATCCCAGACTAACTGCATATACATACATCTTTTACAGACTCACTAGTTGCTGCTGCCATTTTCAACCTTTTGTCTTACGCTACATCATTTTCCACACGCCATACGCTCAGAATTGAACATGAACCGGAAACATAACAAATCATAAATTAAACCCTCGTTAACCAAACTTATTACCTGGTGTACGCGCCCCCTTTCGAGCCAAGCTAAGTAAAGACAAGTATGTGGAATGTACTCAAACTGGCGCTGGGCCTGCTGCTGTTGCTGCACTACAACAGAACACCTTCTGCACATTTAGCCAGTGGAGCAAAAAAAAAACACCAAGAGAATAAAAATCGAATTGTGTTTTCATTTTATTACTTGCTTAAATTATATTGTGCTATTAAGCGAATTTAGTGGAAACACTTTCGAGTTTGAAGCGATGAGCAGGGGGAGTAAAATCAAACAGATATATATATATATATGACCATTGGTATGATAGTAGCCTACAGCGTTCAGCAATATGCACGGGCGAAAAAATGTATCGTTTTAGCTTGAATGGCGTGAATGGATGCTGAGTCAATAAATGAAAATGGACAGTCAATGGGGAAGGTGTTAAATAAATTTTGAAATTGCAATGAATGAGTTGGCTAAGGATGATGCGTTACAAGTATTTGGTGTGCAAAACAGTTATATGTATAGGTGTGTAAGTTTGTAGATACCCTGCAGGGCACTTAGTGAATAGTGAGATACAAATAACTTTCAGTTCATAACTAGTATTAAAGTGCCAAATAAGAATTAGTTTTATAGTAGATGACTAGATTTGAATAAGTTCAAAAGCAGTAGCTCAGTGACCATCACTAGGCATTTTGAATTGTATTTTAAAAATATCATACTTTTAAGGGAACACAGTTATTATATTTGAAATTGATATTTTTATTTTTTTAAATTTAAATTTTTTAAAGATTAACAAATAAACGAGATTGTTGAATAAATGATGATGGTAATGATTACCGGATTCCTTGTTTTCTGGAGAGGTAATTTAATGATTAGTTATAATTTTTATTTTTTTTTTTTGATTTCTATTTTCCAACATTAAAAAAAAATTTAAAAACCGATTACAAAAACGAAATTAAAACTGGTAAGAGTTAAACAAAAGCAGGGACTTGTAACGCGTTTATGTTTCATTATTGTTTCACAGGTAAGTAACGAAAGAAAACTGTATCGTTACATGCTATACCAAAACTAGAAACAATTTTCTTGGAACGGTTCCAGCAGAAACAAAATCTGTACCGAAACTAAAGAACTGTAACAGAAACGCTAGATATAGAAACAAAACTAGTAACACTACCTCAGTAACGAAACGTTCAGGTATAGAAACAAAACTACTAACGAAATCTCAGTATCGTAATCAAAAATGCTATACTATATAAAGTACATGTATAGTGTTCCACTAGATTACGGGAGGGGGAATAAAAGGTACAAACTTTGATTCGTATAAAGAAACAGGCGATGTAGATAGGAAATAAATTTTAATTCATATACATAGGGCACCGGTTTGTAACACACTTACATTAAAGTCACTATCAATCGATATTTCAGTGGCTAAACAATTGATTTTTATTTTTAAATATTTGAAAAGCTTTTTGTTGTAAAATGTCTCACAAAACTTTAGGGGATTAAAAAATTGAATCATCTTAACAGTTCAAAATGAGTAGAATTTGTGGTTAAATAGAAATTGTATATGTATACCTAATTATAAACCATAACCACTAAAAGAAACCGCACAAAGTTTTGTTACAGTTTCGGTACGCAGGAAAAGCTACTATTATTATTTCTATACCTCAGGTTTCCATACAGTTTCGATTACGAGCAAAATTTCCTACTTTTGTTTCTACACAGATATATTTTGTTACAGAGGTAGCGTTTCAGGTTTCGTTTCTGTGCCCAATATTTCGTGACAACTTAGGGTTCTGGCAATTTTGTTATGTAGAGTTTCGTTACACTTCTGTTACTCATTAGGAACGGTTTCAGTCACTCGGTTTCTATATTTATGTTTAAAGAATTAAAATGAAAATATGAAATTTAATGTCATGTTCCATACAAGTAGTTTGTTCACCAGATTCTGCCAATTTAAAGAAGCACTAGGGTGAGGTGGCTCGAAGTATCAAAACAGAAATCGGAACGTAATAGTTCCCTTTTTTTTAATAGGATGGTTCAGAACTGTAGAAAATTTTATGTAGAATTTTGACCTTTTGCGAAACCAGCGAAGTAGTACCAATGAGCAATTTCCGCCACCGAGGACATCGCCATCCAGCTAAAGAAAATGCGGAGCGCTCCGAAGTAATGATCCAAAAAGAGTCCGTTATTTGAGCTTTTTTGGAGTGTTATTTAGTAAACCCACCTTTTTATGAACATTCACGGAGCCTTGGGAGAAGAAATGACTATTGTTGAGCGGATAAGCTGCAAGGCTCAATTATAGAAATGTTTTTGAACATTTTGTGACGTTTATTTTCATTTTACCTAATAGAACGTAAAGAGTATTTTTTTTTTTGAATGACTTCTTGTTTTGCCGGTTCAAGGTCAATTTGATTGAAAAAATAAAACACAGGTGTTTTTTTCTTTAACTAATATATTTCGGTTACTCATCGGTAACCGTCTTCAGGGTAAAACTATTAACAAAAACATAAATAAACAAAAATTAACAAAATTTCAAACATACAAAACATTTATTATTTAACATACATTTATATTCACGTCTGCCCTGTGTGACGCGGAGTTTGATCTGCCTATTAGTTAGTAAGTGTTTGTAGATATGCGCGCAGTCATCGGTATCGCTCTTTTTTGAATGTTTATAAATAGCTGAAAGTCTATTAAATTCAATTTAAAATTAAACAAAATAATCCCTAACTCAATAACACTCCCACTACTAGTCTAACACAACAGAGATAACGATGGCTACGCTTATGCATGTTAGCAAGAGAAAGAGAGATCTCGCGAGTGTTTTCGAATACGATGCAAAGAGGAGATGCCAATACATAACACCGACCCTTCGATAACACGGAGAAGGAACAACCAAGAAACTTCTGGGAGCATAGGGTAGCACCCTGTCATACTATAAAAGGCAGTAGCCAAGCAAGGCAAGTTGATCAGTTGATATTCAAGAGTTACACAGTGAACTTACTGTGAAGTTACCCAACTCGTGAAATTGTATTGCGTTTATTACTAGTAAATAAAACTAGCTATTTATTACATTATTTGTGCATGTGCTTATTTGACTTTATAGTGATCGAGCTCAGGATTATTAATCGAGGAATCATCGAATTCGTCACAATATATTTATTGATTGTATGAAGTATTGTGATAAGTTCCAAAAGAAAAATTTATACTTTAAGATGCACTTACTTGTACAAATATTTTTAATAAAATTTTGCTTTCTAATAAGTGAGCCACAGGTATGAATATGACTCCAAAACTTATTCAAAAATCTTCAAAATGGAGTAAAAAAATGTGTCTAAAAAGAGTCAAAAAATACTCAAAATAAGCTTCAGAAAAGCATCAATAAAGGTAGCAAAAAGAATATAAAAAGACTTCGAAGCTCATTTTAAAAGAGCCATAAAACGCTCCAAATTCATCGGATTCAGAGTAATTTTGGATCCTTTTTTTAAAACTCCTTTTAGGATGCCCGCGTAAAATTTATTTTTCACTCCTTTTGGGCTCAGTCAGTCCGTCCGTCCGTCTGTTAAAACGATAACTTGGGTAAATTTTGAGATATCTCAATTAAATGTGGTACGCAGGCTCCTTGGCACTCATCTCCCAGCGCTATTTGAAATGGGCGAAATCGGATGATAGCAACGCCCACTTTTTATATACAGAATATTTTCGAAAATACAAAAAAAGTGATTATTCAGTACATAATACACTTAAAAGGACTAAATTTGGTGTGTACATTATTGCTAAGGCAGAAAATAAATGTTTCAAGAAATTTTTAAAAATGGGAGTGGCCCCGCACACTTTTGATTAAGTAAAATTTAGAATAAATATTATTCATAAATCAAAAACCATTCAAGATATCGAAACGAAATTCAACACACATATTAAATGGACGAAAACGAAAGATATATGTAATAGGCAATAACTTTGCGTAAGATAGCTTTATATCATTTCTATTTCACTTTCGAAGTGTCCGTGAACAAAGAAAGCCGAAAAATATAAATTTTTGAAAATGGGAGTGGCCCCGCCCCTTTTATAGTGGATTATTCCACAAAACTTTTTATGCCATAACTCCGGCAAAAATTGATTTATCGAAACGATATTTAGCGAAAATGTTGAATATATAAACGTAACGTTTGAGGGCCACGCCCAGTTTTTTAACATAGTTCCGAATATTTTTTTTGTAAAATTTAAATCCCGATATTTCTGTAACTATGTAAGCTATATCAATAAGATCTTACACACATAATACCTTTTTAAGCAAAATTTTGTGGATATTTGGGAAGTAGACGTGGCACTGCCCACTTTTCACCACAAAAATTCTGCTATTTTCAAAGGCAAATCGTATAACACACAAGCAAAATATCCGGGCAAGTTGTTAATACCCCACTGCAATAGCGAAGTTATATACCTTTTTTGATTTTCATACCTTTCATGAACATGAAATGTTTGTAAGTATAAGAAGAAGAAGAAATGAGCCCATCAAAAAGTATACTGAAATGATTAGGACTATGAGCTTTGATTTAGCCATGTCCGTCTCTCCTTCCGTCTGTCTATTTGAACGCAAATTTTTCAAACATATGCATGCATTGGAATTTTTAAAAAATGTGTTAAGCGTGGTTGGTGGGGCGCCTATTTATATACAAATAAATTAATTTACCACTTACAGAACTTATGACAAAAGTGTTTTTATTGAAAAAATCTGTTGGCTTTATAATACGAACTAAAAGGTATTAGAATAGACCTTCATAAATTGGGATGTCATAATAGATCACTATTAGGTATTCAATGTTCGGTGCCAGCCGAAATTAGACTACCTTACTTGTCAATTTATTGCATGTAAAAGCGATTAATGGTGAACTAGTAGTGATTTCGAATCCACTAAAAGGCATCAGTTCAAAGTTAGAGATTTTTCCTACAGGGAAAGCAGGTATAGTTTTTAGTTCTGGGCTATAAATGGTATTTATATAATTTCAAATAGCAAATAATGGTACACAATCGAAGTGCACCAAGAGCGCATAAGGTTTGAAATAAGTACACTTTGGACGGTAGAACCATCTAAAGATTTTCGGAAAGTAGTGCTATGGAATGGATGGGATGTCCGTTAGACTAATGACTACTCCACTACTTGATATTGCCATATAGACAAGAGCTAACATCACCGTCATAACGTCATTTGACGCCTACTGAAGTGGTTGTTGCGTCGAAATTGTAGTTGGAAAGACTCTTCGTCAACATTTTTTGTCATCCACGCATGTGGACAAATTTATGGCCATGATTTGCAATAACCCTTCAGAATTTTTCAATATTTCATTCATTTGCGCCCACACTAATAAGGATGAAAAGGACACATTCTTCGAATGCTTGAAAAGCACATATACCCCCGGAATTTTATCGGAGCCGTAATTGCCTACTTTAAAGGCTGGATGGGCAAAGAAGGTGTATTGGGAGCCACAGTCGAAAAATGCTGAAATCGATGCAGATGCCCGAAACATTGTCCCATTCAGTGCCAAGTTTAAATATAAGAAGATTCAACGCCATGTTGTGAACATGATTCGAGTAGCTAACATAGAATTCTGTTCCCTTCTCTGTGCGATAAAAAGGAGCATCAAAAACCAAAGCGAAGCTGGATAATAAAAGCTTCAATCGGAATATACCACAAATGGTTTCACAACTCGTATCACACACTCCGTACCGCGGCTGCAAACAGCACGAAGAGCTTTATTTAGCTAGCCGCAAAACACTCGAAAATGCTACCAAAAATTCGGCTAATGGACGAAAGGTTTCCAGGTCTTTAGTAGTTAAATAGACCACGAAAAAAGGGCACTTCTGTGCCTTCTTAAACGGAGAAAGCAACCACAATCGAAGATCATAGGCCATCACGAGATTCGTATAGCAATATCCAAATCAACTCGCGGCGGCGAAGAGTTGATAAATGCGCAGGCAACCATCACGTATTTCTTTATTTTAGAGCCATCAAGACTGGGGAGTTATCTCTGAAAAAATACAAAGAGGCGTTTGTGGTATAATAAAAGTCAGTCAATTGGTCGATGGATATTCTTCAACTAGGACCTAAGTGATGAGAAGAGCGATTCAGGCATTGTTTCTCCACTTGATTTTACTTGTTCTGTGGCACTGGCAGGTATGCACACGCACGGGCAGAGTGATATCCAGTGGATGTCTACGTAAAGATCACCCTGGATACTCACTAAAGGCCCCGCTCATAAGTCTTTATATCTGCGGAAGGATGTTTCTGTAGAAAAATCTAAGGTCTATCGTATGTGATGTTGTTATTGTACATTTTTCGGTACCGGCACTGTGATAAGCGACTTACTTCTCAATTGCATTGGCAAGCCAAAGTATTACGATTCGTTTTTAAAATTGTAGGAAACACCAGAAGCTGGAGGTAGTTGAGCCTGAAAAGTATCTGGACAGTATTCTGTTTATTATTTTGAATTCAGAAAAGTTTGCGGAGCATGATGGATCTCGCCATGAGATTTCACTTGAAAGCACTCTCTCTTCCCTCGTAACACCTAAACGAATACACCAAAACTGGTTTGGCAGATTTCGATTGGCTTTTTGTAAGCTAAAGGCAGGGTATCTATATCTTTGGATTGGAGAATTAAAATGACTAAACAATACCCGAAGATCGTTCACATGGGGACCCCGTCAACGTAGCGTAATAACTTGGGTTTTACATGGGTTATTAATTTAGTATAACTGTGCTTAAGACGCAACCATGAAAGGACATACCTTTTAAAGAACACGAATTCGACGGTTGAGTGGAAGATCACAATATTTAAAAATATTTTTCATAAAAGGACTACAACGTCACAAGACCTTCGTATCGCTGCTAAAGCAAAAGAAAACCAGGTTCGCATCAATCTCCGATAGCTCAGAAATAGGTGTCCCACTAGAGAAATCTGTGCTCGCTTTATAGCACATACGAGTATCCTCTGGTTTGCGGAGTGCATAATACAAAAGAGGTCATATACCTGCCACCCCTCTCACTCTCCCCTCAATTGTCTGCGCCACTGTCTCAAAGCATTTATGTATTTTTGATTTTGAAACTAAAATCGCTAACCGTCGATCATGTACATTAAATGCGCGACTTTATTGTGTGCAAAACGAATTATTGCGACATTTAAGGCGTCTAAAGACACAGCTTACAAAGAGGCACGGTTAAGCCGCAGCTGCAAAGCTTCTTCAGTCCTGCCATAAGCAGGGCACATTACAGTGACAGGAGAAGCGCATAAGCAAGTTGCACTAAAGAAAGCTGCAAAAAAAATCCTTCTGGGGATCAACCACTTTGTATTGTGGCTATGTAGTTGTTGTTGTCATTGTACATGTTGTTGATTGTTGTACACGCTTGTACAAATCACACTACAAACGTCAACTTTAGTCACATAATTTAGCCAAAGAAACAATGCAACAAAATACAATTCAGGTATTAAAAGCGATAAAGCTAAGAAAACCAAAAACAAACAAAACCAAAAAAAGAGGAGCAAATCAATCGGGAACGTTTTAGCGATAAGCCAAAGGTAAAAATGTCCCTTTCAGGGTGTTTGAGGGTGATTGGAGCGGTGCGGGTTGTTTAAAATTTATAGCCGCATTGCATCAATTAGAGTGCTTTCGCTGTTTCACTAAGAACAATGGGCTTGTTGCAATCGTCATTTCGTTGTTTCGTTTCGTATCGCTGATACTCGTAGCTGTTGTTGTTTGACATTCCCGCGTATATGAATTGGATTTTGTTGTTGCTGCGGGCATGCAATTTAAATTGATGCGGCGCATAACTCACATCACAGATCAACGAGCGAGCGCACACATGTTCAATGCTGAGGAGGATCATCGATCGTTTAGTAAAAAAGATCCGTACAACAGTTTGCTAGACTGTGCGACGACTGTGTTGCTGATGAGGAGACCAAGAATCGTCACAAACTACTAGCCATTGCTGTTTGATTGGGCTAACCGTTATTTGTTGATCATTCGAAGTTAAAGATTAAATCCTTTTGTTTCAACTTTTGGCTTTTTATGTTTCGCTTTTGAAAAGTGTTTAGCATTTTTGCTAAAAGTCAGTGTATATACTTACCTCATCCGCTGCGCTTACTTACTCTTTTGCCACCCTCAGATTGGTTGCTCTTATATACCCTCTAGTGGTAGTGTTCGTAAAACAGAAAATGTCTTATTTCATTCGATCATAAATTTATTCGACAGCTGTTATAGTTGCGAGTACATAGGCCGTTCACAACAAAGTCACTGGTTCAAGTCACTGAAAAAGTAATATCAAGTATCAAGTGGTTTCAAAACGGGATCGCATGTTTAGATCGCATGATCAGCCTACGAGTTATATTACGACTTATTATTTCAGTTGTCGAAACGGTAGGTTAAGTAAGGTTTTTTACTGCACTGCTTGAAGCTTCAACTAGAATAAGCTAAGATATCTAGGAGGAATGTAGGGTCCCTGTTGGGCAGTCTTGGTATTAAATTAATTACTAAAATCGGTTTTTGGCCTTATCTTTGAATAAAGTTTTTTAAGATAATGGTTATTAACAGAGCTCGTAATTTTATGCAAGTGCGTGTTTTTGTTTGACATCATAGAGTCCCCGAACCAAGTTTAATTCTAGTTATTTAAAGAAAAGATTTATTTTATCGCTTTTGTTGTTGTTGTTGTAACGACAAAAACACTGCCCGAGTGCTGTCGAAAGAACAGTCCTTGGCCGGATATGAATCTGGTACGCTACGGTACTCCCTTGCGGTACTGCCCGACTGTCGTGGTAGCGATTTGGTATGACCAGAGGAACCTTCTGGGTCATGTCACCCCTCCTTCCGTAAGGAAGGATAAGATGGGTAATGAGAGGTGAGAGGCATCATATCCGTAGATCAACCATCGAGTTATGCATATTATTCGCCTCTTACTACCGGTATGCCTACCTCGGGCATATTCTAAACCCCTAACCCGCAGGGGCTTATTTAATCGCTAGTATGTTTTACATAATTGCACATTTTTCGTATATTTTCATATTTTATGCATACTTTCATAAAATTGAAATATTTTCGGCATATTTTTCTCATATTTATTGAAAACTTTTTGCATACTTGCACAACTGCAATCCTTTCATTCAGAACTACTTCGGGCTTGGCTATTTTGTTGAAGAATCCTATACTTTTTGAGCTCAAGGAAGTAACTATGGTAATAAAAAATTAAGTTTGAATTTCTTCGTGTTGATAGTGAACTGTGATTTAGAGTATTTGATTGAAAAATTGGCGAGGTTGAAGAAATATCCAATTGATTTTTGTCAAGGGATGACGGAAAATCGTTCCAACAAAAATCAACTTACTACCCTGTCGGAAGATCAACACAACAAAATAAATCAAATATCCAATTATTAAATTCACTACAAATGTTGTTGTCCATTGAACACAAAAATGAGAATGTATCGTGTCGAGTTTGAGCAAATTCAAGCAAATATGTTTTCTTGAATGTAATTTTTTGGACCCGTCTTGAGTTCGAGGCATATTCGAGAGAGCAGATTGTTATCAATAAAAAATTTTTGTCCCATGTCTAATTCGAGCCAAGCATCATCTTTTTTGAACTAATTTTGTTCTAAATTTCCGAATAGCCGAAAAACTAAAGCCTAGATCCGTCAATGAGATAAAATTCCGAACCGCCATCGATCCGAGAAAATTGCCGATCTAGCGTAGCGGAGTATCGCCGTGACCATATTATCAGAATCCGTTGAACCAAAGCGATTAGTTGTTATTGTGAAAGATCAAGAAAGTATCCACACGAAAAGCGTAAACGACTGAAAACGAGCAGCCACCAAAACATCCCTGTAGCGGAAGCTCGGCATCAGTTTGTATCTCCAAATCTGAGCTGGGTAGACCATCATTCTGTGACCATTTGTCCCCTTTATTTCAATACAAACCTGTGTTCAGCCAATTATCGGCATGAGTTCTACAAAAGGCAAATTAGCACACCTTGGTCAGCACGTGAAATGACAGGTAAGAGAACTTATGCACATCCACATCGTTGGCACTACTGTCCTACATGCATCACCTGCATGCAACAATCAACCGCAAATGTCACCAAAGCTCAAAGCCGTAACGCAATCCTCAAGGCACTAGGTGGTTCTTCTTGGAGAATATATAAACAAAGAGTCATAGAAACGTACTAGGCAGTCGGCCAGTCAGTCACGAGTAATACGTCTAGAGAAAGTTGTGAAATCTGTTCCCGGAACTGGTATTTGATCTCACCCTATGCCCTCGGCCCCTGCGGGTTAGGGGTTTAGAATATGCCCGAGGTAGGCATACCGGTCGTAAGAGGCGACTAATATGCACAAAGGTAATGACGTGCAACTCGATGTTTGATCTAATATGATGCCTCTCACCTCCTAATTACCCACCTTATCCTTCCTTACGGAAGGAGGGGTGACATGACCTAGAAGGTTTCACTGGTCATAAATCGCTACCACGACAGTCGGGCAGTACCGCAAGGAAGTACCGGAGCGTACCGGGTTGAAATCCGGCCAAGGACTGTTAATTCGACAACACTCGCCAAAACCTTCGGGCAGTGTTTTTGTCGTTACCACAACAACAACAACAACCCTATGCCCTCAATATCAGTAACATTGCGAGGCCGAAATTTTCAACGCTAGATACCGTTATTTCATTAAACCATGTCCAGTGAGCTCAGTAATAAACTTTATCGCACCTCCCATATCAAATGAAGAACAGATCGTTGTAAATTATACAACGCCATTGGTTTCAAAATAAGTAGCATAAAAAAGCAATTCACATTCTGGTTGCCAGTATCCTTGCTCAAATCAGCAAAAAGTCTTTATATTTTTCTTACGTTCATACATTTTAGATAATTTTTATACCTTTCATGAACATGAAATGGTATTATAACTTTGGTCCGATGTTTGTAAGTATGAGAAGAAGAAGAGATAGACCTACCAATAAGTATACCGAAATGATCAGGGCGATGAGATTAATCATTTGTCGGAATCAGCATGATCGGACCAATACAACGCATAGCTCCCATACAATCGATTGTTCCGATTAACGGAGTTTGACCTATAAATATTGAAATTTAAGAGCTAGGAACTTTTAATTTGGCGGGTTTAGTTCATATTACATACGCAATGTGACCAGTGAAAATCACCCAGATCGGACCAACATAACATATAGCTCCCACACAATCGATTTTGAATTGGAAATCTACTAATATATTTTCAATGAAAAATGTGGAGTCTGGTGATTTATTTTTAAGTAACTTTTTTGAAAGTTAGAGGTTTCAATCATAAAATATAATAAAAAATCCGCCTGGACGGTTTCTAGTTGCATATCACTACTCTTTACAGTTTCAGTATTTAGGTAGTGTTGATGATTCATCACGACTGCCTGCTTGTTTAAGCAAGAAGTTCTTGTTTTTTGTCCATTTATATAAATACAGTTTTTTTTTAAATTATGTATCAACTTTTTATTTTCATTTCCTTCACATGACAAGTTGTATTTAAAATCCCTAGATTCCAAAAATATTATCTCAGCGTTTGTGTTACTCAAACTCACTCTTGGGTATATTATATTCAGTTCCACGCAAACTTCCACTTTCTAATTTTTTCCTTTTATTTTTATAAAATCACATTTTAGCTTTATTCGCTGGCGAATAAATTCCTTTGGCTCTGCGCTGCCCACCCTAAATTTTTTTGTTTCCATTTTCTGTTGAGCTCATCACGACTATCGTTTTGTGACATTTTTTTGTTTTTGGCTATGTCGACGACTGTCAGCATTGCAAACCATCACCGGTCAATGAGCTGTGGCTAAGGGTTTTGCGAGAAGTGATGGATTAGCATCAGCGTGTAGACATAAGGACGACAGGCGAACGACCCTGTAGACGGTGGCAATGTTGGTTTTTGTGCACTGTTTCTTGGCTTTCTACCGTTTTTCTGCAGCCAAACTACATTTTGGTTAGTACAAATTTTTTCTTTTCCATATTTTTTGCATTTGTCTGGCAGCTTTGTTTTGCTTTTTTATCATTGCGCTTTTACATGCATGCATTCGTTTCTTGGAAATAATTATGCTTTTTATAAAGCTCTCCCCACCTTTGGTCCTGCTGCGGGCTTTTGTAATCAATGTCGCCGCTTGGCAAAATAGCAACAGTTTTGTGCCAATTGACGAAAGATTTAAATTGTATACTCAATAAGTATTCGGCACATTTTTGTGCTTTTGGCATCTTCCTCTTTTTGACAAAATTGTTTGTGATTATGTAGAGGAAAATTCACAATAATTGAATGATTTGGCGGTGGATTAAGCGTAAATTAAGTGGAATTTCGTTTGTTGGACTAAAGTTGAGGGCTTTTGAAATAAATTGTTAAAAACTATGTGCCGTTGTTATTAAATCTCTACACATTTGTTTAAACAGAATTGGAACAAATTTGACTGTTTTCGAACCACAAAAAAATTGACGAACCTAAACAGATTATTTGGAAAACAAAACTTTAGCCGGCAATCAGGAAACCTTTAGTGACATTTCGAAAACCAAGAGGAAGGCAAAAAGCAATCATCAGCTACACCGTTTGTACTAGTAGTGGGACTAAAAACGAATAAAAAGATTCGTTCCAAAGAATTCGAATAGTATTTATTTGAATAATTCATCCGTTAATTCGAAAAGTATTATTCGAATAGTTGTATTGAAATGCGAGATGTCGGAAGCGAAATTTACTGCCTTCATCGCTTGTACTTATGAGCATGCATTCACGTGTTGTATATATGTATGTATGCTTGCGTGTACAAATGTGTAAGCTGTCATTTATTCGAATAACACTATTCGTATAAAAGTATAAATTATTCGAATAAATAATATTCGAATTTGTTATAGCCTTCGAACAAATAGATTTTTTATTCGAATAGTCCCATGCCTAGTTTGTACTCACTGTAAAAAAGTATCGGACACTAGAAACCGCGATGCTTATTCATGAAAGGTATGAAGCCTTCGGCACAGGGCTCTCCTTACTCGTTATACATAGTAGTTCTATGCACACAAGGTATATTATCTTCATTTGCCTTACGGTAGTATGTAACGGCATAAAGGAATAGAGATAGATATTAAATTATGCATATCAAAATGTTCAGGAGGAAAAGAGAAATTGATTAAGCCATGTCCGTCCGTCCGTCGGTCCGTCCGTCCGTCGGTCCGTCCGTCCGTCGGTCCGTCCGTCCGACACGATAACTTAAGTAAAAGTTTTAGATATCTCAACGAAATTTGATATGTAGGTTCCTTGGCACTTATGTCAGAATGCTATTTAAAATGGGCGAAATCGGATGATAGCCACGCCCACTTTTTATACATGGAATCTTTTCGAAAATACAAAAAAAAAATATTATGCAGTACTAATATACTTATAAGGATAAAATTTGGTGTGTACATTAATGTTAAGGCAGAAAATACATATTTCAAGAAATTTCTGAAAATGGGCGTTGCACCGAACACTTTTAATTAAGTCAAAGTCGAAACGAAATTCAGCACATATATTTATATTGATACAAGGAATGTTTGCGTAAAATAGCTTTATATCATTTCTATTTCGTTTTCAAAATGAACGAAGAAACTCGAAAAATATAAATTTTCGAAAACGGGAGTGGCCACTCCCCTTTTATAGTGGATTATTCCACAACACTTTTTATGCCATTACTCCTTCAAAAATTAATTTCCGATATTTCCATTACTATACAATCAATATCAATAAGATCTTACACACATAATAAGCAACTGCAAAAAATGTTTTGTATTTTGAGGTAGTAGGCGTGGCACCGCCCACGTTTCAACATAAAAGTTCTGCTATTTTCAAAGGCGATTGCTTGTAATTTCAACTAGATATTTCAAACAAAATTGGTCAGCTGCTTCCCAATAGTGTGTAGTATACGAGGTGTGTTCAAAAAGTATCGCGAATTTTGAATTTTCGCTGGTTACGTATATTCGAATTTCGAATTTTTTTGTGGCGTTATGTTGGTACTCATGTCTCTCACTTATGCCGACAAGCTCGGCCATTTTGAATGTTCAGTTAATTGTTGACAGCTGCTTTGCTTGCACGTGTTTTGGATCGTCTTCGATTTTTACGCGAAATTCGTACCAAAATTGCTCAATTGTGACCAAAAACAGCATCGCATGAACATTGCTAATGAGATGTTAAACTCTGTCCGCGACGACCCAAATTTGCTCCAGAGGGTCATAAATGGTGACGAATCGTGGGTTTATGGTTATGACGTGGAAACCAAAGCTCAATCATCTCAATGGAAGCTGCCGTACGAACCAAGACCGAAAAAAGCGCGCCAAGTTCGGTCGAATGTGAAAGTTTTGCTGACAGTTTTCTTCGATTGCAGGGGCGTGGTGCATCATGAGTTCTTGCCACAGGGAAGAACGGTCAATAAGGAATATTACCTGCAAGTTATGCGCAATTTGCGCAAAGCAATCCGCCAGAAACGCCCGGATTTGTGGAAGAACAAAAATTGGCTTTTGCACCACGATAACGCCCCTGCTCACGCATCGTTGCTTGTGCGCGACTTTTTGGCCAAAAACAACACACTAATGATGCCGCAGCCACCGTATTCCCCAGATCTGGCACCCTGTGACTTTTTCTTGTTCCCTAAACTGAAGAGGCCCATGAAAGGACGACGTTACGCTTCTCTTGACGAGATAAAGACGGCATCGAAGGAGGAGCTGAACAAGATACAAAAAAATGATTTTTTGAAGTGCTTCGAAGATTGGAAAAACCGTTGGCACAAGTGTATAATATCTCATGGGGATTACTTTGAAGGGGACAAAATAGATATTCATGAATAAATAAATAATTTTTGAAAAAACACAAAATTCGCGATACTTTTTGAACACACCTCGTATATCTACAAACTGCACTGTTTCCAAACAAAACAATAGCAGTTTCTCCATTTTGATGGTATTTTTTCCCCAGCGTCTCTACCATTTAAATATTTCTCCATAATCCGTCCGGACACCTTCATCAACTTCTAAATTTGGACAATAAAAATTTAACATCCCCCATATCAAATACGGCTAAAAGTGAGTGCAGTAAAAGCCGGCCTACTACACGACTAAATTTAACAAAAACAAGTAAATGCGACTCGTCCCTTGCGTATTTCACACTGCTGATGGGAGTAATTGAGCGAGTATGGTTAAAACGGTATTACGTGCTAAGTACCGTGGGTACGACAAAAGGGAGAGTATCTATGACTGTCATTTCTCGTATGTCAGTAGTTGGAACAGAGATGGGGCACACACAAAAGTAACATAATAACTCAGCAATCACACTCAATCATCCGATTTTATGCATCAACAAACCAGGAAACAAATTCTTTATTTAGCATTAAATACACCAAAGATAATGAGGGCGAGGGTTGGGGGAAGGTAATAAACCCAACCGCAATGACAAGTGAAGTCGTCAAGAAGCAAAGCAAATTAAAAGTGGGTAAATAAAGTCATCGTTGCGGGTGGTGCATTGCGCACTGTGTTGTTGAGCACACACCAAATATACGCTCCTAAGATCTTCAGTGGGGTTGTCTGATATGAGTTTTGCGAATACATATCTATTCTATTGATAGTTGAGACGTGTGTCTATTAAGTATTTAAGTCTGCAGCGTGAAATTTGCTTGAGGGTCATAAACAACGCTCCAACGCAACTACGTGTAAACGTGTGACAGAAATTAAGTGTGTGCCATCAACTTAAATGATATGCGACTGATTTGATGGGCACAACAGAGAGCTTGACGATTAGTTGTTTGGCTTTAACATATACAGTGTTTAAGGGAATAGGGTGATCTTATAAGTTCTACAAACAGGGTGGGCGTTTTATAGTGCCGCAGCAGCCAATGTAGCTCCGTCAGCTTAATTAGTCTTCGGGGAAATGATTTTGATACGCATTTGTGAAGAAGAAAGTGCACAGTTGGCTAATTTCGAATATTATTTTATACCCAATTGTCATAGCGTTAGGAATTTCAAGCTTTTGGAGGCGCGAAATGGAGCTGCATAGGATGATATGTTGTTGTTGTTGTTGTTTTAAGCTACAAAAACACTCTTCGAAGGTTTTGGTGAGTGTTGTCGGAAGTGACAGTCCTTTGCCTTATTTGAACCCGGTACGCTCCGGTACTCCCTTGCGGTACATGCCCGACTGTCGTGGGAGCGATTTGGTGTGACCAGTGAAACCTTCTAGGTCATCTCACCCCTCCTTCCGTGAGGAATATCCAGGTTGGTAATTAGACGTGAGAGGCATCATATCCGTAAATCAACCAACAAGTTGCACGCCATTACCCTTTGTGCATCACCCCTGCGGGTTAGGGGCTTAGAATATGCCCGAGGTAGGCATACCGGTCGTAAGAGGCGACTAATATGCACAAAGGTAATGACGTGCAACTCGATGGTTGATCTACGGATATGATGCCTCTCACCTCTCATTACCCATCTCTCTTTCCTTACGGAAGGAGGGGTGACATGACCTAGAAGGTTCCACTGGTCATAAATCGCTACCACGACAGTCGGGCAGTACCGCAAGGGAGTACCGGAGCGTACCGGATTCATATCCGGCCAAGGACTGTCAGTTCGACAGCACTCCCCAAAACCTTCGGGGAGTGTTTTTGTCGTTACAACAACAACAACAACAACCCTTTGTGCATTTTCGCCTCCTCTTACGCCCGTCATACCTACCTCGAGCATATTCTAACCAGATCTGGGGAACTAAGAATGACGATTACTGTAATCGTAATCGAAAAAAAACAGGATTACAATTACCGTAATCGTAAAGTTCATGGGATTACAATTACAGTAACCGTAATCAAAAAAAATTTCAATTACGATTACAAAAAATTGTATTCCCCCAAATTGTACGATTGCGATTACTGTAATCGTAATCTAACAAAAACATGATTGCGATTACTGTAATCGTAGTCGTATGAATGTAGGGATTACAATTACAGTAATCGTAATTAAAATGTAATCGTAATCCTAAATTCCCTAGCTCTGATTCTAACCCCCTAACCCACAGGGGCTGTGATATAATGCTACGTATTATACTTTAGACTAGAAAGATTATACGAAAAAAGAAACCTCTGCTTCGAAATTGAACTATCGATGTATGAGATAATTCAAGCAGCAGCACTAACCTATACAGGTACCAATATCTTTGATCTGTACGATCGCATCAAAACTCTAACTCGTTGTTGTTTAAATTCATACAAACACACCATTTCAGGCACACAAGCAAGGCATAGGGTTTAATCTGGATAGCTAATACAAAAGTTGATTTAAGGTGATTCATCTTTTCTTGAGGTACAGATCTTGTTTTTATGGCAGCGTCCTCCCGGCGGGAGTTGATAAGGGAGCTGGACTGTGTGTATGTTGTTGAGGTCCCGTCGGTACGAATTTGATTCAAACAACCTTGCTGTATGAAGTCGGATCTCGTCACAATGTTTGCGTAGATGTTTCCTTCTTTGTCGGCTAGGCTACTCAACTTCAAGCAGGTACTAGAATGACGTTAAGGAGGAACTCCTATTTCTCTTCCATTCTGAGCATTTTACCCTAATTATGTAAATGAAATATCATGCTCTCATAAAGAGACAGCAGTGCTGACGAAAGAATTAAGGGTTCTGTTGCGCACCAAAGTAGGCAATCGCGAATGTGTTGGCCATCGACGTAAATGTTTAATGCCGTGTTCTCATACATACGCTTTCCATTTAGTGAATAAGCACTCATTTAGTCCAGGTTAATGTCAGGCTTCGATAGCTGGAACATCTTTGGGTTCCGTAAGGGCTATCCAGAAATGATACGCCCTGCTACCTGTAAGCTTGTTTCTGGCGCTGCATGTAATTCTGCCTGGGTTTTGTTGCTGCAAAGTTACGACGCATGACATCTGCCTATGCCTAGACTGCTTTGCTGATATGTATGTGAAGATCTGCTTATATGGGTGCGTGTGTTAGCTGATTGTTATTATTCGGTAATCGTACCTAAACACGATGAATGCAATCGATCGCCAACAAGGCGAACGAAAACGAAATATGTGATTATTCATGTTAAATTTATTTTAGCTCAGAAAACTCAAGACAGCAGCTAATTTGTTTTGTTTGTGTAACTTTTGTGGTTATACTTATGGAATGAAATGCAAAAAAATTTCCTAATATAGAACAAAATAAAATGATTAAAAATAAAATAAAATAAAACAGAAACAAATTAAAATGAAATTAAATTAAACAAAATTAATTAAAAGTCACTGTGATAACGGGAAAGAAATTAAATGAAAAGAAAGGAAAGGAGGGGAAAGGAAAGGGATCCAGAAAAATAAATAAAAAAATATAATATAATAAAAGAAATTAAAGATAGAGACTATTGAAAGAATAAAAATAAAATAAAAATATATTAAAGTAAAGGAACTGCGTACAAGAAAAGGAAAAGAAGGCCAAGAAAGGATAATAAATATAATAAATAATAGAATCAATAAAGTTTTGTGCTTGAAATTCATCTATTGGGCGAGGTCTAATTTAGTTAAATTTATGTACAGAATACACATATGTATCCGGTAACAAGGGTTGTTTTTTGTGGGTACTTCGTAAGACCGCTCTCTGTTTTAAGCCATATTTTGTGTATCCGTTGAACTTATTCCTTCATTGTAACGTGTTTTAAATCAGATATAAGGAACCGGGGCTCCCGTGACACAACAAAACCAAGTAACTAGTTTTTTTAAAATTTTTGGGAAATTAAGGGTTTACGTAGCAGCCCATATGTCCGTCAAATATAAACTTTTGTATACAACTTATACAGATTCCAAATGTTTTTTATGCACGTGTCTATGAAATTTTTTTGACGTAGCTATGGATTTATTAACCAAGATTTAAAGTTACAGAGTATGCAAAAACCACGATTTCCGCCTCTTATATAAAAAAAAATTTTGTGTCACATCAAAACCAAGCATCTTCCAAGTAACTTTGATTTTAATGTGACACATTTTCTTTTTTCATATAAATTTATTTTTTGTGTTTGAACAGAATCAAACAACTTGAAAGTTACTTGGTTTTGTTGTGCACTTTCATGTAAAAACGAAATTATCAGCGTTTCATGCTTGTTATTAAAAATAAAAATACTATTACATATTTAATATCTCTTTCATATTTTATCACACACAAAAGAGTAAATAACATTAATTAAGTTATTTTAATTCGAGATAGCCGAGTTGCAGCATAAATCTCGCGAAGTCGAATTCAAGCACAACTTTTCCCAGAACTGCTTTTTTTATTATTTTGCATTAAAGGAATTATTTTTCCAATAATTTCCTTTTTTTAGTAGGATTGATTCCTCGTTTTTCAACATTACGGGACGGAAACACATCGATATCATTTAGATTAGCTAGTTGGCTCCTAAGCTTCCGTATTAAACGATGTTTTATAAAATAGCTCCAAAGCCTCTTTTCTGAACTCCGCATTTGTTAAGACGAGGCATTTGTGTTTATAACGTTTTTGAAGTCAGCGAAGTCATTGGCAACCATTAATTGAAATTCTTAATTGGGACTCGATGATTCTATTAAAGCCACAACAAGTTCTTCCTCCTCTGGCAGGATGTATTCTGGATCGCCATCTGATGCTGGGCTGAAATCACGTTCTTCCCTTTCTTTATCACTGCAAAAATTTTTAAATCATCTCAAATACTTTCAAAAATAAGCTAAAGTAAACATCTCTAAATGTTACTTGGTTTTGTAAAATAATTACATAAATTTTTTTCCGAAATTCCAACAATCTTGAATTAACAATTGAACTTTATTTGCTTTTGCATCGATTAAGAGATACATAGAAACTAAAACAGACACTTCTAGTGACATTCGAAAATTAATTTCTGACGACTTTTTTTTTAATAAAACCTACTATGTGTAGTTGTAGACTTGGTGTTGGTTGGACCTCAGAAACGGACTTGGTCAGCTCTTGCACGCCTTTTTCGTCAACTTGGGAAGTCCAATGCTTACTTGAGCTAGTACCAAGTACAGCTTTTGTGCTCCCCACAAAGGAACCACGAAAAGAGAAACAATTACCATTAATTTGAAAACAAAAAAACTTGAGTTTGTGAAAAACAAAACGGAATATTGAAAATATGTGAAAATAACGGAACATTTCGAATAACGGAACGATAAATGTGATGTGAATTGACTGAGAGATGGACCATGTGTTTTTGTACCTGGCAATGTGGCCTGTGACCAAAGCTATAAAGAGCTGAATTATAATTCAGCTGTGAATTAAATTCCAAAAAAAAAAGTTGTGAACTGATTTCTTGATTTCAGCGCATTTTAAGTTACTTGGTTTTATAACGGTTTTAGTTTAAGGTACTTAGAAACAAGATAGGAAGAAACGGATCGAAGTCCCTGATAGATTTTTTCATCAGAATTCATAGGACGACGAAACCAAGTAACTAAGACTTACTTGGTACCGTTCTGTCACGGGAAAGGGTCTTTTATTTATTGTTACATAGTTAAAAATCTAAGATAAATTTGAAATGTTTCGGATAACATATATGGTCAAAACAAATTTGGTTTAAAATTAAAATTAAAAAGTGGTAAAAGTTGGCATGATATGAAACGACCCTCTCTGCATCAGAGTCGAGTGAGCTACAGCACCCCCAACAATGTTTTCAAGTAAAAAACCTGACAAGCGCATTCATGTTTAGCGAATAACCATAGAAAATCAGGGTCAGAACATGCTCCTATCGTTTGGCCAAGGTATAAAAGGAGTCTCGCACTCATTTAAAAGGCTAGTTGAAGAATGATGTGGCCTCCCGCGGTGTTTAAGTGTTCGCCAAGAAATAATCACTGACGTGCCTCGCTACTATTTGGCCATAATCGGCTAAACAATTAAGCAGCAATAAATCAAGTGAGCAAATCAACTTTTGTTACAAAAATTCTTTTTTTAAATACACAACTGGGTATATAAAATTTGTTCTAATATGATTTTTGAGGTTTTTACATATTTTTGGTTATTTTCGTTTATCTGACAGGCGCCCAGTTGTAAATTGTTTTGTTTGTTTACTTTGGTAGTTTAGTTAATCGCGGTAGTAAAACTTGTTAATAGCAGCACGCAATAACTGTGAGGCTGCGTGACACGCCCAACCGATATGCCAGCCAATTGCACAGATGAATAAAGTCAATTTTTCTTATTATATAAAGTGTATGATTGTAGGTAACTTTCTTAACCGCAATCACGCCAAAGCATGTGGCAACGACTTTCCCTTTTAGTGCGTTTACATGTATAACTAGGTAATGCGCCTGAGCTCAACATTTCCAAATCACGTTCAACATTTTATGTGGAATAGTCTGCATAGGGTTTTTCATTTGCGGCTGTTTTCATGGCGAAGTTATTCGAAAATCAAAAGGTTTTCGAATATTTGAATCGAGTAAAACTTCCTGATCTTTCGTTTTGGTAACTGGTGCTAATTGGGAACACAAAGTTATCTAAACTCTTTCCACACTTGGTACCTCCATCGGAGTGCGGATAAGAATACAGCTCAAAGAGCTTATCATTAATTCTTGTTGTTGTTTCTAAAGACAAAAGAATCCACGAAGGTTTTAGAGAGTGTTGTCGAAAGTGACAGTCTTATGCCGGATATAAACCCGGTACGCTCCTGTACTCCCTTGAGGTACATGCCCCCACTGTTGCGGGAGCGATTTGTTATGGTCAGTACAACATTCTAGGTCATGTTACCCTTCTTCCGTAAGGAACTAGAACATGGATAATGAGAATTGAGAGGCATCATATCCGTAGATCAGCCATCGACCGGGTTGTCTACCTCTGGCATATTCTAAACGCCTAACCAGCTGAAGTCATCATGATCTGAAATCGAGTCTTAACTTCTATTATCATTAAGTACTTGGGCGACCGAGCTTTGCTCGGCATTTTCATAGGTTGCCATACAATTTAGTTTCCTTTAGATAATCATCAGTAAATATAACAGAGAGATGTTTAATATTTTTTTTATTGGTAACAAAGTTTGAATACACATAATTAATCCTTGGTGTCTACGAAAAAAGTTTCCCCCATATTTTTGACAAGTCTTTACAGGATTTCTTGCTGAATTGTATGGTTAGCGGCTGTCCATTGTTATCAAATAATCTAGAAAGAATAGGGTCACATGGGTATATTTGTCGGTTAGCGCTCCATATATCGGTCAACATTCTTTGATTTTTTCTATATTTTTCAAAAAAGAATTATCCCTAACTTTTTATCTTATTAATAAAAATGAATGTGTCTGTGTGTCCGTGTGTCCGTGTGTCCTTAATAGGCGTCCAAAGTACTTAACCAATTTTTATGACATTTTCACAGTACATTCTTGGGATCACAGGTTTAAGAATAGGCTGTATATAGTTTCGGAAAAGTGGGCGGTGCCACACCCCCAGGCTATATAAAATTACAATTCGTCATAACTCTGAACTTATTTGGTCTAAATCAATGATATTTGGATATATGTATCCTTTAGTAAAGACTTACATAATTTTGCAAAATTGGGCGGTGCCACGCCCACATTTTCTGTGTTTTGTTTGTTCTTTACTAATGTCCAAAGTTTATAGTCGATCTCTATGAAACTTTCATGACAGGTTCAGAAGTTCGCTTGGTACGGCATAGGCTATATATAGTTTTGGAAAAGTGGGCGGTGCCACGTGGCCAGGCTATATCAAATTTCAATTCGGCAAACTCTGAACGTATTTGGTCTAGACCAATGATATTTATATATATGTGTTCTTTAGTCAAGTTTACATTATTTTGGAGAAGTGGCTGTGCCACGCCCATATATTTTTTCTTTTGTTTGTGCTTCATTAATGTCCAAAATTTATTGTCGATCTCTGCGAAACGACACAGGCCATATTTAGTTTTTGGCAAAGCCTCTAGGCTATTTAAAGTAGCAATTCGGCATAGCTAGGAATTAATTTTAATCAAGTTAATGATACTTTATATACAGATATGTTTTCTATATATCAAAAAACCTTGGAAACAGAAAGCAGTACCAGGATCAAATAAAAGGAAATTCGATATATGTTCTAAACTATGTACATATCAGTAAACGCAGAGGAAATGGGAGAAGAAGGGGAGTAGGAGTAGAAATTCGAGATATAGAGGTAATGGTATATGGGTATGGGGGAAAAGCAAAAGTTGAAAGAAAAAGGAGGAGATAAGGATAAATGTAGAAGAAGCGAAAAGTGGGAGGGAAAAGAGTACAATTTTTCAAATGTAGGCAAGCCAAATTTTAGACAGGACAACGTCTGCGGGTCTGCTAAGTTTGTCATTTAATTTTATGCGCAGTCATGGCAATGTTGGTAGCAATCCTACCTATAAATATTTTTTCATTACATCCCATGTGACAACACCTAGGTAAAAATCTTAGAATGTAATACACTATGTACATACCAAATTTCATCCAAATCGCTTGAGCGGTTTTCGAGATAGTCGGGATATACAAATATACAAGAATAGCTCGTTTAAAGTTATACGATTCTTCTTCGGTACTTGCCATCGACAAAGCTAGAGTTCGATAAATATTTTGAAGAAGTTTTCTTTCGAATATCTCCAAATGTTGTTAGCATCCGAGCTTCCACGCCATATAGCAGAGTGGGTGGAATAAACTCTCGATTTCCCACATATTCCATATCATTCCAAAAGTGCGCCAATAAAACTGACTCAACCACCCTAATGCTCACCCATATGTGGGGCATATGAACGTAAGTATTTATGCAAGATGACTGTGTGATTAACAAATTATCAACACCGCAAAATTAGCGCCACAGTCGTTTGAAATGAAAGAAAGAAAATATTATTTACCAAAAATGTGGTTTACATGACTTTGATTGCTTTAAGCAGCAACAGCAAACTCGTCAGCAGCAGCTCCAAGACTAACTAAATCATTACCAACCACAAGTAGAACACACAAAACATTTTCTTGCCAAGATTTCTCTGTTTGACCGCAACCGTTGAATAATTCTATGTCCGGCGCACCGTATTTAGGGTGCCAAAAGACAGTGTATGTCCAGCATCCCTCAAAGGAGTAGTTGCGGTTAAAGTTTTAACTTCATTTAATACGTTGGCTATTGGTGCTTTCTGATATCCATCAACTGATTGACTTGCCGTCATTATTCGGCATGTGTACAAAATTGATGAAGCATCTGCAAATCAGTTTCACTAAACCAAAACAATGGTAAAAGTTTAAAGCCACAAATTGGGTTAATCCAACATATGATAAGGAGGTCAGCGTCACCATGTAAGTGTATTGGGATAATCTCGTTCGTTCAACAGCTGTTTCTGTTTGAAGGCAGCCAAAAATTTACTTTTTTGTTTGACCAAAAATTTTGATTTAATCTAAGTATGGTATGTATTATCCTGATGCTATGGTGGTTTTCATCCAAGCTTCCAAGTTACATTTTGGCATTTGGAATATGATTAAAAAATTAATCATAAGTAGAACCAAAAGAGAATGTAAGCATCATTTTAGAAGGAAACGGTTATCTTATGAATAAAGATGTGGAGCTTCTCTACTTCTTATTTGTCATTCCTCCTACCCTGCTTCTTCTAGTTTCCTCCACCTTTTGCTTTCACCTTTCATTCTACTTTCATTTCTACTCCTCATGATTTTTCTGTGCTTTGTTTTGTTATGATTTCTCTTCTTCCCACAACCAAAATATTATAGAGCTGATACAAATAGTCGCAAAGAAAGATATAGTGCATCCAGATTTTTCCAAGTAAGGGGCGTGGCACCACCAACATTGCCAAAACTTCGAAAATACTATGCCCCACATCCTTGTCTGTGCCGAATAAGTCATTTTCAAATTTAAATTAGAGAAATTGGGCCAGTAGATTGCCTGTTTTTGCAAACTTCATGAAATTTTTACAGGTGGAGCATATCATCGTATTGTTAGCCTATGGTATAACCTATAGTTTTGGAAAAGTTTGCAGCTCCCCAGCCCCAGACTTTGTAAGCTTATTTTACATAAGGTGCAAGGGAGCCCGGAAGAACAACCATTACGATACAGGATTTTGCCCCACTTTAGAAAAGAATCATGCCATCGTGAAGCGAAAAAGAAAGAGATACGCTTTTTTGATAAAAGATATGTAAAGCCGAAATATGTGAGTGCAAGAAGCATGAGATTTCGGTTGACAGGAATAATTCCCGCGAACTCCAAAAGATCACACGGATGACACGAGTTCCTGCAGAGACAATAACAGCGACCTCTTAACCAACGAACAATTCTCCTGATTACAATATCCCGTGTAAAAAATAATAAAACACTTCGAAAAAAGGACTAGAGATCAAGCATGCATCTATTCTTATTCATAATATGGTCGAACGAGCGCATGCGTTCAGATTGGTCTCCAAGCGTGCTCTCAATCCACGAAACAGATGATCTACCAATCACCGCTGAATCAATCTCCTCTATATCGCATATAAGATTCCCATTGTCCCCAAACTGATTTGATCCTATCAGTGTGACTTCAGAGCTGGTAAGTCTAAAAAAAAAACCTAGAGAACCAGCGTCTTATAAGGTTCGACACACGTCATCTCTTTTTGTAGAGAGGAAGCGCGTTCTTTGATTTCGTTATGACGTCGGAACATCATACAAGGTGGCGCAAAAGTAAGCTTCCGATGTTCAGCATATCGGTTGTGGCACGTGCAGTGTGTGCTGTTGCACCGTCTTGTTGGAACCACATGTTTTCCAATCCCAATTCATCAAGTTGCGGCAAAAAGAACTGGTTGATCTTTGCGCTGTAGCGCTCACCATTCACAGTAACCGTTTGGCCCCGACCGATTATTGGTCAAATAAATAGTCAGCAATATTCCGCGTTCTGGAGCAGTGTAGCGTAACATTGTTTACTAACGTGTATTTCGCATGTGTTTACTACACAAATGTCAAAACAGAACTGACTTTAGGGGTCAATCGCAAAATTTATAGCATTTTCTGATAGGAGGATTACTTTTGCGCCACCTTGTATATATCGTGGGATCAAAATGCTCTAATTTAAATAGCATACATTGAACAGGTAGTTACTACGGCATTCTAATTGTTGCGGGCGCTCAAGGACATCATCAGTCGATAAATTTCCTTATTCTTCCTACTTTTTGCCAAATCACCATAAGTACCAGCAGAAGAGCGCAACAGCGAAATGGATTTAACTTTCACTTATCTGACAACTGCCAGAGATAGCTAGAATAAAGCTTTATATACAGCCCAATTTAGAAAAAGTTATATGTAGTAGCTGTAGGTAATTTAAAAAACACTTAAGGGGCCACAAAATTTATCATTTCTTAAAAATTAAAGCAAGATATAGCTAGATTATTTCTATCTAGACAACATTTTTAGCGTACATACATACCGACTACCTGTATCAATTTTCAAAAGCGCGTCCGTGCCCAACATTTGTGTGACAAATTTTCTGAGGGTCCTCCCGTCAAGATATTTCCACTTATTCTCAAAATTGTTATATATGCTACTATTGAAATGAATTCAAAGAAGCGAAGTTTGTAGGAAGTGTTTCAAGAAAATAACTATTTTTCTAAAAATAAAACAATTTGCAGTTGCAAAACCACGTAAATGCGATGTAGCTTACATTACAGGATGTCTTACCAAAAAACGTATCGCCCTAATACCCAAAACCTTTAATAAATATGTCAAAAAGTTCCTGGAAATAAAAAAAAGCAAAGTGTTTATTGTTCACACATCAATTAATGTTAATTATCAAGAATTTGTAGCGCTTTAACTGTATATAACTTTTAATTCCTGGAAATCCACAATACAGCAATGATTTATATGAATCACGCTAAATGTAACTAACAGAGCACCCGAATAACTCTCACCCATTGAAAGTATTATACTGTGACGAATTCGATGATTCCTTGATTATCAATCCTGGGTTCGATCACTATAAAGTCGAATAAACACACGCACAGATAATGTAACTAATAGCTAGTTTTATTTACTAGTAATAAACCCAATACAAATTTAAGAGGTTGGTAACTTCGCAGTAGTTCACTATTGAACGCTTGAAAATAAACTGATCAACCTGCCTTGCTTGGTCACCGCCTTATATAGTCCAACAGGGTGCTTGCCTACGCACCGAGAACTTTCTTGGTTGTTCGCTTTTCGTGTTCTGGAAGGGTCGGTGTTATTTATTGGCATCTCCCCTTTGCATCGTATTCGCAAACACTCGCGCCATCTCTCTTCCTCTTCCTAGTTATACGCTTGCATGCATAAGCGTAGCCATCGTTATCTCGGTTGTGTTAACTAGTGGTGGGAGTGTTATTGAGTTAGGGATGGTACATGCTTGAGAATAATCGCCACAATACTAAGAATAGATAAATGTTGGTGAGACAATGAGTAGTCATATTTTTTAATGTTTCTGCATGATAAGAAGAAATGAAATAAAAAAATTTTCTAAAAAGCTTGGGATAGTTTCAGTATTTTAATAAGTAAAGTTATACGGTAATTTGTTTGAAAAATAACTACAGAAGTCTTAGCTCCGTAGAAACCCGTAAGTATTGTGAGGTATTGTGCCATCACACTTCATTTTAATAGTTGCCAAAGGGTACATTTTCATTTACAGGTGTAGATGCGCATGGCTTCTATTAAAATTTGATTAAGTTTCCATAAGATTTCTCCTAAAACTTGGTAGGAAATCGGCTTGACTTCTAGCCAATCTCTTCGAATTTAATATATAAATAACATTGGGATAAGAGAAAATTGCTTATTAATAGAGAAGGTTTATTTTCAGAGTTAGTCTAGAAGGGGTTAAGCATTCCATTCTTTTATTAAAATACTGCATTTTAATAATATATCTTACTAATTTTACAATTTTGCTGCCTATGTTAAAAAGATGTTAAATTTCGCCTCCCACTCCATCATATTTTGTCCACTAAAAAGTGGTATGTGTAACATTTACCCGTCAAAGCTTTTAAGCCTTGAGTTTTATTTGAAGAGTTTATCATTGAAGCAAAACATTACTACTCAGCTTATTTCGCCTTAAAATTTTTCTAAAATATCTTTCTAGCATAACTTGAGTAATAACATAAAACTTATTATGACTACAGTACCTAAAATAAAATCCGATTTAACGAAAATTTGTAAAACTTATCAGTGGTACTGTGTAATGCCTTTACATTCTACGAATATGTAACAATTCTTATTATGTTATGTCGTTTCAGAAAACCCTTTCTAAAAACTGGGCTAGGTCGTCAATCGATTTTGTCCAGTCTTAGCCAATGAGTAACTTTTAGAAAAATTTGCTTTTATGTTAAATTTAGTTATGATTACTCAAATAAATGTCGAGTTCTTCAAACTTTCTTTTGGCGCGTATGGACCACGCCCATTATACAAAATCTAAAAAAAAAATATTTCAACGACTGTGAGGTTAAACAATGTATTTTATTTCATCAGTTAACCGCTAGTTCTTAATATTTTATCATATTTTCCGAGGGCGTGGTTATAACCGATTTTGCGCATTTTCACCATAAATTATTTCTTGGTGCAGATTTGGTACATATATTTATTTACAATATTAAATTCGCCACGATTCGGCAAACCAAATTAAACAAGTTAGAATTGACAGCTGAAATATTTTGTTTTTGTAGGAATTCTTACTTCAAAAAATATATAAACAAGCTTATTAGCTTTTTTTGGGCCGAGCACAATATTTGGGTCCCAGGCCCCCACAGTGTTCAAAAAAACTGGTTTGTATGGACTTGGTTTCTTATAGTTTTATATCGGCATCTGATATATTTTTTGTGTTTGAAAGGGATTTTTTTATATTTTCTCTTACTCTCATATCTTCTCTAACTCAAAAATTTTTTTTTTTATTTTTTTGTTTTTTTTTTTTGTTTTTTTAATTCCCAAACGGATTACCCACCATATCCCGCCCGACCGGCGCAAGGGGTGGATTATTCGTTCGTGCCGAGTTGTTGAAAGGCTTTGCTTTATTAATCGTCAATAACTTAAACTGCTCAGCTACAGAGAAAACCTCATAAAGTAGATATAAGGTAGATTATACTTTAAGAAATAATTAGTTAACAGAACAAAATTATTGTTAGAAGTTAATATAGAAGTCAAAGAATAAAAAACAATTAGTAGCTAGGAAAAAAGAATTGATTTCTTATAGAGCTTTTTATCAGCATCTGTAATATTTTCTGTTTTTGAAAGGGATTTTTTTATATTTTCTCTTACTCAATTTCTTCTTAAAGTGCTTTATTCTGAGAAATATACAGCATCTAAAAAAAGATTACAAATGCTTTATCAAGTTTACATATCGTCGGTGATATTGCAAAATGCACAACCGCGTAAGGGATATCTCAGTTTGGCTGTTTTCTACTACAAATTGCTGTATTTAAGGACGAATAGTGATTTTATGGAAAAAGTTTCTATTAAGACTGACTCCTTTAATTATTTTCCAAACTAACATGTATCTTTTTTAGAGAACAAATGAATATATCTTAATCGCAACGGCCTATAAATAGGCTTACCAAGAGTTACATATGCTCTCTTGGTTATGCACCCGTAAGAAGATTAATTTTCTTCCGTATAGTGGGTAGGGTCTAGTTTTCGGATTATACACATAACATGTAAGCAAGCTCTTATTGATACATTTCATCTTGTTCAAGGGTTTCATCCATAACGAATCGGTCTTCTTTCACTTCTGTAAATATCTCATCTTTCCCCCTTTTTTACTATAATTGTCTAAAGCCGTTTCAAATTTCCTTCTCCACTTAGTTTCTTGACATTTCTTGCTAACATAAAATGAAGAGTTTTGGGACATATATATATCAATAAGGAAACCATTTGTTATTTCTTCTCACTCGATAAAAATAACAACTTTTTAAACATAATGAGTTAATAACTTTTATTTGACGTAAGAATTTCTAAAGAAAAAAAAGAACTGTCAAGTACAACAAGGTAGTAGTGGTTTAATATACTCGTACTTTGACGTTTCGGTAAGTTCTTATTTTGGAGTCCTGCTAATGACAAATTTACATGTGTACCCAATATATGACGTACGCATGTACGTAAATATGTGCACATCGTTAGCTGGCATGGTGCGTGTTGCCAAAGCCTTGTTGCGGAGGCTTGTCAACATAATCAAAATTCAAGAAATGTTGCCACTCGTACTTAAAGGTGCAACAGGCAATCACATTAGGCAAAACAGAAGTTGCATACATATCTACATGCCCACATAACCAAATGCATAAATAATTTGTATACCTGCATTGAAGTTTTTTTTTTAAATAAAAGTAACAAAAAATATACCAAAATTAGTATTGAATTTTTTTCCTTGGTTTTCTGCAATTGTTAGGACAAGACAACTAAGGGCAAGTGCCAAGGTGCACACGATACGTAAAATGTCAAATTAATGTTGCGCACATGTCGATTTGTTTTAGCAGCGCTGACACTTTGTTGTGCAGGCATATGTATGTATATATGTAAGTATCACTCGTTGTAGCACATAAATATTGGCGTACGTGAGTGCTGCCTTCTAGCAGGTGGTATAATTTTCTGATAATTTGTCACAACCCAAATTGAATACAAATCAAGTCAACGTGAACACCAGAGTACTACAAATGGGGCGTTGTTCATTTTTTATACAAACACCATACATACATACATACATACAGTGTACGACAAAACTAAATCGCCAAAAGTTCCTCTGCTAAACATGATTAAAAAATTCTATTTGCAGGTTTTAAATTGATGAAGGCCGTTAAACGAGTTTGGATGATCTGTAGAAAGGATTTGTTGGAAATAATAATTTTTCGTGGTACTTCGCGAAATAATTTTATTC
The DNA here is from genome assembly GCA_949987695.1 of Merzomyia westermanni. Lineage (NCBI taxonomy): Eukaryota > Metazoa > Arthropoda > Insecta > Diptera > Tephritidae > Merzomyia > Merzomyia westermanni. Next base: position 136,867,998 of record OX465288.1, read on the forward strand.
AAATTTGATTAAAGGAAATCAGGAAATACTATTTCAAAATGTTTTAACATTTAGGCCTTATTTAGCGTACTACAAACGTTTGTCTATTCAACTGGTCCCCTTAACACGGTACAGGGAGGTGGAAGTGCACGAAAAACACCGAATAGCAACGATCGGGCAATCGTTCGTGGACTAAAAATATTTCTTCTTGTTTCCATAAGAAGTTTTATAAAAGAATTTCTGATATCCACCCCATGTAGGGCCATTTAAAGACGTGCTCTTTAAAACCGATTACCTCACTTCAGAGCTTTGAAAACCCTTGGATTTCAGATAGAAGAGAAGTAAGGGTTTTCAAGATTCCATCATGTAAATTAGAGTAGTACAATACGACGAGGAATCTTATTTTCTGTTAAATAAAAGTTTTCTGAAATATTAGGACTTTCTGAAGCTTGTTCCCAGGCCTAAAGAACAACCGTGACTCACTTTCACTATAGCAATGAAACAAGGTAAAGGTAGTGTGGTTTTTAGACGTTTCTCCGCTCGTTTGGACAAGTTGAGCTGGCGTGGAAAATTATTTAATAAGACATCTTACTTAAATAACATATTGAATGCCAAAACGATGTAAAGCTGCCTAAAGAGCCAGGGATATGCCACGAAATAACGAAAATAACCGGGTTTGTCCCAATGATATTTGAAGGCGATATAGTTTTGTCTCTCCACTTTTTGAGTTCATCGGATTCCTTGTACAAAACTTTATGAATGAGCTGGTAAACTACTTTTATTTGTTCAAATATATAATAACTAATATGTATTCTTCCTGAATAAAAAGGACTTAACATTATAGAACTTTTACTTACGATTTTTTTGAATAAAATGTTTTAACGGGCATTTCGGTGCTTAGGTTTGTCCAACACTGTACATATACTGGCATTCCTAAAGTAGTTAAGTATCTACTGTGTAGAGAAAATTCCTTTGAAAACCGTATTTTACAGCTGAATAGCTTTTAGATTGCAAACTTTGTTCTGACTGAGACCACTTAACACCACATTGAAGGCAATTGGATATTTTTTGTAATAGTGGGTGGGCGTGATTAGACTCCTCACCCATCAAGCATGTGAATAAAGTGGGTAGCCAGAATCCACACAACATCACAAGCGATTACCCTAAGTGGAGCCAGGGCAAGTAAAGTGGAACTCGATGGATTCATTACTCACATGAGTCTCCTGCTGTTAGCTACATGTTAGGTGTTACGTTCAAACTGAATCAACTATTTCGAAAAGAAGGAGTGACCATTGCTTTGGTCAGTTTTAAGAAGTGAAACCTAAGAGTTGGCGATCTAAAGTAGTAAAATACATGGCCTCTATCGTGCTTCTGACTGCCAGATTTTGTTAAACTCCTTAAAAACCTTACAAGGCAGTTTAGCTCTAAATTAAGAAATGAGAAGAAAGTGTGGCTAAAGTAAAATAATTACCACAAAGTGATGTTTTACTCCAGGCTACGCTATGGGGAAGCCAGCGGAAGTGTGGTGTTGTATGAGTTTTATTTAAGTTTTATTCAGAGATCTGGCAGGCTACTCTACTTTAATTATTTTCCAAGACTTTACAGCCTGTTTTATTAACACTGGTTTGTTGTTCTACCTAATCTCGCTTTATCTAAGAAACATTCTTGCAAACATAATCTTTAGAACGCGTTGAGAAAAGGGCAGGTGAGGACTACCGCCAAGGTTATGCAATAATAGCCAAGCCAATTTGCCTCGTTATCTTATTAGTTTGTTGTAACTCGGTGGGCTTTGGATGTACTAAATCTCAAAAAGTTGGAGGCAATGTAAGGAATTGCTTTGTTTGAAATTATCTGATCTCTCCGTACAACAACCTTTCGAGATTTATTAGCACAAGCTGAATATACATCCGATAGATATCGCAGAAGAGCCATATAATTCTGGGGTTCCATTAGACTCCGAGTTTTGGGAACTGCTCTTCGGTAAAACAATTATGAAGAATATTTTTCTCCTTGCCTCTAATTCCGCCACGGAAGTTCTACTAAAGAAGAGATTTCGCATATTTACGAGACATGGAGTTGGCCCAGTTTCCTTTGCAATTTGCACTAAACAAGAATGAACTTCTCGTAAAGACTTTCAATGATTCCGGGCAGGAGAAACTCACATTTTAAATCATTTATTCCAATTAATTTAGTAATTAGGTAGATTCTTTTTTATTTCTTATCTCCATTATGCCTTCATCTAAATTGTTATTGGTTTGTTAACGGAAATTTAAACGGGAAGTCAAATTAAAAATTTTCTAATTTATTTCGGCAGCAATCAGAGATTTCCTGAGGCTAAATGTGCGAATTTAAAATTTGTATGTAAGAACTATGTAAATCTACTAAGTGCTAAGTAAAGACCCTGTAGGAAAAGCGTCGATTGAAAGACCAGTTTTATGATACCATGATAGTAGGCGCAGTACGAAACTAAAACTGTTTCAAGTGTTCTCCCATCTGCCCATTCGTAGAAAATCTAGTTTGCCAAAAACTACCTGGAAAGCACCAAAGCCTTAACTTGATGTTTTTGTTTGAAAGTGAGTTGTTTTATTCGGGGAAACTGATTCTTGCTTGATGTTTTCCCCATCTCACTCTTCATGGAACCAGCCCACATAATGAACTTTTTAAGCAAAACTCGACCGCAAAAAAATTTGGTGGATTTTGGGGAAGTAGGCGTGGCGCGGCTAACTTTTCAGCATAAAAGTTCTGCTATTTTCGAAGGGGATTGCTTGTAATTTCAACTAGATATTTCAATAAAAATTGCCTAGCTGCTTTTCAATAATACTAAAACACAATCAAAATATCCGGGCAAGTATTTAATACCCTACTGCAATAGGTACGTTGTATATCTTTTTTGATTTTCATACCTTTCATGAACATGAAACGTTGGTAAGTATGAGAAGAAGAAAAGAGTTGGGCCCATCAATAGGTAAACTGAAATAATAAGGAAGATGAGTTGAGTCGATTTAGCCAAGTCCGTCTCTCCGTGCGTCTGTTTGTCTGTCCGTTTGTCTATTTGAACCCAAATTTTTCAAATATTAAATGTGCAGGTATGGGTATTTTGAAAAAATGTGGTTAGTAGTAGTTCGTGGGGAAGCTATTTATATACAAATAACTTAATTTACCACTCAAAACTCATAACAGAAGTATTTTTATTGAAAACAATCAGATGGCTTTATAATACGAACTAAAAAGTATTAAAATAGACCTGCGTAAATTGGTGTGCCATAATAGATCACTACTAGGTATATAATGTTCGGTTCCACCCGAAATAAGACTTCCTTACTTGTTAAGATTATATTGTGAGTGATATTATATTAGGTCTGTTATCTAGCTTTAGCTTTTCAATAAGATAATTTTTCCAACTACCGCTACTTATGGAGAGTTTAGCCTTTTAGATAAATAATTGAACTTCTCTTCTTGAGATAGCCAGACGACCTTCAATTGCTTTACTTTTTCCTCAGGCACCTGGAGCTACATCGACCACTCCACGTCTATTTGAGGACATGAAGTAATAATCAGAATAATAATAATATGTGCTCCAGCACCACACTCAACATTTTCTTACAAGGTAGCTTGTGAAGCTTTGAAATTACTTACAATTCGTCATGGTCATTCGCAAATGGCTTCTTCAGTAGCTGTCTTGTACCTACATATGAGCCTCAAGTATTTTGATTCACATTTAAAAATGCACGATGTTGCAACCGCACATTTCAATGCCGCTAATTGGCGAGAACAAAGGGAAACAATAACAATAATGTATGGCAATTTGATTATTTGCATGCCTTTGCCACAACATACATGGAGCGCAGTGTTTGACGTGGCTGAGCTTATCGCTGATGTTGCAAGTGGCAATAACTCAAGCGTACCGAAAATTTTCGGCTCAACCACAGAAGCCCATAAAGAATCGGTGGAAAACGCAGAAACAAATCTTTAGCGAACTAACTAGACTCAGTAATATTGAACGGATTGGCATTGGGAATTGGAGAAAAATCATAACAATTTCTGCTGATAATAAAAGTGTATGTACATTAGGTTTGTCAAAAATATATACAAAGAGAAGATATAGAAGTTGAGGCAAGACCCTCTTTTTATTTTAGTAAAATATATATGGAGATGTTTTTGGATGAAGGTGCTTTGAATCGAAATGGAAAAAATAAGGGGAAGGAAAGGACAACGTAAAGTGAAACGAAACAAGTAAGGAAAGGGCTGTCTTCGACTGTGCCGAAGACTTTATACCTTTCATGAATACGCATCACGGTTATAAGTGTCCGATCCTTACTCACAATTAGTACAAACTCTGCAAAACTGTTAATTTAAAGATACATAGCCAAAAACCCATTTATCGAAACTACCGATTATATGGGAGCTATATGTTATGTTGGTCCGATCTGGGTGATTTTCACTACACACATTACATTTATAATATGTACTAAAAACGCAAAAATTTTACGTTCCTAGCTTTATAATTGCAACAGTTATAGGCCTAAACCCGTTTATCGGAACAATCGATTGTATGGGAGCTATACGTTGTATTGGCTGGTTCCGACAAATGATTAATGCTTTACAAAATGGCTGCCTCTTACCAAATTTCATCGAGATATCTCTAAAACTGAGGGACCAGTTTGCGTTCAAACAGACAGACGGACATGGTTAAATCCAGTCAGCTCATCGCCCTGATCATTTCGGCATACTTATTGGTGGGTCTATCTCTTCTTCTTCTCATATTTACACACATAGGACCAAAGTTATAATACCATTTCATGTTTATGAAAGGTATAAAAATGGAGAAAGAGAGGTAAATTCAAAGGGAAAAGGGGAAATGAAAGTATTGGGGAAGCAAAGGCACAGCAAAAGGGAATGTGTGAGCGAAAGGGAAAAAGGTAAGGTAAAAGGAGAAAGATGAGAAGACGAAGGAGAACTAAATAATGGTGATAATAATCATGACTTTAACTAGAATCGTGAACGTAACCTATACCTTGTCAATTTTAATACCATCATTCCCTGGGAGAAAAAAGGGGCCAAAGTCAAAAGGAGTCAAAGTTGGACGGGATAGTTTAATTATCTTGTTATCAAAAGCTAGAAGCAATTATAGGATGCATTTGATAGAATGCTATCCAGTGCTAATTAGTTTAAGTAATTCAATATTTACTAGGACATCCAAGCCGCTATAGCGAATATGAACCCAACAAAGGTAGGGTCGAGGTTTCTATCTTACTTTCGATTTCCTCCAAATGTTTTATAATAAACATCACTTAGTTCCCTGAGCATGTCAACAGCTTGGGCAACTGTAGCGCGGATCTCTTCGTGCGACAGATTACTAGTGAACCGGGCGTGGTAACCTTTTTTTTTACTTTGCTCCCGAACAGGTGGGACACGAGGAAGCTAGCTTTTTCTTTTTTTTAGCTCGCCAGTCGTTTTTCTCTCGCGGAGATGGTTTGAAAACTATCTGTAAAATGCATTGGTTCAACTAACTTTCATTTATTCCTCTCGATCAGCGTTCTGCAGAAGTACTGTCCATTTGAAGTATACGCTGTATGCCTCCATCTACTGGAAAATCCTTGCTACTGCAGTTGCACGTCAGAAGACTCGGATAAATCATCGATTCAGTTCATGCTTTACTGCGCCGTTTTTAACAAAACTATGCGGAGTTATTTCTTTCTTGGCGGTTTTTCGGGGATTGGCCTCAGTCTGATTTGGAATTCTAACATTTCAAAGCATCGATTCTTAAAGTAATCAAAGACGTGGGTCTTATTCCATATGGTATCAGACCACACCTTATAATTCAAGTTAACTTGGATCACTTTTCAAAAATGCTGATCTTAAGGCATATAACACAAAACGGCTAGCTGTAATCTTATCATAATGGAATGTTACTTCATACCAAGTGATTTTCTAGTAGAAGAGCGCACTAAGCAATGGCAACCATTTCACGAATAAGGGTCACCCTAATGCGACAACCCGAATGCTTCCAACAAACAATTGCACACTTAATTAGCACAGCCACAGAATATTTGGTTCCATACACACTTAGCCCATGTTTTTCTATTCGTGCAGATGATGCCAATCGCATGATTCGAGTATGCGGCATAGGCACACACATCATTATATAAATGTCAAATATGCGCACCAAAGGCAATTAAAAGCGCACCCTATCGACCCACAGTTCAAGTGATCAATTACACCATCGAATTAGATTTATTGTTCTTTTTTTGTATGGCTTTGGTGCAATTTCAAATGGCAAATATACAAATTTACGAGTTATCTAAAATACATTTACGACATAACCCTTAACTATTTGCTTATTACGCAATCGTTTTTCCCCCATTAAATTATTTTCACCAATCACAGATGTAGCATAAAAATTGGCTGTCCTTTTTAAAGGTAAGGCAATCATACATCATTCTGAATTGCCTGTACGGTAAATGATTGGCTTTTGATATGTCAACAAAATCGAACAGAGTTGCCAATGTTCCTTATAAACAAAAATGAATTTGTATGTTGACATACATATGTCCCATTTCTTTCTTCTTTAAATGGTCATCTAACCGCCTGGGCGATTTTGACTGTCCAACATAGCTCGCCAGTCGTTTCTTCGTTGCGCCAACTGGCGCCAATTGGAAACACCGCGGGATCGCAAATCGGTCTCCACTTGGTCCCTTCCATCGGAGTGGTGGTCTCCCTCTTCCTCTGCTTCCACCGGCGGGTGCCGATAAGAATACCTTCTGGGCTGGAGCATCTTCGCTCATTCGCACTACGTGGCCTAGCCAGCGAAGCCGCTGTGTTTTAATTCGCTGAACTATGTCGGCATCTGCGTAAAGTTCATACAGCTCATCATTAAATCTTCTTCGGTACTCGCCGTCGCCAACGCGTATGTCCCATTTAGATACCCTATAATCTCGACCGATTTGAGTACAGCATACACAGCTAACAGCTTTGGTAAATGGGGCGGAACCACGCCCCTAGAAAATATGAAATTTCATTTCGTCATAAAACCAAATATACTATTTGTTTCTGTTGAATTATATTTGCCACGCCCCCAAGAGAATAGCTAAATTCGCTATATTTTGACAGTTAGAGCCTGTATATGAAGGTGTCGAAGTAGGAAAGGGAGACGAAGAAGAAGAGCAACAGGAATAGTAGGAAGAGGAAATGGGAGAAGAAAGCAAGAGAAAATTGAAGAGGAGAATGAAGAAGGCTAGTATCAAGAGGAACAAATAGAGAAAGCGGGCAAGGCTTAGGAACGGGAATATGCGATGGAGATATTAATGAGATACGGGAAAGAAAATGTAGCAGGAGTTGGAAAAATAGTAGGAACAGAGAAAGCAAGATAAGAAGAGACTACAGGAATATTAGAAAGAGTGGAAATAGAAATAGGAATGGAAATATGAATAATACTAAGAATATAAATAGGAATAGGAATAGGAAGAGGAATATTATTAGGAATAGGAACAAGAATTTGAATAGGAATGGGAATAAAGGAATAAAAATAGGAATGTTAAAAGGAATAGGAATATTATTAGGAATAGGAACAAGAATTTGAATAGGAATAGGAATAGGAATAAAGGAATAAAAATAGGAATGTTAATAGGAATAGGAATATTAATAGGAATAGGAATAGAAATAGAACTGGAACAGGAATAGGAATAAGAACAGAAATAGGAATAGGAATAAGATAGGGATAGGAATTTTAATAGGATTCGGATTAGGAATAAAAATAGGAATGGAATAGAAACAGGAATAGGAATGGTATAGGAACAGGAATAGGAACAGGAATAGGAATGGAATAGGAAAAAGAATAGGAATTGAATAGGAACAGCAATAGGAATAGGACCAGGAATAGGAGTAGTATAAGAAGAGGATTAGGAATAGAATAGGAACAGGAATAGGAATAGGAATAGAATAGGAACAAGAATAGGAATGGGAATATAAATAGGAATAAAGGAGAAAGATAGGACTAGAATAGGGAGAGGAATAGGAGTAGGGGCAGGAATTGAAATTAAACAAGGAATGAAATTAGTGGTTACATAAACATATAAATAGGGAAATGAATAAGAACAGAAATCGGAATGATAATATGAAGAGAAATAAGAGGGGGAATAGAACTAGGGAAATAAAAATAAGAACAGGAATAGAAAAGGAACAGGAATAGGAATAAAAGAATAAAAATTGGAATGTTAACAGGAATAGGAATATTAATAGGAATGGGAAAAGGAATAGAATGGGAACAAGAATAGGAATAGGAATGCGAATAAGAATAGGGATAGGAATTTTAATTTGATTAGAAACAGCAATAAAAACAGGAATAGAATAGGAACAGGAATAGGAATAGAATAGAAAAAGGAATAGGAACAGGAATAGGATTAGTATAGGAAAAGGAATAGGAATAGAATAGGGAAAGTAATAGAATAGGGAGAGGAATAATAGTAGGGGCAGGAATTGGAATAAAACAAGGAATTAAATGAGTGGTTAAATAAAAATATAAATAGGGAAATGAATAAGAACAGAAATCGGAATAATAATATGAATAGAAATAGGAGGGGGAATAGAAGTAACTAGGGAAATAAAACTAAGAATAGGAATAATAGTGGGAACAAGAATGTAAATAGGAATAGGAGTCGAAGTTAGGATGGGCAAAAGATGAGCTGGAGGGAAAGGAAAATGAAGATAAAAAGAAAGTCGTGTGAAATAATTGGAAGCAAGCGATGTGAAGTCGAAACAAAAAACTTTATCGAAAAAATCTTCTACAAAGATTCCAATGAACTCAAAAAGTGGAACGACAAAACTAAAGCAACATCAAATATCTATAAGGCAAACCCGGTTTTTTTTAAACTAAAATTTCACAAAACATGAGTAGGGTCATATGGTATAGTAGTTTTCAACTGTATTGAGTTTAGAACCGTGACTTGACCATATGGTTTGAAGTATAGAAGATTTGGTTAATTGTATATTGTTGTATAGAAATAACAGTCCTTTTGTACCGTTGATAAACAATTACTTCAAAAGAACAAGGTTTCTCAAACACAATATTATGCAGTTAAAGTAAACAACTTTTCAAATAGCTTGATGCTAAGATCCAGTATATTAAAGCAAATATGTCCTAACAAGGCTTAAAACAAAGTTACATCAAAACTCAAAAACATTGAGATGGTGCAAACGAACCTTCTTGCTTTTTAAGAGAAAAAATGGCAACTCTGCCTTAGCACATAAAAAATATATCAGCACAATTATTACCCATGAATGTGTGAAATGCCATTATTTTCACAATACAACCCCTTTCATTGTAATCTCAATAGAATTCGAGGGGCATACAAATGGTCGGGTGCTCAATCATTCGCATTTACGGTTTTTTTATTTCTGTTACAATTTATTCACACTCGCTTCTCCCAATTGTGCATGTCGTAATAAATAGTTGTTTACGATCTGCAAATGGTTAGTCCTTTTCGAAGTATGAAACATGCGTATTGTGGCGATTATTCTCAAGCATGTACCATCCCTAACTCAATAACACTCCCAGCACTAGTTAAACACAGGTGAGATAACGATGGCTACGCTTGTGCATGCAAGCGTGTAACTAGGAAGAGGAAGAGAGATGGCGCGAGTGTTTGCGAATACGATGCAAAGAGGAGATTCCAATAAATAACACCGACCCTTCCAGAACACGAAAGGCGAATAACCAAGAAAGTTCTCGGTGCGTAGGCAAGTACCCTGTTGGACTATATAAGGCGGTGACCAAGCAAGGCAGGTTGTTCAGTTTATTTTCAAGCGTTCAATAGTGAACTACTGTAAAGTTATCAAACTCTTAAAATTGTTTTGCGTTTATTACTAGTAAATAAAACTAGCTATTACTTACATTATTTGTGCGTGTGTTTATTTGACTTTATAGTGATCGAACCCAGGATTGATAATCAAGGAATAATCGAATTCGTCACAGTATTTAGATGCAATTTTATCGATATATCTTGTTTTTCGAATCAGAAAACTATTTGCTGCCATTTTTACAGCAGTATGGCTGTTAAGTGAAGTTTGTTAAGGCTTGTCTAAGTTTCTCTTAGAGTAGTACAGTTAGGGAATATTATGCAAGTGAGTTTACCGAAACCCTATATTCTGAATATCCGTTATTAGAATCGTAGACGAAGTCGTTGCTCGGAGCAGGGTGAAGCTAAATGTAAAGAAAATGACGAATGAAATAATGCGAACAAAGCAATTTAAAAAATGTATTTAATCGGGGGTTGAGCTCGATATTACTTAACTCTTGAATTGATCACCAACACCCTTTTTACGCCTCCCTCTGCAACCCATATTTAGGATATAAAACGAAATCTCTGAACAAAATTTAATGAGCAAAATTTGTACGTCAAAATACAGTGTTTATATTAAAAAGTCAGGTTAAGAGATCACGCATGGAATAATTCCACATTTCCCCTCGGGGAGAATTGTGTCAATTGTTCATATTGTACCACCGACTGCTTTTATTTTATCTGCATGTTTATTAATTTTGCTTAAAATCCAATAAACTAAAATTATTAAAAACAAGTAAGGAAAGGGTGGTCTTCGACTGTGCCGAAGACTTTATAAGTTTTAAGTGTCCGATCCTTACGCACAATTAGTACAAACTCTGCAAAACTATTAATTTAAAGATACATAGCCCAAACTCCATTTATCGGAACAATCGATTGTATGGGAGCTATATGTTATGTTGGTCCGATCTGGGTGATTTTCACTACACATATCACATATATAATATGTACTAAAACTGCAAAAATGTAACGTTCTTAGATTTTTAATTGCAACAATTATAGGCCTAAACCCGTTTATCGGAACAATCGATTCTTTGGAGCTAGGCGTTGTATTGGTCCGATCATGCTGGTTTCGACAAATGATTAATGCTTTACAAATGGCTGCCTCTTACCAAATTTCATCGAGATGTCTGTAATACAGACGGACAGACGGACATGACTAAATCAACTCAGCTCCCGCACGTGTGCTCAACTATGGAAGAAGCCTGCTCCCAGAAATCTGAGTGGCCCTGTCTGCAGCCCTGGACATTGTCAAAAAATGTGGTGGACCGATTTATCTTCATAATCGCCCTGACAGCTTTTGCGTAGCGAGCTTGGCATAAGCCAACGTCGAAGTAATGTTCTGTGATGACACCTGTAAGTAGTCTCACCACAGATTTTTTAGCTTGAGAAGGTAGTTAGTTCTTTTTCTATCTAAACATGACCATATGGGTGTTGAGACTTTGGAATCGTCCCAATTAGTTCATAGTGAATTCGTTGCCCTTATCCAGTATGCTCTTGCATTCTCCTTAAGGGATTCCTCAATGGTGGTTGTATGGAGTTGTTCCTTCGTATATGTCCATTTCGGAGCCTTTTGTGGCCAACTCATCAGCAGCCAGCAGAGAGAAATGTTGAAATGATTCAGAGCCTTTAGCGTAGTTCGGAACCTTCGCACAATGTCGGATTTTTAAATGTTGGAATCTAACGCTTTTAAGGCCACTTGGATGTCAACGAAGATAGTTACATTGATTGCTGGTTCCATGCTCTCCAGCAGCAATATAGCTGTCCTTTCTATGGTATATATTCTAGCTTGGAAGACACTGCATGAGTCAGGAAGTGGATATAACTGCCTGGCTTGCAGGTCGTGGGAGTATAGTCCAGCCCCTTCCAGTTTCCATTTTTAAGCCGTACGTGTGGATTGTGACCTCTCTCCCAGTGACTAGACCCTCCTCCTATTCTTCCATAGCAGGATATTCTGCGTCCGGAAGTCAGTAACTGTCGTGATATAGTCCTTGACCGCTGTTAAGTCAGTTTTGCCACCATTTAGTGCCTTGCCATGTCTTCTGATATCGTTGCGTGTCCACAGTTGGCTTGCCAAACCATGACCGAATATTAATGCTTGAATTTTTATTTAAAAGTAATAAGTCCGTTTATAGCCAGTGCCCTTCACATGCAGTTTAATCTTTTCTTAGTTAAAATACTTATTCCAAGGTCATATTCATAATCGGAAAGTTAATAAAGTGTCACTTCCTACAGATTTTTTATTTGAAGTGGGCACACTAAGTGCGGTATACACCTTTTATAAGATGTATATGCTTAAGCGACGAGTTTGACTGAAGTAAAGTAATTTTCGTTATGGATATTATCCATATTTAATTTTTTTATTAAACTTTCATGACCAATAATGAAGTAATATTAATAAAAATTTAAACAAAATGAAATGAAGAAAACATTGATAAAAAAATTAATAATAATAAAAGTGTGATAATATGCAAAAACTGCTATTTATATTTTATGAAGAAGAATTTTAATAGTGGCTGGACAAAGAAAATCCAGTTTTATCTGAAATTTTTCAAAATCTATACATTATCATTAATTTTGGTCACCAAACCCAGTTTGAGATGATGGTAATAAAACTTTTATGATCTGCCTAAATGTATTTCTTTTCATTCAACTAATGACTGATTTAATGAGAGTTAATGTGTAATAAAATTTGAATAAGCAGCGATTTTGACTGCCACAAAATGATCATGGCACACATGGCCTGCAGCGGGTTTAATGATAATTATAAGTTTGGAGTAGTTATGTTACTATTTGTAATACAATTTTTTTTGAAAAATTATATTTATATATTATATTTCAAAATATATTCTGTAAAGTTGCTGATGTTTATTTTAAATTTTATTAGTCTATTATAGCTAGTTTATATGCTAAACAATTAAAGTATTCAAATTAGCTGCATATAGTTTTGTGGGAAAATGAATTTCCCCAAAAAAGTTCTGAATAAAAATGTTCGACAAATAAGCCGATCCAGAGTAAACAAGCTTTCAAATTGCGGAACATCACTGACCCAATTACGAGTGGAAGAGAACAGAGAGCACACACAGAGAGAAAGGAGCAGGAGCTGTGTCAACGTGGTTCGGTAGCAAACCGTCTTTTATCTTCCTTGTGAGTATCCAAACCAAGCAAATATCGAGCAAAGAACTTTACATTCGTGTTTCAGGAACACAAAAAAGTATCAAAATGTTCTGTTAATGAAGCTAACATACTTTATGGTCCACACGAAATAGTTTAAGCTTAGTTAAATCACAGAAAAATTTTGTTTTGAAGACAATCCCAAGGACCACTTTCTTCGGCACAGTAACCAGAGCGAATAGTTAAGTATGTTTCCTACAAATGAAGACCCCACATACCAATATAATCTAGTAATTACTCTCTAAGATATTCGTGACTATAAAAGAGCTGCAGACCAAGGATAATATGCAAACTATGTATATATTTTTTGTATTAATTATTAAAAGTCAGAGGCAACCGCTATAGCTTTTCTCAGAGACTTGTTACAAAACCTTGTATAGAAACGAAGCTACGTTGCTGCTTTTATTGTTCCAAGTAACATATAGACGTTAAAATCGTAAGAAAACATTTCTGTACAGAAAAGAAACTAGCAATGGTTCTCGTGGTCAAAACTGTATACAATCCTCAGGTATAGAAACAATACATGTAACGTTTTTTGCAAACCCTGGACGGTTCCTTCTGATGTGTTCTTATTTATAGTTAATTATACAAATGCCATTTCAATTTCAACAAAAATTCTACTAGTTTTGAACGATTAAATGACACACTTTGAAGCAAAATAGGGATAAAAATCTTTTTTTTTAAATTCCGTTTCGACGTAAAGAAGTTTTACATTTTTTTAAATTTTTTTAAATGTTTTCTTAATAAAAAATTTAATTTATTAAAACATGTGAAAAGAAAAGAAGAACTTAAAAGAACCCATCTCAAATAAATAGTTTTTTCATATAAAATTAGGGTAATACTATGCTGCAATGCCCTTAGAATGCTTAAATATTCCTGAGCTTTCGTTACAGTTCCGAGGTTACTGAGGTAGCGTTACAACTGTTGTTTCTAAATCTCACGTTTCATTTACAGTTCTGTTCTTGTGATCCATCTTGTTTGCAGTTTCTGTAAGGTTTTCTTTGTGCTGAAACCATTTCAGGAAATTGTTACTAGCTTTGTTGCAAAAGAGTCTTGCTGTATTCTGACAGTTTCGTTACACCTTACGGTATAGCATGTAACAATATAGTTTTGTTTCGTTACTCACCTGTAGAACAATAACGAAACATAAACGCGTTAAAGGTTCATGGGTTTTCTAATAGATCCATTTCGAAATCTGCTATACTCGTACTTACTTATCAGAGAAATGTTGCCACGCTCTTTTAACCACTAGGCTGTTAGAACGATGGGTTTTAGTAAGCTAAACTTCTATTTCTATTAATTTTATCAAGACACTGAGCAAGCAGCGGCATCTATCGGCATTATCATTGCTAAAGATTGATTATGATGTGTCCATTTTTGACATTCCGAATGTTCGGTTTATTATTTTCCTTTATCTCATTTATACTCATGCATACTTAAAAATGCATAGGACTTAAAAACAACCACTTAATTAAATTGTGGGCACACAAAAAAAATTCTTAGCTTTTTACATGTGAAAAGCGACAGCAAACTACACTACTTATTGTACTAAGACTACCATTCTAAGACTAAAACGAACAACAAACTAGTAGATTATGACTCGCTTATAATACATACGAGTATTTTGCTTTCTCGCATAGAGGCTAACATATTCATTGACTTCATTGCTGTGTCTGTCATCTTCAGATTGTTTGGAATTTATTGGTTTCGGTGTCAAATTGCGCATATTTATCACAATTGCACACAATCTGTTTGTATATACCCCGTAAAAAATGCGATTAGTCTTGGATGCGTCCGGAATGAGTAACAATGGATAATACGACTAATGCCAGTTCTGATCACTTTGTATGGGCTGGACTGTGCACATTTGTTTGAGCATGTCCTGTGAGGAGACAAAATGTACCCATTTATAGCCGAACGTGTACGAAAGGACTAATCCACTTTCTACTCAAACGGATACTTTTTACTCGTATTACGAGTACTATGCTACAAAACCTTAAATTGACTTACATCCTTACGAGTACGCTACACAAATAAAAGTTTACTCACTTATGTATATTAAATTATAGCCAACTGTAGGCTAAAGGGATTAACTGCGGATCACTCTCTTTAGAGGTTAATCGCACAATTTTTTGCAGGGTGCATTTGGTGCGCCACATATTTATATGTGTATATATTTATAGCTGCATAAGACACCTACGCTTTGTTATACGTGTAACGATTAGAGATGCCACGAATCTTCGACACCGACTCTGAAATTTTGTATATTTGAATAGCATTACAAGACCTATTCTCACATCGGTTTCGAATGCTTTGGATCGAAAGTTATAAGGTCGAAATACACCTTACATGAACATGTGGTCCATGGATAAATTGTATCTAAAAAAAAGCTTTAAGTTTTTGGGTTGAAATATGTACTTTCATGTAAGCTTTTTCATCAAATTTAATATGAGTAGTTTCTAAAATAGCCCCTCCGAATTAACTTTACCTTAGATAAAATATAGATTATATGTACAAAAAATGTTCACCCCAGACCTGTTAAATAATGATTACTAATCGCAATGATTACCGGTTTGATTAATTATTTTCTCGAGAATCCATTTGATGATTGATTACCATAACTTTACATTTTTAATGATTATTTTCCAATTAATTAGGAAAATTCGCAAAAATTTTTTTCTTATTTTTCTGTATTGTTGTAGAACCACATAAATGTACATATCAACAATACTGAGAAAGTCAAAAATAATCAAAAATTTTAAATAATCTGTAATAATCGAAAGTAATCAAAACAACTTTTTTTTAATTATTTTCTATTTTTGTTTTTTATTGATTATTTTTGATTTTTTTTTTAATTTTTTCTAAACGTAATCAATTTATAATTTCCTGTTCTCGAAAATCAATCGAAATAATCATTACCAATTAAAAAACCTGTGAAATTAATTGATTACTAATTACTAATAAAATTTAACAGGTCCGGTTAACCCAGGAATTAAATACAGAAAAGCCAATACTTTTATACCAATTCCGAGTTGTTTAAATCAAATATAAATTCTCTTACTTCAACTTCAATTTCACTAAACTTCCCACTGTAGCATCCCTAGTGACGATATCCGCTACATAAAATGTTGCTTTATAAATTAAATGCTCGTTAGGATCACAGGTTTGGCTTAACATTGGCTTTTAGAGCCACTGATGTTAGAATTTAGGTATATGTACCTTTTTTGTCTACGGTGACCATATTCCTTTATTTCTAACAATTTGCAAAACATGTAATTACATACATAGCGACGTCGCTAAACCAAAAAATCTTTAGTCTTAAAGCATCTATACTCTTCTTCCTCCGCTGCCAAATTCAGGAGACGATAGAAACGATTTCCGTACCGCTCTTAACCACATCTGCTAAGGCAGTTTTCATAGCAGAGGGAGTTTCGACCACTGACACTATTTGTTTCAAAACTTACTTAAGCTAGGACATTCCTCAAGGCACACAGCATAAAATTCACTATACCACTGGGGCCGCTGTGAAACTATTTTCTAACTTTTCATGGTCACCTTAACACAGCACATAATGCAATAAGCATTCAAACACACTCACTTACACTTGATGGCATCGTGGGCTTTGGTTCTTTATAGGCACTGATAAAGCAGTTTCCAGTTTCCATGGGCTAAGCAGACAACATTTTACTCATTCTTTCACACTACAGCAATTCTTTCCTTGCCAGAAAACTAACAAATTTATTATCGACACTTTTATATTCACATCCCCCTTTTGCGGTATCACTTACTGGAACGCATTTATTGTAGCTCATATATTTACATGCCTACATAAAGGCATACATATTCACCATATTCAGTGATTCAGTGTGTGTGTGCTTTCGTTGCGTCCCATAATTGTCTTAAATTAATTACATTTTAACAATCTTGTCTCTTATTCCTCTGCCTTAGCCCAAGTCCACGCTGACACTTAACAAGCAGTTAATTTGATACAAAGCAGACATTTAAGCAGAAATACATTACTGATAGCTCAAGGATTTATGTTTGAGAATGGCATCAGTGATTATTAATTTTGTTTGTTTTCTTATCAAAACCACTTAAGATAAACGTAAGTAATTTGAATGACATCTTCTTTAAATTAAATGGTTTTTTACGAAATAGGCACCTCGTTTATAGGTTCATTTAGACCATTCATGAACATGAAATGATATCTTAACTTTGGTTCGATGTTTGGAGAAGAAAAGTAGTATACCGAAATGATCATGAAAATGTTGCAACTTTTGCGTGTATTATACATGTCCACAGCGAAGATCATAAAGTGGAGTTGATTTAAGATATAGCGTAGAGACAACCGATTGGTCAGATAAATGGAGTTTAGGCAATAAATCTTCCATAAGGTGGTAACATTTCGTACGGTTTGTATTTGGTGAAATAAGGATTGTACCGTATAAATAACAAATTTAAATTTTTCTCGTGTTCATATACAGGCTTGGGAAGAGCCGAAAAGAGTTTGATGTGTGAACTTGTGTATCCTGAAAAGAAAGTAATTACTTTCCTTTCCTCTCCTTTCCATTTCTTTCCTTTCCTTTCCGTTTCTTTCCTTTCCTTTCATTTTCTTTTCTCTTCATTCCTTTCCTTTATTTTTCCCTTCCTCTCCTTTAATTTCCTTTCCCTTCCGTTATCATAGTTCCTTCGAATTCATTAGTTTTAATTTAATTTAATTTGATTTAATTTAATTTAATTTAATTTAATTTAATTTAATTTGGTTTTATTTTATATTTTATTTTATTTCATTTTATTTTATTTTATTTTATTGTATCTTATTTTATTTTATTTTATTTTATTTTATTTTATTTTATTTTATTTTATTTTATTTTATTTTATTTATTTTATTTTATTTTATTGTATTTTATCTTATCTTATCTTATCTTATTTTATTTTATTTTATTTTATTTCTTTTTATTTTATTTTATTTTATTTTATTTTATTTTATTTTATTTTACTTTACAAATCAAATTAACTACCGTCTTGAGTATTCTGTGGCCCGATTCTGTAACTTTTAACCATTCACCGAGCGTAAAGCCAAATCGCCAAATTTTAGCGTTTGTTCTTAACGAAAATGCGATTCTGTAACTCTCCTTTAACGCCGCTAAACAGCTGACTCTTGAGGGTGATAAAATGTGGCTTTACTTCTCTTTTCGCCGTATTTTGCACTAAATTACATGCAAAAAACTCAAAAGTAATTTTTTTACTTTTTCCAAACGCTAAAACACTTGTAAATATATTAACGCGATTGTTAACACCTCGAAAATAATTCGCGACAGCTAACCACACGAAAAGCGTTAGCTAACGTTAGCGAATAGGACAAAGCGTTAAAAATGGTGTTAAGCGAAGTTAACGCTAACACCTGGCGTTAAAATAGTTACAGAATCGACCTACTGAGCTAAAATAAATTTAACAGAACTTATTTTGCTTTTGTAAACCCTGTTTATGTATGATAAACGCAGTTGCCTTCGTCTTTTGCCAATTGATAGCATTCATCGTGTTTAGATTCACGATTACCGAATAATAAAAATCAGCAGATCACTTGGATACACCCACCCTCATAGGAAGATCGTCACATACATATATATTAGTAGTGGGACTATTTTCGAATAATATTCGAATAGTATTTAAAAATGTTCGTTTCAAAAAATTCCAATAGGATTTATTCGAATAATTTATCCGTTTATTCGAATTGTTGTATTCTAATAGTATTATTCGAATGGCATTATGTACCCCCTACCAACCATGGGTAACCGTGATGAAACTTTGATTCCACAAATTCACAAATTTTTACAAACACCAACGCATATTTTAGGAATTTGTATGGAAAACAACAAGCGCCTAAAGGTATGCACTCACACATACACTGAAAAACATTTTCAACATGGTTAAGAAGTGAACTTCGCCGAACAAAATTGCCCACTTTTTTATCCAGTTTTTTGGTAAGCGCGACTCGCGGTTTATCCAGATTTTTATCCACTGCTGGTTGGCAAGGCCTATGAGCATGCATTCACGTTTTGTATGGATGTATGTATGTTTGCGGGTGAATAATACTATTCGAATTAAAGTATAAACTAGCTGGACCCGTGCGCTCCTTGCGCAAAAAAAAAAAAAAAAACCAAAATGGTTTGAAACCTTTTGTTAGTCCAGGTCCAGGATTTTTCAAACCTTTTTCTCAAATTATAAAAAAAGATTTTCAGCTACACTTGTGAGACCACAAAAAATGGTAATTCTATACGACAGCACATAACTGCTAATATAGGTCCAAAAATCTCGGGAAAGGTATCAAACGACGCGTTTTGATCTCTGTATCAATAATCCGAAAGCGGAAATTAAATAATTTGTTTCAGTGAAAAGTTATTAGTAAAAACCCCAAAAATTGCCTAGGTCCGATCCCAAATAGGGGACTTGATCCAAGGTATTTATGTGCACAACACCTTTCTGCGTAGGCTTCAAAAAAATAACCTTAGCCGGTCCAACACCGGCTACTCGGTCCAAAATATTTCTGCACAGAACACATTTCTGCACTTTTCGGTACACCCTAATCTGTGATTACAACAACCACATGAAAATGACAGAAAAATGTCAACTTTAATTGCAAATATCTCTGAACAGACATAAAATATCGAATTTCCGCTTTCGGATTATTGATACGAAGGTGAAAACCCGTCGTTTGATATCTTTCCCGATATTTTTGGACCTATATTAGCAGTTACGTGCTGTCGTATAGAATTACCCAAAAAATTATACAAATATGCGCAAACAGCTATTTGAAATGCCACCACTTATATTACATTCACATTGAGCCATAAACTTGAGTTGATTGACAACATCAATATGAATTAACTCAAAAAATGTCCCTTTAACTCGAGTTTATGACCCAGTGTGAACGCAGTCTTATTCACTTATTTTAGCAATGTTCTAGTGTAGATGGCGCGCTCGCCTTTAATTATTCTAGCACTGTTCAGTCTTACTATTCAACTGTAGATGTCGCGAGGCATATGAATGTCACAGTCACAATAGCGTTGCAGTACAAATTGATTTTTTTGTGCATTCACAATCGTTTATTTTAAAGAATTTATTTTTATAAAATACGCTTAAACAAAAGCACTCCGCTAATTAAAACATGGTTTCGCATGTAGAGCTAACCCCCACCTTTAAAACGATACCTTATTTATTAATATTGGTTCCAAATGAGAGCAGAAAATTAGGAAAAAACACAAAGAGACCTTACAGAAATAATATATATGATTATTCGAATAGATATTATTCGATTTTTTTAAAGCCTTCGAATAAATGGGTTTTTTATTCAAATAATTTTTATTCGAATAGTCCCATGCCTAATATATATCAGTAAAGCAGTCAAACAAGATTTCAGTACACAAGTCACAGACAGAAGCACGATTACAAGCAGCGGCAGAGGCACGCTAACCGGCAGAGACACGCCTACAAGCAGCGACGCGTAAATTTTGTGGACGTGTGCATCGTGAAGCTACAGGGCACCATAGCTTACTTGTAAGAGTACTCTAACAACGGCTTGGGTTTGTATCCCAGTGTCCAAGAAGGGGTCTGATGAGAAATTGGGCATTTCGAAACATATCATCCCATACCATCGCTGTGCATATTGTTGTAATTTTTCTTTAATATCAATTAAAAGTACTGTCTTTATTTGTCTAACATTATTTTAATATAGTCGTAAAATAAATAGGATAGTAAACTCAATTCTAGAGACGTTTGGAACGTCTGGCCAATTCTTTCTTTCCAACCTCAATTTTGCTGCCATACTTTTTCATGTTAAAAGAAGATTCTTAGGGGCCTCGATGCCTATTTTAAGCCACCTTCGATTAGACTAAGCTTGCGCTACACGCTTTGCAAATCGTCCTGTGCCGGTTACAAAGGTGATAGTTGAACACAGTTTGAAATATCGGATATCGATAATCACTCATCCGCAACCAAAACTACCCCCAAACTTTCCATTGGTTGGGTATTGAGCTAGAACTGGTGGTGTCGTCAAACGGTTTAGCTCAAGGATAGTTCTGAGCTAGTCCAATTTTCTGGAGAGGAATTACTCATCCCAATAAACGCTCCTTCATACCACTAAAATAGTCCTCCCAGAGGGCTAGGGGCTTAGAATATACCCACGGTAGGTATGAATACCGTAAAAGGCGACTAAAAGCCAGGACCGGAAGGGTCGTTCAAACAAATCTTTCCCGCGACAGTCGGGCTAGTACCAGAAGGTGCTAGTACCTAAGCGTACCGAATTAATATCCCCCAAAGAGCTGTCCAAACCGGTAACACTCCCCAAACTCTTTGGGGAGGTTTTTTCCATTTCTCAAACAAACACCTTTCAAGTCACTTTCAGGACAGGTATGCTATATGGTACATAAGCATCAACGCTGACAAAATCTATTGAGTAGGTTCGATCAATAAATTTGGTTTTGAAAACAAAAAAAAATAAAAAAAAAAGATCAGTGATCGATTGACCTATACAGTTTGGTAGGTCTCAAGAAATTCCCACGATAAAGTACGCCTATAGCAAAAGCCGCCTAAATGCATCGTATCAAGCTCCAGTGCTATTATATATAGAGAACAATTCTTTAAATTCTTACTAAAAAATACAAACGGATGGTAAATTTCGAAAATTTATCATTAAGCAGAACATTGTAAACATATTTTCCAACATACCCTGTACTGTTACCAGTAATATAACTTTGATGGTAGCACCGATAAACAGACATAATATATCGATATTAACGTCGATAGTTTTACACATAATATAGTTAAAAGTCGCTGACGATATTTTGAGAGTCCATTTTTTTAGTTCTATATATGTAGTAAGCGGTCGCCTTGATATGGGGGTAGTGTGAAGACCTATCACACAGCAAGGTCCCTGGAACCAGTACCGGGACAAGTAACAAAAATAGAAGACCTCGACAGTGGTCGGCAACCCTCCGAGCGTGTTTCTGCCATGATAAAGCCTAAGCATACATATGCCGTTCGGAGTCGGCATAAAAAATTAGGTCCAACCAATTTGCAAAAAAAAATTATATCTATTTAAGCAAGCTCAAGATGTAGCGCGCTACCATAAATAATTATCATTATAATGCTAAATAATAAATATATGTACTACCAATTCAAATGAAATAAACCAACCATAATCACATGCTCACATAATATTTATTCAATTCCACAAACGAGAAGGGAATTGTTCTTGATATTTCTTGGTACTGCCAATCATTGATATTTTAAACACATTATGCACTCTTTTACATGCATTTTGACACAATACAAAGAAACGCTTCCAATCTCGCAGACATATTGCACAATGCCCTACAGCCAAAAGCTCATTCTTATTGTGTGGCCCACAGAGTGGAAGAAATCCTTTGCCTGATGGTGGCGCAAAAAAATTTCAACTTAAATGCAATGAAACAAATATTCACAAATTTGTAAATGTAAGCAATGTTGTCAACGACAACACCGCCAATAAACCCGCCGCACACGATGACAACGACAGGCCAATATGGGAACAATGGCGCGCGATGCCACAGGACAGTAGACAACAGTGTGTTGCTTGCGCCACCATTAACGCATTATCAGCGCCGGCAATGTCAATCGCATGTTTTACAACGATTTGTATGTATGTACCAATGTGCTATTGTGAGCATACGTTTTGTCGGCGAAATTTAGGCACTTTTTGCTACCATTATTGTGACCATAGCTGTCGGCGTGAGGCGGCATTCACCGCATCATTTATGCGTGCTGTTGTTGCTTTTTTGTTTGATGCTTTTTAAATTATTCTTAGAATCAGTGCAAAGGGGTTGTATGAAAGCGGCAAAGAATACAAAAAAATTTATGGCAATTTGTTAAGAATAAAAGAAGTTTTAACTCAAAAAGTAGCAACTATAATTACTAGAGATCGCTAAGTGGTTGAAAATCAACCCAAAAACTTTATTTTATTTTAATTATTTGCTATTCCTTTCACTCGCCATCTTTCCCTTCCTTTCTCTGATATTTCCTTCCTCTAATAGGTTTCTTTGATTTCTTGCCTTCCTTTCCTTTCCTTTCCTTCCCTTTTCTTACCTTTCCTTTACTATCTTTTCATATCCTTTCCTTTCCTTTCCTTTCCTTTCCTTTCATTTCCTTTCCTTTACTTTCCTTTCCTTTCCTTTTCTTCCCTTTCCTCTCCTTTCCTTTCATTTCTTTTTCTTTACTTTCCTTTCCTTACCTTTCCTTTTCTTTTTCCTACATATTATATTTTACATCATTTTATTTTATTTTGTTTGTATTTTTTTATTTCATTTCATTTCACATATGTAAATCTAACCGAAAAAAATATACAAAAATAAACCTTGCTGAATGCTCTCAGCTCGAAGATACTCAGCTTGTATAATCATCTATTTGGTTTTTGTAAAACCTGTATGATAAGTAGAGTTTCAATATTTGCTCATGTTTTATAGGGCTTACTCAATGCTTGCAACAAATCTCTTTCTGCTCTCAGGAGAGCCCTTCACACATATCGCATTCAAGCGATGAATACAATAACAGCAGTTACATGTTATGTTTACTCACACAATAACGGCTCTATAGTGTGTATACATGTCTGGCATTGGTAGTAGTGTCATTTTTAAACTGATTTTTTTGTATTAGATTCTATTTTTTTTTAATTTTTTTGATTGGCGGCACTGCAGCTTGAAAAGACTTATCAATACATATACAATTGTTTATACCTTAGATATATAGTTTGGCCGAAAAGCGCGAGAAGCTTTGTCAACTTGCGCATTTAATAAAATGAAAATGATAACTTGTAGTGAATTGAACTCTGACGAGTTTTAGCTTGCGCTTCTTGCTCACACCATTACCTAATCATTTTTGTCTACAAATACATCGTATTCGTCTATAACACCAGCATTGAAACAGGCTGTCGGGTTCTTCCTCTTGATTTGAATGCAGGTTTTTCAAGTTAAAAGAAGTCATAAAAAATTTAACTCATTTCATGTATAATAAACATGTTTTATTAGTTTCAGCAATCAATCCCTTCCAGCAATTAAATTTCAAATGACGTCGTTATAGTGTTTTTATGTGCGATTTCTTGCAGGACATGCAATTTTAAGTGCTAGTTTTACTTAGTGACCTGATGGCTATTGACAAATTTTGGTATCAGTCTTTGTAAAAGATCTCAGGTATGCCGAAATCTGCGTACCTCGCCGGGCTCTACCGTGAAAGTTTTTGCAAACAAATATCTTTATGATCTTTGTCATGTATTCTGATCACGGTCATATGTTTATACCATGTTAGGTGACATCGCTTTTTACAACTTTTCTTCCCTTCCGCCTGCTTAAAGAAATCAGATATCTATCTAGATCTGCTGAGATCATGAGTGGAGGGAGTACTATAACTGTACCTTTTCCCACTGTTTTTGAGCAAAAACTCAAACGTATTTCAGATATTCTAACTGTATTGCAGAAAATATTACTTTTATTTCAAAAAACTCAAATTATTTCAAAAAACAAAAAGTCTAGTCGAGAAGGTTTTCGGACCATCAGTTTTTGTGCTTATCAAGGCCTACTACTAATAAGGATGAAATGTTGAAATAATCATAAAATATGCAGACCACCATTTTCAACCGCATTGTTTCCCCTCTTCGTAATTATTTCGGTAATGGTAACAGTTTTTAAAAGATGTTCTTCTATAGTTTGTTTGTCACAAATTTTTAAATGGAAAATTTAGCTTAATTTTTTTTTTTCTTTTTGTAGAGATGACAATTTTCAAACCAGAGGCGGGTTTTCTCTGTGCATAAAATAAAAAGTATAAATAAATAATTTTTCGTATATGTAGACGCCTATTTCAGAAAATATGAGTGTGGAAAAATGAATGTTGATAGCCTTGCTGTGGCGAAGGGACCTATAACCGTTCCAACGAAAAATAAGGAAGCCTTTCATTTCTTACATCCGGAGCGGTGGAGCACAAGCCCAACTGTTTTTAGTAATTTTCTATCAGCGAATGTTGAGAATGGCCGCACCAGCCCCACCCAAATGTAAAGTAAAGGGCAAGGTCAGTCGTATAAGTACCTTCTAATCTCGTGCCGGCTCTGAGGACGAGTGAGGAACGTAAATAAAATTAACATGAAAAGAAAAATATCTGCACAATATGGAAACAACGGACAAGACGGCAGTGACTCGTACCTATCCAGTATGAACGCCGATTTGCCGAATGTTTGTCCCTCCACAACAGTAGCCATCTGTTTACTGGCTCGAGGGATCACACCCTTCCAACACCAACTTCATTCTGGTCGAACGCTACTGACCCCGCAAGGTTCCTAGAACATACCCGAAAAGGCTGCTGATGACAATGATAGGTACGGATTGTGACGAACAGGCAGGGTGAAGCATCTTTACAACAACAACGAAAGCGACACAAACTACAAAGGTGCCAACGGCAACGACGACGCAGATGACGGTGAACTAAACACTCTGCAGAATTCATGTTCTCAGTCGTCCTATTCCCAGGCAGTCCCTTGTGACTTGGTTGGTTGGTTGGTTGCTGTTCTGCTCGGGAGAGGAGATACTCCCGAGCTCAAGTAGCGCTCTGGGCGTCATTTTGATGCACCTCATCCTGGAACCATGCACATATTTGGATGCTGCTGTAAGTTGTGTTGGGCTTAGCGTTAGTTGTAGTGACGAACAAACCATCGAGTTCTTCCTATATAGTCGCTAATATCCCTTATAGAGCAATTCGCGATGCCGTTAAGATCTGGTATTATATAGCTGCCCAAAGTTGCAAACAGGATGTGCATTAGAGCTGGACTCTCACATAGGAAGTGCTCAACTGTTTCTCTGCACCCTTCTTCGTTGCAGCTCCTGCATCTGTTGTTGAACGGGATGCCCATTCTTTCGGCGTGTTGGCCCAGAGGCCAGTGCCCCGTTAGTGTGGATGTGATTCTGAATATTTCCTTTCTTGACCTCTTGAGCAGGTTCTCTGTTCTCTGTTTGTTGTAGGTGGGCCACGTTTGTTTAGAGATTTCGCAGGCATCGGTGGAGAGCCAATTACGGGCTGCCAATTCTCTGTACTTGCAATGAATGTGCCTTTTAATGGATGTGATTGGTGGATGTAACATCACCGCATCGGAGACCTCTGCCTCAGCCCCCAATTTAGCCAGTTCGTCTGCCTTTTCATTACCCGTGATGTGCCTGTGGCCGGGAACCCAAACGAGTGTAATGCATGAGAAGTCTGCAACCGCCTCTAGCATCTTCCTACAGCTGCTGACCGTCTCAGAGGATGTGATGTGGGATTCAAGCGCCCTAATCGCTGCTTGGCTGTCAGTGTAGATATGTATGTTATGTTCTCCTACTGTTTCCTCCGACAGGAAGGTACAAGCCTTCTCGATCCCCAGCACTTCTGCTTGGAAGATACTGGCTGAATCCGGAAGACGGACTGAAAGCGAGACATTTAGTTGCTCCGAAAATACACCCGCTCCAACCCCGCAGACCGTTTTGGACCCGTCGGTGTAGAGTGAAAGTGTCTCGTCATCGCATACTCTGTTTCTCTGCCAGTCCTTTCTTGAAGGAAACATCACCTTGAATTTCCTGCCGAAGTTCAGCAAAGGTGCGTGATAGTCTGTCGTTGATGCAACTATACCGGGCAGCTCTCGGAGGATACCACAATGACCATACTGCCTCGAGTTCCAGCAGCCAGACTCGCGGAGTCTAACCTCCGCACATGCTGCAGTTTCACGTATGTGAAGATCTAGTGGTAACTGGTTGAGGATAACGTTCAGTGCGTCTGTTGGCCACGACCGTAACGCTCCCGTCACCCCGCAGAGGGCCGCCCCCTGAAGTTTATTCAGTTTTTTGGTGTTGTATTGCTTGTCTAAGGCAGGCCACCATACTACCGCCCCGTAGGTTAGTATGGGTCTAACCACGGCCGTGTAGAGCCACATCATGACGTTGGGCTTCAAACCCCAATGTCTGCTGACTATTCTTTTACACGCGTAGTATGCTATGTAAGCCTTTTCAATCCTTCTTTCTATATTGTTTTTCCAACTTAACTTACTATCTATTTCCACGCCCAGATATATAACTCTCGTGGACAGGGATAGTGTAGTATCTTTTAGTGTGGGCATTCTGAAATGCGGTATCT
Source organism: Merzomyia westermanni (assembly GCA_949987695.1). NCBI lineage: Eukaryota > Metazoa > Arthropoda > Insecta > Diptera > Tephritidae > Merzomyia > Merzomyia westermanni. The sequence continues at coordinate 136,895,165 of OX465288.1, forward strand.
TGGTTTTGTTGGTGAACAGCATCAGGTCCGTCTTACTAGGGTTAACGCTGAGACCGTTCGCAACTGCCCATGCATGTAGCTTGCGGAGCGCTCCCTCTAGCAAGTCCCCCAGGGTTGTGGGGAAGGGGCCGGATACTGCAAAGACAATGTCGTCTGCATATGCGACTACTTTTACTCCATCCTTGTTGAGCTCCATAGAAGTGGGGAGATAACATCGCTCTGGGGTGTCCCCCTGCCCACTTGGCGGGTTGCGGACACCGAACCCATATTAGCTAGTATTACCCTATTTTCAAGCATCGACTGGATCCAGCTGCAGATAGGTAAGCTAATTCCCGCCCTTTGAAGGGCACCAGTGATCGCGTTATTGTTGAAGGCTCCCTCTATGTCTAGAAACGCTGCGAGGGTGTATTCCTTGAATTGTAAGGATCTTTCTATGGTACCGATGAGCTCGTGCAGGGCGGTTTCGGTTGACCGGCCCTTCATGTACGCATGCTGTGCCAAGGAAAGCCTAGATCCTCTTAGAACCGTCCTTATGTGGATGTCCACCAGCCTCTCTAGGAGCTTCAGCATGAAGGAAGTTAGGCTTATTGGTCTGTAGTCTTTGACATTCTCATGTGTTCTTCTACCTTCCTTTGGTAGGAAGATGACCTTCATCCTCCTCCAGCTTTTTGGAATGTGTGATAGAGCGATGCTGGCTCTAAAGACTGAATCCAACCAGAGGATAATTGGCTCACCAAGCTTCTGAAGCATAACCGGAGTAACACCGTCAGGGCCTGGTGACTTGCTCACCCCCATCATTGATGGTGACCCCCAGCAGTAGTTGGCTAGCGCCATCTAACTCTTCAGGCTCGTCCTCATCTGGGGTTTTTTAGCCCTGGACAACCTTCACCTTAGTTCGCCTTTGCCAGAGCCTCGAGTGACTCCTCGCATATCGCGACCAGTATCGGCTTGCAGGTTCTCGTGGGCGCTTCATCTTTAATGAGCTGCCAGTCTCCTATGGCCGGGATGTTGCCGTTGTACAGCTTTCTGCACCTCAGAAGTTCCTCCCCCAGGTCATCCAGAGGGGGTAACCAGATGCCGCTGGTATGAGCTTAAGTGCCAGGTTATTGAACCCGTCACTAATTTTAGCCACATACTCAGTCAGGAATTCCAAAGAGGCCTGGTTGGCGCACTTGATCACCCTGTACCCCCGGAGGGTCTCGGGGGAGTCAAAACCCGGGTGAGGTCCGGCCGGGTTCTCTCGCAGGCGACGCATCGCGAGCTTTGACAACTCGACCTCAGCCTGCACCCAGTTCTGTTGCATCGACGTCGGTGATCTGCTTTTGGCATCCACTATGGCCACTTGCAGGTGGTCCCTGGCGACATCGCTGAAGTTCCTATGGTTTGCGGCTACCGCTTCCGCCCGTTTGGGCTTCTTCGGTTCCGCCTCGCTAGCATTGTCGTTTTTGGAGCGGTTTCTCTTTTGAGTACCGTCTCCTTTCTTGCTGTTTGAGGGCAAGGGCTCTCCGCGGGTGGCTCGAAACTCCCTATTAAAGGCTTCGAACTCCGCGCTTACCGTCCTGTACTGCGTGACATCTTTGGAACCACTTGGAGAACCCCCTGTGACTTACTCGGGTCAGCTAGCTATCACTGCAAATGGTACTGCTCGAAGAACTTTTTTTTAAGTATTTTGAATATTCTAAGTAGAGACATTCGCAATACATATTCTTGTAGCACTGAACCAGCACGGGTATCTATATAACAGCCCACAGATATAACCACCTAGGCCTACTCCATGTTATACTACAATTTAGCAATTACATGGAGATGTCGTTTATAGCTCACCGTGTACCCCTGCATGAAACGTGTGTGGACACACTCAATATTTAAGGGCTAATAATTTGGACCTTCCTTCGCGAGCATTGTTATCGATCTCTTCTAATAGAAGTCATAAGAAAGTCACACTTTTAATTGGGTGGGACCAAAGTGATATTTGTGGCTATGTAGCAGTCAGACTATACTTGCTTGCTTCCTTATTTTGGGAATGACGAAGGCGTTCGTGAACAGGTGAATGGCAGAAGTTTAATAACTAGCTCCCTCATTACGGAAATGTCATCCACATGGATGTTGCATGCTTACCAAGGCGTAAATATGGCTCTGGTAGACTTCAACGTAATATAACCAAAGAGATTCGAGGTATGCTTGTTTATTATGGAACTTGTAAATCAAAGAGTTTAGACGTAAGAATGTGAGGTCACCACTATTGCCACATGTAAAATAAGTCGAGGCCCTTTCTCGGTAGCTCTATTCGAAATGTTGTTCTACTCAAAAGCAAAACTCGATTCTAATACACATCGGCACTCAGTAGTTCATTCGAATTTACTCTAGCTGATATTCCATAATAGTAGGCATCACTGTTTCACAAATTTCAAACGCAAAGCAAAAGGAAAAAACATATAGCATAAATGTGAATTGCAGTAATGAACAGCGCTGCTTCACATGTCGCAGTAGCGCATATGATAAGCATCTCGACTAACACGCGTCAGGTTGCAGGTTCGAACGTAGGTTCTTATTTTAATTTTATTTTTATTAAATAAAATTAAATTTTTTTTAAAATATATAAGTACATACCTCTAATCTAAATTTTTGTTGTTGAATTTTTCCAATTTTTTACCTAACATTCTTCAACTATTTTCTGTCAACAGCGATTGCTTAACTCTTTCTGCGATAAAAATGATTTCTTGATGAAAAAAAAACACTGTTTCAGTATAATCTTAAGAAAATACATTTTTGTGGATTTCCGCTTGCTAAGTTGTTCTCGAATAGAATTTTTTAACTTTTGACCATTTTGGCATATGTTTTCGAAATAGTGAGTACCAAATCAAATCCGATGGGAACAGAATGGAACTCAAACAACAAACGCGTTCTACTCGAAAATTTCTTACAAAGTGCGAATCACTTGAAAGCCAAAAAATTTCCTTTCGAAGAGAACTACAGAGTAAGGGTCCAGGGCTTTTACTTCGAATGCGCTCGTGCACCCATCGATGATTTGCAAAATTCATCATTTCCACATTGATGTTTGCTATTCGCTGTCGCCTAACTGGCCTACGCATAAAGACAGAAATACATTCATGTCATAACGTGAATTCCAATGACTGAATGTAACTGTATGCTTGTGGCACAAATCTGGGTGTAACTGCGTGTGGCGCACAAAACAAAACAAAAAACAAAAATAGAGTCATGCGGTCAAGCAGAAGAAAACAAAAATTTGCAACACAAAAATGAAAATTATATGCAAAAAATTTTACTCACGTCCAACGTATTATGCGCAAATTGGCTTTTTAAAATCGCAGCTGTTTAACTTAATAAGTGGACACTTTATTGTCGATGGCCAGTAGTGCATTTTAAGTTTACAAACACAGGGGACGCACAATTCCTACCTGCAGCTGTAGAATTGCAATTGTTGTTGTTATTATTTTAGTAAACAATTTGTCGGTACGCACACGCACGCAACGCAATGATATTTGTGACTTGACAGTTTTCCGCTAAACGTAATGGTAAATTTGAGTTGCAAACAAAAGACTTAAGCAACGAACTTGCATATAAATTGTTGCTTAACTAGTGAATGAAGTAATAACATACCTCTTACATACATATGTACATACTCGTATGTACTTAATATGTTTGTATCGCTGATTTATGCATGGCATTAAAAAGTTCATATTTTATTAAATTTACAACACAATTAAAGCGGATGATTGCACTTAAGTTTAATACTTATACAAACATACATACATATATGATTGTTGAGCAAAAGATTTTTTTTTTTAATATTTGCAAATAGTTATTCACATTAGAGCGTATTCAACATGTTAAGAAACCTTAAAAATGTTTCTCCCGGGTTTGAAGTATTCAATTAATATCAAAAAAGGGAAAACAAAGTTTTCGGTGAAAATAGCGAAATGGAATTTCCTTCTCTATTATTGACTAGTTTACGAGCTCTATCTTTATAAGAATGGTTTGAGCTCATAAAGGCATCAAGTTAGATAGATTGATTGTACACGACAACTTTTGTAAAGACTGAAATATTTGAATGAAATTTGATATAGAAGTGACTTTCCTTCAAGTGAAAATAAGTTAGCTACGCAAAACATTGGCGAGGTCAGGTGGGTTCAACAGGCTAGAAATCATTTACAGTTTTGGTAAGAAGTATTAGGAATCCCACTGAAATACAAGTCACCAACGAAGTGACCAGCGCAAAGTGCTTTTTGCAACTGTGTCGCCAGTGTGTTTAACCTTTGATTACAACAATAAAATGTAAACAGTTTGAAAATTCCGTGAACTTATAAATACTGCGCAAGTCAACCATCCTCCCTTGGAAAACAGTGAATTTCATGTGCTGGTACGATTTGACTGAAATTCGGGAGTTGTATTAAAAGTTGAATTTGATTAGTAATTAGTAATCTATTAATTAGACGGCTTTTTTAATTGGTAATAATTATTTTTCAAGAAATAGCAATTATTAATTGATTACAATTAGAATTAATCAAACAAATTTTCTAAAAAAATCAAAAAACAATTTTTTTAAAAATCGAAAAAAATTAAAACTAATCAAAAAACGGTTGTTTACTTTTGATTACTTAAAATTTTTTTTTTTGATTATTTTTGATTTTTTTCAGTATTGTTGATGGGTATATTTATGTGCTTCTACAACAATACTGAAAAAATCAAAAATAATAAAAAAAAATCAAAAATTAACCAAAACAACTGTTTTTGATTAATTTTGATTAGATATTTTTGTATTTTTTCGTTTTTTTTTTAATTAATTAGAAAATAATCATTAAAAATTGTAAGTAATTAGTAATCAATCATTAAATGGATTCTCAAGAAAATAATTAATCAAACCGGTAACCATTACGATTAGTAATCGTTTTGTAACAGGTCTGATTAAAAGAAATGTTTTCTTTAGAAAATCCCGCTAGGTGGCGCTGAAATCGGGATAATGAAAACTTAAAATTCTGTTATTCCTTTTTAATGCCTGTTTATTTTACATATTTTTGTAAGTTTTACGAGCTGAGTTGATAATATTTCTTAGTCAATTATTATTATTTTTGATTAAAGGAAAAATTGAAAGCAACAAACATATACAGGCTATAGTTATAGTACTATTTCGAAAAAAAAGAGCCACGATTTCGCGTCAGAATAATTTGTATAGTTTTGCTTTTTCAGAAGATCTTGCGGCGAATCGAACCCGCGCCCTTCTGATTTTGCAAGCGCAGATGCCTTACCTATGGGCTATGCTGCGTGTAGTTTGCAAGCTGCTTAAATAAATTTTCCTTTGATTGTTGTGGTTGTTATTGTGGTTATGGAATACCTTATCAGTATTCAAAAGTTTGTTCTATTTCGCCGTTGGATTTGTTTTTGAAGTAATAAGTAGTTAACTGAGTTTTGCACACATAAAAGCGAAATTTCATGTCGCCACAAATAAAATCCATAAAAGACTACAGGTATCTCAATTGAGTGAACAATTGAGCATCACATCTTAAATGAATATTTGACCACGAAACTGATTATAAGCCCTTGCGTCGACATCAAAGGAGTGTTCGGTGATGCTTAGCCGCTATCCGACCAAAGTTTAGCGCCGTTTTGTTGTCGTTGACGAAAAGTGGATCCATCAACCTACATCAGGCTCCTAGAAAAAATCATAACAGTGGCAACCAATTCTTGCTTTTTTGCCGAAAGTCATCTTCGAATTTTGACATTTCAAAATATTTAGTCCATCCTCAATAATTTTTTTATGGAAATGCCTAAAAATATCATATGCGTTTTAACTACCAACAACGAAGAGCAAGTACTGGAGTACCTCAACAAGCAGCACGGGAACATAAAATTTACAATGGAAACCGAAAAAGACGGAGGAATCAATTATCTGGACCTCACAATAAGTATTGATAAATCTACCAATAAATTCAACTACGACATATATAGGAAACCAACGGCCACCGACACAATAATACATAATACCTCGAACCACCCACAACAACATAAAAATGCAGCGCTAAGGCACTTAGTACATAGATTGGGAAGAGCACCTCTTACACAAGAAGCATATAGAAGAGAGCTTGGAATAATATATAACATCGCTACAAACAACGGATATAAAAAAGCACTAGTAGATAAACTCAGGAGAAATCTTAGAGAACAAAAAAGAAACAATGGAGAAGAAGTACACAAACCTGGACGACAATAACATATACTGGAAGGGCAACACATAAATATGCGAATTTCCTTAGAAAATACAACATCAACACAGCGTTCAAAACATCGAACAATTTAGGACGGAAGCCATGGTGTATACAAGCTCACTTGTGAATGCCAGCACAGTTACATAGGACAAACAGGACGACAAGTAAGAACGAGGTTCAGAGAACACATTAGAGATTGCAACAAAAAGACACGGAATCCAACCATCATACCAGAGTCCAACTTTGCGAATCACATGGTGGAGAATAAATGCCCCCCCCCGGAAACATCAAAAAAACAGTCAAGGTCCTACATGTCCAAGCAAAAGGCCGACGTCTGAACATACTCGAAAACATGGAAATCGATCGATGCAAACCACCCCCGTTTCTGAATGTACACACACAACACATATGGACACGTACACAAACAGACACCCATCCTGACATTACCTGCTAGCTACTATAAATACACGACAACAACAGATCAGAACGAAAATCGGCACTGATGATCGCACAACGCCGAAACCGGTTTGTCTCAAAACCAAATTTGACAAGGGATGACGAAAAATCGTTCCAATATACTCCTAAAAATCTCTTAACGGCTCGAACATCTATGAGACTGCTTCTGGAACATTTTTGAAAGGGCAGAAAACGAGGAGGATAATCAGAAATCATCATTTCACGGAGGACATTGGTAGCAAGTCTGTTTCCTAATGAAGCAAACTTTGCAATTCTTAAAATAACACAGCCTTCTATTCCTAGCACATAATCCAGCAAGTAACACAAATATTGTTCAACGCAAAACTCAGTAATTAAAAGGGAACCAGATACTAATGGTCAATACACTGCGACGAAAATATATATTTTTTAAAACTATATTGATATCTTTTAGAATATTGAAAAAACACTTTACAATGTCAGGCCTTAACTTAGAGGTCTAAAACTATCTTTGAAACTGCCTAACCATTAAAGTAAACAAATTTTATTTTCGAATAGTTTTGTAGGGTATTGAGTTCTCTACAAAATAGAGTTGGGCGATTTCATTCAATTTAATAATCGAACGAACAAGCTCTTTTTTCAAACGTGAACTAGGTCGCTCACTTCATTAAGTCTTTTGAGCATCGCATAATAAGAACAACGCAAAACATCGCATGGTATCAATTCGAGGGTAAGGAACTTAGTAAACAAAAGAAAAAGCGCCAAAACCCTTTTTCAAAGATTTATAGAAGAGTGTTTTGGAAGTTCAAATTTTTTCCTGAAGTCAGGGATTTGAGATCAACTTGAAACGATTGCCCAATATAAGTAAATAAGTAGTATTCTCGGTTATTGTTTGATTTTCAAAATAAACTTAATATTTTTAGGAGATATGAAACAAAATAAGCAATTTAGCTTTTTTTCCAAATTTTGGTTTAAACCAGGGGTCGAATTACGTTATACGTTCCGTGATCGGAAGCGAATTTTTAAATCACAATAGCGCTAAGCCCATAATTCGGAATGACGGCACACGTGAGCAATTGGTTGAAAGTACCGGTCGGTTTAATTATGCATTCTTACTATTTTAAAAAGCTGGGCAGTTTCAAAATTATTGTGACTTGAAAAACGGATTACGATCACGGAACGTATGTCGTATTTCGGCCCCAGTATTATTCTATTAAACCAGCATGTTTTGGCTAGCTTATTTTAAAATACGTCATTATTCCAAAAACAAGCAATTTTATTTCGGAAATCAAATTTTATTTTGACTATTATTGCAAAACAAACTGAAATTTGATCTTGTTATTGGGTCATATTAATAAAACCGGAGCAATTGCTTTTAGTTGAAGTTTCAAACCGTTTGCTCAGATTTTTAAATTTTCTTCATACAAATTTATGTCAAATTCAGCTTAAAGAATCTTATTTTTTGGAGCAAAAGTCATGCAATTTTGTGGGGCTATAGATCTTTGTAGAGCGAATTCAATGGTGGTAGTAACTTAATTTTGACTTAGTTCGACTTTGCCTGTTCCGGCTTATTACCACAGATATGATGGTGTGCAACTCGGCCAATGTCAATTTATGAGTCACATAAGCTGTTTTTCCAACCCAGTACTAAGTTTGGTTGCTAAAGGAACTTTAACTCGCTCTTGATTGTTATTCTTGGTGACCACAGGAGCACTTTAACTACTATATTCATTGAACGAGGTTGAAAACATTTGAACGAAGTAGTTCGTTCTTTCAGTGAACTGATTCGTTCAATTGATGTAATTCATTCGCGAACTACACAACTCAACTTCAAAGCAGTTCTCAATGAAAGTTTGCAAACTCGTCTCAAACCATTTTTTGTAAAATCACCCCTTAAAGCGAAATCTGTGATGTGGCCTATCACACGGAAGGTCACAGGTTCAAGTGAAGGAACAGTAAGCATCAAAAATTTTTGGAAAAAGGTTTTTGTGTATATTAGTATATATATATTAGTATATATGTATATTAGTATATATAGTATTTAATGAACCTTAAGTCTAAAATTATTTTTATTGAATATTGAAATTGTAATTTCTTAGCACCTTTTTCTTAGCACCTTTTTCACCCCACACACTTTATATATGTATATTATTTTGGATTTTATTTTTGGAAATAGCATTCGACACTATTATATCCATTTTACAGAATGCTTTACCTTTTTTCTTATAAGTCAATCTAATTGGTCTTTACTTTAAGCTGTAATGTAACATCATAAGAAAAAATGAATTAATAAATCTATCTATCTATCTATATATTTCTATATCCCCTACTATTTTGGGGAAACATTCTAACCAGGTGAGTCACTGTTGCAAATTTACTTTCGAAAGTCTTAGGGCCGGTTTCACCAACGCGACTAAGACTAAAATTAAGTCGTGACTTAAGTTAGCACAGATTCGAGACTAGCTTAATTTTGGGTTTCACCAACTGAGCGACTTAAATAATTTTGAACATAACAACCCGATCAGCTGTTTTATGCATAGTAGTATTTTTTCATACCAGACCACTCTGCGCATCCCAATACCCCAGTGCGAAATGAGCATGTATGGCCATACACGAAGGAATGTATTGATCTTACACCCATTTCTCTTTAGTTGAAAGGTACTTAAATTAGCGCTTAATTGAAAACGATAGTTTCGTAATGGTTGCATGCTAGAAAACAAGCATTCACATGCATCTACGCATACGCCGTTAAAGTCATGCTTGACCAATTTGCCGGCTGGGATATTGTATAAAACAAATTAGGAGCATTATTGACATTTAGGTTTTGAACGACAGCAACACTGACTTAGTCGAGAATAAGTCAGCTGGCAGGCGGACTAAGTTGTGACTTAGTTAAGTTAGATGGTGAAACTGAAAAAGTGAAAAACTCGACTTAACTTAGTTAAGTCGAGCTGGTGAAACCGGCCCTTAGACTAGGAATCCCGACAGACGTTGCTCTACCCAACCATTCATTTATCGGCATACAGATCTGTATGACTACTTATCTACCGCCCTGTCTCAAACGCTGGTTTACCAACTACCTGGGTAGTCGACAATGGTCTGTTGTATTCCGAAATGCAATATCAAACCCCCTTAGGATTTAGCAAAGGCGGTCAACAGGGTGGTCCTATCTCTGCTTCTGTTTAATTTTCAGGTTGTCCACATATGCCACAGAATAAATTATTATCTCCCTACTCTTTCCGGGATTTCGCCGCACGGAACCTGACATTGTCACTGAAGAAGTCTACTAATCTTTGAGGTAACTTTTGATAACATTCGATTGCCACTATAGTACAAAGTCGCAACAAAATCCTCACGTATTTAGCTGGCAGCACAAGGCCGGTCCTGAGCTATGCGTCGTGGATATTGCCGGCGGTGCTAGCAGACATACACTGAAATATATTGTAGGTCTGCCAGAACACCGCACTCAGGACTGCTACGGAATGTCTCCTTATTTCACCGAAACATTATTTACACAGTCAGCAATACGAAACGCTGAGCAGGCTGCAAACTTGTTAAATTGCTGCAAACCGTATCATCGTAATAGGCAATTACTTGAGGCAGCGCTACCCCGCGTCGATAAGAACATATCTCTGAGGCACTCCAATGAGATCTGGCACCACATTAAAATGAAACCAAAGTTCCACTGGCTCAAAAATATTCATAAAGAGGTAGACACGAGTCACTCTGACCCAAATTCGAGCTGGTTACTGTAATAGGTCAAACTCTTACTATCCAGATTTTCCGCATATACGCCTGGCATGCAGCTCGTCCCCTCACGGTACGAATCACTTTCTCGCCGGTGCAAACTCCAATTTCGCTCGAACTTAATGCATTTTAACTTTTGATGTGTACTGTCTGAAATCGAACTTGGAAACTATAGTATGGAAGGCAAGTGCACTACTCCCTATATAGCCGCTACACATTTGTTGTATAACAATTTTTTTTAAATTATCGTAAGAGATATTTATTCAAGCACACACATAAAACATTGAGCGCGAAATTATCTTAAGGGAGAAATTTATGATATTTTCGAAAACTGCTAATTTTAATTAATTCAAGAAAACAAATTAAAGGTTTGATATAGTAAGTAACTGTCTGACCACTTCTAAAATTTTATTTCAATAAATCATTTAAAAGTGATAAGAACCCAAAAAAAATGTTCTCCTGCATAATTTGCGCAAAGGGGTCGATATAACAATATTTAAATGCGATACAATTATAGCTAGTGGAATTATGTTACACATTAATTTAAATTGGGTATTGGCGTAACATCCAACTTTACTTCGTTTTTGAAGCTTCATAGTTTACTAGTAAACCCGGGTCCGATTTTAATCATTATTTCCCATACTAGTAGCCCGTTTCTGTATCCTTTCGATTAGAATTTTAATGCAAAGTGCAACCCTGTTATATATTTAGTTGTGTAAAGTGGTTAAAATGTGTTTTCGTTATGGATTTCAATAAAAAATAACGAACCCTATAATGGCAGTGATAACAAGTGTAAAATTCAAAATAGTGCATTATATGTTAATTATTAATTTTAATAATATTTATAAAAAATTTATTATTATAAAAGAATAAAAACAAAAATACAATTAAAAAAAGGCTATTAAGACCATTGCGCAGCGTGCGTCAAATGTTTTATTTGGCATCTAGGTCTTGTGGCACACTGAATTATCATTTTTACATAACACACCGTGAACATATCGCAAGGTGAGTTTTTTTCCTTACAGAAACAGTATTTATAAAGAAATTCGTTATTGTAACGAAGAGTTACAGAAAATGTGTACAGATAAGGTATGAAACTTAATTACATCGGTTATTGCATCACTCATTAATACCCATATTGCACTAACGAATTTTGGGGCACCTTGGTCAACATATTGGTCGATGTCTCCGAAACTTTTCAAACTGCCTTAAATTTTAAGCTAAGCTTCAGTTAAAGTTCATTCAATTCCATTTAGCTGTTTTTGAGTGATGCGGGACCAAACATACAGACAGACAGACAGACAAAAATTCTAGAAACTGTTGATTTGGCTTCTATTGGCTTAATAATGAGCCCTCCTATCGCTGTTTCTTAAATATCTGCAATGTACAGACATCGACCGGTTACAATTTTATTATATGTAAACATAAGGTTAACTCGCTCAAGGCCATTGTGAATTCCTACAAGTGAAAATCTTCGCCAATTCCTTCATTCTCTTATTCCTCTGTCAAAAATTGTGACAGGAAACCATCAATCAGACGCGCAGAGTTGTATGAGAATGAAGGAAATTCGGGGTTGCAAATGAAAAAATTATATGCGGGTTGGTATCGTGGTTGGATATCATCTCATACATTTTTAAATTCTTAATGAGTTGATTTAATTTAAGTTTCAATAAATTTAAAATATTAAAAAGAAAATGATTTTAAAATATATACCTAATGACAAAAATATGCTTTGTAGTATATTTCAAGAGGTGTTTTTCAATAGATTAAATACAACCGCTCGGAATCTTTAAATCTCGTACAAATTGTAATGGAACTGAGCAAACCGAACTTGTTTCAGCCACGCGTAAACTATTATAATCAAATGTCATTAGATACACATATCATCAAGCATTCTATTAAGTTTCGACATTATTTCGGAATAAATAAAGCAGCTTTTATGTAAGTTTTCAATTCTCATTGCAATAGCTGTGTATTATTAACATCAAAAATGACTTTTATATTAAAAACTAAATTCCTCAGAGTCGACTTTATTTATTATATTGAACTTAAGGTTTTATCATACAGTGCGGCATGCGCATAAATTAATTAATTTAATAAAATAAAGTCATCTGATCTTCAAAATGGTTCGTAGAACAGGAGTGAAGGTGTCTGTGTGTGGTATCTGACATGTCTCTCCGGCAGCCACTTCAACTTAACCTAACCTAATTCAAATTTGTTTCGAAATGAAGTTACACTTAACTAACACACTTTATTTATTACTCTTAGATCATAGTAATTTCTTACAAGTGAAAATGTTTGACAATTCCTCTGTGATCTTACCCAACTGTCGAAAATTTATATTTGCCAGTTAAAGGAGCTCATACGGCATTTCTTGCAAATAAATGCGTGTATATCACGAAATTAAAAAAAATGTATTATAATATTTTCAATATGGAAAAGCAACAGCTTGGCCTAAACTCAGGTTTTTCTTACTAATGTGTAAGCTGGCAATGTTCCTTAAGGACCAGTATTTTCAAAGTTAACCATATTTGCATTTGTGCCCGTGAATTAAATGTCATTTAATAATTTTGACGTACGAATTAAATAGGTTTTGTGTACTACCAAATGCAACTCTGCGAATCAGGTGATCACAACTGTTATCTATTGTGAATGCCTCTGTCACACATTCGCCACTTGTATGTATTCACAATGATCAAGACTTGATATATTAAATTTTATTTTAAAATTAGAAAAAGACATTCCGAGAAAAAATCCCTAGCGCTTTCTTTAAGTTTTGGAGGAATTAAGAAACAAGAAAATATCAGAAATGTTTTTTCGCAATCGGTTTTATTTTAATGCCTAGAGCACAACATTAACTCTTGGAAGTAGTCACTACTACAGATATTAAATATGAATTATTTTCTATATTCCAATCAAGGAACAATGTAGTACACGAATTAAGCGATAATACTTTCCCTGAAACATTTTATAAGCTGAGAATTTCGCACGCTTGCTCAAAATTACCCAGAAATTGCTATGTTTCCTACATTTTATACAACAACTTTTCATGTATTCGAGTATGTTGTGTAGTACCCCAGCAGTAACTCAGCAATAACACCTGTCTCCAGCCAAAAACCGCCAAAGACGCGAGTATGAAATTCGTATGTAAAACCACCCCTGATTCCGAAAATCGAGGTGATTTTTGATTCTATGGTACCGTTTTCGAGATATTTACGATTTACCGTTATTTCAAAAAAAAAAAAGATGGGTCCCCTTGATCATGTATGTCTCAAGAACGAATTGAGCAATTCCAAAACGGTTTGAAAAACTAATAAAATTTGCTATAAACAATGCATACACTTTTTGCTAGGCCCTCTAGGTTCGAAGAAGATGAACAATCAATAAATATAAAAAAAATGTGTTCTTTCCGAAGAAGGATATCGAAAACTTTTTATTTTTTTTTTCAAATATTTTTTTTCTCTGTAAGCTCTGTTTTATTGCAAAAAATCGGTGGACTAATGCAAAAGTTATAAGCATTCAAATAAATATAGCCATATAAGTACCCTACACGTAAATATGTATAAGTATTCATATATTAGTTAGTACGTTTCAAACCCAGGTACATTTGAAGCAAGAGCAAATTTTTTAAAGCAGGTAGTGTTTTCTTTGTATAACTAAGGATGAAAGCTTATTATTTAATCGTAAAGTGTATTGTAATAAAACAGAGCTTACAGAGAAAATAAATATCTGGAAAAAAATAAAAAAAATCCTCCCTCGCAAAGAACACATTTTTTTTAATTTTTACAAAAAAAAGGTAAACATCCGTAGTTTGTATGCATTGTTTATAGCAAATTTATTAAGCTTTTTAAGTTTTTAAACCGTTTTGGAATTGCTGAATTTGTTCTTGAGATATACATGATTAAGTAGAGCAATTTTATTTATTTTTTAAATAACGGTCAATCGTAAATATCTCAAAAATAAGCTCGATTTTCGGAATCAGAGGGTGGTTTTACATATTCGCCTCCCTGGTGAAGAAAAAAAGTTCGAATTTGTAGACCAGTGTAATCAACGCATTCGTTATAAATTTAATTTATGCATGACAAACGATTAGCATAACATAATGCGATAGCAGCTAATAAAGTAATTAAAATGTTGTTTTCCTTCCACCACTTATTGGTGCACAAACTCCAAAATGCAACAACAAAATATTAGCGCACTTTACAAGCTTTTATTGCGAATGCGTGCACGCGCTTTCAAGCAACCAAAGTCCAGTTGGGCCGGAATAGCCAATTGTATGTAAGTATGTGTGTACCGACATAAACACCTAGTTACATATGCCCAAGCCGGACATCGGTTCGCGCATAATTAAGATGCGTTGATCCGGCAGCAACCCAACAACAACAAGCACAACCCAATGTAGCTGACATGTCAGAAATTGCGGCTTGTTAAGCTAAATGACTGACGTCATTAGCAAAATAATTGCACCACGAGCGCAATGTTGGACATGCATAAAGTGAGTGTAGCCACAGCAAGAAGAAGAACTACATACTTGTCTATGTTGTTATCTTTATCACTCGATGAGCATGACGAAAAGTCTTCATGTTAAACTTTTCCTGTCAGCTTATATATCTGACGGCGGGCGCCGCGATAGTGTTAATGGCCTACCACACCGAAGGTCCAAATGTTCGAGTCCTGGGACAAGTAACAGCAAAAAGTGGTTTGAAAAAGTTTTTTCAAAACTGGGTCGCCCTCGGCAGTAGTTTGCAAACTCTCAGAGTGTATTTGTGCCATGCATCTCAGCAAAAATTAATCTGCTTTCCCAAAGCCGTTAGAAGCAGCACACCACAAATTGGTAAAGAAGCTCGGCCTTAATCTCCTCGGAGGTATATCTGAACCAAACGTTCATGCCAGTGAGCTACTTTATAATACTCCATACGCATTATTACATTTATTAATATGCAAAAATTTATGCATCTCCACAAAGTAGTACGCAACTTACATATGGCTTAGTTCATTTGGACAAACAGCTTATAACTAGCGGCCTTCAATCTGGGAAGTGTGCCAGTTGTACGTATATTTATTTCATTCGCCATTTAACGGTAGGTCATAACCACATAAACGAAGCGAGATAAATATGGACTTGTGTAAGTCAAAATGTTCAGTAGGACAAGAGAAATTGATAGCCTCAAAATTTGGTAAGCGGGCTAGAGGGCCTGGAATATATCCTCGAAGTTCCGATGGGGATACTAGAGTAGCTGCCACTGCTGTCGGGATAGTATCAGAAGGTACTACGCCGAATCGAAGCGGATCCATATCCCGTAAAGGACTGTACACATCGGTACACAACTATACATTCGGATGTGTTTTGCTGTTAGAGAATAGATTTTCCAATCCCAATCTATAATATAAAGACGCAAGTTGAGGGAAGTTGTCCCACTTTATGGTCAAACTATACATCTAAGGTATTAACAGTTATATATTGTATGGCCAAACAGCAGTACCTTCAATCAAAAAACTTAATAAAAAATTAATTACAATATAGAAAACTTAGTTTGAAAATGACACTAACACATATGCCAAACATGTTTTCACACTATAGAGCCGTAGTTGTGTGAGTAGACATGTCATGCATGTTATTGTATTACTCGTATTAGCGGCTCTCACTGTGAGTGCGAAGAGTTGGTAGGGGAACATGAAAAACAAGTATTCGCACTATAGATCCGCTGTTGTGTGAGTAAATGTGTCATGCATTTTTGCTATAGTTGTTGTTACTTTGTTGTAATGGTACTCAAAAGTACAGCTGTTACCTCTCTTGCTTTTGTGTTGAATACTCTATGGAGTAACCTTTTGGGAGCATTTTAAGAGTCCTCTCCTTCCTCCATGGAGTATTCAAAAGCAATGAAATGGCGTATTCCGAGATGGAGTAGGTGATCCCATCCTATTATATTGCCATGTAGATTGGACCATCTCTTTTATATGAAGGAGGATAAGTTTTGGAGTACTCTGATATTCCTACGGAGTATTTCGGTTTTGTCAAGGATTAAGGAAGCTAAACCTTGAGCAAATATATAAATTTCATTGATGATACAAACAGTATTTACAAAAACCAAGTAATTGATTATTTATAAAGAGTATTTAACAACGTAGTTTTGTTTTGGTATTTTATTGGTTAGGTTTTTGTGAATTAAAATAAATTAAAAAACAAGAAGGAAAGGAAAGAAGAGGAAAGCTAGGAATGGAAAAGAAAGGAAAGAAGAGGAAATGCTAGGAATGGAAAAGAAAGGAGAGAAATGAAAATGAAATGAAAGGAAAGGAAAGGAAAGGAAAGAAAGGAAAGTAAAGGGAAGGAATGGATAAGCAAGAAAAGGTCACAATAAAATAGAAAACAATAAAATAAAAAATTTTCCTATTCTATTCCAATAAAAACGTTTAATAATTAAAAAAATAATTATTAAAAAATAAAAACAATAATAATTTTCATAAATAAAAAAGAAAAATTATTATTATTGGAGCACTAGAGTCAAACCAGCACAACTTCGTTCTCGATACTGTAACAGGTTAAACTCTTACTAAACCCCACCATAACAAATACTTTCCCTGCATCTTGTATATTCCCTTACGATACTAAACATCTCTTTTTCTGTTCAATTGGACCTACTCTTCTAACGCCAATAGCACTCTCGTACAACCCTGTAGAAACTGCGTGTTTTCTTGGACTCCCGTTAGAAGAGCTAGATGACTATACTCAGAGTGATCATACCCATTACGCAGGGCGAAGCACTATTAAAAAAACAACAACGAGAACATAAGGAGTCGCATTGTCAATTTGCTATTTGAAATTTGAAAAGTTCAGAGGAATTATCTGTTACTCTGACAATCCTTTTTGTGTTACTCGACGTCATTCCATAACCTCCAACAGCTCTGCGAGAAGTTGCTCCTCACCCCTATCGATCTCAAAGAAAATTCGATTATCTTGAACAAGGGTATCGCTTACCTAGCTAAGCTGCTATCTTGGGGTTAAGAAGTTGATGAAGACGAGCTCCAATTCCTTACTGCTTACTCCACTCTTCCCATAAACCGAAAGCACTCAATCGCAGCAGGCATCAAGGCATCACATACACGAACGCAGCCATAGTGAACTCATTTTTGGCGAAGGTACTTTTCACTACTTAAAATAGCTCTGTCCTTAAAGATGGCTACCTGAAGAATAGTTTTGGGAATGGCTTTAGAATAAACCATATAAAATAGTACTGGCCGTTTTCAGAATGGAAATTAATGCCGTAAATATTGCTTTAATTCTTTTACCAAAGACTCCTATTACTTGCTTAGATGCTTACTGACGTGTCTTTTTTCTTGTATGGACTGCCTGTCTGAAACCGTCCAGAAAGTAAGCAGTTATCAGTTTGACAAGGGTTTCAACTGCTGATCGATAAATGCGCTTAGCTAAAGTCTTAATTCACTGTTTCCTGGAAAGAATGTTCCCAAGTTTTGTTGAGTCCTTTGCTATTTTATATTCCTTCAAGGAAGTCATATATTCGTAAAGATTTAAGTCCTGAGATTAGTTTGCTAAGATTTTGATTCTATGAAGAAGAGCGGCTATTTTTGTTGTTGCTAAAGATTGAACAGAAAATGTCATAAACGACCCGAACACTTTTTTCGAGAGACTTGAAACAGTCGTCTGGACTGTCGGGAAATTGATGTGTTGACTAAAGCCAGCTTTCAATCAAAATTCCACAGAACACTCTCAAAATAATACATTCAGATTCTTGCCTCCATCAGCTTACATAATTTTTTGCTGGTTGTCTTCATAAATGAGCTAAGTGTATTCGTAGGTAGAAACTTCACTGCGCATGCGAACCTTAATTAATGAAAGTTTTTACTCAAAGTGAAGAATTGCGTGCATTTCACTCGTGTTTGTTATTACTTCAGTCTATGTATGAATATTAATTTTTAATCTAGAAACTTAAAGTGAGCATCGTGTATCGTGTCAATCAAATTAAAAACGTTAATGCTATCATAAAATCATAATTGGCACTTAATAAGAATAATTTGCAGTTGGTTAAGATATAAATTTTGTAATAATTTAGGATGTTAATATATTCAGACTTGGTGAAGCGGTTTGTGGTTGTACCACTGGGTAGTGGGGTGAAAAAAATACTGGCCAAAGATTCAAGGTAAAGAGTCCTCAATACAAAGGTTTAAGTTCCGCCAGCAGAGCATTCTAACTACTGCTCCTTATTTTCTTAGTTCAGGGCATCATCTTCAAAGCCAGGTGCAAATGTTCAGAATTAAAAACATAACAATAAGCTTAGGAAGCACCTTCTAGTGAGCTGTAACACTTCGGCATTCTACGTAAAATAATGACTCGGGTTTTACTCAGTTCACGGTTTTTATTTGGATATGAGCCTGCCTAATTTGTTGTATATCCCTTCTGAATAAGCGCGCTGGCATCTTCTTGAAGTAGAACATAAGGAGTTATCTCAGCTCGGAAAAAAAAAATTTTCACTCAACTGATGCCCAGTCTCAGTACCTCGTAGCCAATGGCGATTTCTCTGTTAAGCTCTGACAGCGACCCGCAAACGAAATTACAGCATTTTCTTGTCTTCAAGTTCTATGTATAACAAGTAGATGTGGTTACTAAGGGATGTCAAGCATTTAAAATGAATTTGGGTTTAAAAAATTGTATAATAATATTTTTTATTATTTGTATATTTAAGTTATTGCTAAAAAGATCTACAGCTGAATCCATCCGATCGATGCAACGATAGACTCAACTGAAACAAGTAAGGCGGGTTAGGGGCCTATAACATCCCGAGGTGGCAATGCCTGTCGTAAGCGACGACTAAAATCTAGGACACCAAGGTTCAAGCCGTCAAACAAACTATTCCCGCTGCAGTCAAGCTGGTACTACAAGGTGCTATAACTGTTACTCCAACGTTTTGTTATCTTTCAATTTGGTGAGTTATGACACTATACTCATTTACTGGAACAATCCGTTATATGGGAACTATATCTTAGATTTATCTTATTTTTCGGTTCGCACAAAGTTTGCTTTGAGACAGACAAACGGACGGATGGACGGACGGACTTAGCTCATTGCTCTGATCATTTTGGTATACATCGATGCCTGCATCTCTTCCTTTTAGGAGAACGTCAGGGTTCTGGGTTTATTATTTCGAGGACAATTCAAGAATGGATATATCGCCTAGGTATGTTCAAATCCTGTTACAACAACAACAAAAGTGTTAGAATAAGTTGAAAGGTGCGATCGCTTCAAGTTTCATTCATTGAGTAATACATTACGTATTTTAAGACTCAGCATTTTGGGTTGTTCTTGTTAATGGTCAATTGAATAACCCCCACTTCCGTAATGAACTATGATGCTTTGTATTGCGCTTAAAAGCCACTTAATAAGTGGGATCCGAAAGGTGGTATATCATATTTCAATAGGTAACCAAGTATAGCAAATGGCCTTCTTAAATCAGTACAAGTCAATTCTAAGGCGTTTTACACCAAAAGTAGAGCTGATAAGTATAGCCCCCCCCGCGTACCCCTAACCGTTGGTGAGATTAGCAATTTAGCGCTAGAAATAAGAATACTCCTACAGCACTGATTTCCAGCCCAAAACTAGGTACGTGATAGTAAGCTGGAAGGAGCATTGCCTAGGCGATTAGTTGGAAATGTTAACCAGCTGAGACTCTAAGTAAACCAAAGGTCTTACATGCTATTTTCTTAAAATAGATCCTTAAATAGTTTTAAAAAAGGGATGTTTTTGCGGTTCGAGTCAAATTTTTGAACCAAAATTCAGCTCGGGTAATTGTATGCGACTTCCTATGGTACGATATCTATGAAACTATAAAGGACTTCGTCTATTTGAAAACCAGCATTAAAAGCAAAAATAATATCATCTTTTAAATCCAAAGAAAAATCTGTCGTGTCAACGAGAGGTACTTTGGTCTGGGTAGGTAAAAAATAGTTCCCCTCGCAACGAACAAAGATCAAGCTTTGTAAGCCGCTGATCATACCTGCCCTGTATGTTCCTGAGAGATCGTCCTTGGGGTTCCCACTTGTGTTCATCAAGAGAAGGAAGCTTTTATTATCATAATCTCGGCAGTCTTTGCATATGCTTACAGCCCAGTTGTTATTGATATTGGTATGTATGCAGCTGTCCCACCTTTGATGTGTGCGCTCTTACCAAGATGTACGACCGGTAAAACTAAAAAATCATGTCGCACTAATCGCTAGGGTACATAATTTGTAACTACTAAAGCCCGTATTACTCATGGCGGTGCAATGTCTATCTTCGCCAGAGCCTCTTCAGTCTGTCTTAGTGCTTAGGCTCATTCTTTAGCTTCCTCAATTGGAATGAGCGCGCACATTCTTGGCTCATTTCAACGTCTTTAACATGTTTTTCAATTTCGTATTGTAATTTTCAGTGTTGACGCTTCATGTAAATACGCTCACTTCCCCACAAAAGTCGTGCGACCAATCCCTAAAGAGAGTGATCCGCGATTAATACCTTTCGTCTGCAGTCGGGTACAATTGAACCCAACTACTCCGTTATGGGCATAGTTGGGATCGTCGTGGGATCGTCGTGGGAACGTCGATTATAATTTCTGTAGCCTACTTTTAGGTGTTGAAAGTAAACTTGTCCGACCGTACCCGTAGAGGAACAAAGGGAATCTGTCCGACACTACCCGTTTAGGTATAAAAGGGACCAACTAGTCTTTTCATAGGACATGTTCAAACAAAAGGGAACACTTCAACCCATACAAAGAGATAAAAACTGGCATTGGTCGCAAGCTCCTTTGCGACTCATCCCGGACTCATCCTAGACTAATCGCAGTTTTTGCAGGGCGCTTTATGTAAATACGCTCACTTGCACTCATCAACAACAACAATACCAATTACATTGCACCGCAACAAACACCAATCCAAATTCACTTTAGGCACACAAAGATTTTTGACCAGTCGAGGCCATGTCCAAGTTCAACATTGAAGGTGCAGCCATCGTCATTCGCCACTTTAATGCAAAAACAAAAATATATATTTCAAAGGCATAAATTATGAATCACTTAAACGCTTCCTTATGACACCGATGAAGCTTCTTATGTGCATTGGCATATTGCATGGACAAATACTACAAAAACAAAGAGGCATTTTACTGCCAAAGGCCATATACAAATATACACATTCTTGATTTATATATAAATACAAGTATATATATGCATACGGCTAATAATGGACGTACATAGGGGGGATAGCAAGGAGGGCCAGGGTAGCAGTGGTGTCGACCTGGCTGTTTCACTCACTATGAGCTACTAATTTTTAACCTACATAAATGGGCTCAGGGAAGTGGAATTCCAGAAGTATGTAAGGATATCTATTGGGGTCCTAAGAATATTCTGGAGAGACCGCTTGAAGCTTCGTTTATTCTTATAGCTCCCATCATTGCTATAGGCTCACACCATTGTTCCATATTCGTCTTATCCTTTTTGAGCTGCTTTGTTATATTGTGTGGACCTATGGCTAGAAATTGTTGAGGCCCAATGGGCTCTTTACCTGCTGCTTCTCCGGATAACTTATCAACTTGCTCGAAGCCCTCCACCACATAGAAGAATCTCACCGAAACCTTAGAAAATAAAAAAAAATTGTTATCAAAACCTTTTCTTAGTCCATATCAGAAGCTCCTGCCGCACAATATTTTGAAGGCTGACTACTCCCATGTGCAAAATGTAAATATGCATCAGATTACTAGCACCAAGCAGCGACTGCAAACTGAAGTACAAACATTTTGTCGACTTTAAACGCGACGCGTTGTTGGTGATTAACAGGCGCGTTAACATTACAGCCATTCGAGGAGTTGGTTGGCAACAATAACAAAAACAACACCAAACCCGAACGTAATTCATCGTCTCTAACAAGTATTTATGTTAATGCTTTATTACTGACTACTTTCTAGCCAAAAGAGTTTTGCTGCCTGCAAGAAAGGTGAGAGCCGGTGAGGATACAAAGGGGATTGTGGCTCGTTGGAAGGCAACGCAGAGAGGTGCTGTCCATCATTGACAAAAAGAAAAAACCAAAAAGTCTGCGCATTTGTTGGATGCGCTGCACGTGGGCCATCACATTTGATGTAGCAATTTGACAGTCGAAGAAAAGACTAAGCAAATAGACAGACAGAGAAACGCGTTGAACAGACAAATAGACAAGTCGTTGGTAATAGAGCGGTCAAAAATGGCAAGTGGGCGTAAGGGTGGTGGACGTGAGCTTAGTGAGAGGCTACATGAAATGGATTTTTTAATTTAATAAAAATTATCTAACGGAAGTGATGTAGCCTGTGTTATGGTGTTATGGACTCATTTTCGTGTCATTGTAAATCTTTAGCCACAGCCAAGTTATGCGAGTATTACATTTTCCTCAAAAACCTGTTTGGAAATCTAATTTCGGGTGAAACCGAACATTACGAGTATATACCTAGTAGTGATCTATTATGGCATACCAATTAACGCAGATATATTTTAATACTTTTCTGTACGTGTTATAAAGGTTGTTTTCAATAAAAACACTTCTGTTATGAGTTACGAGTGGTTATTAATTTATTTGTATATAAATAGCTACCCTACCAACCTGCTGCTTACCACATTTTTTCAAAACACCAATACATGCACATTTTATGTTTGAAAAATTTGCGTTTAAATAGACAGACGGACAGACCGACAGACGGACAGACCGACAGACAGACAATTCAAAATCGACTCAGCTCATCGTCCTTATTATTTTATTTTATTACTTATTGATGGGCTCATCTCTTCTTCTTCTCATACTTACAAACATTTCATGTTCATGAAAGATATGAAAATCAAAAAAGATATATAACTTCCCTAGGGCAGTGGGGTATTAACAACTTGCCCGGATATTTTACTTGTATGTTATCCGATTTGCCTAGGCTTTGACAGGAGTATACTATATACTATTGGCAAGCAGCTGACCAATTTTGATTGAAATATCTAGCTGAAATTACAATCAACCCGCCTTTGAAAAAAGCAGAACTTTTATGCTTAAAAGTGGGCGGCGCCATGCCTACTTCCGCAAAATCCATAAAAAATTGTTTACATTCGAGTTTTGCTTAAAAAGCTTATTACGTGTGCAAGATCTTATTGATATAGCTAATGTATATTGGAGCGATTTTCCGTCTTCCTTTGTCAAATTTGGTTTTGAGACAAACCGGTTTGCAAACCTGTCGCAAAATCAACAAAACAAAATGAATATTGATATAGCTTACACAGTTATGGAAATATCGTGTTTTAAATTTTACAAACAAATTTTCTAAACTATGTTAAGAGACTGGGCGTGGCCCTGAACCGATTTCGCCCATTTTTACAATAAACAGTTGCTTTTATATATTACTCTTTTTGGCAAAATTTCGTTTCGACAAGTCAGTTTTTGCCGGAGTTATGGCGTAAAAAGTTTTGTTGAATAATCCACAATATAAGGGGAGGGGCGACGCCCATTTTGGAAAATAAATTTTTTTTCGAATTTTTCCTTTCACGGAGACTTTGACAGTAAAATAGAAATGATACAAAGCTATTTTATACAATGTTTTTGCCCATTACATACGTCTATGAGCCTCAAAATTGTTCATATAAAAGTGGGCGTGGAGCTTAACTGATTTCGCCCACTTTTTCCCATAACATTCCTTGTATTCATGGCAACCTGTGTGCTGAATTTCATTTCGATATCTTGAACGGGTTTTGATTTATGATTAATATTATTTCTAAATTTGAATTAATCAAAAGTGGGCGGTGCCACGCCCATTTTAAAAAATTTCTTGAAAACAGTATTTTCTGCCTTAACATTAATGTACACACCAAATTTTATCCTTATAGGTGTATTCTGTATGCGTAATCACTTTTTTTTGTGTTTTCGAAAATATTCTATATATAAAAAGTGGGCGTGGCTATCATTCGATTTCGGCCATATTAAATAGTGCTCGGAGATGAAGGAACCTTCATATCAAATTTCATTAAGATATCTCAAAATTTACTCAAGTGATCGTGTTCGCAGACGGACGGATGGACCGACGGATGGGGGGACATGGCTTAATCAATTTCTTTGTTCCACCTGTGCATTTTGATATAAATAAGTCAATATATATCTCGATCCGTTTATGCCGTTACATACTACCGTTAGGCGAATGAACTTAATATTCCTTGTGTACGTAGCACTACTAGGTATTAAAATAAATTGTTCAAAATAGAGTAGTGCCTCGGCAGTTGTCAGAAACCTTCCGAGTGTATTGCTGCAATGAAAAGCTGCTCAGCCATAGCATTTTAATAACGAACATCTTTTCTGGATTGTTCTATGCTAAAAACCAAGACAATGTCTGACTGTTGCGGGAATGATTAACCCGGCTGCCTCTTACGACATGCGCTCCTTGCCAAGGAATATTATAAGCACCCTCACCCGCTGTGGGAAATGTTACCTCGTTGATTTTTAATTTTCCAATAGAAGAATCAACAAGTTCTTCCTTGTTAAAAGTAAGGATCCTGTTACTTACTTTAATTTTGTGATCCTCTTCCAACAGCGAGCTAACCTAATTTTCACCTGGACTCCAGCAACGCAGCTGCGCTCCACATACAATAAATGGTCGCTGTAGTAAACTTTTAAACACTAGGTAGTCCTGATAATATTAGACGGTGACCTATATCAGCTGGGTCAGTATGCCTTCCCCTATTAAGGTTCCGGTTATACCATGATGTCTAACCTAGTGTTTATTATGTAACCACATATATTCATTTTTACATTCAGTTATTTATAATTAAGCTCTCCATCAAAATGTTCACTAACTTGACTTTTACAGTTATATTACGCCGACATTGCAACGGCATTTGGTAACATGCAAAAATGCGGATAAAAGCATACTCCACAATACCCTGCAGGGAAATTAATAAATGGTGAAAAAAATTACTAGTTCAGAACTGGAGCTACAGTACCAAATAGGAGCTCGTCTGACCGAAAAAATACATTGCAATTTTTCTATTCAAATAGTAAATGTAGGAACAATATAAAATTGGAGTAAGATCATCCAAAAATTAAAGTATGTATATGTACATTTTTTTGATTGGTTCTGAATTAAATAATACCAAAAAACAAACTACGACAACAAGTTTATGACTAGCTTGCAGGCGATACATGCACTAGAAGCGCAACAAAACAGAGAGAGACACATTATCTCTACAGGGTATGCTAGTACGTGTGTATATATGTACTTCACCTCGATACCACACCAATCTTCGTTTATATAAAACTCTACATGCTAGCACGTGGAAAACGTCTAATGGGACAGCTACTCGCGCACCTTGCCGGCGAAATGAAGACATGCGTGTAGTACACGTGTGTACCTACTTACCCTCATAAATAACTGTCGACTTGCCTCCTTTTGCAGATACTTTAGAAAGTACGCATTATACCCGCTAGAAGGTTAATTTGAAGTGATTGAACTCGCGTAAGCAGCCAAACGAAAATAACACTGGTTTACAAATTCGAACTTTTTTTCTCCACCAGAGACGCGAATATGAAATTCGTATGTAAAAGCACCCCCTGATTCCGAGATTCCATCGTACCGTTTTTGAGAAATTTACGATTTACCGTTATTTAAAACAAAAAAAAAAAGATGGCAGCACTTAATCATGTATATCTCAAGAAAAAATTAAGCAATTCCAAAACGGTTTGAAAACTTTAAAAGCTTATTAAATTTGCTATAAGCAATGCATACACTTTTTGCTAGGCCCTGTAGGTTCCAATATAATGAATAATCAATACGGATTTTTAAATTTTTTTTTTTCGTAAAAATATAAAAAAATGTGTTCTTTGCGAGGAAGGATATCGAAAACTTTTTACTTTTTTCCAGATATTTTTTTTCTCTGTAAGCTCTGTTTTATTACAAAAAAAAATAAGCTTCATCCAATAAAATCGATGGACCAATACAAAAGTTATAAGCATTCAAATAAGAATAGCCATATAATACTTAAGTACCCTACAAATATTAGCATATATCCATATGAGACGATAACAATGTATGTAAGTTTTGTCTGAACTCTATGATCTTATTTTATACTTGAAAAAGTTATTTGCTTTGTTTTGATGCTTATTTAGATTAGGATCGGTTTCTCTTATGAGAAACCAACAGTAGTCACCCATCATTGCGACATCTCAGAATACTTGATACCGACTTTCAATTAACTTCATTTGCTGAAGAAACCGTTCGCCAAGCTCGTCACATTCGTCCCCAAGATTTTGCGGAAAAAAATTTAAATGGTAGTGCAGAAAATGAATTTTTAAAGACATATTTACTCCTGAAAAGAAAATAAATAAGTAAATTATATAAATAAGTGACACATTTTTGTGTAATTTTCTTAGGCTGGATTCATCGTTCAGTTTCGAACAAATTTTTTGTTTACATTTTACTCGCTCTTTTTCCACTTCTCTGATACAGAATGAGAAGAGAACGAGCAAAATGTAAACCAAAAATTTGTTTAAAACTGAAAGATGAATTCAGCTTTAGTTAGTTTAGTTTAGTTTAGTTTGCCTAAAAAGAAGCAACGACCTTTTCAAAAGAATGCCACGCTGCTGCCTCCACTGGTGACAATATTTCTTTGAATTGGCTATTGTTAAGCATCTTTCTTATTTGCGGCCCAACAAAAATGCCTTCCTTTATCTTGGCTTCTGAAATCCCTGGAAAGATGGTTTTTAAAAGACGGAAGGCTTCGCCTTCTTTGTCCAAAGCCTTAACAAAGTTTTTGATAAGGCCGAGCTTGAAGTGGGGCGGGGGTAAAATAATGTTTACTTTCTTTATAAGAGGGGAGTATTTTATGTTATCCACACCAACTTTAAATTCGATTCGGTCTGGCCAATCCTTTATGATGTACTGGTCTTGACGAGCTCGGCTATTCCATTTGCAGAGAAAGCAACAGTATTTTGTGTACCCACTTTGTAGACGGCATAGCATTCCAACGACTTTAAGATCGGCACATATTTTCCAATCATGCTCTTCAAATTTGATAAGTTTAAGTAATTTTTGCATTATCTCGTAGGTTTCCTTCTTATTTACTGCATGCGTTATCGGGATAGACGGCTTTTGGTTGCCAATATGTAATAAAACGGCCTTTAAACGTAGTTTATTGCCGTCTATGAACAATCGCCACGCTTTGGAATCATGTAGTTCACCAAACTGTTTGAATAAGCCAGTAATGTCTTTGCAGTACCAAACACTGTCCTCCTTCGTATAGATCTTCGGAAATGGTTTGTGACGAGTTCTATAATATGTTACCTTAACATCGGATGAAAGGAGTTTAAATTGTTGCATACAAGAGGCGCGTAGCTCGGCCTTTACCTTAGACAATTCCAAATCTCTTATCCATTCATTGAGTTGTGCTTGTGACAAAGCGTTTCTTTCGTTTTCCGTGTGAAGTTCAGTACAACTTGATGCCGCGTAATCAGATGCTGCTGTTGACAATGAAACTGGACCTGGAACTAGAGTTGAAGTGGCAATGGCAATGTAGTTAGATGTGCAACTTCCGTTGAATTTGGTATTGGCAATGACACTGTAGATACGCTGGCATGCGTTACTTTTCTTGCTCGAATGGCAAGTTGGTTCCACCCACTTCATTGGTGTACTAAATTTCATATGTTGCCTAAGTAGATATTTTCAGAAATTAGTCAGATATGCATTAAAAAGTAGTAAATTCCTAAATTTTACTACGCACCTTTTTGTTTCGGATTCCGAATGAATCAATTCGATTCGACATGTGGTGCAGACAGTATTCGGTATCCATGATTTTCCAGTGTTTTTAGGCTGAATGCCAAAATACTTTCAAAGGATTTGAAAACACACGTCGCATCTGTTTAACAATATATTGGCCGCAGATAAAACAGAACATATCTGGATCATTTTTACACTCAAACTCTCGCGCCCTTTTATTCATATTATTTTTTAAGTAAATGACGGGTTATAAAATGCACTTATAGACTGAACAGTATCCGGTGAGCCTTGCAGATATTATGAAGGAACAATTCGCATTTACCCCTATTTATACTCAGATCAAGTAAAAATCGAAGGTCCCTTAGTTATACAAAGAAAACACTACCTGCTTTAAAAAGTTTGCTCTTGCTTCAAATGTACCTAAGTTTGAAAAGTACTAACTAATATATGAATACTAATACATATGCACGTGTAGGGTACTTCAGTATTATATGGCTATATTTATTTGAATGCTTATAACTTTTGTATTAGTCCATCGATTTTATTGAATGAAAGCTTATTTTTTTTTGCAATAAAACAGAGCTTACAAAGAAAACAAATATTTGGAAAAAAATAAAAAGTTTTCGATATCCTTCCTCGCAAAGAACACATTTTTTTATATTTTTACAAAAAAAAAGGTAAAAATCCGTATTGATTGTTCATTATCTTCGAACCTAGAGGGCCTAGCGAAAAGTTTTGTATGCCTTGTTTATAGCAAATTTTATAAGTTTTTCAAACCGTTTTGGAATTTATCTATTTGTTCTTGAGATACACATGATTAAGTGGAGCCATCTTTTTTTGTTTAAATAACGGTAAATCGTAAATATCTCAAAAACGGTACCGAAGAATCAAAAATAACCTCGATTTACGGAATCAGGGGGTGGTTTTACATACGAATTTCATATTCGCGTCTCTGGTGGTTTTTGGCTGTAGACCAGTGTAATCAACATACTAATAATACAAATAATATCTACATATAATTAAACTGTAGCAGGTCAATGTCTGTACATTGGAGATATTCTTGAAAAATGTATAGGAGGGATCAGTATTATGCCAATAGAAGCAGGTTTTAGAATTTTTGTCTGTCCGTCTGTTTGTATGTATGTTGTCTAACTTATAATTAAAGATATTCCTTATATCGATAACTCGACTGGTTTTGGAGTTATGGATCAATATGTGAGCCAGGGTATCAATATGGATATCAAACGAAAGGTGATAATGACTGCTGCAATAAGCGATGTGATTAAGTTCCATATCTCAACTGGTTTTGGAGATATAATGATTAAAATTGCACTCAGTCTGTTTTAAGTTCCGAAACGCAGAGAAGCGTGGGCGGATTTACTAGTCTAGAATAAAGAGGCCTGAAAACAAAACAACAGGTCAAGTATTTATACTAAAAACAAATGTTACTTTTTGCCTACCAAGATGAAGCTATCTTCTTTCTTTCTTTCTTTAAATGGTCATCTAACCGCCTGGGCGATTTTGACCGTCCAACATAGCTCGCCAGTCGTTTCTTCGTTGCGCCAACTGGCGCCAATTGGAAACACCGCGGGATCACAAATCGGTCTCCACTTGGTCCTTCCATCGGAATGGTGGTCTCCCTCTTCCTCTGCTTCCACCGGCGGGTGCCGATAAGAATACCTTCTGGACTGGAGCATCTTCGCTCATTCGCACTACGTGGCCTAGCCAGCGAAGCCGCTGTGTTTTAATTCGCTGAACTATGTCGGCGTCTGCGTAAAGTTCATATAGCTCATCATTAAATCTTCTTCGGTACTCGCTGTCGCCAACGCGTAGAGGTCCACAAATCTTTCGAAGAACCTTTCTCTCGAATACTCCCAGAGCCGCCTCATCAGATGTTGTTAGTGTCCACGCTTCTGCACCAAATAGCAGGACGGGTGCGATGAGTGACTTGTAGAGTGTTATTTTCGTTCGTCGAGAGAGGACTTTACTTTTCAATTGCCTACTCAGTCCGAAGTAGCATTTGTTTGCAAGAGTAACCCTTCGTCGGATGATGAAGCTATCATGCATTTGCAAATTGAAAAGCTTTCGCCCCTTTTACGGCCAAACTATACATTTAAGTTATACAAATTATATATGTACAGTTGTGCTCAATATAATAGTAGTGAAATAAAAAGAAGCTGTGTTTTTAATAATTTTCATGTAAAATATAGCTAATTCAATAACAGAAACCACATAAAAAGTAATTTCGAAGTTAACACAAAGTTAATTGAACTTTAAAAAATGGCCATCAAAATCTTCGAAATTTTTGGCAGAGTTTCTAGAAAATTTTTGAGCACTGTATGTATGTATCGACAGATTTGCTCAAGCCAAAAAAAAACTATCTAAAAACTAGTCCAAAAAGTGTCAAAAAAGACTAAAAAAGCTTCAGAAAAACATCAATCAATGGCTCCAAAAAGTGTCAAAAAAGACCCCGAAGTTCATTTAAAACAACTCATAAAACGCTACAAATTCATCGTATTCAGAGTCATTTTGGATTATTTTTTATGACTCCTTTTAGGATGCCCGCGTAGAACGATTTTTCCCTACTTTTGAGCTCCGAAAAGACCATATTTCTGAGGAATTTCAGAGAAATTTATGTGTTTTATGGGTCCGAACGAAGTTTTTTTTCTTACTAACCCAGTCAGCTTAAAGTGACACCGCTACAAAAGTCAAACATATATTCACACCATGGAGCCGTTATTGCTTATGGACAACGTGAGAGCGGCTCTCAGTGATAGTGCGAAGAGTTTTTTTGTTGGAAACATTAAGCAAGCAAATATGTAACCTCCATTGATGACACAGTGTTTTCAATCAGAGCTGGGGAGGTTAGGATTACGATTACATTTTGATTACTTACGATTGTGATTACTGTAATTGTAATCATAAAAATTTTACGATTACGATTACTGTAATCGTAATCCAAAATTTGCAGGAATACGATTACTGTAATTGTAATTATAAAAACTTTACGATTACGATTACTGTAATCGTAATCATAAAATTAACGATTACGATTACAGTAATTGTAATCCTTAAATTTTTTAGGATTAAAATTACAGTAATCGTAGTCGTAAAGTTTTTATGATTACAATTACAGTAATCGTAATTGTGAAAATGTTGATTACGATTAAAAGCATTTAAGGACTTCGGTGAACAGGCTTTTATGGAGGATGGTGAGGAAATCACTATCGAAGACCTGGACGTTGAAGAAGAAATGCCACAGTTTGAGGACGCTTCTTCATTTTTGCCGAAACACACACGTTGTGCAAGTCACACACTTAATTTGTTAGCAAGCAAAGACTACCTTAAGATACTTACTGCAAAGGATTTATATCAGACTCATATTCAGGTAATAAACTAAGAAATTATATTAGTTAATAATAATACATATTATACATACTGAATAGCAACGATAATCATAGAAATAATCACCTACCCGAACTCAACCCATTAAGGGCTACATTAAATAAAGTTGTTTCAGTTTAGGGATTTTAATACGATTTCGTGACATACGTGTAACATTCGACCTGAATGGGTTGAGGCGAATACCCAGTGCAAACTTGCAAATGACTCGTTAACCTGCAAACCATAATTTAAGAGGTTAAAAGTCTTATTGCAGCTCTAAAGCAAAAGCTCCAGAAATGGTTTCATATTTTTATCGCAAACCAAATTTAAAGCTTTTTATTTTAAAACTAGCAGATCCAGTAAATTTTATTCGCCTTATTTATTTTATTGGACTCTAATTAAATCGAACTACCACAGAATATGGAAAGACAAAACTAGGATGCAAGCAAACGGAGTAAACCTACCGTTTGGCTTAGCTTCAATCGTTTTAGTAGAGTTCCCAAATAGTTCACTAGTTATAAAAGCGAACGGGTAAAGTAAGCTTGCATTGGTGTTATACATTTTTACTTTAAAACATGTTCTTTAGATACTTAAATGACTGCAATTGCTTAAAGGCCTTCAAAAAATGCAGCAGTCTATGGAGAAAAAATACATGGCCGAAGTCTTCGGAAATAATAGAAACAATTGTTGGGTGCTCTCTTGTCATTCCTGTCGTAACACGATGGAACTCGTTATTTGACGCGGTTTGTCGTATTTTACGACATGAAAGAAGCCTTCAGGCCTTATGTAAAGCATTGGAGGTTTCAACATTTTCGTCCGGCGATCTAACTTACCTTAAAGATTTTCGAAAATTAATGACCCCGATTAGTGAAACTTTGGATTTTTGCAAGGCGAAAAACATCTTCTCTACGGTTGCCTCATACCATCCTTGGTGTCTTTAAGAGCAAAACTGAAGAAATTAGCCCAAGAAAAAAATAAGGCGTCGCTGTAGCAATAGATCTCAAGCTAAAAGAGCGGTTCAACTCTTTATTTATCCTAACACCAGATTCAGAATATGCGATTAGAGCTACAGTGTTGTCCCCCGACATTAAAATGAGATGGTTCAACACTTGGAATAAAGGGGAACCCAAGCATAATGAACAAGACATTTACAACTTGGCAATAAGACTTGTCGAAACTATTACAGTGGTTGATACTGACAATATACTTGAATCTGACACAAACAAAGGATTTTATGAATTTGATGGTAAGCTTACGAAAACACACCAAGCAGTTCTTTTCATATTTGATTTGGTTTTCAATATTGCATACAGATGAAATTGAATCCCAGATTGAAAATAATACCAACGATGAATCTTTCCACTCGAGCCGAATTGCGCAACAGTTCTTTCAATATTTAAATGATCCAGAATCTGGGGGCGACATTTGGAAAAAGTACCCTCTATTAAAAATAGCTTCTTTGCACTACAATACGCCGTTAACATCATCTGCTCCAGTAGAGCGGCTCTTTTCTTTTGCTGGAGTTGTAAACAATCCACGACGCCATGCTCTATCGGACCCTAATTTCGAAAGATTAGTCTTGCTTAAAGCAAATATAAATTTTTATACAACAAAATGATCCTAGGCTAGGAATTTGCGTTGATTTATTGTAATATGCTAATATAATACTTTGAATTTCGATCTGGATTAAAAATAGTACCTGAAGTTTCATCTAATTGGAGAAAGCACTTTTTATTACATAAATTATAATTGAATGATTCAGATCTAAAAACAACTGAATAATTTGTTAGTTTCAAATGGTCATTATAACAAATTTTGATTTATTTCATAGGTCTGTATGTTTCATACTGAGTTCCAAATATTCCGCCACAATGATAACCTGAATCGTAATCACAATTTGCCAGATTACGATTACAGTAATCGTAATCCTCCACATTTCACAATTACAATTACTGTAATCGTAATCGAAAAAAACCTGATAACAATTACAGTAATAGTAATCGTAAAGTTCACAGGATTACAATTACAGTAATCGTAATCATAAAAATTTCAATTACGATTAATGTAATTGTAATCATAAAAATTGTACGATTGCTATTACTGTAATCGTAATCTAACAAAAATATGATTACGATTACTGTAATCGTAATCGAATGAATGAAGGGATTACAATTACAGTAATCGTAATTGAAATGTAATCGTAATCCTAAGTTACCCAGCTCTGTTTTCAATAGATGATTATTCAAGTTGAATATATTGGAGAGTATTCAACACATGAGTTAGTATTTGGTGGTTGGATTTGGGTTAAATTAAGTAAAATTAACAGCCCTATTCCCATTTTGTTATACCTAACAATTGTTATACTTCAATAGACACAATTTTATCACTCCAAATTGTTATAGGTATGCACAGCCAACAGTAGCAATCGGAAAGCTTTTCTAGTTCACCATGTAAAAGGTATCAAAAAAGCTATCAAAGTTGTATTTATTTATTAAAAAATTAATACGAAATAAGTTGTTCAACTTGTATATAAGTTAAGTCTTTCAAACTTTAGCCTGCTACGGCAGTGCAGGTGCTTCATTGTTTATTTCACCTCAGAATGTTGCAGTTCCGACGCGAGGTAATGTCTATGTATGTTCAAAGCACAGTAGCGCCCCAAAATTCCAGTGAATAGGCAGCGCCGCACCTGATTTGAATACATATGTATATAAACATAGAGTATGTGCCTTCTGTTTAATTTGTGAACGGCTGAAGATCGTATGTACTTAGTTAAGTTAGGAACACAGACTCATCGGCACTACTGCTCTTCCAATAATTCCACTTATTAGGACCTCCTTTGCTTTTTAGACATCAAGAGCCGAGCCATATTATCTAACACATCCCTCTCATTCCTTCTGAAAATAGTGGAAGATTGTACGTCATTGTATGATGGCCATAGACTCCTAGACACTCTACAAGACTTCAAGCCCTTTACCCTATTATAAGCGTAAATTTCAAATTGAAATACCCCGCTGAGTGCACAGGAAGCATAGATAAAGACATAGCAGTGGTGTTGGAAATATTCTACCACCCCTTCCACCGGTAGTAGTGGTGCTGAAGAGCACACTGAGCATCATGGAACATCTATTAGAGTTTACTAATAGGCTGTATCGTATATCGCACAGAGCCAGAGCAGTGGTTGAATGACACCGCCCTTGCGCAGATTTGCTGTGGGTTCACTAGCTACAAGCTTTAGGATTACAATTTTCTACTACGAAGGCGCAGAGAGCATCTTGTAATTGCTTCCAGAGGCTCACCTCAATCCTACCTTTTCTTCGAAAATACGTCTTTCCGCATTGTCACATACTCAATAGGTCATAACAAAAATTATGACTATTGATATAAAAAGAGCTTTTGAATTTTTTCAAGCATACCTAAACATATCTATTATAACAATATTCATTGAGTTGAATTTTGTTATAGTTCAAGCATAGAGCTGTAAATTCAGTAAGTAAAAAACAAACTTTATTTTTTTAAAGTATCCATGACTATACATAAATGGGCTCAAGGCCAAGAATAATATTTAAATTTTTTTTTTTTATGAAGATTATTATTGTTTTATTTTTTTGTTTAGTTATTAAAAGTTTATATTTGAATAGAAAAGAAAAATGTTATTATTAAGAAAAGGAAAGGAAAGGAAAGAAAATCAAAAGAAAGGTGAGGAAAGGAAATAAAAGAAGAGTACGGAATAGAAAACAAAGGAAATGAACAGCAAAGAAACAATAAAATGGAATACAATAAAATAAGTATAAAAGGGGACTGTAGGAAGAAGAGGAAATATATTAAAGGGAAGAAACATTAAAGAATGGAAAGGAAAGAAGGCAAATAAAAAACACAGAAAATAATTCAAATAAAAAAAATAAGGTTTTGTGGTTGAATTTCTCTTGTAAAGGCATTCATC
The DNA here is from genome assembly GCA_949987695.1 of Merzomyia westermanni. Taxonomy (NCBI): domain Eukaryota; kingdom Metazoa; phylum Arthropoda; class Insecta; order Diptera; family Tephritidae; genus Merzomyia; species Merzomyia westermanni. The sequence continues at coordinate 136,930,638 of OX465288.1, forward strand.
TTTAGAATGATGGCTTATATTAAGTAAAGTATTAAAATTGTATGTCCTGTTATGTAAGCGGCCGCGCTTTTTTATTCCATGCTATTCTGTGTTTTGCTATATGTTATGTTATTTAATGAAACGCTAAGTAGTCGATTGATTTATCATACTATGCATGTACGGAATTTTTGAATATTTTTGTTAGTGTGAATTCCAACATGCATTGTTTAGTACCCATGTAGAAAGGGACTAACAAAAGTTCTCTCAATTGGCAAAAATAGTAAAGGCTTTTCTTCATTTAATCAGTTATTCTTTGCTTCAAATAATCCGGTTTTATTGTAACCTCTCTGGGTAGATTTTTTTACTTAAGGAATCAACTTAATCTAGTTTCATGAGTTTTCAGCTCAGAATTAATTTGAAATTTTATGAAAACAGTATTAGTTTAACCCTTCATTTGACATTAACTCTGAGCTATAAATATAAATTTTCGTTGTGCAAGTGGGTCTTAGATAAGGCATTTTTTTCGCACAGATTTGGTTGTTTTTTTTTTTTTTTTCTAAGATTTAAAAGTCACCCAGTCAGATTTTGTTAGTACCTCTCTTTACAAAAACGAATCAATAAACCATGAATGGAATGCATTTAGTACGTTGTATGCCAGTAGGTGCCAGGAATAAATTTTGCTTTGCATTTTAATTGCAGAGATACGGTACTATACTTATGGTAAACTTCTCCCAGCAAAATATTGAGCGACCAGTACCTAAAGAGTGTCATCCCAGATACCTCGTTAATGCTCTTTTGGGTTTTGAAATTGACGCATAATAAAATTTTTTAAGACTAACAACCGGGGCGATAGTTTTTGCTATATTTATGTAAACGTAGTCGTATAAAATTGTTTTATGATCCTCTTCTAGTTTTTCTAAGACTTGATAATTCCTCCAGCTAGATCAATTGTCATCGACTTCTTAACTAAGTAACAAGCTTCAAAGTTTTAGGTCAGTGCAAAATTATTTACCTAAAAATCGAAAGCAAATTTCAGCAAATCGATACATCTCAATCCCAAACGAGTTTTCTAACCATCTAAAGAGTTACGATTCTGCGGGACGTAATAGATGTGTTTCCTTAAATAATTATATTATATTACTTGGGATCAATAATAGTTCACCCACTGTAGTCGAAAGGGGTTTGAGTATGAAGAAGTGGGACATACAGTTACAAAAGAGCTGCAAGTAGTCCCAGATGTATTTGCTTTGCGAACTACTCACATTTTTTATAGGAATCCATAGTGTTAATGCGCATGCACGCACGAGAAAATATGCCAGGTGAAATGTTTTATTTTTTTATTCTTTTTTGCTCCACCCTTATTATATTTGTTGCCAAATCACGTTATTTACGCTCTCCCATACTTACAATGGTATTTAGGCGCTTTGTGATTGACTAATAAACACCTTTTAACGCATAAATCACTCATTGATAAAAATCTTTTAAAGCAATTTATTGGTTAACGAAAGTTTTTGTTAAGTAAGTGTACTGTGCCTTGAAAAATGATAAAATATAGGGAAAATCTTTTGTGAGCGAGTTGCAAAAGATCACTTGGTTAAATACTGATATACTGATAAAACGATGATAGCAACTCTAGTCCTGTCCTTCGCAAAGTAGGCTCGTGGCCATAGAGGTAAAATATGGAATTAACACGATCGATATGGTACTCGTTTTCTCTATCGGTCTAAAAATATCGTGTGCCCGTATAATCGGCAGCCAGCGTGGTATAGTGGTGGTGTGCTGCCCTGCCATACTGAAAATACTAGGTCGAAATTATTTTAAAACGTGGTTGCTCGTCGGCCCTAGTTGGCAATCCAGAATTCTCCCAGTGGTTAAAATTCAACCAAAACAGCGCGAAGAAAACTTTTACAGACATCCATTTTATTCAAATATATTCACTGTTTTATTTTATTTTATTTTATTTTATTTCATTTTATTTTTATAATATTATTTTGTGTTATTTATTTTTATTTTATTTAAATAAATTTTTAATTTTTTTATTTTTTTTATTCAATTTTTTTATTTTTTATTTGATTTTATTTGGTTTATTCTATTTTATTTTATTTTATTTTATTTTATTTTATCTTATTTCATTTTTTTTATTATTTCATTTTATTTTATTTTATTTATTTCATTTTGTTTTATTTTGTTTTATCTTATTTTGTTTTATTTTATTTCATTTCTTATCTTATTTTATTTTATTTTATTTTATTTTATTTTATATTATTTTATTTTAATTTATTTTATTTATTTATTTTAATTTAAATTAATTTAATTTATTTTATTTGATTTTTTTTTTATTTTATTTTATTTTGTTTTATTTTATTTTATTTTATTTTGTTTTATTTTATTTTATTTTATTTTATTGCTATTTAAGAGGTGTTCCTTCCATAATATATGTGAGTACATGGTACATCATGAATTCGCCGTTTTCGTTTTACAAGAGTTTGCCCCGGGCGTTAAACAGTGCATCATTCCTTGATAAAATTGTCGGACCCCTTTAATTTAGCAGTTAGTTCAAGCTATTCGTACTCCTGATTTGACAGAAAATTTGTAATTTTTGTCTTATGGAAAAGGTCTCGAGTTTTACTCACAATCGAGTTTTTCTTGCTTTCAAGGTAAATCAGCTTAATATACCGCAATATAACAGTCAACGTAGATGGAAGCATATATGTATATCTTAGAAGCCACCAACACTCTACTGCAGTACACAGAACCTATCAAAAAGATAGACATTCTATCAATCACTCCACTGCTCAGCAGCGATCAAAAAAGGCAATCACAACTTCGTCTCGCTCATGTCTGACGTGTCATATGAATAATGTCTTCATGCTGTCGAAATGTACAGCAAAGCAGATGATTTGCGCTGGACTAAACTTCAGCTTATGGCTAGCTTATCTCTCCACTGTACTCTTACGATATTTACAAGCAAGAAATGCGCAAAATTTACATAGTGGGTTTTGCGATATTTGCACCGAGATAAACTTCCACACCAAAATTACTTATGCCACGCACATCACACATATCGCCGGCATACGGCTAACTGATGGAGTATAATCGTTGGCAATTAACATTAACACAACGCATAATACGCATAATCAAAACATACAAACAAAGTTTATGATTCAATGCATTTCAAAGGTAAATAATAACTTCATAGCGAATTGCATAAAGAAATTGTCGTTGCAAATTATGACTTCGTTCAGTGCGCTGAAGACGATGGTGAGTGAGGCTTTTCATGCGATACCACAATTAATAACTCAACAATGAACATCGTGAAAACATATTTATGATGAATAAAATGAGGATGGGGCCGTGTGCAGAAGTCCACGCAAGTGGGGAAAGTTTCTGATCGCCATTCACCTGGGAATGGCCAGAGCGATTCTTTTGCATGCGGTTCAAGCAGCTCACTACTTCCGGGATTTGCGCCCAAGTATCCACCGAACACCCGTTTGGTGGTGAGCTAAACGTGAGAAGGCGACTACCTGGTAAGGCCACTCCGACATAATCGGTTTAAGGGCTTGCTGGGGGGTTCAAACAGCAGCGTCTGATCACCATGTGGTGCGGCTGCAAGCGGGCGTCTGTCTTGGATCAAGCGGCTCGCTATACAAACGTGTAATAGAATTCAACTTCCCGTGAAACGGGTTATGCGTTGGGTTTGGGACCCACCACATAAAACAACGTTCCAATGAAATTCAACAACAAAGCCTCGGATATGAGAACCCCTTTTTTAGATGACAACACCCGCAAACGAAATAAGGATTATGAGATAAGGGCATGTACCTGGAATGTCCGGTCCCTTAATGGGGAAGGTGCCGCTGCCCGCTTGGTTGAGGTCCTGAGGAAAGCAAAAGCTGACATCACCGCCATACAAGAGATGCGATGGACGGGGCGAGGAACTACGATCAGAACACCTTGTAACACCTACTGGAGTGGGCATGAAGACAAGCGCAGATTCGGCGTGGGATTTGTGGTGGGAGAGAAACTCCGTCACCGAGTACTGTCGTTCACACCCGTGAACGAGCGTCTCGCAGCAATCCGCATAAAAGTACGATTTTTCACCATATCGTTTATCTGCGCTCATGCACCGGCGGAAGAGAAGGACGACGTGGAAAAGGATGCATTCTACGAGCGCCTGGAAGAAGCATACGAGCGCTGCCCCCGTCATGATATCAAAGTCGTGCTTGGCGACTTTAACGCCAGGGTGGGTAAGGAGGGTGTATTCGGCCCCACTGTCGGGAAGTTCAGTCTCCACGATCAGACTTCGCCAAATGGATTCAGGCTGATCGACTTCGCCGGTGCCCGAAACATGGTCATATCTAGCACTAGGTTTATGCACAAGAAGATCCATCAAGCTACATGGCTGTCCCCCGATCGAAAAACACGCAACCAGATCGACCACGTTGTGATAGACGGACGGCATGCTTCCAGCGTTTTAGATGTTCGCACAATACGAGGACCTAACATCGACTCTGATCACTACCTAGTAGCAGCCAAGATTCGTACTCGCCTCTGTACGACAAAACAGGTGCAACAAAAAACGCAGGGAAAGCTGGACGTCGAAAAGCTGCAATCGCAACAGACCGCCAATTATTTCGCAGATCGCCTCTCACACCTGCTCCCGAGAGCACAATTCAACCTAGTGGAATGCATGAGCAGTGGGATCATATCTCAGGAGCACTCCGTACCGCAGCCGAAGAAGTAATTGGATTCCGGCGAATGCGAAGAAACAACTGGTATGATGATGAAGAGTGCCGCGCTGCAACGAAAAGAAAGGACGAAGCCTACAAGGCAACGCTGAGATCGAATGCAACGAGGAGTGTGTGTGAACACTACCGCGAGTTGAAGAGGGAAGCGAGGCGGCTTTTCCCGGCGAAAAAAGAGAGGCAGAAAAGCGTGAAATAAAGGAGCTTGAGGAGCTGGCCAAAGGGAATAATGCCCGAAAATTCTATCAAAAAATTCGGCGAATGACAGAAGGTTTTAAACCCGGGGCAAACTCCTGTAAGAATGAGAACGGCGACCTGGTGGCCGATGTTCAGAGAGCACTCAGAATATGGAGGGATCACTTCTCTGCCCTTTTAAGTGGAGAAACTGAGCAAGAAACCAAAGAAGATGCCGAACCCGAGCCCACAATCGAAGATGATGGAATTGACGTTCCACAACCCGACTATAATGAGGTGCGAATAGCAATATCCCGATTGAAAAACAATAAAGCAGCTGGCGCTGATGGTTTGCCTGCTGAGCTATTCAAACACGGAGGCGAGGAGCTGGTAAGGCGCATGCATCAGCTTCTATGCAGAATATGGTCGGATGAATGCATGCCTGAAGATTGGAATCTAAGTGTTCTCTGCCCAATCCACAAGAAGGGCGATCCTGCAAACTGCGCCAACTATAGCGGAATCAGCCTTTTAAATATCGCATTTAAGGTCCTATCAAGCGTATTGTGCGAAAGACTGAAGCCTGATGTGAACAGACTGATTGGACCTTATCAGTGTGGCTTCAGACCTGGTAAATCTACCATCGACCAAATTTTTACAATAGGCCAAATCTTGGAAAAAACCCGTGAAAAGAGAATCGACACACATCATCTCTTTGTTGATTTTAAAGCCGCTTTCGATAGCACGAAAAGGAGCTGCCTATATGCCGCTATGTCTGAATTTGGTTTCCCCGCAAAACCTATACGGCTATGCAAAATGACCTTGAGCAACACCGCCAGCTCGGTCAGAATTGGGAAGTACCTCTCCGAGCCGTTCGAAACTAAACGAGGTTTCAGACAGGGTGACGCCCTATCGTGCGATTTCTTTAATTTAATGCTGGAGAAAATAATACAAGCTGCAGAACTTAACCGCGCTGGAACAATATTTTATAAAAGCGTGCAACTGTTGGCATATGCTGACGATATTGATATCATTGGCCTTAACAACCGCGCCGTAACTTCTGCTTACTCCAAATTAGAAAAAGAAGCGGGAAAGTGGGATTGGTGGTGAACGAGGGCAAAACGAAGTACCTTCTGTCATCATGCAAAGAGTCAGCGCATTCGCGCCTTGGCAACCAAGCCACTGTTGGCAGCAATAATTTCGAAATAGTAAAGGACTTCGTTTACCTGGGAACCAGCATTAATACCAACAATAATGTTAGCCTAGAAATCCGACGAAGAATCACTCTTGCAAACAAATGCTACTTCGGACTGAGTAGGCAATTGAAAAGTAAAGTCCTCTCTCGACGAACGAAAATAACACTCTACAAGTCACTCATCGCACCCGTCCTGCTATATGGTGCAGAAGCGTGGACACTAACAACATCTGATGAGGCGGCTCTGGGAGTATTCGAGAGAAAGGTTCTTCGAAAGATTTGTGGACCTCTACGCGTTGGCGACGGCGAGTACCGAAGAAGATTTAATGATGAGCTGTATGAACTTTACGCAGACGCCGACATAGTTCAGCGAATTAAAACACAGCGGCTCCGCTGGCTAGGCCACGTAGTGCGAATGAGCGAAGATGCTCCAGCCCAGAAGGTATTCTTATCGGCACCCGCCGGTGGAAGCAGAGGAAGAGGGAGACCACCACTCCGATGGAAGGACCAAGTGGAGACCGATTTGCGATCCCGCGGTGTTTCCAATTGGCGCCAGTTGGCGCAACGAAGAAACGACTGGCGAGCTATGTTGGACGGTCAAAATCGCCTAAGCGGTTAGATGACCATTTAAAGAAAAGAATGTTAGCCTAGAAATCCGACGAAGAATCACTCTTGCAAACAAATGCTACTTCGGACTGAGTAGGCAATTGAAAAGTAAAGTCCTCTCTCGACGAACGAAAATAACACTCTACAAGTCACTCATCGCACCCGTCCTGCTATATGGTGCAGAAGCGTGGACACTAACAACATCTGATGAGGCGGCTCTGGGAGTATTCGAGAGAAAGGTTCTTCGAAAGATTTGTGGACGCGTTGGCAACGGCGAGTACCGAAGAAGATTTAATCGTGAGCTGTATGAACTTTACACAGACGCCGACATAGTTCAGCGAATTAAAACACAGCGGCTTCGCTGGCTAGGCCACGTAGTGCGAATGAGCGAAGATGCTCCAGCCCAGAAGGTATTCTTATCGGCACCCGCCGGTGGAAGCAGAGGAAGAGGGAGACCACCACTCCGATGGAAGGACCAAGTGGAGACCGATTTGCGATCCCGCGGTGTTTCCAATTGGCGCCAGTTGGCGCAACGAAGAAACGACTGGCGAGCTATGTTGGACGGTCAAAATCGCCCAGGCGGTTAGATGACCATTTAAAGAAAGAAGAAAATGAAGTTCGCTTTACTCAAACATAAAAGTCGAATATTTCTTCGAACCTATGCGCACCTAGTAAAGTTCCTCAGTAAACTACTCATTCTGGAAGAAATCAACGAGGTGTATACGTGGAGCAGGCGTGTTAATAGATATATAGTCTCCCCGTCACTTTGGAAGCCTTAACACCATCGTATCGCGTGCATTCTGTAGATTCATTCAAAAACGTACCTAAATACATTGGTTCTCGAATGAATAAAAATACACATTTTTATACAACAAAGTACTTGAATATTTGTAAATGAATAATTTGGCATGATATATCTCCGAGTAGAGTAATGCAGAGCTTCTCTTCCAATTTGTAGTGAGAGGCTTCTAATTTTGTCCTACAAATTTGCTAGACATACTTGTTTAATGTCGACTCCCAATGTCATTTACCAATACAGATTAAATTGTACTGAGCAGTTTTTTTATAACTGAAATACACTCGGTGGGTTGACAACCACTGCCGAGGATCGAATCCGTTTTGAAAGAAAACAGTTTCTTAATGGTATTGATGTTAACTGTCCCGGTACTAGAACCTAGTACATTGCGGTATAAAAGGCCATTAAATGGTAAGCCATAAAGCTAAAGTAGACAATCTCAATCTCAAATTACCTCTTAACAGATTTAGAAGTATGGGTCGCCTTGGGAAAACATGTGGCTTAACTTACTTTAATAGCGCATAACCGTCTAAACAGTTTTGGCCAACATAACGCGCCAGTATTTTATTCGCTCTACCAACTGGGTCTAATTGGAAAGACCACGGGATCGTAAGTAGGCGTCCACTTGGTGCTTCCATCAGAGTGGCGATCTCTTTATTTCTCTGCTTCCACCAGCATGTACCGATAAGAATGCCTTAGAAAAGCTACTAGCTTACTTCTTTATGACCCCACCAGAGCACTCAGCGTTGCTAACGTACATTTCGAACTATTTTAGAATAAACTTAGTTTCAGGCAATGTTACTAATATCCTGAATAACCATCTCATAGTGAAGTGTTCGATAGAAGCCTTTGCAAGGGCATACGAGTTTTCACAAGTAAATGTTGATGCCAGAAATCCACTAGCAGTATCTGTGAACCGCTACCGAGGGACGACGACTTGCGACGCCAAATGGGGTTCGAGCCCACTAACAAAGGTTTTAAAGCGAGCACACTGCCACTGCCATATGGACTAACTATTACTACGAAAAAGCACTTGCCTGAGCTCCAGTGAGTAAGCCCACGCATCCACACATGTGTCGTGCTGTCGAAGGGATGCTAGAATGACGGTAAGGTAGGTCATACTGCCAATGCAGAATGCCATGTGCGCATATTTTTATTGTTTATTATGTGTTTATTGTGTATTGGTTTTATTGCTGCTTCTTTTGGTGATCAGCAAGAGATCACCAGCCAAACACACTACGTTTCGCTTCTCCTTTTTCAGCTCCAACAATATCAGTCTGCTTGTGTCTTTTTGTTGTTGTTAACATTTAAAAGTCATTTTCTGCGAGGCCAAAGTGTGAATATAATTTAACGTGCGCAATTTTCAATATCTCAAACTGAAAGATTATTTATTATCCTTGATTGGTTTTCAAGTGATCATAAAGTAAGTGATCGTTTTACGCTTCAACCAACAAAGTTGTATCTTGTTTGGGCTCGAGTAGAACACACATACACCTATAGTAGGGTGTCACGCTGAAAAAAAGTTCTACATTTGTCTATGGAATTATAAAGTTTAGTGTTTTAAGAGACCTGTGGAAATGCTACGAAATGTATTTAGATTTTGGGGAGCTGCAAAAAAGTTATTGTGGGGTTAGTCTTGAAATACAAAGAAATTTGTTTATCCCATAAAAAAACATTAAAAAAAATGTCTTCCGTACGAAAAGTGAGACGTTCTCGTGTATCGACGATTCAGTGGAATTTTATCCAATTTCAATATATTTTCAAAAGAACGCCCGATCTCAGAATTTGTTTTTAGATTGTCCCATCTCAAGTTCACTTTATGAAAGTACAACTGTAGTTTATGTAATTATGTATTTGCTTTGCTGCATTTTATAATTTTCATTGTTATTGGCTTGATTGCGCTCAAATAAAAGTTGCTAGAAAACCACAACACATGTCAAATCGTCAAATATTTGGATTTGAATAAAATTTATTGAGGAGTTTCCTTTTATCATAGAACGAAGTTATGCAACACAAAAAAAAATTATTCATCCAAATTGTTGGAATCGATGCTTTCTGATTTGAATGAAATACGAAGTTTCTAAAGTTACCTATGTAAATTTTAGTTTTTCAATATTTCGAAAGCTAAAGCAGTTAAAAAATTAACTTTGCACAATCAAAGGGAATACTTTGGGGTATAAAAAAAATCTAATTTTAGAAAATTTTAAATTTTTCGAATTCAAAAAAAAAAAAGTTCGCCATTATTTTTTGGAACCAAATTTTTTGTATTATAACTCTGGTATATCTTAAGATATCCTGATTCTTCAGAAATGTGTTTTTCGTTTTTTCAAAAATATGAGTTATATATATAGTTTTTTAACTCTAGTCGATTTCAATTAGTTAAGCACAAAATTACTTAAATTTGATAACTGAATTTTTTTTTCGTGCTCGTGGAAGGTAAAACCAAACAAATGTTCTAAAATTAGAAGTTTTAAACTTTTTTTAAATATTTTTTCTGTAATAAAGTGAAATTTTAAAATTGCATAGCCTTCAAGAAATTCGTTTCGCAAATCGAAAGGGGTGGATTCCAATTGTTTGATGATTTGACGTGATATTACATATTTTCTTCTAGGCTGAAATGCTAATGTATTTTAAAAAGTAATCCCAAAGTAAGTACTTTGAGATTGAGCTCAAAACAGGTTATATATCAAAATATAAATAACTTTTCCCTGCACAGTAAGCAATTTGTAAGGATATCGCGTGCACTAAGCTGTTTCGATAGTAATGTATAACTACTTTTAGCCTTCGTACCAAGGTTTTCAAAATACAGACAATTAACAGTAGTTTTTTACGGCATCCTAATTATGTGCCTCTTCTGCGAGAGTCAAATATAACTCAAAGAAATTTTGGCGGACAAGCTCCTTTTCTCGTGTCGTGATAAGGCAGAAAATACGCGCTCAAACAAGCATATTTTGTGAAGACTATTGGTTTTATTTTCCTCAGCTTTTCTGTTTAATTTTGAATACTACTGACAGACGGGAAGCTCCTTCCACTTTGGCTAGAAATGTGATCCTTCCAGATCTTGAAAAAGCCTGGAAATTATTAACCGACGTGGAACATCTACGAGCTCATCCCGTTGGTCTTTGTGATGGTGCTATGAATTTTATGGAATCCAGAAATAAAGATCTTCTTGGAAGTTTATTCCTTCGGACCTAATTTGGAAGCTTCGGCCTAGTTTATGGCTTTGCGAACTTGGAAGATTTTGAATTCCTCCTGCAATTTGGTTTGCTTATGTTGTGGAATCAATATCCATTAGCTGTGCTGACGTGATTTCTATGAAAACACTCCAGTTCATTTTGTTCAAGTTGATGCAGGGGGTCTATCTTTTGTGCGAAAGATTTAATGCCATCGTAGACAAGCTTATTTGACCTTATCAGTGTGGCTTTAGACTCAGTAAGTCTGCCATCGACCAGATCTTCACGAGATGCCAACTCCGGGAGAACCCCCATGATAAGAGAATCGACACGTACAATCTATTTGTCGATTTCAAAGCCGCCTTTGACACTGCGAAAAGGAGTTGCCTGTATGCTGCCATGTCTGAATTTGACTTTCCTGCAAAGCTTATACGACTATGCCAAATGATGTTGAGCAATACCAACAGCTCCGTCAGAATTAGGACCTCTTCGAGCCATTAGAAAACCAACGATGCTTCAGCCAAGTCGACTCTACCGTGAAGCCCGTGGAATTTCTGGTATATGCTGATGATTATATCATTGGCCTTAACAACCGCACCGTAAGTTCTACCATCTCTGGCCTGAATATCGAAGCGAAGAAAGTGGGTCTTGCGGTGAAGGAGGCGAAGTATTTGCTGTCTTCAAAGAAAGAATCTGCGCACCTGCACCCGTTACTATTGCTAGTTACAAATTTGAAACTCTAAGTGACTTCATCTATTTGGGAATCAGGGAGAAATTTAACTCAGAATCCCTCTTGCCAACAAGTGCTACCTTGCACTGAGTGGAGTAGCTTTACGCAGATCTGACCATAGTATAGCGAATTAAAGCCCAAAGACTCCGCTGACTGGGTCATGTTATGCGAATGGACAAAGAAGCTCCAACGCAGAAGGTTTTCCGAACTACACACGAATTTGACTGCAGAAGAAGAGTGAGGACTCGACTGATTTGGAAAAGATAACTAGAAGATGACTTGAACTCCCTTGGTGTTTCCAATTGGCGTCAGTTATCGATAAAAAGAATGACTCACTGCTTCGATATGCAAAGGTCAGATTCGCCTAGGCGGCTAAGCGCCAAGAAATAATGTAACCGGCTTTAGCTTATTTTTTAGCCTTGAACTTGATCTATGTACTTGAACTTAGTCAAATCCTCTGACTTTTATTAATATATTTATGTTTAGACGTTGTTCTTACAGCAACCATTTCAACATTACTGCTACGCACAAGTGTAAACACAGGCACGTTAAATATGACAAAAACCACCTCAAGGGCCAATGTCACTCAATTGCCAATGTTGCTGATGATACTCACTTACCAATTTCTATGTACTATTGCTCAAGACTGTTACGTACTTGTTTTTGTAGCACTAGATCGCGTTCTAACAGTGAAAACTGCATTTGACGCTCATGAAGTGCAATAATACAATAAATGACCGAGGAGTGTAGGGAGAGATTTACTAATTTTTTTCTGTTTTGTAGCAACTGCAAATAGACAACAAACAAGCAATACCACTAATTGCAAATTGCTCACCTGCAGCCAACAGCAACAACTCTACGAACAAGTAAAGAACATTTTTCAAGTTTCGAATTCGGATGAAACTGAATATAATATACCCTAGTGCAGAGTGCATTCAAAACAAAATTTCAAGGAAAAAAGCTGGCCTCCATATTTCCATACTTGTAGGAGCGATATTATCCCAAACTTAAATGGTATACAATCCCAATGCGAAAATCGGAGCTGTCACTTTCGAATTTAGTTAACAGTGGGTAAATTGGAGCAAATCCGATAAAAAAATTTGGACTTAAAATTTAAAAGTTTCATGGATTTTTGTAATTTTTTAAACTTTTATTTATTAAATTAAAAATCTTTTAAGTACTACTACTAGTGATTATTTATTTCTTTATGTTTAAATTTGAAACCTAATTTTAAAATGGGTTTCAAACTAAATAGAAAAGTTTAAACGTTCTGGCGATAAGGAAAGAAAATAGATTTTAGTTTGAAAAGGAACGAAACCAAATTGGGACTGTTTCACTCAACGGAAATAATTTTTTTTATATTTTGTATTGTGCGAGATGTTTAATTTTGTTTTACAATTTATTTTATATTACTCATATTATTATTGAGGATGCTTTGGAAGATGTTTTGAAGACATTAAAATATTTTTAAATGTTTTTTTAACGTCATTCGTGCTTACCATTAAAAAAAAAACAAATAGCAGCTATTATGACGATGGTAGGAAATAATCCGATTTGGAATTTGGCGTGTTTATAAGCGCGTAAATGAATCGGCTCAGTGCAGTGAAAATGAAATATAATGGTGCCCAATGGCACCCCCCTGCATAAAAAAAGGCGGCTAGCCGAGCACACCCGGAATAAATTTACTTCCGAAATCTTGCATTACATTGGTTCGCCGAATCATATTCATCGAAAGTAAAGACACTAACCATTGTGCTTCATGGATGGTTTGTTTGTTTGAGTAGAAACACAAATAAATAGGAAAGGTTATGGGAAGTGAGCGCAAAATGACAATTATATTCCGAGAATATGTGCTTCATATTTGTTTGTTTGGGTAACAACAAAATACTCGGAAAAGGTTTAGGGGAGTATCAAAAATGTGGGCGACTATTTCCAAATATGATGAACAGGCTTACCAGGCTTACACACGATTTGTGTAACCTTCGCTGTTTCCGGCGAAAAAAAATTAATTACAAACCAGCTGGCGGCTTCCGATAGCATTATAGTTGCACCATGTTCTGTAATCAAAATTGAACGTGCATACAAATTCGGTAAGTTTAGAAATTTTTTAAAAATGTGAGAATGAAAAGGAATTAACTCTGTGTGTTGTGGAGTTTTGTACTATAGCTTATGGCAAACCTAGAGCGAAATGTTCCTGATGAAAACATTTATGTATATATTTCGTAAAATTTGGTTTAATTAGAGTGGATACCTGAAAAGCTCTCTAGTCTAGTCCAAGCAAACTCATCAGTAATAGAACTCCGCTTGATGTTTTAATAAAAGAAACGTTATGTCGACTTTGCCGACTTCTTATACAACAATCTTGGTGTTATTGTCTTTGTAGCGAGAGCCCCAAGATCAGGCGAAGGTTTTTGTAAAAGAAAACTCCTGTATCATAATAGCCTCACCACAGACCGAGAAACTTAAAAACTCCTTAGCCCATATGAAAAAATGCAGTCCTGTTACATAATAATTACAAATCCTAATGGTTACCGGTTTGATTAATTACTTTCTTGAGAATCCATTTTATGATTGATTACCAATTACTTTCAATTTTTAATGATCATTTTCCACTTAATTAAATAAATAACCAAAAAAATCATAATTTTTTAGGATTATTAAAAAAAATCTAAAATAATCCAAAATGATGAAAAAAAAAATAGTTTCGATTATTTCTGATTTTTTGAAATAATTTTTTGATTATTTTGGATTTTTTTCGGTATTGTTGCTGAAGCACATATACATATATACAATACCGGAAAAAAACCAAAAATACTTAAAAAAAAAAATAATCAAAAGTAATCAAAGCCACTTTTTTGATTATTTTTGATTTTTCTTGATAATTTTATTTTTTTTTTTTATTTTTTCTAATCGTAATCCATTCATAACTGCCTTTTCTTGAAATCCCATTAAAATAATCATTACCAATTAAAAAAGCCTTCTAATTAATTGATTACTGATTATTAATCAAATTTAACAGGTCTGGAAAAATGTGATGTAAAAAATCGTTTTGTGAATATTCGATTAACCGTAAAAGGTACGGTTAACAGAATAAGCGAAAGTGAGCGGTTAAACGAATAGTCGACAACTTTCGACTACTTTAATATTGCCAAGCGAATAACTGTAGTCGACATGTCGCCTTCTCAAAAAGCTTAGACTAAATAAATAAAATTTGGATAAAGATTTAACACGATGTGCTCCTAAGTTTCTTGTAAAGTTGTAGTATTACAAATTTAACAAGCGAAACTGGGTATAAAAAACTTCAACTCCAAAGACACAATATAAAAACTGAGAAAAGAGAATGACACTGCCACATATCGATATTACATATAGTAGTTGTTGTATTGTTATTTTGTTGTTCCACAAGTCTTACTATTGCTCTGCGCTTTCCGACGGTGCAGTTGTCATTCTTTACCGACATTTTGAGCAAATATTTCAGAAGAAAAGCTAGTCAAGGCACATCACCCAAAACATCAGTGGCTTAAGTCAACAGATGCACCCGTTGTGGCCACCTCGATGTGTTAGTCAGTCGCAGTTTGCCTTTTGCTATTTGCTGTTTTAGTTGCTCGTGGCACAAGTTGCCTTAGAAGGCGTTGTCATTTGCACAGACTTTTGCAAATACAATACAAGTTGAGAAAATGAAGTAGAGTTCAGGTTTTGCTCTTTGGCTTCTCTACAACTCAGTTTATTTCTCTGTTGCAGGCTCAAACACTTCTGCAGCTTTGCCTTGTCCGCCTATCTGCGTAAACTGGCGCTTGCCTGCAACATAATGCGATCTTGCTAATGCCACTTCATTCGTCTTGTACTCACACATTCACGTAGGGGGTGTGCTCTGAAATGGGCTTATTGAAATGCCCACACCATTTTGCATGAAGAAAAATTCACTTGCGTCTATATACCAAAGTGGAAGTGTATGTGTACTAAAGTAATATGGTGTCATTTTTCATATTCTAAAACTATTGTGGCACTCATGAGTATATGTACGTACTGCATTTAGTATACGGTTTGTTGTCAAAAAACACTTTTTATACCTGGTTGTGCTTAACACGCAAAGTTTTTGTCTACTACCATGTGGTCATATCTTATAAATAAAAATGAATGTGTGTCTTTAATAGGCGTCGAAAGTACTCAACTGATCTTTATGAAATTTTCACAGTAGATTCACGGGTTCACTGGTTACAGCATAGACTATATTAATTTTGAAAAAATAGGCGTTGACACGCCCCCATGATACATAAAATATTAATATTTCATAGTATATATGTTGTTTCTTCTCTCTGCCAACTGGAGACACCGCGAGATCGCAAATCGGTCTCCACTTGGTCCTTTCATCTGTGTGGCGGTCTCACCATCTTCTTTCATTCGCACATCAGTCATTTCAGTCAACTTTTATGAAAAAGTGGTGGCCATGCGGACGTTTTTGCTTATTTCCACTGGGCATACTTTCAACAACAATAAACGGTGCCAAGCCCATTTTCCAAAATTAAAAAAAAATCTTTAATAAGATCATCAGGTCGCTGTAACTACCAAATTCTAACATTCTATCTACATCGGTGAAGGAGATATGGCATGTTCTGTTTACCTACCTCCCTGTTAGAAAACTTTTGTTCAAAAGTGGGCGTGGTCGTTTGCTTATGTTCAGTAGGCGTACTCTACACGTCTATAGTATGCAGCGTGTCAAGTTTCCGAACTCTATCTTACACTGTTCTGAAGTCAGTTGAATTTGAAAATTGCTTGATTCGTAGGTGGGCGGTGCCACACCCACATTCCAAAATTTTGCAAAAATCATATAAAGATTAGAGATTTGATGTAACTGCCAAAATTTATATTATTCTGCCTGTATCAGTCAAAGAGGTATAGGTAGTATAGGATTTCCACCTTCTTTTCAGATAACTTTTATGAAAAAGTAGGCGTGGTCGAGAAGTGATTTCGCGTGTATATATCACAACAATAGTATGCCTCCTACCAAGTTTCGTTTTTCTAGCATAAACGGTTCTGAAGTTATTAACAGTCGAAGTTTGAAAATTTGTTCACTCATATGTGGGCGGTGCCACCCCTTTTTTCCAAAAATTTGATAAAATCGTGAATACAAGTAACAAGTAAAGTTATCAAGTTTTTTTATTGTAGCTGCTTTAATTTCTAAATTATCTCACTTTATACGTTATTCGAAATTTTAGATATGGAAAAAAGAGGCGTGGTTATGGTTCGAGTTCGCCCGTTTTAAATAGAAACCTACCTTGGCCGGAGAGTAACCTGTGTGGATCAAAAGTACCGAAACGATCTTTATGAAATGTTCACAGTATATTTATCGGATCAGTAGATATAGCATAGGCAACATATAGTTTATGGAAAAGTGGACAGTACGACCCCCCCTAGGGTGTCTAAAGTTGAGACTCGTCACAACTGCGAAATGATATGGCTTAGATTAATGATATTTGGAATCTGTGTGCTTTTAACAAGATATGCAACTATAACTTTAAAAAAGTGGGCGGTACCGATCCATATGTGTTTGTGTTTTTTTCATAGACGATCAAAGTAATAAACGGAAAAGAAGTGGAATAGACTAGTAGTAGTAAGGGAGATTAAATTAGGAAAATTAAGAGGATAAAGAAGTGACTATGAAAAGAGGAAGGGGGAAAAAAAGAGCTGAAGAAGAAGGAAGAAATGGGTAGGAAAGAAAGTACAATTTGTCAAATGTAGGCAAGCCAATTTCCGGGCAGTACAACGCCTGCTTGGTCTACTAGTTATTTATATAAAAAACTCTATAACTTAGAGGGAAGTACTAATTGTGTGATATTCCTGTAGACTGACAAATCAATATTGACCAGAAATACAGAATAAGCCGTGCTCTAGTAGTGCAAACTTCGTTCAGCTCAACATAACTCTTTCCAATTAAGCTGTCCACTTAGCCCAGAGCATTTACAGCAATTTCTCAATTATATGAACTTTTAATCAGCGTAAAATCTCAATTTCTATATCAAATTAAAGTCTATCAAAGCTTTGCCTAATTAGTCATGACACAAAAGTACAAATAAACTAGCAAACAATTAAAATAAACATGGCAACATATTGCTATTCATATCAACTAACTCTGTTGGTGCCAATCAAACAAATATACACCAATATTTAGGCAAGGCAGACAGCGTAAGACAGCGCGTGGCACGCCCATCAGTAATATGTAAAGCTGGTGAAGCAAACAAGCAACAACATAAATTAAGATACAAATTTGTATGGTTAAACAAACATTCAACAGGGAGCAGCGCGCAACATACAATGGGCATAGATAAATTATTGGGGATAGATGAACAGCTTAACAAATGGGCGGATAGTTACTTATACATGCACATTAAAATCTATATACATCAATACTTTTGTAAGTGGATTCGTAAGTTATGAAGAAAAAAAACGCGCACTCATTCCTAATAAAAAGAAGGTCTGTGGATTACACCGAGTAAAAAGAAATTATACAAAATGAAGAGTTAATCTTGTTTTTAACGCCTGCGGCGGAATAAACTTTCGAATAAGTAAACAAACTTATTTAGCTTCTTTTTTAATTCGTTTCTCTTAAAATGAGCCTAAAAATAGATGTTAAAAACATCTGCACAGTGTAACGCGAGTGGCTAAAAACTTCAAAAAATAAATTTAGTTGAGAACATTTAATTAACAGACTACAGATACTTCGAGCCCTTAGAATATATTGCTCTTGGAAATCGGTTTAAAGCCACACGTACTTTTTTATACCTGGTAGTGCTACGCACGCAAGGTATATTAACTTCATTCACCTAACGGTAGTAAGTAACGGCATAAACGAATCGAGATATATATTGATTTATAAATATCAAAATGTTCCGTTTGTCCGTCCGTCTGTTAACACGATAACTTGAGTAAATTTTGAGATATCTTAGTGAAATTTTGTATGCAGGTTCCTTGACACTCATCTCCGAGCGCTATTTAAAATGGACGAAATCGAAGGATAGCCACGCCCACTTTTTATACATATAATATTTTCGAAAATACACACAAAAGTGATTATTCAATACATAATAGCCTCATAAGGATAAAATTTGGTGTGTACAATAACATTAAGGCAGAAAACCAACTTTTCAAGAAGTTTTTGAAAATGGGCGTAGCACCGCCCACTTTTGATTTAGTCAAATTTATAAATATTATTCATCATAAATCAAAAACTTTTCATGACGAAATTCAGCACACAGATTTCCACAAAAAATGTTCCGGTGGCGAAATGGGCGAAAAGTATCATATATATATTTAAAAGGCAATAACTTTGCATAAAATAGCTTTATATCAATTCTATTTCACTTTAGAAGTGTCGCTGAGCGAAGATATTCGTAAAATATAAATTTTCGAAAATGGTTGTGGCCTCGCCCCTTTTATAGTGTATCATTTCACAAAACTTTTTATGCCATAACTCCGAAAAACAATTATTTGTCGAGACGAAATTTGGCGAAAATGTGGAGTATATTAATGTCAGTTTTTTGTAAAAATGGGCGAAATCGGTTTAAGGCGACGCCCAGTTTTTTAACATAGTTCTGAAAAATTTTTATGTAATATTTAGAAAGCGATATTTCTCTAACTATGCAAGCTATATCAACAAGATCATGCACACATAACAAGCTTTTTAAGCAAAACTCGATCGCAGAAAAATTTTATGGATTTTGCGAAAGTAGACGTGGCGCCGCCCACTTTTCAGCATAAAAATTCTACTATTTTCAAAGGTGATTGCTTGTAGTTTCAACTAGATATTTCAATCAAAATCAGTCAGCCAAAAATTAGGCAGATCGGATACCACGCAAATAAAATATTCGGCCAAGTTTTTAATACCCCACTGCAACATGAACATAAATCAATTGTAAATATGAGAAGAAAAAAAAAATGGGACCATCAATAAGTATATAACGTTCGGCTCCCCCCGAACTTAGACTTCCCTACTGGTTTTGCATTCAAAACTTCCCAATTAATGCCAGTTTACTAATCCAATTTTACACTTTGATTGACCATACGGCCTTTAAAACAAACTTTGAAAAATGGGCGTGGCAACGCTCCAAAGCTCAAGGCTCACTTTTTTAAGAAGTCTCATTTTTCCATTAGTTATATGGCCTGGAACGTGTTTTTAACGAAAGGCTCTTTCGATTTTTAACTAAGCTTGTATGGCGACGTCACACTGTACGCCGGCGGCAGTGCTTAACTAAGCTCTCGCTTCTGAGTTTGTAAAAAGAAATCGCCTTTTAATAATTTCTGATGGCGTTTAATTAAAGACTCATTAAATAATTATTAGCTTGAAATCGAAATTAGACGCGCGCTTATATGAATTATTAATATACATTTTTATAGGCTCATTTTTTAAGCTTTTTTTTCTGTATAAATAATTCTTTTTTTTTCTTCCGAGGCTTAAGGAATACAACTAGTTACTTTTGTCCCATAGCTGTCCACAACAAGGTGAGGCAATTCAACTAGTAAAGACATTCGATCGCTGCTCGTATGAAGACTTAAAAAGCGGACAGAAAAGTAGGAGTGTTGGGTTCTTCAGTCGAGGGCATCTTGCCTTCACGATGTGGATTGCTTGACTTCGCCGCGGCTGGAAATACGGTCAACTTTCTTAACAAGCTTCAGCGTAGTAAGATCCGCCAACCTATTTGGATGTCTTATAATAATAATATTGATTTTTTACGAATTCGAGGGACCTAATATTTAATGCCGACTCCGAACGACATCTGTGAAAACAGAGTAATTTTTGCTAAGAAGTTTTTTCATGGCCGAAGTACTGTCCAGTATTGTTGATGATGATGCCATCCGGACCCTTCGGAATGGTGAGCAAGCACAAACTCTTCTTTAAAAAAGAAAATCGAAGCAGAAAGTAGTGAGTTCGAGGCTCGTCATATACTAGTTGATGGGAATAATGCTCAAAAATTTTAATCCGGCGGATGATATACGATTTCAAGCCCGGGTCGACTTAATTTAGTTATGGAAATTATAGCAGGAGCTTATGAGGCCAATACACCTATTTTTTCCAGTGGATGATATAGGCCCAATAGGGAGGAAGGGGAAAAGCCAGTAAAACGCAGGCATACAATGCTCAAACACTGACGTCGAGAGTTGCTAAAAAGTCTGAAAGCACTACTTTGTATTGAACATGCAATCTAGATGTCATGTCATACCCGAAACAAAGAGCATAAGTTTCTCATCATTACTGTTCTGATGCATGACTCGGAATCGTGCACCTTATCTAAAGGAGTCGGATAAAAGCATTTCGGAATATGTATAGCCCTTCCAAAGTGTCACACGCCAAGTGTTGAATAGAGTTTACTCAGTTGAGAGTATAGGGTAGCCAATAAAATCCCATTGTCTTCATTTCCTGGGCAGATATATGCTAATAGACGATATATACGAGGTGTGTTCAAAAAGTATCGCGAATTTTGTGTTTTTTCAAAAATTATTTATTTATTCATGAATATCTATTTTGTCCCCTTCAAAGTAATCCCCATGAGATATTATACACTTGTGCCAACGGTTTTTCCAATCTTCGAAGCACTTCAAAAAATCATTTTTTTGTATCTTGTTCAGCTCCTCCTTCGATGCCGTCTTTATCTCGTCAAGAGAAGCGTAACGTCGTCCTTTCATGGGCCTCTTCAGTTTAGGGAACAAGAAAAAGTCACAGGGGGCCAGATCTGGGGAATACGGTGGCTGCGGCATCAGTAGCGTGTTGTTTTTGGCCAAAAAGTCGGGCACAAGCAACGATGCGTGAGCAGGGGCGTTATCGTGGTGCAAAAGCCAATTTTTGTTCTTCCACAAATCCGGGCGTTTCTGGCGGATTACTTCGCGCAATTGCGCATAAGAAAACTGTCAGCAAAACTTTCACATTCGACCGAACTTGGCACGCTTTTTTCGGTCTTGGTTCGTGCGGCAGCTTCCATTGAGATGATTGAGCTTTGGTTTCTACGTTATAACCATAAACCCACGATTCGTCACCAGTTATGACACTCTGGAGCAAATTTGGGTCGTCGCGGACAGAGTTTAACATCTCATTAGCAATGTTCATGCGATGCTGTTTTTGGTCACAATTGAGCAATTTTGGTAAAAAAATAGGTAAAAATCGAAAACGATCCAAAACACGTGCAAGCAAAGCAGCTGTCAACAATTAACTGAACATTCAAAATGGCCGAGCTTGTCGGCATAAGTGAGAGACATGAGTACCAACATAACGCCACAAAAAATTTGAAATTCGAATATACGTAACCAGCGAAAATTCAAAATTCGCTATACTTTTTGAACACACCTCGTATATGTATATATTCACCTATACCACTGAAGCAGCAAAAACATAACAGAGCAAACCTTTGCCAAATTAATCATTCCATCCAACGAGACCCAAGGATTTTTTACAAAAACTGAAACTTACCAGACGTCAACACAAAATTAACTCGTCAAAAGCAGCCACATGAAGAACATTATTACCGTCAATAATTATACTTTCATAACCTACAGCATGAGATGGCTCTAACGAAGCGCTTAAAAAATTATTTGGGAACACAAAAGTAAACGAAAATGAGTGAAAAATTAGAGTACTTAATCACAAATAAAATGATGGCGAAATTTGTGCCTAAAGTACGAACCAGACAAGAAGACACTAAAGAGTATGCGCCACAGATGCAAAAAAAATTATTACTCATTAAGGGCCGCTTTCATAAAAGCCGGTTAGTGCTTAATCGGAATTTAATCGGTGATTTGGCTAAAAACCGCTTTCACAAAGGCCGATTAGCAGAAGTCGGCCGATTAACGGTTTAACTTTACCGGCGATGGATGGCCGATTATCTGTTAACCGAGCAAAAATTCACATTTGTCAGCTGTGGAGAAAAAAAAATTTATTTATATTTACACGGAAAACTTTGATATTAACTTTCTGCTACTTCGTTAGTGTTCCGTATTGTTTTCAAAGATTTTGTAAAATTTATGCTAGTTAATCATAAGGAAAGGTTTTCGTTTTTTTATTTATAATAACTGTGGCCCAGTGGAACGTGTAACAACAAACCTAAATTGTACAATAAAAATTAATATAAACATATTTAGCGGAATAATAAAGTAATGGAGCGTAATATGGAGGTATACAATATGTCACGTTGGGGCTCTTGGCGCTATACAAGAAAACCACGTGCATTTCAAAGTAGGGGAAACTTTTTTGAAAAGTATGACGATGACACCTTTATTCAAAGGTTTCGTCTCTCCAAACAAAGTGTTTCTGGTGTTTTAGAGAAAATTGAAGGAAAAATACGAAACTACACTGAAAGGTTTGTGAAAATGTATTTAAATTTATCGCTTATATTGATAAAACTCGATTTACAGAAACCGAGTTCTTAGCCCAATAGAGATGCTATTGTTAGCATTGCGTTTTTATGCGTCAGGAAGCTTCTTAATTACAGTAGCTGATTTCTGTGGAGTGAGTGTGGCCACTGCCAGCCGGGTCGTAAAGAAAGTGTCTCATGCAATTGCAGAACTTTCCAAGGAATACATACAAATGCCTAAAACCAGTACAGAGCTGGAAATTACTAACGCTAGTTTCCACCGTATTGCGAGTTTCCCCAAAGTTGTTGGCTGCATTGACTGCGCCCATATCAAGATCCAATCACCTGGTGGAGAAAGTGTGGAAATATTTCGAAATCGAAAAGGATACTTTTCTTACAATGTGCAAGCAATCTGCGATGCAGACATAGTTATAAGAGATATTGTTTGTCGATGGCCTGGCTCCGCACATGACTCTAACATATTTAACAACAGCCGTATTAAACACCGCTTGGAGGTAAACGAGTTTAAAGACTGTTTCATACTAGGCGATAGTGGGTACGGTGTAAACAAGTATATGATGACCCCACTTTTACATCCTAACACTGCGGCGGAACGTTTATACAATGAGTCTCAAATACGGACCAGAAATTGCATCGAGAGGTGCTTCGGTGGGTGGAAGCGTCGCTTTCCCGTGCTTTCCATAGGATTGCGGGTTTCGCAAAGATACAGCAATGGCAGTCGTCATTGCATGCTCTGTTTTACACAACATCGCTCGCAAAAACAGAGATGCAGACCCCTCCGATGAAGATCTCTGGCAAACTGAAGATGCCACTGAAACCGCAGATGAATACCCGATAGAAACTGAAACGGAAGCGTCTTTTATGCGGTCGAGTTTGATCAGAGACTATTTTGCAAGGTTACTATATAAGTCAACTTATTAAGTCAGATATAGCATTAATTTTTATTTTTTTCCAGATTATAAAAATATAAGCCATTCTAAAAGCCACTTCTAAAACTTCTATTTATATGCATTGCATTGATGCTAACGAAACGTAGAACCATTTTTGAGCCAGTCATCAAATCTTTCCTTGTGGGCACCAGCGTTCCAATGCATATCGTGAGACTGTCAATAATCCTATAGCAGTTATCGGTGCGCTTTCGGTAACCTTATAAAACAGCTGATTTGACCAATCTTATGTGATAAAACCACAATAGTATGCCGTCGTATTACTGCAAAACAATTAAATTGGTAAGTATCTTGTACATATCTATATCTTGATAATTTGAAATTATAAATTTCTACGCAGGTGTTAAACAACCGGTAACAGACGTTATATGAGCACTTTGCCGCTCACGAAAAATAGTATTTCATACGGACGCAGCACAGGCCGTAGGCAAAATTCCAATTGATATCAATGCGATGAATATCGATTTAACGTCAATATCTGGGCATAATTTATATGGATATATGCATGTGACCTTGCCTTCAAATAAATGGAATAAAATCACTTCAAAGCTTTCACATGTCATACGTAATGGTGATCTGGAACAAACTCATAGTGGTTGTTTAAATTTATCTTTTGCCTATGTTGAGGGTGAATCATTGTTGATGGCTCTAAAAGATGTGGCTTTATCAAGCGGTTCAGCATCTGGGCCTCAAAAGCGCGATCAATTTGTTCCCAAACTTTCTTTTTCCCCTCGACACCAACCGCGTCTGTTCTTTTGTTTTCTAATATTCTGGCATGATGCTCAGCCAAGGATATTAGCAACGCTTCCTCCGCAGCTGTAAAGTTAGGAAGACGATGTTTTTTTTGGTTTGCTGCCGTTTCCATTTCTCTTTTGTTTAATTACAACTAATGCAGGAAATTGGAGCTTTTTGAAATTGTAAACAAAACGAAAATCAGCTGTTTTGGCGGTTTTTCCAATTCACAATGCAACTTTTTGTTAATTTATTCACAATGATCGGTCTAATCGGCGATAACTTAACCAGGCTTTGGTGAAAACGAAATTGTCAATTCAGAAAATCAGCGGTTAAGCAATCACCGGTTAGGAATAATTTAACCGGCTTTTATGAAAGCGGCCCTAAAAGAGGCTGGCATATAGACATTAGGGTGAGCTTTGTTTCGCAAATGTTGTGGAAGTATAGAATTGCAATTATTTATTAATTGACATAAGGCATGTACATATACAATTTTCTCGTCAATGCTAAAAACTTCGATGCTTTATCATAGTCGCTGCTTAACACGCGTTTTAATTTAAATCTTTACTTAACTTAAAAAGACATTTAAAATGTTGGTCAATCATAGACATATACAAAGATTTTAGCTAAAATGAAATCTAACAGGGTCCCCTTATGAAACAAAATTTAATTGGTTGGTGGTATGAAGAAATTTTTTATGTTTTGCAAGGTCACCCTGTGTCTATTATTTTATTCACAAACCATAGCATATCTGTGGCAGTAAGCGGAAAAAGTTTTAGTGTAAGCGATATCACAAACACATAGACAAAAGCCGTGATTTTAAAATGTTAAAATAACATTTTCCTCAATTTAAAGTTAGAACTTCGTTTTAGATATAAGATGTATTTTAAGTTGACTATGACAGATATGAAATGATGCTTAGTTTAGAATCATGTTTAAGTAGATAAAACTCTATTTTAATTTGCCTATGATTATGGGCCATTTTGTTTTAGAGTTTCATAAGAAATGGTTTATAAGGAACGTGAGCATGGTTATCACTTTTGGCAGTTTAATTGATACCAGTACTGAAATTGAGTCCACCAATATTCATGGAAGTTTATGTATAGTTAAAGGAATAATCAAGTTAGATAATGGCAGGGAAAAATAAGAATGGCGAAGCCAAATATGGCCGTAACATGGTTGAATTTGATTACGCTAATTTAAAATTTCAATCATCAAGCTCGTTTGATTTCAGACATCTTGCTTTCCCACATTTACTTAGGCACTTTTTAGACAGCATTATCATTCAAAACGGGTTTTCTCCTTATGCTTAAAATATGTGTTCAGAGTTTGTTATTTTGCGTCAACTACTTTTTCAGTTACAGCTACCGAAACGATAGAAGAGGCGAGCTCCAAAAAGGGGCCCATATTGCCTATTATACTAGTCCGATATCCTTTTGAAAATGTTGCACATAAAAGTGGGTGTCGTCTTTAATCGATTTCTTTCTATAGTAAAGTTAATCTGCATTCCGAATGTCTTTATAACATCTTAAATGGTTTTTGATTTAAGAATAATAATATTTTACTTCTAAAATGAGCTAAAATTTAAAAATAAAGCACACCCTAATGCGCAATTATACATGCATATATCAATATACAAAGTTTAACAGGAAGAACTAAAAAGTATAACTTTAATACCGATATTCATGCGGACATGGGAAATATTTCCAAATTGCTTGAATACTGAAGAATTCGTCAGAAAAAATGTGAAAAAATAGCCAATTTTGGATGGCAACATCAGTTTTGCAAGCAATAATGCATGCAATAAAACCAACAACAAAGAGAAAAATATTGTGTTTTATAACAACCTTAACAACACCAAGACAGATGCTGCAACTTAGATAACCCGACATTAGCAGGCAATTTATATGCAAATATGCAGCAGCAAACACAACAAAAATACAATGCGTTTATTTCGAAGAGGGAAGGCAGCAGGCGGAGGAGACGTCTTTGTATAGACGACTGATTGATAGCATCATTTGATAAAATGAAGCACGCTCACATGCCACATATATGCGTATGTGTGTTTTAGCCAACAAAAAATGTGTTTACCTAGTACATATAAAAAATTCAGGCAAACATTTTCGTCAGTCAAGCTTTAAATTAACATATTTGTGCCACAAAAGGACATAAGGTTACTTTTAAAAAGAAATGGTAATAAGGAATATCATTAATTAAGGTACAAAGTTTCAATAATTCTACACAGCGCTCTCTAAAATCTACTGTTTTTATGCCCAGCTAGCACAGCATGAAAACTAAAGCTAGGTGGATAGGGAAGGATGTACATAGAGGAATGAGCGGGAAGAGACAGAGCGATAGGGAGAGGGAGACGACAAGAGCAGAAATAGGAAGAAGAACAAAAAGATGAATAAATGGTAAAGAAAAGGGAGTGAAATAACATGAGTATAGGAATGTGTAAGGTATGAAGAAGAGCTATATAAAGAGAAAGATAAATAGGTGAAAGAAATACGAGGTTGAAGATGAGAACAGGAGATAGATCGTACAATTCTCGTTTTGAACAACGTTTGTCGGGTTTTCTAGTTCTATATAAACCTTTTTTAATTTGATCAAACGGTTTACAACATGAGTCCTGGAATACTTTAGGAGTAGGTCTACTCGTCAGTTGCTGATGCCATTAGAGAAAACAATTCTGGACTAAAGCGGGCGTTCGACCCCTAGTTTGTTATTAATAATTTAGCTCGATATTTTTGGTTTGGCTAAGAGGTGATGTAAGGAAATTTGTATAAAATGCGTCAAATTTACAGACCTATCAACCGTTTTATTTTGCACAACTGAGCCCTTTCCAAGAAGCAATATTTCATTATAATACTACCAGGCTACACAAGTTTTGATGACTTTGAAAACTATCCATAAGACCGTCTAGTAAGTGAAGCTACTCAGTCGCCGTTTAGTGTCGTCATAACATCCTACGTCTTGCCAAAGGAGTACCAAGCCTTAAATTGGAAACACAACCGTAAAGAACGGAATGTTTTAAAAGCAACCCCAAACCTGATTCAGCCAGAATGTTGAATGCGCTACCTCCACACAAGGTTAGACTCTTCCGCCCCAAAAAAGCAATCAGGCCCACCTATGGCCTTAACGTAAGATATTTAATAGAGTATAACTACCGCCATTTCAGCTTATCACTCGTCAAGCAGCGCTGCCACCCTATTTTTTACATCTTATAATAACTAACGTCATTAGTTTGGGGCTATTAACATTACGTATACGCAATATACACAAAGAAGACAGCGTCAACTAAGATCTGCTGCTGTTAGCTATTTGGTTACTTGATTTGCTTACAAACACCAGCGTCAGCAGACGTATTGCTTGTTGTTTTTGTGGATAAAGGTGCAAGAGCGCCGCTGCTTGATGAGACATCATTAACGCAAGTCATTAGCCGTAGTGGCGATACGATCGGCGCAAATTAGCTCGCAGCGCGATGTGCGGCTACAATATGAGTCAGAGTAAGCTTTGCTGTCAATGTCCATTGCATGCATATGTATGTGTGTTTATATATTTGCAAGTATGTGTGTGTGGACGGTATATTTGGTAGTCGGGTGTATGAAAGTAACACTTTGAATTGCAATAAAAAGGCATAAAAAAAGGCTTTAAATTCCGGTCAGTCGATCCATAACATCCCGTATTCGTCTAGTTTACTTTTTTTTTAAGTAAAGAAATTCAAATTTGGGCAAATATCACAGGACCCTGCAAAAAATGTGATTTGTCTAGGATGAATCCGAGATGAGTCGCAAAGGAGCATGCGACCAATGCCAGTTTTTATCTCTTTGTATGGGTTGAAGTATTCCCTTTTGTTTGAGCATGTCCTATGAGGAGACTAATTGGTCCCTTTTATACCTAAACGGGTAGTGTCGGACAGATTTCCTTTGGTCCTTTACGGGTGAGGTCGGAAAATTTTACTTTCAACACCTAAAAGTCGGCTACAGCAATTAAAATCGACTTATCACAACTAGGCCTAGAACTATTATTAGGATCAATTGCAACCCACTGTAGACGAAAGGTATTGATCGCGGAAAACTCTCTTTAGACGTTAGTCCCACTATTTTTGTCAATTATCCCTTTGGTTTTACTTGAATACAACTATGAATGCGAAGAGAAACATTTATTGGAAATAAATATTTAGGATAAATATATCAGAACGTATACTCGTATACACCGCCGAAAAGTAAAACGTTTGAACTATTTTATTAACAAATTTAACACTTTCCAGTATTTCTCGCTTTTGAGCGCTATTTAAAATAAAAAATATTTGGATTCGTAACACAATTCAAAATATAATACAATATTTTACATATACGAGGTGTGTTCAAAAAGTATCGCGAATTTTGAATTTTCGCTGGTTATGTATATTCGAATTTCGAATTTTTTGTGGCGTTATGTTGGTACTCATGTCTCTCACTTATGCCGACAAGCTCGGCCATTTTGAATGTTCAGTTAATTGTTGACAGCTGCTTTGCTTGCACGTGTTTTGGATCGTCTTCGATTTTTACGCGAAATTCGTACCAAAATTGCTCAATTGTGACCAAAAACAGCATCGCATGAACATTGCTAATGAGATGTTAAACTCTGTCCGCGACGACCCAAATTTGCTCCAGAGGGTCATAACTGGTGACGAATCGTGGGTTTATGGTTATGACGTGGAAACCAAAGCTCAATCATCTCAATGGAAGCTGCCGCACGAACCAAGACCGAAAAAAGCGCGCCAAGTTCGGTCGAATGTGAAAGTTTTGCTGACAGTTTTCTTATGCGCAATTGCGCGAAGTAATCCGCCAGAAACGCCCGGATTTGTGGAAGAACAAAAATTGGCTTTTGCACCACGATAACGCCCCTGCTCACGCATCGTTGCTTGTGCCCGACTTTTTGGCCAAAAACAACACGCTAATGATGCCGCAGCCACCGTATTCCCCAGATCTGGCCCCCTGTGACTTTTTCTTGTTCCCTAAACTGAAGAGGCCCATGAAAGGACGACGTTACGCTTCTCTTGACGAGATAAAGACGGCATCGAAGGAGGAGCTGAACAAGATACAAAAAAAAAATTTTTTGAAGTGCTTCGAAGATTGGAAAAACCGTTGGCACAAGTGGGGATTACTTTGAAGGGGACAAAAAAATATTCATGAATAAATAAATAATTTTTGAAAAAACACAAAATTCGCGATACTTTTTGAACACACCTCGTACAGCAATATGTAAATATTTTTAAGTCAATCTATATAGTTTGTTTTATAGCTAGCATTAAGGTCAAGCAGAAATCCAATATTTGGAAATAATTTCTTTTCACTTAGTTTCTATTTTACTAAATTGACTTCTAGTTAACCATAAAGTCATGTAAAAACCAATTAATTGATTTTTATTTGACCCTTAAGTCATGCAGAAATCAACAATAGGGTAAAGCAGAAAACAATCGGCTAATACTTTACTTGATTTGGTTTGTTAGCTTTCAGAACTTCAAATTCCGGTAAATTTCAAAAAGTTTTCATAAAAGAAAATTTTCTTGAAGTTAAAAACCTTTATTAAAAGTTAACTCTGTTTATCTAAAATTTTAAACAAAGCAAATAATAAAAGATTATATATAATACAAAGGTAAACGCTAGAAAGATATATCTAAAATCTTGAGAATTTTACAAATAAAATAAAATTTACTTTTTCGACCATCTTCACGCACAGGAATGAGAATGATTATAAAACGACATTTCCATGCCCTTCATTTTTAAAATAAAAAAAAACTTTAAATTTGGTTTGAAATATTACATACGCTGGCTATTTCATTATAATAGTGTTGTTATTGTTACAAAATATCTGAATTGCATTATCTTTGTTTGTTAATAATAATACTTTAACATGTTTCAATAATATCTTATACTTGTAACAAATAAATGTGGAAAAGTAAATATAAAAGTTCTTAATACTTTTTAAGTTGATTTAAGTTGCAATATAGTTAGCTTTCATCTGACTTAAAGAAGTCGCCTTGTAGTTAGTTTAAAGTCATGCAGAAGTAAACAGTACTGACTACCTACGAAGCCATCGACATGTAAAAATAGCCTGCCTGTTCCATACAAAGTAGTTAACTTTTCTAACAGTATTGGGTGCGAAGTAGTCAACTTAAATGGATTTGGGACTAGCCGAGTTCCCAACTGGGCTGTATCATTCATGTATTTCTAGCCCAAATCATGCTCTCCGCTTTTGTATACGTACACACGTGATTACCATATTATAAAGAAAAAATAAATACGGTAGATAATATTATCGCACTGTATGGATGATCATCTCAAATCTATTTTCTGTATATATGGTTTGGGTTAATCTTCAGCTGTTTTGTTTTAACAAAATGCGCACGGGCCAATCTAGTGAATATTAAAATCTCTATAATGAAATGCACGACTTTTTAACATCTATAGGCGTTTTTGAGTGTTTCCGTTTTTGTAACCTGGGTTTTGCTTGAACAAAGTAAATTCATCGATTGATGTTATCAATTCCGCCGGAGCTTGCGGCGCGGCTCCGCTATCAGCTATTCCGCCGTGGGTCCCGGAATTCTCCCGAAAATTCCAATATTGGTAAATTGTTATCAAAAACTCTGAGTGACATTCAGATTTATTTACATAAAAAATAAAATACGAAAACTGGAGACCAATTTTAATATCTGCCTTCAAGGGCCGCTTTCACAAAATACTGTTAGCACTAGCCGGCGGTTAATTTGCTAGCTAACCGAACGATGTACGTCAATTGGCAAGTACGAAAATGTCGTAATGGCTGAGAATTTTGCGGAACTGCGTGACGGCAGATTTTTTCCCGGAGGAGGTCCGCCGGAATAGCTGATAGACTCCATTGTTTTTGTTGTGCTGGACAGACATGACCTTCTTTGTAAGTTTCTTCAGCTCTATTACTTCTTGTTGTACCTAGTAGTGCTACGCACACAAGGCAGTACGTAACGCCATAAACGGATCGAGATAGATATTGACTTATATATATCAAAATGTTCAGGACGAAAAGAGAAATTGATTAAGCCATGTCCGTCCGTCCTTCCGTCCGTCTGTGAACACGATAACTTGAGTAAATTTTGAGATATCTTAATGAAATTTGGATGCAGGTTCCTTGGCACTCATCTCCGAGCGCTATTTAAAATGGGCGAAATCGGAGTATAGCCACGCCCACTTTTTATATATAGAATATTTTCGAAAACACAAAAAAAGTGATTACTCAGTACATAATACACCTATAAGGATAAAATTTGGTGAATACATTGAGATTAAGGCATATAATAAATTTTTCAAAAAATGTTTGAAAATGGGCGTGGCACCGCCCACTTTTGATTAAGCCAAATTTAGAAATAATATTAACCATAAATCAAAAACCGTTCAAGATATCGAAACGAAATTCAACATGCAGGTTTCCAGGTATGCAAGGAATATTCCAGCAAAAAATGAGCGGGATCGGTTAAGGTCTACGCCCACTTTTATATGAAAAATTTTGAAGAGGATCGTAGATATATTAAATAGGCAAGAACATTGCGTAAAATAGCTTTACATCATTTATATTTCACTTTTAAAGTTTCCGTAAACAAAGCAAGTTATATCAATTAACTTTTGCACACATAATAAGCTTTTTAAGAAAAACTCGGCTGCAAACAAATTTTGTCAATTTTGAAGAAGTAGGCGTGGCGCCGCCCACTTTTCAAAGCTCTGCTATTTTCAAAGGCAATCGCTTATAATTCAATCTTGATATTTCAACGAAAATTGGTCAGCTGCTTCTTAGTAGTATGTATTATGCTCCTGCCAAAAATTAGCCAAATCGGAAAACACAAAAGCAAAATATTCGGGCACGTATTAATAGCCCACTGCAATAGCGAAGTTATATATCTTTTTTGATTTTCATATCTTTCATAAACATCAAATGTATCTAAGTATGAGAAGAAGAAGAGAAAGGTTCACTTAAATGATCAGCATGATGAGCGGAGTCGATTTAGCCATGTCCGTCTCTGTCCGTCTGTCTGTCTGTCCGTCTGTCTATTTGAACGCAAACTAGTCTCTCAGTTTTACAAAAGAATGCTGAAATTCGTTGTTTGCTTCCTCCATTTTATAATATACTAGCAAACGTTGTTTTGACGTTTAGATACATAGAACACATCTATATATAAAATGTCATTAACTTGAACCAAATAAACTCCTAACTTATATAACCTAGGGGCTTTTCCAAAAGCTATATACAGACTGTGTCGTGCCCAGCGAACTCCTGAACCTATCGTGAAAGTTCGAGAGCAAAACAAAACACAAAATGTTGCGTGGCACCGCCCACTTTTGAAAAATTATGTAGATATTGACTAAGTGACACATATATCCAAACTTCATTAATTTAGATCAAAAAAGTTCGGAGTTATGACGAATTGAAACTTTATATAGCCTGGGGGCGTGGCTCCGCCTACTTTTCCAAAACTATATATTGTCTATGCTGTACCCAGTGAACCCAAGTATATATTGTGAAAATTTCATAAAGATCGGTTGAGTTCTTTGGCGCCTATGAAAGACACCCTTTTTATTTATATCTATTTTTGTTACGCATACAAGGTATATTACGAACTGAAAGTATTAAAATAGACCTGCGTAAATTGGGATGACATAATAGATCACTACTAGGTATATAATGTTTGGTTCCACCCGAACTTAGACTTCCTTACTTGTTTTAGATTAAAATTTTCAATTTTAAACGAAGCACTGTATTCATGACTCAAGGCTAAGAATAATAATTTGTTTTGCAAATTTTTGTTTTATTTTTTTAATAATTTAATAATTTTATTAAAAAAATTTAATTGAATAGAAAAGGAAAATTTTAGAGACAACCGGCATAGCTTTTCTTATAGATCGATTTCGGAAACTGCTAGACTTCTTCATCAGAGAAACTTTGGCGTGCTCTGCTAACCATTAAACTAACAAAGCGCTGATTTTGCTGTCGGCTAACCCCTTACTTCTATTCACTTTACCTTATCTGAAATAAAAACAACTTTATTAGTAAGCTAAAATAAATCTTCAAAAACGTTCAAAACATGAAATTGTATAGGCCTCTTTACTTACAGGCTGTTAAACTACTGGATGGGGTATATTGAAATTCTCCAGAACAGATGAAATTATTCTCCGACAGATAATATTTTTATTTATTTCGTTTTGGGAAAATTCAGTTTTACTTTCAAAAGCGATGGCAGCAGCACAGTAAATGTTGAAGCTCCGGGACTCGATTGGTACAAAAACGGCCGTAGTGCTTTTTTTTATCCTCATTCCATTACTCTCACTATCAGATAAATAGTTGCCGCTACTACTACAATGAGGTTGGTTTAATGCCACTTCTTCTTTTTCTTTAAATGCTAAACGACCACAAAAACTGAAGTGCGAGATTTATTTCGATATTATTCTATGCTAGCTTTTATAGATATTATATAGTACAGACTTAGCTGACCCGTACACTTTAAAATTTCTTTACACCTCGATAGTTCGCTCTAAACTAGAATATGCAGTGTTTATATGGAGGCCATGTTACGATTGCCATATAAAGAGACTGCAACGAATACAAAAATCCTTCGTAAATTTTGCACTTCGCAGTTTACGCTTTGAAGATCCTATTCCTTCATGTAATGCTAGATGTCTCCTTATCAACTTGAAGACTTTACATATGTAATAGAAGAATTATACTATCTCTTAGCTTTGTGTTTGACATCACTGGACGCACCCATTCTCTTAGAACGGTTTAATTTCTTGGTACCTCATAAGAACCTTAGAAGCAATGACATTTTTGTTCTTGAACTCGTCAGGACAATCATTAGAGCTTTGCGTGAGTTTAATTTGTTCTCAAATTCTTTAATAATTGATTTTTCAATGGATAAGGCTAAGTTAAAACTAGAACTAAATAGAGTTTTGAATTAAACTTTGTTTAAATTTATATTTTATTTATTTTTTTTCGTTACGTAGTCTGTAAGAAACTTTGTATTTCATAGATTACTATTTAAATAAATAAATAAATATTAAATAAATAAATAAATAAAAGGCGCATAACCGTCTAAACCGAGATCGAGACAGTTTTCGTTGATGGAGTTCGAAAAATCGCTAGGTTGTGTTTCGGATGCCAAATTCTATGAAAGCTTCAACAAAATTCGATCCGTTATCTGTCACTGTGGCTCTGACATTATTTAAGTTTAATCCAAATGTTGTAATTATATTTATTATTATGTCGTTAATTTTTTTATAAGAATGTGCCCCTTAAAGCGATGGCATGCGAGAGCTACAGACGTGCGTTCGAAAGTATTTGACATCTAATTACATGTATATCCAGAAAAAACTTCGATGTTTGGTGGACCACACATTAGAAATGGTACAAAAATACTTTTGTTTCTTCAATTCAATCTTAATTTTCGCCATCAAAAATAGGAAAATAATCGTCAATTCTTTTGACCACCGTTGCTCTACTAATTACTTTTGCTTTTGGGTTTAGAAAGGAAACAAAATGCCGAAAGGTTTCATTCTCTTCTATCGAGCCTTACTGCAATACTTGTTGAGTCACAAAAAACTGATGGGTGGTACTTTACTTGAGACTCGTCAGTGAGTGGTTTTATACGTGGGAAATATACGTTTTTTGCAAATAACTTTTCACTGAAACAAAATTTTTATTTTCCGCTTTCGGATTATTGATACCGAGGTCAAAACGAGTGATACCCCTCCCGATATTTTTGGATGTGTTTTAGCAGTTGAAGTTGAATGTAAAGTATTACCCAATTACTGTTTCCTTCAAGAAATATATGCCACTTGATATATTTCTTGCGGAAACCTGTGTTGCCGTACTAAAATTTCACAATAAAATAGTAGTAAACTTTCGTATTACTTTTCTTGAGAACTGCGTACTTGAGCATTTCTAGAGCGTTTTTTATATGGAGTTTTTGCTTTTTTGCGATCTGCGTACTGTGCTTACATGAGATTAGGTACTTGTAAATGGAAAAGTGCGACATGAAAATGGGAAAATGTTATTTGAAAATGAGAAATCGTCATTTGGAAATGAGAATAGTCAGTTGTAAATATCAAAGCATCAATTTTAAATGAAAAAGCGTCATTTGGAAATGCGAAACTTGTTTTGTTCAGGTTATGTTTACATGCACTGCACATGTATTGTGTAAAAAAATTATCAAAGAGACAACCAACCAAAGTATTAAGAGCCGATGGGGCATGGCTTTCAACGATATCTCCTCTCTGCGTCATCTCATCTCAGTAATTTATGTCATTAAAGCGTGTGATTAATCAGCGTCCTAATAGTAGACCAAGGTGTCAACGAAACCCATTCCTTTTGAAAGCCTTTTCCACAATATCATTGCAAAAACTAAACTTTAATTCTGGTATATAGAATAATATTACTTCCCAGCCAGCAAAATTTCCGTAAACGTATCTAAAAAAGGAAGAAAATGCCGGCAAGAATCATACTTTTTATGCGTTTCCATACTCCGTTTAAAGTACTTTTTCTGGTCCGTTTTCCCACTAAAGTGTGCGAACGAAATGTATGTGTGTAAAAGTACAGAAATCTTTCAAAAAACTGACACATTTTCCTATGCGGTTTAGCTGCATTTCCCACACTTTTTCGGATACATTTTCCATATGCTTTTTAATACGCTTTAAATCCATTACCAGACGCAATTCAGCGTATCTTTTCGGAACCATTTACCAACCATTTGTCATACATTTGGAACTAGCTTTTTTTAAATTTTTGGGTTCAAATCAAGTAAAATATTGCTTTGTTACTTGAAGGACATTTGTACATACAGGGTGGCTAATGAAAGCCGCTACCAAAAAAAAATTAAATAACTTTTTTTCTATTTAATGAATCTGGTTAATTTTTTTTTTTTTTGCAGACTGACTTTTACATTTAACAAAAATGGATAACTGTGACACTGAAACAAGATTCCGTAGTTTCGGTTCAAAGAGAGTATAGGCGCACGTTTGGCGGCAATCCTCCGAGCAGATGGACCATAATAAGACTTGTAAACAATTTTGCCGAGCATGGGACAGTCAACAGAAGACCTTACCATCGAAACCCTTCAGTTCGAACGGAGGAAACAATCGCTGCTGTAGCTGTTGCCATACAAAACAAACCACGTGTTTCGACAAGAAGCTTATCTGCTCAAATGGGTGTAAGCAGACAGTCATTACAGTCAATTATGCACAAAGATTTGGACTTATTCCCATATAAAATTCAAATGGCCAACAAACTGAACGCTGCAGACTTGCCGATTCGCTTGGAATTTTGCCAGAAGATGCTTCAAATGGTGGAAGAGGATGGAAACATGTTGAACTTTCATATCTGACGAGGCCCATTTCGATTTAAACGGCAACATAAACAAACAAAATTGTCGAATATGGAGTGCTTCCAACCCACAGATACTCCATCAGACGGAATTGCATCCACTTCGTGTCACAGTGTGGTGTACAGTTTCATCACGCTGCATTGTCGGGCCCTACTTCTTCGAAGAAAACGGTCACACCGTTACGGTTACTGGAGACCGTTTCTTGAGCATGTTGAGAGAGTTTTTCTATCCAGAATTACGCCGAATGAGAATTTCTTTCAACTCTGTGTGGTTTCAGCAAGATGGTGCAGCTCCTCATATAGCCCAACCTGTTATGACAGAATTGCGACGAAAATTTCCCAATAAGCTGATATCCAGAAACTCCACATTCCGTTGGCCACCCAGGTCACCTGACCTTACTGCACCTGACTTTTTCTTGTGGGGTTATTGCAAACAGGAAGTCTTCAAAGCAAAACCAACAAATTTAAATGAACTAAGGCAATCCATTCGAGAAACAATTGCGGCTATTCCTGTCTCAACTCTCCAAGCAGTAATGAACAACTTTTTGGTAAGATGCCGCACATGCATCGACGAGCAGGGGGGGCATTTAAATTCCATTATTTTTAAAACTAATTAAGCTATATTTAATAAAATTTAATGAGCTTTAACATGAATAAAAGAAAAATGAATTCCATACACTGAAAAAAAAATTATTTGAGTTTCTTAATGTAGCAAAATTCATCGCCACCCTATACATATGTACGCAATTATTTTATCCATAAAGATTTTACTCTTTTAACATTTCATGACTAACAAGATTTATGAATTAATCACATATGTATACAATCATCGAAGTTCCAGGCTCTAAAGAAAGGTCCATCTGCCGGGCTTTTTGGGTTTACTGTTCGACAAAACATAAGCGGCGTGCTCCAAGAAACCGACAAGTTCTGTCCTTAACGTCTCTAGTTGAAATCAACCTGGAAACTGCATAAAGAAACGTATTAGTGATAAGGTATTTCAAAACTTACTATCTCCTTACTCACAATTATGCAGCTGCAAAGCCCTTTTTAAACTTTTTTTACAATTTGTAATATTTTTATTTTATTATTTTTCAAACTTCAATTTAATTTTTTTACTTCTCTTTTATCGTAAGGACATTGGTTGCCAGAGTATATTTTTCCAATCAAATATTTCTTTCTGGCAACAAATCGGCCTAGCATATTGCCGTACATTTTTCGGATCTGAAAAACGACGAAAAAATGTGCCGCCTGCAAAAGGTCCGTTTCTCTGCTGGCTGGGTTACTACTTTTATTTTATTTTTTATTTACAAATGTCGCTTACCCATTTACAAGTAGCTAATCTCATTTACATTTGACCCTGTCGCATTTGCAACTGACAAATCTTAATTTCAAGTGACGCTTTCTCATTAACATATGGCCATTTCCCATTTACAACTGACTATTCGCATTTTAAATTGACGCCTTCTCACTGATAACTGGAAATGGTGTAGAAAAGAAGTGGAATTAAAAACAGATTTTTGGCAACAGAAACAAATTTTGCTATCGACAACTAAACTGCGTTGCTTTTTCATGTTGGTCATCGCGACGCTTTGCATTGAGCTGCTAGTAACTGGAGGTGGGATTGCCACAAACAAATTAATGACAGCACCATCTGAACTAATTTAAGGAGCCGATAGTGGCGACACCTCTTGTTTCGATTCACTCGCTACAACATAGCGAGTTGTCGTAGTCATCAACCCTGCTTAGCTTTTCTTTCCCGCCGGATGTCGCGCGCAATGTTTTCGAGCTACCAACTGTTATACGAATTCAGAGCAGTATTGCGGTTGTCATACAAATGGAGCCAAACGAATAAATTGAAGACTAATAAAAAGATGCTGTTTCATTGAATACATTTTCAAACGAGGTAAAATCAAATTAACACAATTTTAACAGTATGAACAACTCACTAGTATAGTCAACGTAGGGTTTTAAGCCCGGACGAATTCCTGCAGGGACAACCGGGACATAGTAAGCAAAGAACATGGTACACTTAGCTTATGCAGGGAACACTTCCCCTTATTGCAAACAGACAAGGAGGCTACGACCCCTATACCGAAATCGCTGTCCGTGGAAAATACGTTCCATCGCACCACGGTGACAAAATGGGAAAGAATATATCCCAGCGCAAAAATAATGGCCCGTAATCATAGTCATTCCTTAAAATGTGTTTTAATTAAAACCTTTAAAATTCAAGTTAGTTTAAGATATTTAACCACGGACAGAGAACCCACATGAAATAAAAATAAGTTAGGAAAGTGCTGTCTTCGGATGTGCCGAAGGCTTTATACCTTTCATGAATACGCATCACGGTTTTAAATGTCCGATCCCTACTTACAATAAGTCCAAACTCTGTAAAATAAGAGGGTCTTACCCTGTTAATTTAAAGATACATAGCCCAAATTCCGTTTATTGGAAAAATTTGTGTATGAGGGCTATACTATATATTGGTCTAATCTTGATGATTTTCATTACACACATCACATATGTAATAAGTACTGTAGCTGCCGAATTTTGTGTTCCCCGCTATTAAATTGCAATAGTTATGGCCCAAACCCCATTTATCGGAACAATCGATTGTATGGGAGCTATGCGTTGTATTGGTCCGATCATGCTGGTTCCGACAAATTATTAATATATTACAAAATGGCGGCCCCATACCAAATTTCATTGAGATATCTCTAAAACTGAGGGACTAGTTTGCGCTCAAACAGACAGACGGATGGACGGACGGACAGCGGGACATCGCCCTGATCATTTCGGTATATTTATTGGTGGGTCTATGTCTTCTTCTCATACTTAGAAACATCGCACCAAAGGTATAATACCATTTCATGTTCATGAAAGGTATAGAAAATTACTTGGTGCTTTTTAGAGTTCAAAAAGGTCACCCTGTACCTTAAGAGCGCCGATTAATAGTAGTAAATTTCTTTTTTGAATTTGTAGGCTTTTCTGATATAATGTTCTACTGTTCAAAGTCAAATACTAGTCATTTTTATTTGGGTGGTTTAAAGGTCTATTGACGCGCACCTACATATATTCGGTAAGTAAATGATTGATAGCAAAAGTTAGCACTCTCTTTTCACTTTTATATGAAATGAAATGAAAATTTTTTAGGTTAGAATAGGCGTGTAAATTTTTAAATGGGCCAAAAATTTGTCTTTATTTGCTTTCTGAAATCCACCCTTTTATGAACGAACACACATTTTGTCTTTACATTGCAATCGAGCACGGAAAAAGGAGATAGCAATAAAAATGCGCATTCTCAAAACTGTAGTTGATTTTTTTCCTATACACATATCCAATAAATAAAATATGAGCTGTGTTCGGTGACATGCCCGAGAGTCGGGCATGTACCGGGTTCATATCCGGCAAAGAACTGTCACTTCCGAAAACACTCCCCAAAACCTTCGGGGAGTGTTTTCGTCGCTAAAAACAACCTCCATGGAAGTAAAGGCCGAGGTGCTCTACCCATTTGTGGTGTGATGTTCCAATTTTTCCTACAAATTTATAGTTTTTTGCCGACTTCGACATGGCGTTGGATACAGGAATGTTACCTTTATTTTCCTACTGTGTATTTACTGATAAAGGGTGTTTTTTTTACAGGTTTGTCTTTCGAATAGAGATAAAACTGGCATTTTGTGGTCAAATCTGGCAACTCTAATGTCATTTATGTTCAGTTTGGTTTGCCATTTCATCATGAACAGGTTGACAAAAGAACAACGCTTGCAAACCGTGCAAATTTATTTCGAAAATAATGGTTCAGTTCGCGAAGTTTACCGTGAGCTCCGTCCATTTTATGGTCGACATAATCGTCCATCAGAGCAATTAATTCGGTTAACCATGGATCGTTTTCGCACTACGTTTACTCTATGTGATAATACGCATCCGCAGAGACGTCGAACAGTGCGCACCGAAGAAACAATTGCCGCTGTAGAGCAAAGTGTTGAAGAGGACCCGAATGAATCGATTCGCCACCGTGCACAGCAATTGGAGCTTTGTCCATCAACTTTATGGAAGATTTTGCGCAAAGATCTTGGCTTGCGACCTTACAAGATCCAGCTTGTGCAAGAATTAAAGCCGCGAGACCATGCAATGCGTCGTGATTTTGGTGTATGGGCCGAAAATGAGATTGATTTCGATGCTGATTTTCATCGCAAAATTTTGTTCAGTGATGAGGCTAATTTTTGGTTGAATGGCTACGTCAACAAGCAAAATTGCCGCATTTGGAGTGAAGAGAATCCACATAAGACCCTTGAAACGCCATTACATCCACAAAAACTGACTGTTTGGTGTGCTCTATGGGCTGGTGGAGTCATTGGGCCATACTTCTTCCGCAATAATGCTGGAGAGGCAGCTACCGTTAATGGAGACCGGTATAGAGCCATGATAACCGACTATTTTGTTCCCGAATTGGATGGCATGAATGTGGATGAGTTGTGGTTCCAACAAGACGGCGCTACATGCCACACAGCGCAAGTCACAATCGATTTATTGAAGGAAACATTCGATGAGCGCATAATTTCGCGGAATGGACCTGTCAATTGGCCACCAAGGTCGTGTGATTTGACACCATTGGATTATTTTCTTTGGGGATATGTGAAGTCGCTCGTCTACACCAACAAACCAGAAACGTTAGGGGAATTGGAAGCCAACATTCGTGGCGTTATTGCCGACATACGGCCCCATATGCTCGAAAAAGTGGTTGAAAATTGGACCTGTAGAATTGGCTTTATTCGAGCCAACCGCGCCGGCCACATGCCCGAAATTATATTTAAACATTAATGGCATAAAATTATCCTTCCAATAAAGGCAAATTGATGGACCTCAAAACGATTTTCTTGTGTTTTATTGCAATTCGAAGTTCTACACCCCTAAAAAAAACACCCTTTAGTAGCTTTTTTCGGACACTCTGAACTGAACTTCCCTACCTCTTCGAAATCGGATCGCTTATAATAATATATGCAGTAAGTATTTGTATGGTATTTTTCCTATAGTCAACACACCATATTTGGATGATCTTACGAGATTCAGATTATGAATTCATGTACCTACAGACATAATGATTTTGAGCGAAAGTCAGTGTTATGTGTTTACTATTAAATTAGTTTGTATAAATAGGTATGTATGTACATTTGAGTGGCCCTATTTTTTCGCCTTTTTTCCATGTAGCAAATTCTACTTTTTGAAAAATACAAATTCACTATGTCAATAAATATATTTATATTTTTTAATTAGTGCTTGCATTTGCTTTTTTTATACGAAAATTTCTGTTCCTATTAGGGATATTGGATTTATATGTAGATAAAACAAATCAAAGTTTTGAAATCGGAGTAATTTTGTTTATTTCATTCTAGTACCATAATAAGTTCCGACTATCCAATTTAGCATTTTAAAATAAATTGCGAAATATTTTTTGATGGTTTAGGCATGTGGCTAAATTACGCTTTAATAAGTAAACAATAGTCCATATATATTTATGCGAAACATATTGCTTTCTTTCGTGCTTCAATATATTTGAAACAAGAAAATGATTTAAAAACCCAGCTAACCAAAAGCATGGAAAATACTGACACACCACCACTTAGCCACGTTTAAGCTCAGGGGGTTATGTTCAATCTGTAGACTCAATAAATAAGTAAGAGCCTAGCCGAAAAGATGCTTCTATTCTATTCGTTCTTAGCAATCAAATATAGAGACCTTTTATCGAAGCATTTATGAAAAGACATTT
This sequence comes from Merzomyia westermanni, assembly GCA_949987695.1. Lineage (NCBI taxonomy): Eukaryota > Metazoa > Arthropoda > Insecta > Diptera > Tephritidae > Merzomyia > Merzomyia westermanni. Next base: position 136,973,220 of record OX465288.1, read on the forward strand.
CATTATTTCCACGCTTGGAGAAAATTAATATTCAAGATATGCTTATACTACATTTACACTGCACCCATACAAATCGCATTTCTCAAAATGACTGATTTCATCGCATTCGATCGCATTTCGGCCGCTACAATATGACATTTTTTTCGAACGCATTGCGTTTGAAGTTTCGCATAAAGAAAATGTCAAACAAAATGCAAATGAGCTAATGTAAATGGGTTTGAAATTACTCATTTGTAATATTGAAACAACCTCAACCTTTTCCGTCTCAAATACAACTGAACCATTGTTTACCCGTACTAGTTTGGCATCTTCTTTTGCGAATCGGAGTGAAAGGCAGTGGATGAATGTACTCCGAGAGAGTGTAATGAAGGAAATCGCGTTCAGAGTTGTTTTAAAGTAAAAATTGCAACTAAAAGCTTTAATTTAAACTGAAATATACATTCTATAGTAACTGATAACGTGTTACAACTGCTTTATATTCAATAATTTGGGAGTTTCAAGTCTTCATGCTCAATATTGCAGTATTTAAATTTGATTGTTTTATTACTGTATACAACACACCCTGTGTGGTTTGTGTGTGTGTGCAGATTCGGAGTAAGTTGTGCTACCCTGCAAAAAACGGAAATACTCCGTTTCATACTCCATAGAATACTCCTAAAGGAGTATCAGAGTACTCCAACACATATCCTCATTCATATAAAAAAGGTGGTCCAATTTACATGGCAATGTCCGGTGATTGGATCACCTAATCCATCTCGGAGTACTCCGTTTCTTTGCTTTTGAATACTCTATAGACCACCTACGTGAGAGTACTCTCAAAATACTCCCATGGGATTACTTTATAGAGTATTCAACAGCAAAGCGAGAGCGGGAGCAGGTGGTCCTCAAAAGAACACATACTCCCTCCTCGCTTTCGTCTAGAATACTCTATAGAGTAATCTTTTGGCAGCATTTTCAAAGTACTCCAACGTAGGTGCTCTATAGACTATTCAGAAGCAAAGTAAATGGTACTCCGAATAGGATTAGGTGATCCAATCACCGGACATCGCTATGTAAATTGGACCACCTTTTTGATATGAATGAGGATAAGTGTTGGAGTACTCTGATGGTCCAACGTTTTTTACAGGGTACTAGTAGACATATACTATGAACTGAACTTATTTATTGTTTTTCGCTTTCCCTTTCTCCTCTTTACATTGCGTTGCCAGCTTGTTCAAAATACCGACTTGATACATTCAACCGTATTCACGTAGAATATATACATAGACTTAGAACATAAACTGTAAGCTTATTAACGTATGATACTACAATATATTGAACTCGTAATTACTTATTATATTACACATTTGAATTTTTCAAATACGGTGCAGTGTAAACGTAAATATCTTCATCTGTAAGATTTTAGAACCAGAACTGAGGAAAGTATTCCAATCAGCACAAGCACTGGCAAATTTTACTTACATAGAGTTCGTAATTAGTTGGCGGATTGCGAAAGGTTTGAAGACCTGAGAGAATTCCGCAGACCTTGGTCTTGGGGCCAACGAAGTCATTCCAAATTCAGTCGAAAATGTTAGTACCGGGGCATACCTGATTCATATCTTGCAGCGGAGACTGCCCATCATTGCAACCAGCGAATGGGAAATTGAACCTGATTCGTATCATCCAGGACGGAACGGCCTCCTTAATATCCCCTTTAAGGTTGGTTCTTACCAGTCAGGCTTCAGACTGATTAAATCTATTAACGACCAAATCTCACGATGCGGCAAATCCTGGAAAAGACCCTTGATAAGAATATCTACATACATCATCTCTTTGTCGATTTAAAAGCAGCTTTGGGCATAGCGAAAAGAAGCTGTCTGTGTAGTGTTATGTCTAAATGCCTAAAGGCGACTCCCTTAAATGCGATTACTTCAGCCCGGTGCTGGAGCAGATAATTCGAACAGCCGAGCTAAGGCGCACTAGTACAATCTATTACAAGTATTTGCTATTATCAAATTAAAATTCGTCCTGCGGCTTGGCAAACACATCTCTGTTGAAACTGTGATGGAATTCATAGCATTAGCAACGAATATAATGTCAGCAAGTGCTACTTTGAACTGACTAGGCAGAGAGAAGTAAAGTGCTCCCTCGACGGACAAATACACCCTCTATAAGCCTCTTCTCATGTCCCGATGTACGTCTCGGAATCATGGACAGTGTCGAAGGAAATTTAATAATGAGCGGTAAGAGCTTTACGTGAATATAACTATAGTGCACCGCATTAAAGCCCAAAGGCTTCAAATATTTTTATACACACTGGCCCACCCTAATGTGCTATAAGCATACGTTTACATCGGCACTTAGTTACCTTCTTAGTTTTGGATTTTTGCAAAATAGTCGTAGAAGCACTGTACACGCCACTCATCATCCACAGATCAAAGCTCAAATAATTATTATGCGAATGACAATGATAGCCGGATGATACCTAAGCACTTAGAGCTAAAGTAGAGTAAACACTTTTTTTTGTCGTGTTCTATAAAAATTTAATAAACAATAAATGGAACCACGTAAGTACCATAAGCAACATTTCTAAGTACAAAGATTGGGTCGTCATTTGAGTATAAATTGTCTATGAATCATCTGAATATGTTTAGGACTAAATACTGAAGTTATTTTTATTTTTTTTATTTAACGGCCAACACCGGCAATATCACGAGGAAGGTATGCAATCTAACGGGTCTTGCGACGTCCACTCCAATGGCCATGTAAAGAAAAAGATTAATAGCTGTGTCGTTGTATTTGTGGTGGATAGAAGATACAACGCTCACTATAGCTGTTAGGCTTCACAAATTAACATCTCTGGATGAGAATAGGCTGTTTGACTTTCACACCGCCATGAAAATACGTCATAACAGGTCCCAGCATACACAAGACAAAATAAATTGGTTGTGATCGATATGAGCCAAAGCTCCCGCGTGCGGTTTTGTGCACTTCTTGAGTCCCAATCTTGTGGGAACCAATATAAGCATATGACTGCATATATAACCCCTGCGGGTTAGGGGTTTAGAATATGCCCAAGGTAGGCATACCGGTCGTAAGAGTAGACTAATATGCACAAAGGTAATGACGTCCAACTCGATGGTTGGTCTACGGATATGATGCCTCTTACCTTTCATTACTCATCTTCTCCTTCCTTACGGCAGGAGAGGTGACATGACCTAGAGGGTTACACTGGTCATACCGAATCGCTACCACGACAGTCGGGCAGTACCGCAAGGGAGTACCGGGGAGTACCTGGTTCATATCCAACAAAAGACTGTCACTTTCGACAACACTCCCCAAAATCTTCGAGGAGTGCTTTTTTTGTCACAAGCAACAACAACAAGCGAAGAATTTGTCGAGAAGTTGCTCACAAGACAGATAGCTGATTATTTCTCAGACATTCTAACCAGGAGATTTGAAGTGGAAATCTGTTCCTTCTTCTAATCGTATTTGCAGCTTCTGCAACTTTTCAAGAAGAGCGCAGGTTGCCTTTCTTCGTGTCAACCAATAAGACAAAATGTTTGTTGGTTGTAAATTATAGAAATCATCTTTTCACTTTTTAGAAAGCAGTGTTTTCAAACCGGTTTCTTTCCCTTTTCCGAAAATCTGTGTTAAGATTCCATCCTTCTTTGGTTTATTAACAAATAAGACCTACAAGTAGAATTACAAACAAACAACTTCAACCTGCTCCCACTTCAATTTGGCAAACAACCATCAGTAGAGATGGGTAGCTTCAGCGGAAGGCATCCCGATCTTGTGGCCTGCTGGATTTCTTCTTAACGGAACTGTTTGTTGTAAAGTAGTTTTGTAGGATTTGTTAATCAACTCTGTACTTCTTAACCAATAACTTAATCATTTAACTATTGAGAACGGATGGGAGTTTTATAGTACTGTTATTGCTTGACGACGAGGTGCTCTCCCGTACGAAAAGGAAGGAGATTCAAGATGGTGGTCAGCGCTTCCGCCGGAGTCATCCTGTGTTCCATGTCAAGGTGGTGGAGATGGTAAAATCTCTGATTTGGGGAAAACCCTTGTAGATATACCACTTTAGGAGGGTAATTAAAAAGCGGGTGGAAATCGATTAAGAATTATATAAAGTTAATCTCTAACACTTATAAAAAACGGCGGTTAAGGGTAGTGTGGGTTATCATAACCAACTTTCACCAAATATTATAGAAGCAATGATTTCAGTGGAATAATTTGAAAATCATGCCTTTAAGTATAAAGGCCTTCAATTCAAAAATATATTGGCTTTCGCAATGTCCCAAATTAAGCCGCAAAATCCCAAAAGGGTGTAAAACTTCCTTGCCGGTAAAGAGAATATTGCTACCACTCTAGAATAGGGGCATTTAGGATCGTGATTTTCGATTTCTCCGTAGTATATAAATGAAATAATCTTAGGAGGCTTGGGCTTTGGCAGGTACAGGCTTACATAGCCAGCAAGCAAATTACTACAAGTTTTCCACTCTGTGGAATGTGATAATGCAATCAGGGCACATCATATGTGTCTAGGAAATGATATGCAACCACGCGCCCAATTGAAATCGGGTCGTGATAGCAAATCTATGAAATATTTCTTGCTTCTTTTTACGACGCCATGCGTTTTAATTATGTTAATAAAATGTGTTAGTAAATTGCATATTGAATTATTTCGAAGCAAAAATCGATTTCAGTATTATTAGGAGAAGCTACGTAGAGTAAGTTAGGGTATTGTGATATGGGTTGGTAATGTGACAAACCTGCGAATTTCCGAAATTATTCATGTCTGAGCAAGAATATCTTCTTTACTATAATGGTAATGGCCAAAAACCGCTACTGCAACGCAATTGTCAACTAGGTTGCTATCAGTGTGAAAAACAATTTACGTCGTACGATCTTCAATAATTTCGATCACTCTTTATACAAGGATAATTCCAAAATGTTCTTAGATTGTCAACTTCTTATATTTTATTTTCGTTTTTTATAAATGTAGGCAATAATATTTCAGGTGGCTACTTAATATTTTTAAATTAATTTTGGTGAAAAAATTGTTCGTTCCTTAAAAGCTCTAGTGAACGGAAATTACCATATTTACAATGTGGCTTAATTATTTCATGCAGTTAACACATCTTTCATAGAAGAGCCAAGTATGTGGTATAGTATATCACATTACCCCCCCATTTTGACAAACCGGCATTTTTGTCTTTTTAGGAGTTTGAATAAATATCTTCCGAAATACTTAAGATAAATCGATCTCGCCTTGGCATGTGCTTCACAATACTGGGATCTATCGAATTTCAGATTTTCTACCTGTTTAACCAATAAAATTTCGAGTAGCAGCCGAAAAAGGTATGCCTATATCACAATACCCTAATCTACTCTACATGCATACGTATGCATATTAGAGTGACCTGAAAATACAAACTGTTCTTATACCTTTCATGAACATGAAATGGTATTATAACTTTGGTCCGATGTTTGTAAGTATGAGAAGAAGAGATAGACACACCAATAAGTATACCGAAATGATCAGGGCGATGAGCTGAGTTGGTTTAGCCGTGTCCGTTTGTCCGTCCGTCCGTCCGTCTGTCTGTTTGAACGCAAACTAGTCCCTCAGTTGTAGAGATATCTGGATGAAATTTGGTACGGAGCCGCCATTTCGCATGAGATTAAACATTTGTCGGAACCAACAATATCGGACCAATACAACGCATAACTCCCATACAATCGATTGTTCCGATAAACGGGGTTTTGCCTATAACTCTTGCATTTAAAAAGCTAGGAACGTAAAATTTTGCAGGTTTGATACATATTATATATGTAATGTATGTAGTGAAAATCACTCAGATCGGACCAACATAACATATAGCTCCCATACAATCGATTGTTTTGATAAATTGTGAATAAGGATCGTATACTGTAAACCGTGATGCGTATTTATGAAAGGTATAAATTCTTCGGCACAGTCGAAGACAGCCCTTTCTTATTTGTTTTATTTGACTTTTTAGCTACCATTAAAAATATCTCAAAACTATTTCGTGGAAACTTGGTGTAAAAATATTAGCTGAAACCCGATTTTGGATGAGCTTTCTTTATGAAACGTAAAATCATAGAGAAGACCCGTAATAGGAGGATCGCAACACATCTCTTTGTCGACTTTTTATCATAGGCCTTTCTCAGGATTCATCACACTCTGAGCATCTGGTCGGTGGTAAACTTACCAGCTCTGAGGGCGCACTGATAAGGTCTAATCAGCTTGCTTACGAATGGCTACAGTCTTTCACAAAATATACTAGATAGAACTTTATGTGCGACATTAAGAAGCAATATTCTTGCGGGTTAATCAGAGCACACTCACGTCACGATGCTGAACGTTTTTCCCATCTTCAAGGATTTGAAGAAGTGTTTCCTTCATAACTTTAGGACCCGCTGTACGTCGGGTACCAGGTCACCATTATTGTCCCTGCGGGAAATCACCACAGTCTTTAAAATTTTCGTCATCCACCTGGTCCTCGACATTCGACGACGACATCAGTAGCATTCCTTTAAATCAACCATTTTGGTTATTAATACAACAACAAGAACCGACGTAATTTTGCTGAGAGATAACGAAGTCGGCATGACGTTGAGTTCCTTATGAACCAAAAAACAATAGTGCTTTGACGCAGTTTAAACCCATACGTATGCATCAGGCTGACGTCGAAATAACGTCGTTTTGATGGTAAAAGCCTAGTCCCCGGTTCCGTTTTGATATCTTTGAGTAGTCAAAATGTTTTCGGCTCAACCCTCGCATAAACACAGTCGTCAATGTACGTGCATATGTGCACTTATGCGCCCATAAGTAACCCTGCAGAGAATTTAATAACTAGTGGGGAAAATTTATGGGCCAGAACTAGATCTTAAGAAAGAGATACTAGGTAGTTAGATAGTAAGTAGACTTTCACCAGTACAAAACTGCCAGTTGATTAACCATCACTAGGAACCCTGAATTATGTTTGAAAAAAATAGTTTGCCTTAAAATATCCTTCAACGAAAAATAGTTTTTGCATAACTTGGATAATCATTTCGTTTTATTTCAAATAGATATTTTCAAGTTTTTTTAATGCCGGTTTGATTGGTTATTTGAGAAGCCATTGAATGATTAATTACGATTTTGCCCATGCCACATTTCATGATTTTTTCCCAACTAATACTAAAAGACGAAAAATGTAATGTCCTGAAAATTATAAAACAAAAATCCAAATTATTATTTTAAATTTTTTTGATTTTAAAAAAGTTTTTGCAACGGTACTACGAAATAATTAGAAAAGATTAAAAGTATAGTTAATTTTGACTGTTTTTGAATGGTTGTTATTTTTCCTGATTTTATTTAACCACAATATAAATAATCATAATTTCTTAAATATTTAAGTTAAAGTTTTCAGAAACTACCTATGAATTACCATTATAATTAATACGAAATAGATAGTCAAGTTGTTCTATAATGGCTGGTTTTTTATTTTTATTATGGTAATTCATTGCTGGTTTCTGAAAATACCTGAAATAATGATTGGCAATTGATAGTTAGATGCTTCTTTCGATTACCAATTCTAATTTGATCGATCCCATTTGAGCAATAAACAGAAATAATTTGTTCATACGAGTCTAAACATGCGTTTGCGGTAATGGGGTTTCGGATTCTCAAACAAATAAGTACAACATAAAATGTCTAGAATTTTGTGTTGGTTCGGAACTATCGAAAAAGGGAGCCGGATGCACTAGTTCTAATTTGTATATTTATGGAGTGGTGCATAACTATCGTGATACAATGCGCAACCGTGTTCGAATCAATATGTAGAAATTTGTTCTGGTTCGCAACCAACAAAATATAATCAATAAACCACATAGATCCCAACTGTTGAATATCTAACTAGTTAGGAACTATAAAAAAAGTAGTAATTTCCACCACCTTAGACATCGCCATTGTAAATTCGCCTTTTGATTGCATGTAAAAGAAATAAACGAGTGGAACCGAATGCACTAGAAGCGCACTAGTTCAGAACTAGAGATTTTCTCTACAGTGAAATCTACATGGGAACTGTTTCAACAGAGCATTAGGAGCATGCAAGAGGACAGAAGGGCAAACAATTTGCAAACGAGCACATTCGTACATTTTTTGTTTATATATCTGTGGCAATAAAGGAAAAGTACCAAAGTAATTTTTTTTAATTTTTCAGTAGTGCGCTTTAAAAGTTAAAATTGTAGTGTAAATGTATGGAATGGCGACATAGTTTTTTGTCTATAAAATCCACAATTTTTGAGCAAAAGCCTTGAAATTTTTTGTGATTATAGATACTAACACGGAGAACACAATGGTGGTACTATCTTGTTTTTGACCAAATTTGAGTTTGGCTTTTTCCGCTTATTGCCACATATATATGTATAAATAAACATACATAGTACCTACACTTCATACGCGCGAATAAAACCGGTGATCGTTTATGCGATACGACACACAGAGCACATATTTCGAGCACAGCTTTCGAAAAGTTTGTGGATAGAAGGAAACTAACAAACTGGGAGCACAAAAGACACTTAATTTACCGGCAACCGTCAAACGAACCAGTCGTGTAAGAGCTTCACATGTAAAGCGTGGTTTTTTTAGTCGTGCTCTGTTATTATACTTTTTCTTTCATTTGTTTTCTTATAACCAACTACCTACATACGGAAAGTTTGTGATATTTAGTACTCGTTTTTGGAAGTGTGAAACGCGAAGTTTTTTTTATTCCACAAGTGGAGGACGTGCCAAGCACATCTTTTGTAAAATATTAAATTAAGTTTAGTAAAGTAAAAAAAGTAACGGTAAGTCGGTTATATATTTGCCTTACAACTAAAACATTTTTTTTTAAGTATGTAATGATATTGAAAATTTTGTGGCCAATAAATAAATTAAGCAACATTTTCCAATTAATAGCGAAAATCTCGAAATTGCGCAGTACTTTCACTGAAAGCAAAAATTATTTATTATACAAACTATTTACCCACATTTTATTGTGATTGCTATTTGCTGTGCTGTGTATACGAACGACATCGATTAAATAACACGCCGCTTCTCCCACATAAGGCATGCACACTGTGCACAGTCATATGCACATACATACAAACAAACAAAAGTTGTACAAATAAATATAATTATGGACAACAGAGCAATTACAGCAAAATGATGTCTTACGTGGCTCTGAGGCAAACTTTCGTCAGTGAAAAAATAAAAAAAAAACTATAGAAATCAAAGCAGTATAAAGTTTTACTCTGTCGTCAAAAAACCGTCAGCTCACAATTTGGCGAAAGCACACGAAACTTACATACATATGTACATATATAATATGTTCAAATATAACTTAAATGGTGAAACCTGTTTGTTAGGAATAAACAAACAATTGTGCACAGATGTAATATGCCCGCTAATAAAATTAATAAATAAATATAGCAAATATTCCCTCATCGTTTCAAGAAAGCATGGTACTGTCTATTTTGATAAAAAAAAAACAACTAAGGAAAGCGCTGTCTTCGGCTGTGCCGATTGCTTTATACCTTTCATAAATACGCATTACGGTATAGTTACAATAAGTACAAACTGCAAAATTTGATGGTCTTACCCTGTTAATTTAAAGACACATAGCCCAAACCCCGTTTATCGGAAAAATATATTGGTCCAATTTTGATGATTTTCATTACACGCAATACATATGTAATAAGTACTGTAGCTGGCGAATTTTGTGTTCCTCGCGATTAAATTGCAATAGTTTTAGCCCAAACCCCATTTATCGGAACAATCGGTTGTATGGGAGCTATACGAGTATGTTATGTAGGTCCGATCTGGCTGATTTTCATTTGTCACATTACGTATACGTATACAAAAATGCTTTTGAAATTTCACGTTCCTAGCTCTTTAACTGCAAGATTTATGGGTCACAACTTACAAAATGGCGGCACCAGGTATAAAAATCGCCATGCATAGGAAGCTGTTTACATTAAACAGTTTTGTGCTACAAAATAGATCCGTTTACGTCTAAAAGTATTTCTTAAATTTCTAAACATTGATTCCGTTGGCTTATCGTACAAAAAAAAACAAAATGTAATTGGTCGGGAAGTTTGTGGAATAGATAGGGAATTACGATATAGCAACAGTTATCGAACAGACAAATTTCTATCATAACGATACCTGACCATATCTATTGTCATCGATTGTTGACGCCTTAACCCAAAAAAGAATGTGATTTCATGAAAAGTAAGAAAATTCAAAATATTAAGTAAATAGAAATAAATAGTGTTGGTCCGATTCCGTCCCGTACTCCATACCATGATCCAATAATACAGGTCGTGTTAATAGACCAGCTGATTTTTAATTTTTGCTCGAATTTTGACATTGCAGTCATTTCTCAGTACGGTTTTGACGTTAAACTCACAAATTACAAAAACAAAATACATGGAAAATTTTTGTGTGTTTGTATGTTTGACGAGCTGCTAAGGCCTGTTATAGTTGGATTATGCTCCATACCTGTACTCAATTAAATTTTCGGTAGAAGAAATCGATACCAAAAAATGTATGTACTGTATAAAAAAGCAGTTGTCAGCGTATGGTTTACTTTGAGAATTTATACTTTGCTATTATATACTTTACATTCTAAATATTTTTAAATTATGTTAACTTTTGTTGATGAAAATTTATTGATTTTCAAAATGAAATGTTTTTATTATTAGATTTGATAATTGTATTTAATAAATAGAACAATAGAATATCAAAAATATAAATATTGAATTTCTATAGTCAGAAACCTTGATTCAATTACAAGAAGGTTAGCTCTTTAGCTGACGTTTACTTTTAACACTTCCATTTTCTCGGTTTCTTTTGCGAACGAAAAAAATAGGAGTATTTTTTTTATTTGTCGAGGAAATAGTAGTAGAAAAATAAAAAAAGTAGGAAATTAGTAGTAATACATTTTGTAAAGTCATCAAAATATGTCATCCCATACTATCACTGTATAAATCGTTTTACATTTTCTCTATAATCAATTAAAAAACAAAAAACGTTTACTGCTCCAACAAAAATTAAAATAACTATACTCGTATATGTGCATACGTATCTATAGTCAAAGTACGTACGTATCCTCGCCCTCTTGCCAGAATCATAAATGTGCTAAAATGAAAATGTTGGTTAAAGAAGATTAAAAGTTTGATTTCGGCTTATTCGACTTACATGGACTGCAAAATATTGTGGTTTCGGTGTAAGCATGATACCAGGTATTTTCGTCAAACTTAGAACCTTCAATGGCTAATACAGTAAACTTATCAATTCAAACTCTGAATAATTGCACAGTCGTGCTTCTGACTGTAGGACTATGTTTTTTAATAATAATGACAAATTGACAAGATGCATATTTTTTGGAAACTTTTCAGGGCATAAAGACAAACACACATAGTCTACCAAGTGTATAGTAAAGTGATAAGTTCCAATAAGATAGGATTGGCTCCTATTATTCATACAAACTTAAAACAGTAGTTGACTTAAAATTGTTAAAAACAAGACTTCGAATCACATAAGGAACAGCTTTGAAGTCACGATAGACCTAAGTAAGTATGCAGGGACAAAATTTTAAGACAGTCATTGCTACATACCGGAATGTCCCGAGTTTTAAACGTCCATGACTACACTACACCCCCAAAAGTCGATCTAAATAATATTGCAAATTAATCTATTTTTTGAAACCAACATATTTAAAATTTTATATAATATTACATTTTTAACTACTATTTTTACATAATTTCGATAAAAGGCAACCCAGAATGTTAATGACAATTTTTCAGGTTATTTCTAGTTATTGAATCATGGTCAGAAACCCTCCGAGTGTTTTCATGAAAAAGCATCTCAGTCAAAATTCTTCTACCGAATATGCCTTTCAGAGTTGTCATAGAACATGTAGAACTGGCCAATTTGTGGAGAAAATTACACTTAGCAACCACAAGTTGAAAGAGACGGCCGGCCATAATTTCCTCGGAGGAATATCGCGCCAAATTATTTTATTATTATTATTATTTTATGAGCGTAACACAATATTCATGAACATACCCTAATGGGGCGTTTCTTAGATAACATTTTCATAGGGAAACGCAAAGGTGGGTAGGTCTTTAAAAAAAAATTAAGCTGAAATATCAGAGTATAAAACAAGAAGCAGATCTCACCCGCACTAGTAGGATATATTACAAAACGGGCAATTGTTGGCGTATCCCGATGAAAAGTAAAGACCTCTCTCGACGAACTAATATCAGGCTTTATAAGTTTCTCATGTCAATCAACAGTGTAGGAAGAAGAAATGATGGTGAAAATATGGTGATGCATCAAATCTTCCAAAGTACGTGTTCATTTTCATACATTAAAGTGTTTCTGACCGTAAAGACTTAGGGCCGGTTTAAGTCGAGTTTTTCACTTTTTCAGTTTCACCATCTAACTTAACTAAGTCACAACTTAGTCAGCCTGCCAGCTGACTTATTCTCGACTAAGTCAGTGTTGCTGTCGTTCAAAACCTAAATGTCAGCAATGCTCCTAATTTGTTTTGTACAATGCCCAGCCGGAAAATTCGCCAAGCATAACTTCGACGGCGTATGCGTAGATGCATGTGAATGCTTGTTTTCTAGCATGCAACCATTACGAAATTATAGTTTTCAATTAAGCGCTAATTTTAGTACCTTCCAACTAAAGAGAAATGGGTGTAAGATCAATACATTCCTTCGTGTCTGGCCATACATGCCCATTTCGCACTGGGATATTGGGATGCGCAAAGTTGTCTGGTATGAAAAAATACTACTATGCATAAAACAGCTGATCGGGTTGTTGTGTTCAAAATTATTTAAGTCGCTCAGTTGGTGAAACCCAAAATTAAGTTAGTCTCGAATCTGTGCTAACTTAAGTCACGACTTAGTTTTAGTCTTAGTCGCGCTGGTGAAACCGGCCCTTAGTCAGCCTGCCAGCTGACTTATTCTCGACTAAGTCAGTGTTGCTGTCGTTCAAAACCTAAATGTCAGCAATGCTCCTAATTTGTTTTGTACAATGCCCAGCCGGAAAATTCGCCAAGCATAACTTCGACGGCGTATGCGTAGATGCATGTGAATGCTTGTTTTCTAGCATGCAACCATTACGAAATTATAGTTTTCAATTAAGCGCTAATTTTAGTACCTTCCAACTAAAGAGAAATGGGTGTAAGATCCAATACATTCCTTCATGTATGGCCATACATGCCCATTTCGCACTGGGGTATTGGGATCGCAGTGTTGTCTGGTATGAAAAAATACTACTATGCATAAAACAGCTGTTCGGGTTGTTGTGTTCAAAATGATTTAAGTCGCTCAGTTGGTGAAACCCAAAAGTAAGTTAGTCTCATTGTTTACCCGTACTAGTTTGGCATCTTCTTTTGCGAATCGGAGTGGAAGGCAGTGGATGAATGTACTCCGAGCGAGTGTAATGAAGGAAATCACGTTCAGAGTTGCTTTAAAGTAAAAACTACAACTAAAAACTTCAATTTAAACTGAAATATACATTCTATAATAACTGATAACGTATTATAACTGCTTTATATTCAATAATTTGGGAGTTTCAAGTCTTCATGTTCAATATTGCAGCATTTAAATTTCATTGTTTTATTATTGCATACAATTCACCCTGTGTGGTTTGTGTGTGTGTACAGATTCGGAGTAAGTTGCGCTACTAGTAGACATATACTATGGTTAGTCTCGAATCTGTGCTAACTTAAGTCACGACTTAGTTTTAGTCTTAGTCGCGTTGGTGAAACATATATGTTTGGATAAGTCAGCTATAGAACTAACCCTTAGCTGATAACAGAATTACTGAGGGTACGGAACTCAAAACATATCATATTTCATGTATTAGCTGTAACTGTCAAGCGTTATGATAGAATCTATACACGCTCATATTAGGAAGAACATTAGACTGCGTGAAAAAATTTTTCTATTATTTTGGTATTATTTTTCAAAAAAATACTGTAAAAGCTTAATATAAACTTTCATTGCTAGTTTAGATTTTTTCAGACTAATCTCATTTTGGTATTAAAATGGTCCAATCATTGAAGTAAAAAAAAGTTTGAAATGAAGATTTTCGTCAGTTGGGCAGCTCCAGAGTTACCAAGCTTCAAACATTGGTATGGTTTTCTGATTTCAGGGTTTTTGTTCATTCGAACACACATAAACTTGCCCATAGTTTACTACCCAGTCGAATAAGCCTAGCCTAATTATCTCTGGGAAATTTTACCTAAAGTAGGTAGGACATATATGAAGAAAATAAATAGAGTCTAAAAGGCTGAAAATATCTCTGTAGGCCTGAACAAATTTCTTTTATACATCCAAACACCTAATCAATTATTCGTAGCAAGGGAATTTAAATGTCTAATTACAAGATGAAGTTACTTGCTCTTTAGAACTTATCATATGTTCTTCGTGCAATAGTCATGCTTCCAAAACGGCTAGGGTTTTATCCGAACAAGACTGTTATTCCAGTGTAATTAATGGCGCCGTTAGCGTATCGTTATATCCTTAACGTAAGAGAAAAACCTACATGCTATTGTTTGGTAAGGTTACTTTACGGATAGGGAATTACGATATGGCACCGATAATCGATTGCATTGCTTCTTATAATGTTGGTTAAATCAGCTAATTTATAAGGTTACCGATAACGCACCAATGTTTTGAGCTTAAACCTGTTTAGTCCGCATCCGTAAATGCACATACCGACTAAATTTACAACCTAACTTATATAACCATAGTTGTTGTTGTTTTTATGGGAACGACAAAAACACTCCCCGAAGGTTTTGGTTTTGGTTTATCGAATTAACAGTCCTTTGGCCGGATTTGAACCCGGTACGCTCCGGTACTCCCTTGCGGTACTGCCAGATTTGACGGTGTTAGCCCTTTAATTGAAATATGCATAAAGCAAACCCCGTTTATCGGAACAATCGATTTTATAGGAGCTGTATGTTGTGTTGATCCAATCTTACTGATCTGCACCACACAAATTACATATGTAATTTTATGTTCCGAGCTATTAAATTGCAAGAGTAACATATTCATGAAAGGTATAAAATGTAAATTTATTTTATAACCAAACGCAATTGATTGGCTACGGCGACAGTGGCATTATAGTATGAAACCATTAATCTATTAAACATATGGTCATAAGGTTGGTCGCTTTTTTTTGTATGGATATGGCCTTAACTCTATTAACTGAGCTTTAAGCAGGCTAAGCACTGTACAACAACAACAACAACCGAGCTTCTGAATGTCCACTCCGGCTTAAGCTCCATTTTCCAAAATATGGTCACAGAGTATAATGTAGATACCGAAGAAAGGTGATGCTTGCTTACGATTTGGAATAATTTAAAAGAAAGCACCTACACATTAAGCACCATTCACGCACACTTTATGCTTCATGCTATGGCGAGCACTACAAATCGTTTGGCACGAAAGTATTCCGTTAATTCTGTTCAACAAGATTTTTGAAATGTTTTTTTTTTTTATGCGTAAACATCTTTGGGCACGGTAGAGGATGTCCAGAAAAGTTACGCGTCGCTGCCTGTAAGCTCTCCTCTGCCTCTGCTTGCAATTCTGCCTGTGTTTTGTTAATGCAATGTTACGACGCGTGACATCTCCCAGTGCCTTGTTGTTGATGTTGGCTCTATGCATATCTGAGTGGTAGTTTTGTTTGTGTAATCTTTGTGCTTATATGGAATGAAATATAAAAAAATAAAATAAAATAAAACAAAATAAAATAAAATAAAATAAATAAAAATAAAATAAAATTAAATTAATTAAAAAGAACTATGATAACGGGAAAGAAATTAAATGAAGGGAAAGCAGGAAAAGAAAAGTAAAGGAAAGGCAAGGGAAGGAAAGGAAAGGAAATGGAAGGAAGGAAAGGGGAAAAAAGAAAAGGAACGGAAAGGAAATCAAAGAAAGGAAAAAAGAGGTAAGGAAATGAAAGGAAAGGAAGCAAGAAAAAAAAACAATAAAATATAATACAGTAAAATAAATTAAATATAGAGACTGTTGAAAGAAGAGAAAAGCAAATATAATAAAAATGTACAGGCTGTAAATCAACAAAAAATTGTTGGTATAAAAAAGCAATAACAAAACCGAGAGCAAGCGGTAATGCAGTTCTGCTGATGATGATAAAGCAGATCTGTCAAAAAATCCATCATGATCACACTACTGCAAGATAGCGGGGGTTGTTCTTGCATATGGTAAAAGAAGAATAGAATTAGGAGTTTAGATGACATCAAAACCAGCGTATTGTTGGCTTAATGGTTAGCAATGCGTGCCAAAATTTCTCTGATTAAGAAGCCTAGCAGCTTCCGAAATGGCCATATAAGAAAAACTATGGCGGTTGTCTCTAAAAATTGTTCCTACTCTATTCAGTTAAAACGAACTTTAATAATTAATTGAAAAATGATTAATAAAAAATAAAAACAATAATAATTTTCATAAAAATTAAAATGTGAAAACTTATTATTTTTGGCCTTGAGCTCGTTTCATGAATACTTGAAAATGTATAGTAAAATTGTTGGTACAAAAAAGCAATAAAATAAAAATATGTTAAAGTAAAAGAAAGGAATAGAAGAGAAGGGAAGGAAGGTCAAAAAAGTCGTAGCTAATAACTAAAATAAAATAAAGTTTGGTGCTTGAAATTCATCCACTGGGCGAGGTCTAATTTATATAAATTTATGTACAGGATACAATGTTTACACATCAAACTCCACGAGAATATTACATACATACAGGGTGGCTGATGAATTTTGCTACATTAAGAAACTCAAATAATTTTTTTTTCAGTGTATGGAATTCATTTTTCTTTTATTCATGTTAAAGCTCATTAAATTTTATTAAATATAGCTTAATTAGTTTTAAAAATAATGGAATTTAAATGCCCCCCCTGCTCGTCGATGCATGTGCGGCATCTTACCAAAAAGTTGTTCATTACTGCTTGGAGAGGTGAGACAGGAATAGCCGCAATTGTTTCTCGAATGGATTGCCTTAGTTCATTCAAATTTGTTGGTTTTGCTTTGAAGACTTCCTGTTTGCAATAACCCCACAAGAAAAAGTCAGGTGCAGTAAGGTCAGGCGACCTGGGTGGCCAACGGAATGTGGAGTTTCTGGATATCAGCTTATTGGGAAATTTTCGTCGCAATTCTGTCATAACAGGTTGGGCTATATGAGGAGCTGCACCATCTTGCTGAAACCACACAGAGTTGAAAGAAATTCTCATTCGGCGTAATTCTGGATAGAAAAACTCTCTCAACATGCTCAAGTAACGGTCTCCAGTAACCGTAACGGTGTGACCGTTTTCTTCGAAGAAGTAGGGCCCGACAATGCAGCGTGATGAAACTGCACACCACACTGTGACACGAAGTGGATGCAATTCCGTCTCATGGAGTATCTGTGGGTTGGAAGCACTCCATATTCGACAATTTTGTTTGTTTATGTTGCCGTTTAAATCGAAATGGGCCTCGTCAGACATGAAAAGACAGTTCAACATGTTTCCATCCTCTTCCACCATTTGAAGCATCTTCTGGCAAAATTCCAAGCGAATCGGCAAGTCTGCAGCGTTCAGTTTGTTGGCCATTTGAATTTTATATGGGAATAAGTCCGAATCTTTGTGCATAATTGACTGTAATGACTGTCTGCTTACACCCATTTGAGCAGATAAGCTTCTTGTCGAAACACGTGGATTGTTTTGTATGGCAGCAGCTACAGCAGCGATTGTTTCCTCCGTTCGAACTGAAGGGTTTCGATGGTAAGGTCTTCTGTTGACTGTCCCATGCTCGGAAAAATTGTTTACAAGTCTTATTATGGTCCATCTGCTCGGAGGATTGCCGCCAAACGTGCGCCTATACTCTCTTTGAACCGAAACTACGGACTCCAGTGCGTGATACCGGCGGACAATCCAAATTCTTGTTTCAGTGTCCCAGTTATCCATTTTTGTTAAATGTAAAAGTCAATCTGCAAAATAAAAAAAAAATTAACCAGATTCATTAAATAGAAAAAAAGTTATTTAATTTTTTTTTGGTAGCGGCTTTCATTAGCCACCCTGTATGCATATAGTAAATAGAAATGTGGAAACCATTACAACTGCTCAACTTCACTTATCAACAAACTTCCGGCGGCGCGTTGCCAATGACGTTACCATCTGGCGGGATTTAATTTTTCTGCTAATGTCTACTTTTCTATTTATTGTGGGTTGTTGTTATTTCAGCTTATGTCTAATATTCTATTTATTGTTGATTGTTTTCATTTTACTTACACACAACTAAATTTTTCTAAATTGATAAAATGGTCATCACTATCTGCTCTGCGACCTGCTGACCGTCAATTGCTTTTATTTGAGTCCTCTCCTCACAAGCTATCAACACACATCTCCAACCATACACTTATGTACCAAAACATGCGGCTGAATTTATTAGACCGATTAATAAACGAGTCGCTGATGAATAAATACATACATATTTATGTATGTATGTATCTGCATATGAAATGTGAAAATTTTCACGTGAACAGTCGTTGACTTTGTCATGATCACACAATGCACAATTTGTTTTTAATTTTTGCAAATTGTATGTGGGGTAAACATACCAGTTTCCGGACACTTAACGTTTTCCTCAACTTTGACTTCGACTAAAGTATTTGTGAAACATAAAGAAGGACTTTGAATACAATAAATACGTCTTAATCATATTCACATCTCTCTGGATAGACATCTCACTGATTTGGACACTGGTCATAAACCAACTTTTCGATCGGTGGTTCGAGAGATCAGCCAAACTTACGGCGTACGCAGTTGATGTTTTATTTGTCATAATTAGTAGAGTTTTTCCAACAATTAGCTATATGAAGGTCCAGGAACTTCAGGAGGTCCTTCTCTGGGCATCCGACGTTGGGTTAATCGTAAAATGCGGGTTTACATAGTCATGCGGGTTGCACGTGAGTCTTCTCACCCTCTTTCTAATTGGGTATTCACCGCGATTGTGTAGCTAATAGTCATTATGGAGTCCTCATTTGGTTACCAACCACACAAAAAAAGAACTTATGTTAACAAACTGGAGAGTGTATGCACATAATCAATAATTAGTAAAATGGTAGGCTTGAATGCCACCCCGACAGAGTTATTAAATGCCATTCTGTATATCGCACCCGTAGACTTAGTGGACAAAACCATATTGTTGACAACTGAAACTAGGCCCAATGCCTCGTGGCAGTAGCCTGTACCAGCGCCATCAAAAACGGGGCTGACAGACTGTATGGTTCCGCCCGCACTTCGAAATGCGTGTTGAAGCTACAATAGTTGTGATAGATGTGAAGGGTTGGCGTAGAGTTCGGTTGGTAGCATACACTTTTACACCGATTGCTCCAAATCTGCTTTATACTGTGCTTATCCGAAGTTAAACAAATCCTACAAGGAGGTAAATTACAACAACTAAAAGTGTATTGAAGTGCAATAGGCGCTAGGGAAATTTTACAAGGAGGGAATGTATATCTATACTTGGTCATGGGTCATATGGGCATAGATGGAAGCGAAAGGGATGTAATCTTCACCTAGAAGGGGTCTCTGTTGATGTTATTGCTGTTGTTAACAGTGCTTCGCCCTGCCCAATGGGCTCGATCACTCTAAATTGTCATCAGGCTCTTCTAACCGAAGTCCGAGGAAACGCGCAGTTTCCACAGGGTTGGACCAGATAGGGGAAATCTCTCGAAAAGTATACCATATAACTCCCCATCAGATTGAGAGTATTGAAAAGCAGTCAAGAGCTGTAAACGATCTACCAAGCAAAAACGGCTTAGAAGTAACATGGGATGGCAAAGTCTCCGAGGCCGTGTGCAAGTCGTATGTGTTAACAACCCAGCTCTTGTCCGTAAAACGGCAAGACTGCAATGTTATGTTTTTATAGGTTGTATAAGTAATGCTTAAACATATTTTGTGATCCTGTCGCTCGCCAGATTAAGGCTCCGACTTTTAGGAGTTCCACAGCTATCCTAAGCTGCCGCTTGTCCGATGCTTGTTTGGTTTGACCTTATAACCTCGCAGGGCTGAGGTAAAAGTCTGCATTCATCCTTAAAATAGTATTATCGATAAAAACAACAAAGTTTGTACAAAATGCCAACTGTCCGGACATTGAAACTTTTTTTCTCACTATCCGGACAGCAATATTTGTACTTGAAAAAACGTGTCCGAAGACTGAAAACATAGGAGAAAAATATGTTTTTCTTTTTGTAATGCATATATAATATAATAAACTATCATTTAGGAGCATTAAAATGGTAATTCGTAATTTTCGCCTTCTTTTCAGTATCCGGACGGTCTGTCCGGAAACTGAAAATCATCTCAAATTTTGGTTCTGGTATCCGGACAGTAAAAACTTAGGCTGAAAATTTAATTATTATATTTTAAACAAATTCTATTAACTTTTATTGTAATATGTTAATAAATACTTGTTTAAGCCCTTACTTT
Source organism: Merzomyia westermanni (assembly GCA_949987695.1). Classification (NCBI taxonomy): domain Eukaryota; kingdom Metazoa; phylum Arthropoda; class Insecta; order Diptera; family Tephritidae; genus Merzomyia; species Merzomyia westermanni. Next base: position 136,993,762 of record OX465288.1, read on the forward strand.
TCTAAAACGCTCCCACTATCGTTTTTTTACAAAACCTGCAATTTTGACGCAGGCTCCAACTTCTAACACTAAAATTACGTGTAACTTTTAAACCATGCTTTTGATTCAACTTAAACTTTCCACGTATACTCAGAAAGTATGCACATTTCCATTTGTGTTGTTATTTGTCTATTAATCCCAAATATTGACATAGTGTCCGGACACTAACGCTGTCCGGAAACTAGTGCAGTTACCCTATGCATTAGTGGTATGGCGAAACTGGAATTTCGAAAACATCCGTTAATACGAATATGGATGGTGATGCACATCTTAGATTTGACTTGAGCACATTTGAACCGAAAGTGTTTAAAGTACCATTTTTGTTTATATCGTGGTGAAGCTAAGCATTAAAGTTCCTATGAAAGACGATGAAATTTCTTATCTTCTCGCGACACTGTCCATGAAGTCCATCGGAAATAGAGTTTACTTTCGAATTTCCCACGCAGTCCAAAGTATCACCAGGCTATTCTGGGTTGAACTTATAGGCAAACATTGTTCACGCTGTTCTCGATGATTTTCTACAAGACAGCTGACCATCATATGCACCGTCATCTGAAAGGGAGCTCTGAACGGTCATTGGCGTAGAACAAAGTGACCATGAGATTTGTAGCAGCAATATGAAGGATCTGATGCATCCATCAGCATTGCCTCGTAGGTAGCTTAACAAAATAATCTCTTAATCTATCTACAATATGGATTTAATGACACCGCTATGTGCTTACGTATGCCAATACTCGCAATGTTCCTAGCTGGTGTGGCATAATTTCAACTAAGCAAGTAGGCAATGTCAATAAAGTTCAATGAATTAACCACTGGCTTACATACATATTAAGTACGGTTTGACAATTTTGATCTTCGATTCAAAAATCTATATTTGAAAGGAAGCCCAGAAATCGTTAGAAATACATCTGAGAAAGTATACCGATAGGTGTTGGTTCGTTGATGGATATCATCAATAAGGATACTTAGTTTTAGTTTTACTTTCTTCGTGTGTTTAGTAAATGACTTCAGAAGGCAGACCCATTTTGCACACTTCTGAACCCAAGAATCTTGAGGATAGTTTTTCTACTAATTTCAATTTGTGGTGTGCTGCTTCTAATTTTTCCTACAAAACGTAGGTCCCAGTTCTATGCCGACTCCGACCGGCAGGTGCATTTTTACTGAGAATCTTTTTCATGGCAGAAATTAACAAGGACGGTTGCCGAGCATTGCCGTGCGGAGACCCTGTTTTGAAAAAACAAGAAAACAGTTTTCTAATAATTTTTATGTTACCTGTCTCGGCGTTCGGAAATATCCAATCGATCAGTGCGTTTACCATCTTGCCAATGCATCATGCAAGGAAAGATAATCTTATAGTTTGTATATACGACTGTCATAGCACCGATTTAGTTCGGGATTAGTTAGTCGTTAACGTTGAGCAAAAAATCCACACTCGCAGATAAAGGACACCCTGAGGCAAAAAAAGAGCAGTAGACGGCATGTTGCATATCATGTTCCAAACCTTCCATATAAATATTTTCCAGAGTGTTTTGTATTTAAGTTACGTTTCAACATAAGAACTTCAGATCTCGGACCGCCCAATCAGCCTCATAAGTTCCTCCAGCATGATCCGCAATAATCACTTTAAGGCACAGACTAGACATTAATACCACTACATAATGTAACAACAAAAATAACTTCAGGGGCATTGAATAATCAATATCGGCTAAATAACCAAATCGATCAATTAATCTATCTTAGGGCCGTTTTCACCATTCACAGTTAAGGCTAACTGGCAGTTAAATTGATAGAAATCTTTAGGCTATCTGTCAGATGAAGTGTCAGTCATCTCTAACTGGATTTGATTAAAACGATCCTTAGCATCATTTTGCAATAACAAATACCTATTTTTTTAATAGATTTAAAATTTTTTGTCTCCTCTGTTTTTAGATTAATCATGCCACCAAATGCTGCAGCAATTAATCACAATAATTTAGAATCTCTTGTGGCAGGACAGGCCGATGAGGCCAAAGGAAATGTTGGTTCATCCAAGCAAACCGGTGTTTTATTTGAATCTGATGCGGACACGAACGATGGAGCCTTGGACATTGATGTTCATCAGCGAAAGCGCGCCGAAAAACGAAAAATAAAATTAGTTTGGCGGAATATATTACTTTTCGGTTATTTACATATCGCGGCAGTTTACGGAGCTTGGCTATTCTTTACGTCAGCAAAATGGCCGACGGTGTTTTTCTGTAAGTATATACATATTTCAATGACAGTCAAGTAGAACAGCGAGTTTTTTGTTGGAACTACCCAGTAGAACTTGAAGCGAGATCTCCCCAAGCTATGAATAAGAGAGTACTCTTTTTGACATCCTTTTGGAATGATAGAAGATATATTTTTTTCGTTTTCTGCTCTTATGCTGCTCTTTGTAAAGGACAAGGAGAGTTATCCCCAAGCAATAGAAATAAATTTCTACACTCTGTGCTCCGATTTTACTAATCTTGGGGAAATAGGGGAGACCTCCTCAAGTTATTAATAAAAGATTACTCCCTTCTATATCTTTTTAGAGCGAACGTAGAGTTTTCTTCAAGTTCTACTATTGGCTGACAGCTTTTTGAATAAGCCGAATATCTTTGCCAACAAAAGAAAAAAATTTTCAAAAAAAGAAAAAGCTGCAATCGTAGAAATATTATAAATAAACACAATTTTAATAAAGATTTAAATTAAAATAACTTTATTTATATTGGAGAAAAACTTGCACAGCGATGGTCAGAAGGGGTCTGATGAGAAAACGTGTGTGCAAACCTTTTTAATTTTTTTCTTATATTAATGAACAAACAAACATAAAAATTCGAACACTGCTCCAACAACAATTACCTTAAAATAACTATTGTTTTCCATAATTAATCCCTTATTGCTGGTATATATGTATGTATGAATTGTATTCCAATGCTTCCATTCCTTCATTTGCTTCCATAGAAGGCTGGAGACATGACTCTTTCATTGGTTGTTTAGGAGGAATGTGAAATATTTCCCTCATTGCTGTCCTAGGAGGTTTTCTAAAATTCTCCAAAACTCTCCTATTACTCGATTGTGATTCATAAAAAAGTTATAACAAAAACTCCATTATTGTTTTTTGCGGGGTGAAAGGGAGTTTTAGGGAGTAATCCCATACTGGCAAGGGAGTACTCGGGATTAATAAAACGATGATCCCTGGTTCTAATGGGTATGAACAAACACAGATACATTATCCGACTACAAGACCAAGATTGGAATTAATAATAAGATTCGAATATACTAGGGCTAAATTCCTTTTACCTTATCTTTTCAAAAGCAGATCAACTAAGATATTGCCGCACTATGCATTAAAGGGGAAATTCTTGGCAAAATACGTAAATAATTTCCTCAATCTATTTCGCTGAACCAAATCCAATCCAGGGATACCCCAGGTTAAACGCACTTAATTTTTTTTATATTAAAGTATATGTAATATACACGTAATGTAACTTCAGAGCTGGCTCCACACGAAAGGAATGGATTACAATTCAATTCCTTAAAAAATAATAGCAAAAGTAATTTCCTAGTTTTTTTGCAATTGAAGAAAATTACTTTGCGCTAATGTAATTTCTTCCCCAATATTTTAAAAAGGAATTTAAAATTTTCCAATTACATTACAAGTAATCCTAAAAGTAATTTCCAATTTCCCATTCCTCAAAGGAACTGCAAATAACTGATGAATGTTGACTGGCGTATAATTTTTTTTCCTCTTCTATATTATGATTGCGATCTAATACGAGCGCCAGCCACATCCTCAGTGTGATAATTATCAACAGAAAGAGAAGCCCAGATGGCCAAATTGGTCCTGAGAGTGTTGTAGCTATATCTGCAGGTCATCACAAAGTGATAAATTTCGCGAACTTCGAACAGAATCCACCTAGGTTATCTTTTTTGGATGTTTTTATACTGTAACAGCTTAATTTTTATATCATATGCTTTATGAAACTTGTCATATAAGGAGTCCTTATACTAGTGTTTCTTTTATTCCATCAGCGGGATGGCACAGATAAACGATATATTGAATCTCGCTTTTTGTAGGGATTTGTGGCGTATAGAGTGAAGTAATTAGGGATGACAACTTTTACCAGCAAGCGCTAGTTCGGAATGAGAAGGATATTGAAAAGTTAAGTGCTCTCTCGACGTACAAAGATCAAAGATCACGTTCTACAGGTTTCTCCTCAAACCTGCTTTTTACCTCGGAATCATGATCATTATCACAAGCAGAGGAGATGATCTTTGGAGTATTCCAAAAAATTTCTTCGGATATTTTTCGTCCTTTCCAGGTGGAGGATGAATGTATACGCCATCATTTAGAAGCGACGCCCAACGAAGTCGTGAAAAGCATTTATTTTTATTTCAACATTTCCGCATGCACAATGAAATGTAAAAATTTCCTGGCTGCCACTATTTAATGCTGAAGAAACAATAAAGAAAATTTCCTTTTGAGCAGCATGCAGCGCTTAAATCTATCTCTATTCGTTTTTGCCGTCACGCCCTATCGCCAGGCGAATTAAATTAATATCCCCTATAAGCATTGCTCAGCTGAGTATAAAACATAAAGACAAAGTCAAAATTTCTTCCTGCTTTTATTTTCTAATACACTTTCCGGATTCTTACAACAATGTAGGACTATTAGACAGAGCTGTTGTTGTTGTTGTAAAAGTACATCGTCCAGCTTAGCCTGCATATTTGCGAATTAAATAGGGTTAAAACGTCAGACATTTATAAATAAGATTGAATATATAACTTTGCTATATGCAAATATAGCTATATCTAGGCCATCTGCTCGATTTTAAAGCCGTATATAATTTTGTAAGCTCGTCAACTCAAAGGCCATTTACCCGCTGTAGTTCACAAAGTGCAAAATAAAATGTGGCACACCAGGGAATAAAATATTCTCATAAACGCCACGCACTGTTCATCATGGTGGGCACATGCTGCTGGTGTAAGCTCCCATCGGAGAAATGTTTTCACCTTCTCACTTTAACTCCATACCAAACGAATGCTCAGTAGCTACTCAGAAGCCTCCACATTTGCATACAGTCCCTAACTACCATACTAATATATACCATCTTATGCGAAGGTATTCTTGTCGGATACCAGTGAAAGCCAGTGGAAACTGAGGGTGACCCCCACTAGCTTAAAATAACGACGTAGATAACAATGCCAATCTTAAGGATCTTAGGAGGCTTTTAATATAAAGGCAACGTATCAAGTTATCACTTTTAAGAAATTGCTTCCACAGCAAAGGATGATACGACTAATGCAAATTCGAATCACTTTGTATGGGTTGCACTGTTCACCTTTGTTTGAGCATGTCCTGTGGAGAGACCAATTGTACCATTTATACGAAAGGGTACGAAACGACTTATTCACTTTCTATCCAAACTGGTACTTTTAACTCCTATAAGTATGCTACAAAAACTGAAATTGACTTTCACGCCTAAGAGTATGCTGCACAAATACAAATTAACTTATGTATTTTGAATTATAGCCAACCATAGACTAAAGAGATTAATGGCAGATCGCACCCTTTAGATATTAGTCACACAGTTTTTGGCAGGGTTCATACATATATATTAATGTTTTGTTTTACTTTTATTTCCAGCCATATTTCTTTATTCCATCGGTGTCTTGGGTATAACAGCTGGCTCACATCGTCTATGGGCTCATCGCTCGTATAAAGCAAAATGGCCGTTACGTTTGATTTTAGTTATATTCAATACAATCGCTTTTCAAGATGCCGCCTATCATTGGGCACGTGATCATCGTGTACATCATAAATTCTCCGAAACCGATGCCGATCCTCATAATGCTACACGTGGATTCTTCTTTTCGCATGTTGGTTGGTTGTTGTGCAAAAAACATCCCGATGTCATTGCTAAGGGAAAGAGTTTGGATTTAACAGATTTGCATGCTGATCGTGTTTTGATGTGGCAAAAAAAGTAAGTTAGAGACTGCAGAAGTCTAATGCTACATGTATGGACCTCCTCTCATTTTATTCTGAAAACTTTTTAGGTACTATATGTTACTGATGCCTTTGGCTTGTTTCGTTCTACCTACCGTCGCACCCATGTACTTGTGGAATGAGTCATTTATCAACTCCTGGTTTGTGGCGACAATGTTCCGTTGGTGCTTCTTATTGAATGTGACATGGTGTGTCAATAGTGCTGCACATAAATTTGGCGGTCGTCCCTATGACAAGTAAGTATACACATAAAATCGTTAAATCTATACTTGTTATATTTGTTGTTGTACTAACGGTATTAAGCCCCTGCATAATGTTTTAATAGGGTTGGACCAAAGGGAAGCTGTTGAAATGGCTGCTCCGTCGAGCGGTTAAAATGATGGTTGGTATTTGGTGGACACACCAGGGTTAAGGAAGAGTTTAACCTTAAAGTTACTCTGTCTCTCTGGGAAGTTCGGGTTCCTCTGCAGCGACAGGTGGTTCTTGTGCCTTTATCTAATGCATTCACTAGGTAGGAGCTAACAAGCTAGTGCCCGATTCTGTGTGACTGTTGCTAAAGGCATATGGGCTCACCTTTGGCTCAAACGGTATTGTTATGTGGAGCTGGAACTCGAAGTATTGTTTGCGGAAATGATTCCTTATAGTCCGTAAAAGCGGCTCTTCGGTTGGAAGAAATAGGTCCTCTTAGTACTTTACTAGCAGCGCATGGTTGTCGGTGTCAAAGGCTTTTGACAGGTTCACTAACACTATTACTGTCATGTCATTTGGTCTTTTACGGTTTGGACCGCCATTGTGCATTTTACGAAACCCAGACTGACGAACGGCTATTTCTATCTTATTGACCACTGGGGAGTGCCAGGCGATTCATAAATTAAACAGACTGCCAGGCATACCTTCGTGAACATAGTAAAGGAGGGCATTGGCAGAGTTGCTGCATCAGAGCTTTGATTTAAACAACTTTACATGATATGAGAAAAGATACAGAATAGAGTTGGAAGAAAAGGCCACGTGAGACACTTCCAGAGTTGAGAGCTTCGGCAGAAGGAAGAACACACTATCCTATCAGGGGTGAGGCTACCTCTTGAATTGTCGCCAAATTTTCTATCGAACTTCACTTAGCTACATTGTTTCTGCTGGTTCGGGTTTGGTCAGGAAATCCCTTCTATATGAGCTTATACTCATGACGAATCATTGTGCAGCCCTGTTAGTTTTCGATTAAATTTAAAAAAGTGGTTAATGTTATTTTTTTTTTAGATTTCTCTTTCTCCCTCTCCCTGTTCCTTTACTTTCAGTTTTCCTTCGTCCCCTTCGTTTTAGCTTTACCTTTCGCTTTTCCTTTTCTTCCTCTCTGTCTTCCACGCTATATCTTTCTCGCTCTGTCTTCCTTTCTTTTCCCAACCCCACCTTCTACTTTGTACCGTTTTTCTTCTTTCTTTCAGTCTTCTTTGGATATAATTACTCTCTAGGAGTATTGCATTGTACATATGTATGTACACGTATATTACAATAGTTCAATGACATGACTAGTTCACTTCTAGTTCGTTCAATTCGTTGAACTTGTTCATCAGGATCTTAGTTCGATCACCTTATTGAACTATAATTCAACCAATTTAACAAGCTCAACTTGAAACTCATATCAATGAATTATCTAAATAACTAAATATTCGTGTTTGTTAACAAAAACAAAAAAATCTTAATTCAAGTACTTACTATTGCATGTAAATTACTAATCTTGCATAATATGAGATACATTTGTCAAATTTTTCAAAATGACCGCGAAATTTGTACAGCTATTTCGATTTATAACCTCGAAATGAGTTGCCATAAGTATTAATGTAACTTACATATCCACTTTCACTTGCAAAGTTGTCACTTTATTGAACGAACTAGTGAATTAATTCAATTAAAAGATTTAGCTCTTGAGGTCAAAAGTACCTAAGTCTAATGTATATATATATTAAGTATATTTATTAACATTTTGTTTAATTGTTTTTTCAGAAACATCAATCCCTCACAATGTCCACCTGTATCCATGTTTGCATTCGGCGAAGGCTGGCACAACTATCATCACGTATTCCCATGGGATTACAAAACTGCCGAATGGGGCAATTATTCATTGAACTTAACGACTGCTTTTATTGACTTTTTCGCTAAAATCGGCTGGGCATATGACTTGAAATCCGTATCTGCCGACATTATCGAGAAACGTGTGAAACGTACCGGCGACGGTTCTCACGACCTGTGGGGATATGGAGACAAAGACATTACCAAAGAAGATGAACAAGGCATTATTACCATTAATAAAAAAATTGAATAATTTAAACGTACAATTCTACAAGTATAAGTAATATAACTATTAGTATGAATCTATTATATAAATACATACTACAAGAAAACATATTGGAAATCAGTCATGAATTCACGAAAAGCTAAAACGAAATCAAAATAAATAAATAAAAACTTCATCATGCCTTAAGCAGCAATTTGAAATTGCATATTTTACTGTTTTGCACAATGTTATTAAATAATTCTGTAGGCATAGACAATACGAGCTTAAGTCGACATAAGCATAAACTTGGTATGAGAGATTTTGCGATTCTCAAACTTGATCTAACGAAACCGGAAAAACTGAATAAAAAAATACTTACACAACCATCAAGGCGAGTTCTTTTACAGGTGATATCTTGAGCAGTGGCTTCTTCTGTCCAAATAAAAAAATTCTATACAATCTGACAGGAGAAGCCGTGAAAGCAAAACCAAAACACATGAAGTATGTGTGTGTATCCAGCAACGAATTCGCCGTGCTATCACCTGATATAAATTCGCCTAGACAGCCATGTAGTAGAACTTTATTATTGGATCATGGTAGATGCATTTACACCGTTGCTGTTTTGATTTCAATAAAGGTTAAATGATGATGGTATTTAAATTAGTTTTAAGTGTCAGTGGACTGAAATAAATATGTTAGAGCATCATCAAAGCATTTGTTATAACTCATATTTAAAACAATCGGAATTGAATCTCTGTAACATCTCTGCTTGGTATTTAAAATCTGGCGCATCTGTACGTAAGATAAAAAAAGGCTGATTTTTGTTGGAACGATTTTCCGTCATCCCTTGTCAAGTTTGGTTTTGTGACGGCGTTCTGCCATTTTCAATGCCTAGTTTCGTTCGAAAATGGCAGAACGCCGAAACCGGTTTGTCACAAAACCAAACTTGACAAGGGATGACGGAAAATCGTTCCAACAAAAATCAGCTTACTACCCTGTCGGAAGATCAACACAACAAAATAAATCATAAAACGAAAAAAAATTTAAAATAAAGTGAAGTTAGCAGGACCAACTCTTTTTTCACGTAACAAAAAATATTATAAACTTTTTGCAATTAGTACATACCAAAATACATTACAGATGTTTATGTACTAATTTAAACGAAATATTTTCATAAAAGAAAGAAATTATGTATGTATACTTCCATAAATCTCTATATGTATGTAAATGGAGTCATACACTATACCAAAATAAAGCCGCTTTTTCAGAATTCAACAAATGTATTAGATGGCCTTGGCCCTGCGCATTAGGGGCTAGAATATGTCGGAGGTAGGTATGCCTGTCGTAAGAAACGCCTGCCTTTGCATCAAAGTGGGGGTGGCCCCCCACAAAAGTAAGGAGTCTGGCTCTCGGAATAAAAAGTCAACAGGAGCTCGCTCCGCTAAGATGGTCACGGTGAAACCGGACCTAAAGAAAAATACAAAAGCTGAGAGGACACCCCAGCGATTCAGTGCTGCAGCGGCAGCTAGACGTGATAGGGCTGAGTGCAAAACCGCTCCGAGTAGTCCGATGACCGGTGCCTCTTCCAGGGGTGCCGATCGGGAGGCCAGCAACGCGGCTACCACCAATCCTGTAGCCTCCACCAGTGGTCTTGCCATTCAGCGCATAGCGTCTGGCGAGTCCGTGGCTGGGGGATCCAAGGGTGATGGGGGTGCTAGCGATAGGGCCAAGGACTCGGTGCCTAGGCAACCCACAAAGGCCAGCCACCAAGATAAGCGGTCTGCATCCCGGATCCTCTACAGGGACGCGACCTCACCGACAAGGGCGGAATATGTTTCGGCGGAGGTTTGGGCGAAGCTCCAGGGAGACCTGGCGTGGACTCGGCGGGTAGTGCCGGACTTCAAACTGTAGTTGTATGGCGCAAACAAAGGGGAAACCTTTAAGCGCAATCGCTCAGTGGAGATGACTACCCAACGGCACCGAAAAGGGCCAAAACGCAGGGAGGCTATGTACGGTCTTTCGCAGCAGTAGCCAAGGATCGCAAGATCATTGGCGTAATCGATGAGGGCAGTGTAGATGGCAGGATCCCGAAACAACAATGGAAGTGGATCGAGGCCGCGCTCGCTAAAGTTGCCATCCAGGTGAAGAGCTAGAACCCTGGACCGCCACCAACCTATACCGATGCAGGATGGTACCAAGTGAATGTCAGGCTGATCGCCTGTGGAGACGCTAGGTCCGTGGAACTATATAAGATCGGCGTGCAGCGAATAGGGGAAGTGTACCCTGGCGCGCGCCTTAAAGCAGTGGATGCGTGTGACATCCCGTAACGGCCAAGAGCTAGAGCCTGGGTTCCAGTGACGTCAACGGAGTCAGAGGAAATCCTGAAGCAGTTGCAGGAGTTTAACCGGGTCTACCGACCCAAAACTGGAAGGTGGTTAGCGTGGACAAAGCAGCCGGACAAGCAACGATGCAGATAGTTCTGCTGTTAGATCAGGCAAGCATCGAGGCCCTGAAGCTTATTGATAGAAATCTATCAAAACAAATGGTCATACCTAGAAATGATAAGGAACTAGACGAGCTAGTCAACACCTTTAATCAACAATGCAAGCTTGCTTTAGATAAGGCTTGCCCGACCAAAACGGTAACAGAAACCCATAAGCCCCCTTGGTGGTCGTCTGATCTAGATAGCCTTTAATAAAGCCAAACAGGATGGCCGCGAGCTATCCTGGGCTGTTTACAAAACTAAGCTAAGTACATATAAAAAAGAAATCCGCAAGGCCAAACGAGCCTCCCGGGTGGACTTCTGCAGTGAAATTGAATCTACATCTGCTGCCTCGCGCTTGAGGAGGGTGCTCTCAAAATCGCCAGCAACACTGAGCCACGTCCAAATGCCAGATGGGCAGTGGACTGATTCGACTACGGATACCATGAATCTGCTCCTGGATACACACTTCCCGACATGCATAGGCGTGTCTACTACTACGATCGGCGGAGGGTTGCCCTCCGATCAAATAATAAGGGAAATCACCGATGAGAAAAGTTAGACTGGGCTTTATCTACCTTCAAGCCCCATAAGTCGTCAGGACCGGACGGAATATTCCCGGCCCAGCTACAGCATACATCCGAGCTTATCAAGCCTTGGTTGAAAACTATGTTTATAAGTTGTCTAAGGCTCAACTACGTACCCACTTCATGGAGAGAGGTTAAGGTAGTCTTTATCCCCAAAGCCGGGAAACCATGATGATTTTAGGCCTATAAGCCTATCTTCATTTCTTCTTAAAACTCTAGAAAGACTTCTGGAGGACTATGTCAGAAGATCGATAGACCCAACTCATCTTTCGCAGGCTCAATATGCCTACAGTAAGGGTAGGTCAACCGATACTGGCTTGCACTCCCTTGTATCTGTTATAGATAAGTCACTTAACCTAAAGGAATACACATTGGTGGCCTTCCTCGACATAGCAGGCGCTTTCAATAACGTACTTTCGGATGCTATCACTTGTTTACTTGCAAGAGAGCAATTGGTGTTTCGTGGGGGTTTTCTCCCAGGGTAGTACACTGGATCTACACAGCCATTGTTCGCCCGATCCTACTCTATGGAGTGCTGGTCTGGTGGCCTGCACTAACTAAGAATATGTACCTCAAGCAGCTACAAAAAGTCCAAAAGAGTTCAGAACTCTGCATAACCGGGGCCCTTGGGTCCATCCCGACAGAAGCACTCAACACTATGCTGCATCTACCACCGATTGATTTGGTGGCGAAGGAAGTAGCCACGATCACAGCTTTGCGAATAAGGCAGACTGGCGTCTGGATAAATGGACAAAGTGGGCACGCCACAATCTTGGGCAACCACGCGCCTGTTAACATACCACCACATGCTGACTACTGCGCGTCAAATAACGTGTTTGTCAGAACTACGAGGTAATAATACCGACAAGACAAGAATACCCCTGCGGGTAAGGGGTTTAGAATATGCCCGAGGTAGGCATACCGGTCGTAAGAGGCGACTAAAATGCACAAAGATAATGAAGTGCAACTCGATGGTTCATCTACGGATATGATGCTTTTCACCTCTCATTACCCATCTTATCCTTTCTTACGGAAGGAGGGGTGACATGACCAGAAGGTTTCACTGGTCATAAATCGCTACCACGACAGTCGGGCAGTACCGCAAGGGAGTACCGGAGCGTACCGGGTTCAAATCCGGCCAAGGACTGTTAATTCGACAACACTCCGCAAAACCTTCGGGGAGTGTTTTTGTCGTTACAACAACAACAACAACAACAAGGCAAGAATTTGACAACAGACCACATACGGTTCGGGGCGCCATTAACATCTTCACTGATGGCTCCAAGCTTGAGGGGAAGGTGGGGGGAGGGATCTTTTCACCGGGCCTGGGACTAGAGATCTCCTTCCGTCTTTCCGACCACTGCAGCGTGTACCAAGCGGTAATGCTGGCAATACACGGCGCGGTGAAAAGCTGGGATCCATGCCCCAAAATGGTAAACAGATTTATATGTTCTCAGACAGTCAGGCACTTGAAGCCTTGAACTCATCCGTCGACAATGCAAAGTCGTTAACTGAATGTCGCAGATCTCTCAACGAGATGGCTCAGCCCTTCAGTATTAGCCTTATTTGGGTACCTGGGCACAGGGATATTGAAGGTAACGGCAGAGCGGATGAGCTGGCCAGACGAGGTACCATCACCTATCTCCTTCCAGGAAATAGTTCGGTAGGCATACCCATGGCCTCCTTTAAATTTAGTGTCAGCATAAACACAATGAAAATAGCAAATATGCTCTGGTCGGGGCGCTCGACGTGCGAGATATCCAGGCTAACCTGGCCTTCTTACAACAAAAGACTTACAAATTCCCTGCTGTCCCTTAATAAATGGGGCATTTCATCCCTGGTAAGGGTTCTAACAGGGCACTGTTTAATAGGCACTCACGGCGCCAGAATGGGCGCAATGTCTAATGATTACTCTCGCAGCTGCAGATGTATTGAGGAAGAGGAAAGTGTTTAGCATCTGATGTGTCAATGCCCTGCACTTAGCAGGCGACGGTTAGCTATCCTGGGCCAACCGCTTCTCGATGACCTCGCTGAGGTATCAAAAATAGAAATAAAAGCGTTATCCAAATTTATTGACTCCGCGAAGTGGTTCGATCCCCTGCCTTGGGTGTGAGTTGGTTTTTCATTCAAAGAAATGTTCTTGTAATGCACATTTGTTATTTTTCTATTAATAATAAATATATAGATACGAGTATGTGTAGTGAAACCAAATAATTATACAGGAAATGCAGATATAAAGAGACTGCATAATACAATTACTGAGAAAATAAGATTGGTGTCTATTGAATATAATGCCCTTAATATTAAAGATAAAATTAGTAAAGCAATTGAATTTTATAAAAATAGTTTTCATTCCATAATAAAAGAAAAACCAATAAATGTTGAAATTGGACAATGTGATAAAATTAAAATATACACAAATATATTAATTACAAAAAAAGATTATATTGAGAAAAGAAATAGGAAAAGAGAACACTATAAGGAGACGAGGAAAGAAGGATTTATCAAAAATTATAAATCTTTTCGACACAAACAAGAACCAAAATATAAATTTTATAACTTAGAAAATATACATCCCTCAAATATAAAAAGAAAATTGAAATTTGAAGGCATCATTGATACAAAAGAAATTGAGAATGAATTTGTTAAAATATTTAATGTTCCATTATATGTTTATTATGAATTTGTGAATCGAAAAATAATATGTATTGTTTATAAGTAGCAAATTATAAGTAATTAAGATCCAGGAGTATCTTAGTTTAAATGAGGGAGAAGTTATATTATTCTGTTAATATTAATTAATACTCTGAATTGTTAAACAACTTTGTACCAAAAGATAATTTCTTATGTTCAAAGAAAATCTAATTTAATATTTCAATTTATATATCAAAAATTTTCATTCATAGAAATATTCTTGTAATGCACATTTGTTATTTTTCTATTAATAATAAATATATACATACGAGTATGTGTAGTGAAACCAAATAATTATACAGGAAATGCAGATATAAAGAGACTGCATAATACAATTACTGAGAAAATAAGATTGGTGTCTATTGAATATAATGCCCTTAATATTAAAGATAAAATTAGTAAAGCAATTGAATTTTATAATAATAGTTTTCATTCCATAATAAAAGAAAAACCAATAAATGTTGAAATTGGACAATGTGATAAAATTAAAATATACACAAATATATTAATTACAAAAAAAGATTATATTGAGAAAAGAAATAGGAAAAGAGAACACTATAAGGAGACGAGGAAAGAAGGATTTATCAAAAATTATAAATCTTTTCGACACAAACAAGAACCAAAATATAAATTTTATAACTTAGAAAATATACATCCCTCAAATATAAAAAGAAAATTGAAATTTGAAGGCATCATTGATACAAAAGAAATTGAGAATGAATTTGTTAAAATATTTAATGTTCCATTATATGTTTATTATGAATTTGTGAATCGAAAAATAATATGTATTGTTTATAAGTAGCAAATTATAAGTAATTAAGATCCAGGAGTATCTTAGTTTAAATGAGGGAGAAGTTATATTATTCTGTTAATATTAATTAATACTCTGAATTGTTAAACAACTTTGTACCAAAAGATAATTTCTTATGTTCAAAGAAAATCTAATTTAATATTTCAATTTATATATCAAAAATTTTCATTCATAGAAATATTCTTGTAATGCACATTTGTTATTTTTCTATTAATAATAAATATATACATATGTGTATGTGAATTTATATAAAAGAGTTTATATAAAAACTTATTTGGCGCAGTCTTCGAACCAACGCGAATTTTAAACCGAAGTTTAATTTATTCTCAAAAAACCGCGAGTTTTAGTGTTTTAAAAAATACTTAAAAATAGTTGGAAAATATTAGTCCTGCTATATCTAAAGGACTATACGTATATAGAAGTCTAATACTAAAGCAGAAACAACAACGTTAATAAATAAAACATAAAATAAGGAAAAGGCTACTACTAATTAGGTGCAATCTAATAGCAAACATATAAAACAGCAAAACAATAACAACATTCAAATACATATATGGAAATAGAGGATTTTAACAAAATCAACAATCAAATATTAAATAAAAAGGAAAGGCTACAAGAATGAACGGAAACAACAAGCAATTACAAGTAAACACCACTAGCGATTACAAACAACAACAAAAAGCAACAAGCAACTACAAACAACAATACCAAACAACAACAAAAAGTAACAAGCAAGAACAAAACAAGCACAATAACGATAAGGAACAACAAGGAACAAATAACATCACAATATTCAAAATAATAGGGTGATAATCTCTCTATCTCTATAGCGCGATATACAACAGGTATATCATCATAAACCTCTTAAAAGATTTTTGCGCCAAGCTTCTCTTCCAATTTGTGATGTGCCGATTTGAATTTCCCCTACAAATTGGTGGGACCTACAGTTTTTTGCCGACTCCGAACGGCATCTACAAAGGAGACGAATTTTTGCTGAGAAGCCTGTCATGGCAGAAATATACTCGGAGAGTTTGCCAAACCACTGCCGAGGGGCGACCACGTTTTGAAAAACTTTTTTCAAATCACTTTTGATGTTACCTGTACCAGGGCTCGAACCATGGACCTTCGGTGTGGTAGGCCGGCAACACTACCTTCACACCACGGCGGCCGCCAGGGTGATAATTAAAAAAAAATAAAAATGGCATTACAACTAACTTTCAAGGGATGCCCAACAAATTAAGGAATTTCGAGGTGATGCTTCCTATGCCCTAACTTCTTTTATTAGAGAAGTGGAGTCCGTTTTACTATTAACCAACGGTGAGCAACAACTTTTAGATTATATACATCAAAGAGTAATTTTAAATAAAATTCAAGGACTAGCCTTGAATACTATTAGAACTTTAGGGCCAAACCCATCTTGGGAAGCTACAAAAAGAATTTTAATAAATAATTTTGGTGTAAAAGAGTCGTATTATAGTTTATATCAACAAGCGTTTTCTACAAAAAATGTTGGTATAGTAAATTATTTTAATAAATTATGTGAAATTTTATAGAAAATTAATGAAAAATATGAGTTTGATGAAGCTAAGCCAATACAATTTAGAATGCACAAAGTATTATTTTGAACACATTTTTAAATAACATAGATTTAAATTTAGCTTCAATTATAGTAAATAAGAATTTCACTAATTTAAGAGATGCCTTCAATTTTCTTGATAGAGAGGGTTTAATAAGAAATTGTGAAAATAAAATAGCTTATAATTTTAGAAATAATCCTGTTTCCGTAAACAAAAGAATTAATAATTATTCGAGTTTTAACCATAATCCAAATCCAACCTTTAGAGATATTCAGGGTATAAATAAATTTAATCATGGGTATCAAAGACAATATTATAGTAATTTTTCGAATAATAATAATAAACAAATTATGCCATTAGAGATAATTTTAATAATAATAATTTTAAAAATAATAATCTTAATTACAATAATAATTCTTATCCTTACTCTAACTAATTAAAATTCTAATTCAAATACTAATAAAAATTTTAATCAGTTTAGAAATAAATATAACAATAGTAACAATAATAATAATATGGAAGTTGATCATATACAAAGGCGACAATTAAATCAGGAATCACCAAAATGTTCACATGAAAATTTTTATTTAACAGCCTCACAAAATCACTACCAATAATTGAATTAACTATTAATAATAATAAATTGAGAGCATTAGTTGATACAGGTTCGACAACTTCACTTTTAAATCAGGAAAAATTACCTGAATATAAAAGAATTTTACTTAAAAATAGTATTTGCTTTGCATCCATTAATAATTCTACTATAATTAGATATGAAATTATTACAAAATTACCTAGTGAATTCAATGAAGAGGGAACAATGTCTTGGAAATTAACAGATTTTAAGGGAAAACAATTCGATGCAATAATAGAGCAAAATATTTTAAAACCAATGACAGCAGTGAAAGATATGAATATTGAAACTTTAGTTATAAATGGTAATAAAATACAATTTTTGCAATCATGTACTTATTCATATAATGAAATGCAACAGTTGGAATTTTGCGATATTGATAAGAAAGTTCTTGAAATAATTTGTAGAGATCTTAGTAATGAAGAAAAAGAAGCTGTGAAAAATATCCTTGCTTAGTTTAAATAATTAATTTATATAGGACAGCCTCTTAGCAGTACAAACGTTATTCAGCAGGAAATTAAAACAAGTGTTGATAAACCAATATATTCCAAATTATATCGTTATCCTCAAATACATGAAAAAGAAATTTGTAAACAAATAGATTTTATGATGAATCAGGGAATCATTAAAGAGAGTAAATCTCCTTACAATATTCCTTTATGGATTGTGCCGAAGAAGATGGATAATAGTGGGGAACAACAATGGAGAATTGTTATAGATTATAGGGCTTTGAATAATATTACAATAGATGACAAATTTCCCATTCCAAATGTAGAAAATCTTTTAGATAAATTAGGACGGTCACAATATTTTACGACTATTGATCTTGCGAAAGGATTCCATCAAATTCTTGTTAAGGAGGAAGATCGTTTAAAAACAGATTTTTCTACTCCTTATGGACATTATGAATTCGTTCGTATGCCATTTGGGTTAAAGAATGCTCCTGCAACCTTTCAAAGGCTTTTTAATTTTGTGTTAAAAGATTTAATAAATAAGATTTGTGTTGTATATATTGATGATATATTAGTTTTTTCAACTAGTTTTCAGGAACATGTAAATGATATAAAGGAAGTGTTTTCAAAATTGAAGGAGGCAAACCTTCGTATTCAAATTAATAAATGCAAATTTTTTGCAAAAGAAACATTACACTTAGGACATGTTTTAACAACTGAAGGTGTTAAACCAAATCCTACTAAGGTTGACCAAATTTTAAAACTTCAAATACCGAAAACAGTTAAACAAATTTAATCGTTTTTAAGTATAACAGGATACTATCGCAAGTTTATTAAAGATTATTCTAGAGTAGCATATCCACTAATAAAATATTTAAAAAAAGACATGAAGCTTAATTTAAATGATTCTAATTATGTAAATGCTTTTGAAAAGTTAAAAACTATTTTACACAGAGGAACCAGTACTTAAGTATCCAGATTTTAGTAAACCTTTTCAATTAATTACTGACGCAAGTATTAATGCAATAGGTGATGTTTTGCAACAGAATCAACATCCAATATGTTATGCTAGTAGAACTTTAAATGACCATGAGAAAAATTATTCAGTAACTGAGAAAGAACTTTTAGCAATAGTTTGGGCAACTAGTTATTTTAGGCCATATCTTTATGGTGCAAAATTTGAAATTTTATCAGATCATCAACCATTACGTTGGCTTTTTGTAAAGTATCAGGGTAAAGCTATGAATCCAAGACTTTATAGATGGTTAATTAAATTAAGTGAATATAATATAACACTTATCTATATTAAAGGTAAGGAAAATCAAGTAGCTGATTTTCTTAGTATGATAGATGCAGATTCAAATGAAATTAATATGTTATCAGCTTCTGAATCATTGTTTTATAAACCAAACACTGATATAGAAACAATTCATTCTCAAGAAGAAAATATACAAAACTATAAACATATATTAGATACTGTAGTTAATAGGTTTAAAACACAAATAATAAACAAAAGGAAGTAGATATTAAACATAAAAATACTAAAATTTTTATAAACTCTTCTGATTTAGAAAGTAACTTAGAAAGCATATTACGGCGAAGTATTGTCAAAGGCAAAATTGGAATATATTCGGAATTGGAAAATAGTAAATATAAAATTTTGCAAAATAAAATTATTGAAATGTATGATGAATTTGATAATATAAAGTTTTTTCGATGTTCATTCCATGCTAAAGATGTCGAAGCAGAAAATGAAGCCTATAAATTTATTCATAATTATCATAAAAATGAAACCGGACATACAGGAATAATTGAAAATTACACAGGACTTAAAAGATTAATTTATATACCAAATTTAAAACTTTTAATTCATAAATATATAAATAATTGCTTAGTTTGTAGTAGGGTGAAATATGATCGGAATCCAATTAAAAATAAGTTTAAATTAATAGAAATACCAACGGATATTAAACAAATAGTACATATGGATATTTATACGAATTCCAAATCAAATTTCTTAACTTTTATTGATAGATTTTCAAAATTTGCAACAGCTTATTATTTAGAAGATAGGAACAATCAAACTATTATAGAAAAACTAAGACTTTATAAATCTCAACGTGGACATTTTCTGAAATTAATTTGTGATAATGAATTTAGGAGTATTAATATTAAGGATTATTTGAAGAATGAAAACATTGAGTTGCATTTAGTGAAACCAAATAATCATACAGGAAATGCAGATATAAAGACTGCACAATACAATTACTGAGAAAATAAGATTGGTGTCTATTGAATATAATACCCTTAATATTAAAGATAAAATTAGTAAACCAATTGAATTTTATAATAATAGTTTTCATTCCATAATAAAAGAAAAACCAATAAATGTTGAAATTGGACAATGTGATAAAATTAAAATATATACAAATATATTAATTACAAAAAAAGATTATATTGAGAAAAGAAATAGGAAAAGAGAACACTATAAGGAGAGGAGGAAAGAAGGATTTATCAAAAATTATAAATCATTTCGACACAAACAAGAGCCAAAATATAAATTTTATAACTTAGAAAATATACATCCCTCAAATATAAAAAGAAAATTGAAATTTGAAGGCATCATTGATACAAAAGAAATTGAGAATTAATTTGTTAAAATATTTAATGTTCCATTATATGTTTATTATGAATTTGTGAATCGAAAAATAATATGTATGGTTTATAAGTAGCAAATTATAAGTAATTAAGATCCAGGAGTATCTTAGTTTAAATGAGGGAGAAGTTATATTATTATGTTAATATTAATTAATACTCTGAATTGTTAAACAACTTTGTACCAAAAGATAATTTCTTATGTTCAAAGAAAATCTAATTTAATATTTCAATTTATATATCAAAAATTTTCATTCAAAGAAATATTCTTGTAATGCACATTTGTTATTTTTCTATTAATAATAAATATATACATACATATGTGTATGTGAATTTATATAAAAACTGCCATAGTTCAAGCACTTCCGAAAGAGAAAAATAGTCTATCTGGTCCAATTTATAATTATTGAATCAGTACTTCGCATTGCTTAACCGACGCAACCATTCATGGAATGGAACGCGACGGACCAAAAAGGATTATACTGATGTTGACAGTCTAGTTCCTTTCGGAATAAGCATGATTGCCATTAATACCTTGATCGATGGAGAAGACTCTTCAAGCACCAGCCTCATTAGAAGATATCTTTCAGAAAATTGCAATAGATCAGAACTATCCCTGAGCTAAAACGTTTGACGAAACCACCAAACCCCTGCGGGTTAGGCGTTTAGAATATGCCCGAGGTAGGCATACCGGTCGTAAGAGGCAACAAAAATGCACAAAGGTAATGACGTGCAACTCCATGGTTTATGGAGCGATATGAAGCCTCTCACCTCTCATTACCCATCTTCTGCTTCCTTGCGGAAGAAGGGGTGACATGACCTAGACGGTTGCACTGGTCATACCAAAGCGTTCCCGTGACAGTCGAGCATGTGCCGCAAGGGAGAACCAGGTTCATATCCAGCAAAGGACTAATCAACAACAAAAACTGTGTTGTTTATCCATGGAAATCTTAAATTGTTTGTTTCTCATTATAAATTTATTAGAGGAAAGTAAGAGTATGACACGTAAATTCTCTGCCGGTTAATCTTAACCGCTTGTTGTGATTGTTGGAATAACTTCTCTCCCATTCCTGGATGTTGGCCTACCAACTCAAAGAAAAATTGTATTTTTGGAAGTTGTAGCTATTTTCCAATATTAATGTGTTGATCCTTTGTCTTCTACATAGAGAAAATATATAGGGACTTGAATGCCATTTGGTAATTGGACCATTTCTTCATGTGTAATGAGGTGTATTGCTGCAATTCCATAAAATAACATAGGCAAGCCTAGAGAATATAAGATATTATTAAAATAAATGGTAATTGTTTTCTTTAGGAGACAACTGCTAAAACACCTCCAAAAATATCGGGAGACGTATCAAACAACGCGTTTTGACTTCGGTATCAACAATCCGGAAGCGGATTTTAAATTTTTTGTTTCAGTGAAAAGTTTTTCGCAAAAAACCCAAAAATGACCCAGGTCCGATCCCAAATAGGGGGCTTGATCCAAGGTATTTATGTGCAGAACACTTTTCTGTGTAGGCGGCCTTCGGCCGCGCTTCAAAAAAATAACCCTTAGTCGGCCCAAACCGGCTACGCGGTTTACAGTATTTCTGCGCAGAACACACTTTTTGCACTTTTTAGTACACCCTACTCTGTGATTACAACAACCACATGAAAATTACACAAAATTTTCAACTTTCATTGCAAATATATCTTCACTGAAACAAAAACTGGATAATCCGCTTCCGGATTATTGTTACCAAGGTCAAAACGCGTCTTTTGATACCTTTCTCGATAATTTCGGACGTGTTTTAGCAGTTGTCTCCTAAAGGAAACAATTACCAAATAAATTTTAAAGCAAAATCAAATCTTTAATTACCCAAATTTATAACTTTTAAGAAACGAAAAAAGCGGTCCTCCAAAGATAGATCCTGAATAGCACGTTTGCTGCAATGGTATTTCATGTATGGATAACATCCTGTGCGAAGTATATGATAATTTGTTCCAGTATCAAGTGTCCAATTGAAATGCGACCATCCCCGCTGATCGTTCTCAACATCTTTAAACTGCATCCATGCAAAGAAACGTGTGTAAATAACGAGACAACAATCATTCATCACTGTGCTGCAATTGCCTTCACAAAGTACGATGTCCATGGCGGCTCATTGCATTGTTTAAGATATGCGGTTAGAACTTGTGACGCTTTTGGCTTTAGTAAACTTGTAGTCAGGCGCATTTTGTGAAAACTGGCTGATTACGACACGCACGTCCAGGTAAGTATACATCAACTTTGTTTGTGGATCTCCTCAAGATCGGATATAAAGAGCACGTGGTGTCTGTGAATTATCAACTCTAATACTAACATTGGTAATTCTATACGACCGTATGTAACTGCTAATATACGTCCAAAAATATCGGGAAAGGTATCAAACGACGGGTTTTAACCTCCGTATCAATAATCCGAAAGCGGAAATTCGATATTTTATGTCTGTAAAGAGATATTTGCAATTAAAGTTGAAATTTTTCTGTCATTTTCAGAAAGGTGTTGTGCACATGAATACCTTGGATCTAACCCCCTATTTGGGATAGGACCTGGGCCTTTTTTGGGTTTTTTGCTAATAACTCTTCACTGAAACATATTACTTAATTTCCGCTTTCCGATTATTGATACAGAGATCAAAACGCGTCGTTTGATACCTTCCCCCGATATTTTTGGACGTTACATACGGTCGTATAGAATTACCTATTTATTTAATCGACTTATTAAATATTAAACATTTTTGTTCTATTTATATTATCCAAAAATATGCATTGTTCGTTTTTGTGCCAATTTTTTAGAAAACAAATTATAGTTGAAACATGCCGTCGACCTTGACACAGCTGTTTACAGTGATGGCAAGTTGTAAATTTACCAGTTTTTACCCCACCATTGAATTGGTAAAATTTAGTAGATGTAAAAATTTTCTCCTCGATGCTTTGGCTTCGGACCCTCTCCCAAATTCTATGGACCAACATAATGATCATCATAATTGGCTCGTTCCAGTCAGGAGTGATCCCGATCCACATAGAAATTTTGCATGTAAATGCAACAACAATGTTGTGATCCTGATATTTTTCTGGATCAATTTCGGATCCGTATAGAAGCTAAGTTCGTTTAGTTTTTTGTAGTCGCTTTTTTGATAGCAAACCCTGATTTGCTTGGTAGCACAGACAGATATATGTGTACACACGTACTTGCACAACCAACAGCCATGCAACTGCCCGTATCGTTCCGGTGAGATTTTGATCTTAGCGCGAATCTAAATAGCTGATTGGAACGCAACTAACAAGGCTTTACCCGTTACTGCCTTATCGGGTGTGTATGCCGGTCGAAAGAGAGAATGGCTGATCTACGGATATGATGCCTCTCAGCTCTGATTACCAACCTTCTTCTTCCTTACGCAAGGAAGCGGTAACCTAGAAGGTTCTACTGGTCACACCAAATCTCTTGCACGGAATTCTGGCATATACCGCAAGGGGGTACCGGAGCGGATCGGGTTCATATCCAGCAAAGGACTCTTACTTCCGACAACATTCCACAAAATCTTCTGGGTGTGCAGGAGCTCATGAACATGCTAAGAAAAGTAAAGATCAATTCAATGCTCACGCATTCCTGCCCTTGGGGAGTGAGCTTCTTAACGAAGATTTTTAACGGTTTAGGTGGCACTTCATTTACCTAAATCTGTCAGTGAGGCACGATGTCTGATTTTAGTCATACAACAGGCTTCCATCCCTCTAAAAGTGGCAGATGAGACTACAATTAGGTATTAACATGTTTTAGCAATAGATGCCATTCAATCAAAAATGCTGTGAACTCATTTCGCCTCAAAGCTGTACCTTTCCCATTACTTTGCTTTTGATTCACAGGTATTTTGCACCTTTGTAAAGGTATTTTTGAACACAGACTTACATCACTGATTGCCAACACAGCTGTTTCCGAAAAGTGTTGCCTACGCTATGTATACACTTTTTGTTAGTGTATTCAATGCTAAATATTTTCTGGGGATGGATATGAGAAAATATTAGATACATATTGTTCTTAATTGGCTAGTCATTCATATCTTTGTTGTTTAGTGTTTGCCTTCACATATTACGTGATAATTTCAAGTTCGTTTTTCTGCATTTCTTTCTCAAAGAAATCAATAAATTCACTTTTAATTATAAGATATCTGTTTTTGGCTAATATCAGTAAAATGTTGCTTCGCCTATGGTATTCTACGCGACGTGCAACTGTTCAATTGAACGTTGAAAAAGCGTTAAAGATCACTTCCCGTGCTTCATCTAGCAAGGCCAAGCAAACGGAATTTTCCAATGCTAAAACAACAAATTCGGTAGTAAAGAATGAAAAATTTAATGATATTTGCATATATAAT
The DNA here is from genome assembly GCA_949987695.1 of Merzomyia westermanni. Lineage (NCBI taxonomy): Eukaryota > Metazoa > Arthropoda > Insecta > Diptera > Tephritidae > Merzomyia > Merzomyia westermanni. The sequence goes on from OX465288.1 coordinate 137,018,366, forward strand.
GAACCAGTACCACAATATCTTGCCGGTTCAGAAGAGCTGAAAAATTTGGAAAATGCTTTACAGAAATATTCGAATAATTGTGAAGATATACCCATTGTTATTAATGGCAAGGAAATAAGGAAGGGTCAGGAGGCATACCAAGTTATGCCTCATAGTAAATCCACTAAATTGGCAAAATATTACTATGCTGATAGCGGCACTATCGAGGAGGCAATTCGTGCTTCGGTAAAAAAGCAAAAGGAATGGGATAAGACACCACTTACGAAACGCATCGAAATTTGGGAACGTGCTGCTGATCTAATGGCGAAAAAATATCGTGCTGATTTATTAGCAACCACCATGTTAGGTCAATCAAAAACCGTTATACAAGCTGAAATTGATTCTGGCGCAGAATTAATCGATTTTACGCGCATGAATGCTGGCTACTTGAAGCAATTGGCAATGGAACAACCACTGAGCCCCCAACCGGATGTGACCAAAAATAGTTTACGTTTCCGTGGTTTGGAGGGTTTCGTTGCAGCAATTACGCCATTCAATTTCACGGCAATTGGTGGTAATTTGGCCTATACACCTGCGCTAATGGGTTGCAGTGTGCTGTGGAAGCCCTCAGATACAGCCATGCTTTCCAGCTGGACTATTTACAAGATAATGCGTGAAGCGGGTGTACCCGAAGGTGTTGTCAATTTTGTGCCAGCTATAGGTAATTTGTTAATTGTAGAATAATTTGTAGAAAAATTATTAATTATTCGTATACATAGGCAAGAATTTTGGTGACGCCATTACGGGTTCCCCAGATTTGGCTGGTATCAATTTCACCGGCTCTACAGCTACTTTCAAAACACTCTGGAAGCTAGTGGGCAATAACATTGATGATTATAAAAACTATCCACGTTTGGTTGGTGAATGTGGTGGCAAGAATTTCCACTTTATACATCCTTCAGCACATGTGGAAACTGCTGTTTCGCAAACCATACGTTCTGCTTTTGAATACTGTGGACAAAAGTGCTCCGCCTGCTCACGATTATATGTGCCTGAGTCTTTATGGGAATCACAATTTAAAGGACCGCTAATTGAGAAGACCAAAAAGTTGAAAGTTGGCGATGTATGCGAAGTTGATACCTTTTATTCCGCGGTTATTGATGAAAACTCATTTCAACGTATTTTGGGCTTCATTAATGAGGTGAAACAAGATTCCGATTGTACTATTTTGGCTGGCGGCAATTTGTCTAATTTGAAAGGTTACTTTATCGATCCCACAATTGTACAAGTCAAAGATCCGCACAAGCGTGTAATACGCGACGAAATCTTTGGACCCGTTTTGTCAGTTTATGTTTATAAGGATAGCGATTTAAATAAGACATTGGACTTGGTTAGAAATACAACAAAATATGCATTGACTGGTAGTGTTTTTGCGCAAGATGAGGCATTCTTAAAACAGGCTTTAGATGAATTCAAGAATGCTGCTGGTAATTTTTATATTAATGATAAATCAACTGGTGCTGTTGTGGGTCAACAGCCCTTTGGTGGAGCACGTCAGTCAGGTACAAACGATAAAGCTGGTTGTCCATTCTATTTGATGCGTTGGACCTCACTGCAGGCGATCAAAGAGACATTTGTTCCCATACCAGATATATACTATCCATATATGAAGAATACGAAATAAATAAAATAATCGATAATTATGATGATTGATTCATCTCGAATTGAAACTAAAGGAATCTCGGATGGCAGTTAAAAACTAAAAGCTTTTTATTTGACGTGGTTACATACATATTTAATAATTTATTCCGTGAATAGAGGACTAATAACTATATTAATTGTAAATTATGAATTTAATGAACTAATTTTGCAAAATGTAACTATATATATCTGAATTTTTCACTGTGTATTTGTGTGTTTATGTATTTGCTTAAACTATAATGAAAATGATTAACTTGAAATAGCCTATTAATCCATTTGTATGAAGATTTACCGTACCCATATTCGAACATGCATGAACTATACATACATACATACCCACATATATACACAAATTATACATAAGGAGCCGAGCCCATCATTTGTTATCAGTTGGTAAGCTTTTAAAGTAAGTCACTAGCTCATTGACGGTAGTTGATTATATGCTTACATATGTATTGCATCTACAACATATGTACATATACTTACAATAAAATGAACACATACCTGCGATAAGCGTTTGTTTATTTTCGTTATTTTGTTTTTGCGTTTTTTATGAAATGTGTTTAGAGGTCTGCCTAGTCATAAGTGTGTTTATCAAATGACGTCACAGAATACTAATGACTGCTAAAAATAATAAATACATACCTATATATATTTTGAATTATTTCTGTGCTTTAGCAAGCTACATAATTGGACAATATTCAAATGTTTTAAATAAAACAAATATACATATAAATTTGAGTAACATACATACATAGTATATGTGTTTTTAGTGGAAATGTTACATTTAGTATATAATACATAGTAAGTATTATTGGGGAAGGCCACAATTATTGTACACTTACATGCATGGGAGCAAAAGTTTAAAAAAATATTTATGTTTTGAATAATTTGCAAACACGCCCCCGTTGTAGCACAATTAATAAAGCTTCTGCTTTTTGCTAGCTACTATGTACAGCTGTGTTCAATAGAATAGTAGTGAAATAAAAATGGATATCGTTCGACGAAATAAAAAAAAGCTGACGAAAGTTAATTAAATTAATAAATTTTAGTATCACATTGTGCACGTAAGAACTCGCTCAAAAATGTCGGTGAATTTTCGGAAATTTTTTTCGGCAAGAGTGTTGAGTGATTTCTTCGCATTAAGAAAAATTAATTTTTTATGGAAAAAGATACCCAATATCCTAGACAAAAATTTTAAAAATTTAGTTGATATTTTGAGGTACTTCTAACTTGCACGTTAATATTGGTTTCGGCTGCACAAAAATATTGAAATTTTGATGTAAATTTTAAAAAATTTAATTAACTTTTCTGAATTTTGAAATTACTTTTTGTACCATTTCTGTTATGCAATTCGCTATATTTTAAATGAAAATTATTAAAAACACAGCTTCTTTTTATTTCGTCGAACGATATCCATTTTAATTTCAGTACTATTATATTGAACTCAACTGTATATAACATTTGTTTTCTTAATATATGCATTAGTATGAACATATGTATTCATTAAAGTACTATATAACTCGGCCACGATTTCCCTTCGTTTGATACCCATAGCGTGCTAAGACATTTTGGGTCACCCTGGTCCACATATTGGTCGATAACTCGGAAACTGGCAACTTAATCAGAAAGAGATACTTTGTTACCCTCCTTTTTCTAAGAGAAAAATAATACTTTTGAAGCTGGAAAAAAATAATTTCTTCCATGTTGTTGTTGTAACGACAGAAACACTCCCCGAAGGTTTTGTGGAGTGCTGTCGAACTGACAGTCCTTGGCCGGATATGAATCCGGTACGCTCGATACTCCCTTGCAGTACTGCCCGACTGTCGTGGTAGCGATTTGGTACGACCAGTGGAACCTTCTAGGTCATTGCATCCCTCCTTTTATGAGATCCAGAGGATCAGTACGTAAATTTTAAACATTATTTTCAAACAAACAAATTGGTATACAATCTACACTTAAGTTTACTATGTATATCAGCTACAACTTCGGCTGCCGCCTTTAGCTTATGAAAGCAATGTGGGTGCGTTTTTCCTTGGCTCCTGTTTCGGAAATGGAATGTTACGCGTAATAAAAACTAGTAAGTAAAAGTTAAAATATGTAAATGGAATTCCTTTACTTTCTGACTAAGAAAAGGGTGAAATCGGATGATAACCACATTCATAATTTCGATATTGAAAATTATATAACAAGACACTTCATTGGCTGATGCAGCTTAATTGGTGAAATTTGCTAGCTATATTGACTTGGTAATTTTCTTAATAATTTTTGAAAAATAGGAGTGGACTGTCTATAATTTCAGGACCGTTTACGAAAGAATAATCACCCCTATTCTGCATTTCGACTTGGATCGAAATTTTCTCCGTTTGGCAACTTTGGTATTTTGCGTTCCGTTTCCGTTCAGTCCAACTTCGAAATTTACAATTCTGCCTATTCTACACTTCGATCGTAGTTCCGTTTTTTTGTGTATATTTGCTTTGTTATGTTCCAGTTTCACATATTTCCAGGCAAACAGATGATTTCGAAAAAGTTATAGCTCTTCCCCTTTTTCTTTCAATTCAGTCGTAACGCAGAATACATACTTTCGATCCCGGCGGAGCGTAGAGCGGGAACGTAATCGAAATGCAGAATAGGGGTGAATATATCGCGGGTATGGAGAGTGCATCCCTTGTGCACTTATGTGCGTAATCGCATTTGTAACCACACCCACTTGCACACTAAACTATAGCTTGGCATTTAATGTTCGACTTGTAACCGCAAAACACAACAACAATGTTCGACTTAACTTGCATTGATCAATGGTGCTATTCTCAGCTTGCTTATCATCTACAAAGGAGGTGGTGACAGCTGCAATGACTATTGCAAATTATAGGAACAAGTGGAATTGAGCTATAACGATTCTCAGTAGTCACGATGAAAAGCTGCCCCAGAACAGGGCAGTAAATCCCCAGTTGTTATCAATACGATGTACTAACACTACCTAAAAAACCTAGTATGATTCAATTGACACAAACTTTTCCTTTAAACAAGTAGGGTATATTCTTAGAAAATATAAAGAAATACATATATACATAAATACTAGTTTAGTAGATTATGTGTAAATGGGGGTTTCCTGAAATCGTATGTACAGTAGTCTGCCTCAAAATAAGTTGAGATTAATCAACAACCCTCGGCAGTGGTTTGGCAAACTCTCCGAGTGTATTTCTGCCATGACAGGCTTCTCAGCAAAAAATTCGTCTCCTTTGTAGATGCCGTTCGGAGTCGGCAAAAAACTGTAGGTCCCACCAATTTGTAGGGAAAATTCAAATCGGCACACCACAAATTGGAAGAGAAGCTTGGCGCAAAAATCTCTTAGGAGGTTTATGATGATATACGTGTTGTATATCGCGCCATAGAGAGAGATAGAATCAACAAACTATTTCTAAGGAAGTCTGTATTCAGGCAGTGCCACGCCTACTTCTAAGAAATGTGTATACCTTCGCAATTTTTTTTTTTTGAAGAATTTAATACTTGTGAAGTTTATTTAGTTAGAGAGATATCGCTTTTCTAAGATTTAGCTACTTCACTACCTTACAGCTTGAATGTATTTCGGTTGGTCAAATCTTCAAAATTTTTGTATTTATATGAGAGCGCTGGTACGATCAATTAGCAATTTATTTTTAACATTTCACATGGATTGTTTCCACGTTTTTTTTAACATATACTAAAGTCACTCTAATTTATATATGTACAAACGTGCATATATTTTTTTAATACTGTGGATAAAATTAGCTATAGATTATAATCGAAGTTACCAGTGACCCAGGCGTCCCGGGAATAGAAAAATAAAATAGAGATTAATAATCGCAAGGAGATATATAAAAGTAAGTTGAATTATATATACGAGTATATTATGAGATAACATCGGAGTTGCAAAAAATAAATATAATAGGATCAGATGGCAGCCTAACTATTGTATTTTCGGTGTAATACAAAAAGGCCCTCCGAAAGGGGGCTAGGCGGGGCAGTTGCAATACTGCTAAACAAAACGGGAAATTCCCTTATATTTTCTCCGTGCTAGTCGTGTTAACCCGACCGATTTGAAAATGGTTTTATTGGCTACCAATCTATAAGGAATGATCGATATTTACGCTTGGATTATAATAATACTACTTTCGATATAAAGAATTCTTGAGAAAAGTAGATTCGTAATTGTGTTAGGTATTCAGTTATCTCTTAAAATATACTAAATAGAGCAGTGTTCTTGCGAAGTCAAGAGAGGAAGTATTCAACGATAATAACCCTGCATAAGGTAAGTTATTTTTCAGTTCAAATAAGAAATTATTATTATTAAAATTATTGAGCTGTTGCTGGGTTCATCAAAATGATCTAAACGTAGCGCAGCTTATAAAATAACAATTAATTGTAATGCTTTTAATGCTCTGGTTGGATACTCGTGCCAGTATTGTATGGAAAGTGACTAAAGTGTTTATTATGTTATTTCTTAAGAAGGGATATGCATACTTATGATACTTATACTGTATACGGGTGGGTCAGGTAGTAGATTTGAGTTTTTTTAGAGCCACAAAGACTGTAAGCGACATTTCGGTTTTTTGCTAACACAATAGGTAAAATTACTCACATATTATTAAATAAATATTTGCGTATTCACATAAATTCTTTTGAAAATACGCGAAAATCGGTTAAAAATTGTTTTTTATCGAAGAAATGTTATGATTTTATTCCGAACAGTTTTTTAAATTGTTATAGAATAGTTCGTCGGCTGAGAGGAATATCACCCTATTTCAAAATATTTTTCAAAAACGCCCTATCTCAGAATTTCTTTGAAGAACGCCCCACCTCAGCATTTTTTTCAATAACGCCCTATTTCAAAATTTGGTTTAAGAACGATTTATCTCAGAATGAATTTCAAAAACGCTCTATCTGAAGGAAATTTTAATACAATTTTAGATGAGATAGGGCGTTTTTGAATCAAATTCTCGGATACGGCGTTTTTGGAAAAAATTCTGAGATAGGGCGTTTTTGAAAAATATTTTGAAATAGGGTGATGTTCCACTCAGCAGTCGAGTTTCAAATATGAGTAAGTTGAAAACGGGAATAATGAAAATATAGTGGAATAGAATACTGAAACATTTACAAGCGACTAGTGCTGCACTGCAACCGGATGATCAAGACCTTAACAAAGGGTACGCCCTTTATAATTCCTGATGTGAATACTTTCGAGCGATGTGATCTAGATTTTCACCATTGATAACGTACTCACTGCTTTAGGTAAACGTATTGGAGAACAGTATGGGCGACGAATTAATGCAGTTTCCTGCAATGCTCAATTCTGATGTGTATAGTTTTATTGACAGCAGGAATCATGAAGCTCTGGACACACAGGTTTATAAGCTGTTTATAAATAATTCTTTACAATCTTGTTTCAAGAACGTTGAAATTGCTTTACTCATTTATTTGTCTCTAATGATTACCAACAACGTCTTAATCACCTCACTTTAATGAATATTGAACATGATTTACTCTGAGAGGTCGATATCAACAGCATTATTTATTAATTTGCCCAAATTAAATAAAAAAAAGGCGTGAGTGAGTCTGATGTGTAAACAAGTATATCATGAACACAAATTCAATTAAAGTAGACCTCGCCCAGTGTTCCTTTAATTTAGTATATTTTTCTTTTATTTTTTTTCTTTTTTCTTTAAACAGTCTCTATTTTAAATTAATTTTATTGTATTATATTTTATTGTTTCTTTTTCTTGCTTCCTTTCTTCTTATTTCCTCCCTTTCCTTTCCTTTCCTTTCCTTTCCTTTCCTTTCCTTTCCTTTCCTCTTCTTTCCTTCCTTCCCTTTCCTTTTCTTTCCTTTTATTTTCTTTCCTTTCCCTTCCTAATAGTTCCTATTAATAAATTTTATTTAATTTAATTTTATTTTGTTTTATTTTATTTTATTTTATTATACCTAGTAGTGCTATGCACACAAAGTATATTAACTTTAGTCGCGTAACGGTGGTATGTAACGGCATAAACGGATCGAGATAGATATTGACTTATATATATCAAAATGGTCAGGGGGAAAAAAGAAATTAATCAAGCCATGTCCGTCCGTCCGTCTGTTAACACGATAACTTGAGTAAATTTTAAGATATCTTAATGAAATTTGGTATGCAGGTTCCCTGGCACTCATCTCCGAGCGATATTTAAAATGGGCGGAATAGGATGATAGCTACGCCCACTTTTTATATATAGAATATTTTCGAAAATACAAAAAAAAAAATTATTATTTAGTACATACATAATACCACTATAAGGATAAAATTTGGTGTGTACATTAATGTTAAGGCAGAAAATAAATTCTTCAAGAATTTTTTGAAAATGGGAGTGGCACCGCCCACTTTGGATTAAGTCAAACTTAGAAATAATATTAATCATAAAGCAAAAACCGTTCAAGATATCGAAATTTAGCAATCATATTTATATTAATACAAGGTATGTTCCGGGGGTATGGGCGAAATCGGTTAAGGTCCACGCCTACTTTCATAAGAAATATTTTGAAAAGGATCATAGATATATTTTATAGGCAATAACTTTGCGTACAAAAGCTTTATATCATTTCTATTTCACCTTTAAAGGGCCCGTGAACGAAGAAAGTCGAAAAACATACATTTTTGAAAATGGGCGTGGCGCAGCCCCTTTTATAGTGGACTATTCCACACAATTTTTAATGTCATAACTCCGGAAAAAATTGATTTATCAAAAAGAGATCTAGCAAAAATGTTGAATATGTAAAGGTAACTGTTTGTTGTAAAAATGGGCGAAATCGGTCAACGGTCACACCCAGTTTTTAACATAGTTCTGAAAAATTTGTTTGTAAAATGTAAAGCGCGATATTTCTATAACCATGCTAGCTATATCAATAAGATCTTGCACACATAATAATGTTTTTAAGTAAAACTCAACCGCAAAAAAATTTTGTGGATTTTGGGTAAGCAGGCGTGGCGCCGCCCACTTTTCACCATACAAATTCTGCTATTTTCAAAGGCGATTGCTTGTAGTTTGAACTAGATATTTCAATCAAAATTGGTCAGCGGCTTCTCAATAGTATGTAGTATACTCCTGCCAAAAATTAAACATATCGGATAACACAAGTAAAATATCCGGGCAAGTTGTTAATACCCCACTGCAATAGGAAACTTATATACCTTTTTTGATTTTCATACCATTAATGAACATGAAATGTTTGTAAGTATGCGAAGAAGAAGAGGTGGGCCCATCAATAAGTAAACTGTAACGTTCCCACAACGTCGTCTGAGTCTCACCTCCATCAAGAGGCAAAATTGCTCAATGTTCAAGAGCACGCGGAACTCTTAAGTAGACAGTTTCTACTGAACCGCTATAAACCTAGTCTATTGGCTGAAGCCCCGCCCCCCAGAGACATAAGGAAACATCTTCGCAAGTACTATGATGAGATCCCGCACCGTATTTCCTTGCCGTTTGATCTGCGTAACCATACGTGGGCTCTAAATTACCTCCACACCGAGTCGGTGGACAGATCCCTCAGATCTCGCCCTGTGAATCCCGTTATTGACATTCAACCACCCGATAAGCTGAAGAGTAGCGTGTACTAGAGTCATGCTAGCACAACTTCGTTCTGGATATTGTAATAGGTTTACCTCTTACTTATCCAGACTGAACCCCACCATACCAAAAACTTGCCCTGCATGTGGTATACCCCCTCATCATACCAAACATCTCTTTTCCTGTTCAATTGAACCTACTCTTCTAACACCAATATCACTCTGGTCCAACCCTGTTGAAACTGCGCGTTTCATCGGACTTCCATTAGAAGAGCCTGATGACAATTTAGAGTGATCTTGCCCATTAGGCAGGGCGAAGCACTGTTAGCAATAACAACATATGTAAACTGAAGTAATAAGGACGATGAGCTGAGTCGATTTAGCAATATTCGTCTCTCCGTCCGTCTGTCTGTCCGTCTGTCCATTTGAACGCAAAATTTTGAAACAAAATGTGCATGTATCGTGGTACAGATAACATCAAAAGTGGTTTGCAAAAGTTTTTCAAAACGGAGTCGCCCCTCGGCAGTGGTTTGTCAAACGCTCCTAGTGTCTTTCTGTCATGGAAGGCTTCTCAGCAAAAATTCATCTCCTTTGCAGATGCAGTTCGAAGTAGGAAACAATCTGTAGGCCCAGCCAATTTGTAGGAAAAAATTCAAAACGGCACACCACAAATTGGAAGTGAAGCTCGGCGCAAAAATCTCTTAAGAGGTTTATGATGATATACCTGTTGTATATCGCGCCATACATTTATATTTTTTTAAAATTAATTTACTCCTCAAAACAGAAGTGTTTTTATTGAAAACAATCAGCTGGCTTTATAATAGGAACTGAAAAATTGGTATGCCATAATAGATCACTACTAGGTATATAATGTTCGGATCCACCCGAACTTAGACTTCCTTACTGGTTTAGTTTTTGTTAACACTGTGTATATTTATGATAAACGCAGTTTCCTTTGTCTGTTGCCGATTGATAGCATTCATCGAGTTTTGGCACGATTACCGAATAAAAACAATCAGGAAAGCACTTGTATACACACTCGCCCACATAACCAGAGCGCCACATACATATCAGCAAAGCAGTCAAACAACCCAGCTAACCTAAAGTGCGAAAAAAGATTCCTTTCGGAGCTATAAAACGCACATTTCTCGGAGCTTTACCGTCCGAAATGAGCTCTTTTCGGAGCCCAAATGGAGCTAAAAATCGTTCTACGCGGGCACACCTAAAGGAGTCATAAAAAAGAGTCGGAAATGAGTCCGAATCCGATGAATTTGGAGCGTTTTCTGACTCTTCTAATGAACTTCGGATCCTTTATGGACTCTTTTCGGAGCTCTTTATTAATGCTTTTCTGAAGGTTGTATGGAGCCTTTTTCGACTCTTTTTAGGCACATTTTTTCTTCCATTCTGATGGGTTTTGGAGCCTTTTATTGATGCTTTACTGATACTTAGTTTGGGTTGTGACTCTTTTTAGACCAAATTTTTTACCACACTTTGAAGAAGAAAAAAGTTTAATTAAAGATATTAGTACGAGTGCATCTGAAAGTATAAATATCAATAAATATATTATTTCGTTTGGTTTTTAACTACAGCTCCCTTGACTTTCAGCTATTGATAGACATTGAGAAAAAAACTTTGCGTTCTCTTAGGCAAAAAAAAACTTCAGAAAATGCTTTAAAACATTCATATAATTGAACGTTGCCGGTCATTCGCTCTACAACGTTTATTTTCTCACAGTTCTCTTTACGCGTACAATAAAAAGGATCAGAAAACGCTTCAAATCTTTCACATAACTGAGCCTTGCAGTTTATCCGCTCTTCAATATTCATTTCTTCTCCCAAGGCTCCATGAATCTTCATAAAAAAGTGGCTTTTTTGATGTTTACTAAATAACACTCCAAAAAAGCTCTAATTACGGACTCTTTTTGGATCATTATTTCGGAGCGCTCCGACTTTGGTAAGCTGGGAAGATTCTATACACGCATACTAAACCAAATTTCACTTACAACTCAGATATGCGCAGAAACAACATCAACAACAAGGCACAGACAGAGACGCAGTCAGATCTTACGCGTAATTTCGCTGCCCTACCGAGCCCAAAGATGTTTACCATTGTTTACGTCTAATAGTTTGGCATCTTCTTTTGCGAATCGGAGTGGAAGGTAGTGGATGAAGGTACTCCGAGAGAGGACAATGAAGGAAATCGCGTTCAGAGTTGTTTTAAAGTATTAATTACAACTAAAAACTTGATATAAACTGAAATTTACATTTTATAGTAACTGATAAGGTGTTATAACTACTTTATATTCACTAATTTGGGAGTTTTATATCTTCACGTTCAATATTGCAGTATTTAAATTTGATTGTTTTATTATTGCATACAACACACCCTGTGTGGTTTGTGTATGTGTGCAGATTCGGGGTAAGTTGCGCTACTACCCTGCAAAAAACGGAAATACTCCGTTTCATACTCCAAAGATACTCCTAAAGGAGTATCAGAGTACTCCAACACATATCCTCATTCATATAGAAAAGGTGGTCCAATTTACATGGCAATGTCCGGTGATCGGATCACCTAATCCACCTTGGAGTACTCCGTTTCTTTGCTTTTGAATACTCTATAGACCACCTACGTGAGAGTACTCTCAAAATACTCCCGTAGGATTACTCTATGGAGTATTCAACAGCAAAGCGAGAGTGGGAGTAGGTGGTTCTCAAAAGAACACATACTCCCTTATCGCTTTCGTCTAGAATGCTCTATACAGTAATCTTTTGGCAGCATTTTCAAAGTACTCCAACGTAGGTGCTCTATAGACTATTCGGAAGCAAAGTAAATGGTACTCCGAGTAGGATTAGGTGATCCAATCACCGGACATCGCTATGTAAATTGGACCACCTTTTTTATATGAATGAGAATAAGTGTTGGAGTACTCTGATGCTCCAACGTTTTTTACAGGGTAGTAGACATATTTTATGATGTTTACACATCAATACACATCCATAAGTTTGTTTGTAACAGTTTTGTTTTATGTATTACCATAAACTCGATAAGTACCTTACCTAAAACAGCCAGGGCCCGCGCTGGCTTAATCCGGCATTGGCTCCGAAGGTTAGAGTAGTTCTTAACTCTGATCCTGCAATTATCTCTCGCTTCCTATGTTTATGCCTCTTCATCTCCCCCTTTGCCTCCTCCTTTTCCTCTTTCATATATTTTCACAAATTACTCTCATGCAATCTATCCCGAAAAATTTCAATGGAACAGTCTGCTAACTTTATCACAAAGAGCTACTTTGCAGCCCTCTTCTTTCCATAAAACGTCAGACAAGTTAAAAGAGAGTTCCGCAAGATCATTTCTGCTTTGAACGAAAATGTAAGCCTACACTTATTAATAATCACTTTCAGTTGGCGTAAGTTTCCACAAACCTCCAGAATATTTTAGGAAATTATTAGTTAGCTGAACTAATTTCAACTTATAAGAATTTTTTTCAACAGAACTCAGTCTTATCATTTCCAGCGTATCAGTACGTAAACTATAAGCATGATTTTCAAACTAATTGCTATACCCTCTACACACATTCACTATATCAGCTCGGCCGCCAGCAGTTGACAAAAGCAAAATGGGAGCGCCTTGCTTTGGCTCCTGGATCAAAACTAGAATGTTACACGTAATAAGAACTAGTAAGTAAAATTTTAATGAAATTCGGTTACTTTGTTACTAAGTAAGGTTTTTATTAAAAATAGGTGAAATCGGATGATAACCACATTTCTAATTTCGATGTCGAAATACGATAGTTTTGAGAGAGTTAAATTATTAGAATGAAATTTCAAAGACAGGTTACTTTCCGTCGACGGCAACTTGTCATTGAAGATGGGAGAAAACGGATTATAACCACGCCCCTATTTTTGATATTGAAAATTTAGCAAGAATATAGAATGTGATAATTCATTGACTGATGCAACTATGAAATATGGTAGCTATATGACTGGGAGGGCAAAATTTTAAAATTTTGACTGGTAATAACTTCAAAACCGTTTAGGAGAGTGACGCGGTGTGAATACTGCACCTAGTGAATATGTTGTAAACGCTAAACACAACAATGTTCGACTTAACTTGCATTGATTAATGGTGCTATTCTCAGCTTGATTGTCAGCTACAAACGAGGTGGTGACAGCTGCAATGACTATTGCAAATTATAGGAACAAGTGGAATTGGGCTATAACAATTGTCAGTAGTCACGATGAAAAGCTGCCGGAGAATAGGGCAGTAAATCCCCAGTTGTCATCAATACGATATACTAACGCTACCTATGAACCAGTATAACATACTTACCAACTATAAGCAAAAAAAGCTAGTATGATCCACTTAACACAAACTTTTCCTTTTAACAAGTAGGGTATATGCTTAGAAAATATAAACAAATACATATATAAATACGAATTAAGTAGATTGGTTTAAAGAAATTTTATGGATTATGTGTAAATGGGGCTTTCCTAAAATCGGGCTCATACGCATGTATACATACGAAGCACTTTATGGTGCTTCAAAAATAAAATGAGATTTACCCACAAACTATTTCAAAAAACTATGAACGTTTAATACTTAAGGCCGAATTAGCCTAGACTTAGACTTAACATGACTTGAAAATCCTACATCTAACAAATGAGCAGCGCACATAGTTACCCAGAAAATAACTTAAATTTGAGAATTGGTAAACTGCAGATTTTTGATTTGCAAGCTAAATTTCTAAGTTCAAAGCGAGACGTGAGATAATTGTACTACTATATAACTTTTTTCAATGTTTTAGATAAAATTCATTCATATATTGTACAAGGCTAAAAATTTAAGCCTAAATTTAAAACTTTTTTGGGCTACATATAAGTTCAAACCAAATTTGGTTTAGAATTAAAATGTGCCAGTTTTCGAGAAAATGAATGTGAAGAAAAGAGTTTGAAAATTTCAAAAATATGACACGTTCAATAATTGACTCTCAGTTCTTTTGTTAACTAAGTCAAGTAAAGTTATTCTAAGTCTAGGCTAATTCGGCGATTACATATGAATAAAATCATTATTGAACAAGTAACGACCCTGTTGTTCAGCAGGTGTGCCACTAGGCTGAACATTTCTAGTACCCTTTTAATATTAGCATGCCATACTACCACACCTTGAAGAGTATATACCCTGAGAGTTCTCACATCCTAAACATTTTGGGCTTGCCAATGTGCAGGGTAGTAACGGCATGAGAAATTAAAGTATATATCTTTTGGCACTGATAGAACTACTGCGGAAGTCTTGTTTTTATTTACAATTAACCAGCTTGAATGCCTTTTGAGTTACGGCTGGTAAAATCTTCAAAACTTGTGTTTTCATATGTTCGCGTTGGCACGAGCATATTAAAAAGTTTTCCAACATTTCACGTCAGATGTTGGCACTATTTTTCTGTTATATGCAAAGGTATGCACTCTAATGTACATATTTACAAGTGTTCATTTATTCTTTTTAAGATTGTGTACAGAATTTGCCATAAATTACGATCCAAGCGCACTGTGGTGTTCTTCTAGACGTCCCGGGCGTGAAAAATAAAATGAAAATTTGTAATCGTATGGGGATATATAAAAATAAGTTTAAGTATATATATCTTAGAATCATATACAAGGCAGCAAGTGCCAGCACTTAAGTAGGACAACTTGAAATATTATCTATAAATACAATAGCGGATTTTCAAAAACAAACAAAAAATAATAGGAGTAGGTGGCAACCCTACCTAGATATATTTTTGTTGATATACCCATTCATGCACATCTCACATAATTAAAAAACAAAAATATTTAGCAACCTTTTATAAACGTCCTCAGAGCAAAACCTAACTAGAAAGTCTTAGATTTTCATCTAAATCTGTGATAGTGGTGGATATACAAAGATTTAAATATTCAAGAAGAGCTCGTTGAATGTTATAAAACTCTAGCAGACCCAGCAGACGTTGTCAAGCCCAAAATTTGACTTGCCATGACAAATGGTATTGTCTTCGTTCCCCATTTTGCACTTCCTCTTCATATATTCCTATACCACCCTCTTTATTTCCTCCTTTGCTTCTACCCTCTAATCCTGTTCCTCTCCTTTACACTCTTTATTTCCCCCAATCTCTTCTCTACATCTTAAATTTACTTTTCCTACTCCCCTTCTTATCATTTTTCCTCTGCTGGTACTGATATGTTCATAGCTCCGAAGATATAGCGCTTTGATGTTATGGAGGGCGAGTAGCTTATTTAAGTTAACATTTGTATATTATATTATTTTTTGTTCAGAGAGTAGACTTTGCGGTGCGGAGTACATGTTGCATAGGGGCAACGTTTTAGTAATATTAAATTAACCTTTTTTTTAAATTTAAATAATTGGTTCTGTATAGAATGGGGGGTGCGGGGCACCTGTTACACCTTGTATGTATTAATTGGGGCGAGCACTTGTGGCTCTGAGGTATAAGCGCGGGATTGGACTTCTCATTCCCGCTGTGGAAAACCCTCCGATTTGGAGTTGCAAACATAAACTATATATTTAGAATATTTCACAAGCTGGTTGCGAATTACAAAAGCATGCAATGCAAATGAAATAGACGAAAGAAATAATATCAATTTATTTTGTTGTGTTGATCGAAACTAGGCATTGAAAATGGCAGAACGCCGAAACCGGTTTGTCACAAAACCAAACTTGACAAGGGATGACGGAAAATCGTTCCAACAAAAATCAAATAATATCAACTTATGTCGTTTAAACAAGCGAAGTTACCTTTTATCATCTAGGCACCAGTAACTTTTTTAAAGGGATTCTTTGATTTATAGAACACTAATTTTTATATAAAATATCATTAACTTGAATTAAACAAATTTCTAGCTATGCCGAATCGCAACTTTATAAAGCCTAGCAGACTCCTGAACTCACTAAGGAAGTTTAATAGAGATCGACAAAAAACGTTGGACATGATTGAACGACAAAGAACACACAAAAATGTGTGGGCGCCCACATTTCTAAAATTATGTAAATCTTGACTAAAGGAAAAATGTAACCAAATGTCATTAATGCGTTCAGAGTTGTGACGAATTGAAATTATATTTAGCCTATGCTGTAACCAGTGAACCCGAGAATATACTGTGTACGGTTGAGTACTTTGGACTCCTCTAAGAGATTAAAATTTTATATACGATGGGGGCACCGCCCACGCTAAATTTCAACTTTATATAGTCAGAGGACCCCTGAACCCCCTATTAAAGTATCATAAAGATCGGTTATGAAGTTTGGAAGTCAATAAAGGACCCACTACACCCAAAAACATGTGGGCGGTTGAGTACTTTGGACGCCTATAAAATATTGGAATTTAATACCGCCCACTTTTCCAGAACTATATTTAACTATGGTGTAACCAGTGAACCCGAGAATCTACAGTAAAAATTTCATAAAGGACGCCTATAAAAGACGCACATTAATTTTTGCTTATTAGATATGCCCACATGGTAGTAGAAAAATTTTAAACCCACCCGAACTAAGACTGCCTTACTAGTTATTTATAAGACAGGACATTGTAGTTGTAACTGAAATCACACTACGAAGACTTGGCGAGTGTATTGTAGTTCTTGGAAGGAAATAAATTCGAGCTGTTCCGACGCTAAAAACCGTGGTTGTAGCGTTTTAGTCTGTTTTTGCGGGTCGGAGCGATCCTTTGAATTTTCCTTAGTTAGGTTAAGGTACCAATAATCGATGGCAATAGCTATGGGGCTACATCCCTTTAGCATTTCGGCTTTCTGCTATATTAGTTTCGTCTCTATTCATCCGAAGAACTTAAATATATGGAACTCGATATCTATCCCGATTTCTTATCCATTTTTATGTGGACATAGGTGTAAGCCCCCAGCTCAACAATGTTAGGTGTGGTTTTTTTTTTTTACAAATTTACTCACATCTGACATATGTATTTACATACGTAAATATGTAGGTATGTACGAGTATACCAATCAGTTGACTTCAGATCCAAAACAATTACAATTATATTACCTGGTAAATTACATCCAACCCACTGTACTCACGTCTTACTATACCTGTACTGTTGCGTTTTCTCTCACGATGTTAATATTTTTCGTATTGACATACGCACATACATATTTCAGCAGATCGCTCGGTACACCACACTTGCAGTCAGCTAACTTGCTTGCATAAATACTGCACATTGTGCTCTACATTTGATCAGTTGGGACTCACAAACACTTTCGAACTGTACGAAATCGAAAATGCAGCTCCTCAAAGTAATTTGTATATTTCTCGCTTTAGCGACATTGAATCAAGCTTACGTGGTACGAGTAACAACAACATTGGGCACATTACTTGGAACAACATTAAAATCTCGTTTGGGTACAGACTTTTTTGCCTTCCGTGGCATACGCTATGCTCTAGCACCGGTCGCAAATTTGCGTTTTCGTAATCCGAAACCATATCCTGCATGGAAACCGAATACTTACAATGCAACACAGGATGGTCCTATGTGTCCACAAGTGACTGAAAACATTACCGATCTATCAGAGGATTGTTTACGTTTGAATGTCTATACACGCGATACGAGATCACGCAAGCCCGTTATGGTGTATCTACATCCAGGTGGATTTTATGGCTTATCGGGCCAGAGTAAAAATTTTGCTGGTCCAGAACATTTAATGGATCGTGAAATTGTGTTGGTTACTATAAATTATCGTCTTGGCACATTAGGATTTTTAGCAGCAGGCAATGCTAAAGCACCTGGCAATGCTGGATTGAAAGACCAAGTGGAAGCTTTACGTTGGGTTTACCGTCACATCGAAAGCTTTGGCGGTGATCCCAATTCGGTAACATTGCTTGGTTACAGTGCAGGCAGTTTTAGTATTGGTTTGCATATGATGTCGCCTATGTCTCGTGGCCTATTCCACCGTGCTATAATGATGAGCGCATCACCACTGGGGCAATTCAATTATGAAAATCGTCAAAAAAGACTGAGTGATAGGCAAGCGGAATTATTGAATTGCACCAAACCGACTTCGATTGAAATGGTGGATTGCTTAAAGCGGGTATGTACTGCCATGTTTTTCAATACTAAAATATTTATAATGAAAATGTTTTGAACTTTTGGTGTAAACATCTCAAGAGTAAAACTGTTGTTTTTGTTGAAAGCATTGAATGACGTATTAGTCTCTTGAT
Organism: Merzomyia westermanni; assembly: GCA_949987695.1. Taxonomy (NCBI): domain Eukaryota; kingdom Metazoa; phylum Arthropoda; class Insecta; order Diptera; family Tephritidae; genus Merzomyia; species Merzomyia westermanni. The sequence continues at coordinate 137,036,829 of OX465288.1, forward strand.
GCTTAAAGAATGATCAGTTCAACCCATATAAAGAAATAAAAACTAGCCTGGCATGATATTGACTTATATATATCAAAATGTTCAGGAGGAAACAAGAAACTTATTAAGCCATGTCCGTCCGTCCGTCTGTTAATACGATAACTTGAGTTAATTTTGAGATATCTTAATAAAATTTGGTATGCAGGTTCCTTGACACTCATCTCATCAAATCGAAATGGGATGATAGCCACGCCCGCTTTTAATATATAGAATATTTTCGAAAATACAAAAAAAGTGATTATTCAGTACATAATACACTTATAAGAATCAAATTTGGTAAGGCAGAAAATAAATGTTTTAAGAAATTTTTGAAAATGGGAGTGTCACCGCCCACTTTGGATTGAGTCAAATTTAGATATAATATTAATCATAAATCAAAAACCGTTCAAGATATCGAAACGAAATTTAGCACACATATTTATATTAATAGAAGATATGTTTCGGAAAAAAATGGGCGAAATCGGTTAAGGTCTACGCTTTCTTTTATACGAAAGATTTTGAAAAGGATCATAGATATATTTTATAGGCAATAACTTTGCGTACAAAAGCTTTATATCATTTCTATTTCACCTTTAAAGTGTCCGTTAACGAGAAAGTCGAAAAACATACATTTTTGAAAATGGGCGTGGCGCAGTCCCTTTTATAGTGGACTATTCCACACAATTTTTTATGTCATAACTCCGGAAAAAATTGATTTATCGAAAAGAGATCTGGCAAAAATGTTGAATATGTAAAGGTAACTGTTTGTTGTAAAAATGGGCGAAATCGGGCAACGGTCACCCCCAGTTTTTTAACATAGTTCTGAAAAATTTGTTTGTAATATGTAAAGCGCGATATTTCCATAACCATGCTAGCTATATCAATAAGATCTTGCACACATAATAATGTTTTTAAGTAAAACTCAACCGCAAAAAAATTTTGTGGATTTTGGGTAAGCAGGCGTGGCGCCGCCCACTTTTCACCATACAAATTCTGCTATTTATAAAGGCGATTGCTTGTAGTTTGAACTAGATGTTTCAATGAAAATTGGTCAGCGGATTCTCAATAGTATGTAGTATACTCCTGACAAAAATTAAGCAAATCGGATAGCATACAAGTAAAATATCCGGGCAAGTTGTTAATAGCCCACTGCACTAGGGAAGTTATATACCTTTTTTGATTTTCATACCTTTAATGAACATGAAATGTTTGTAAGTATGAGAAGAAGAAGAGATGGGCCCTTCACTAATCAAACTGAAATAATAAGGACGATGAGCTGAGTCGATTTAGCAATGACCGTCTCTCCGTCCGTCTGTCTGTCTGTCCGTCTGTCTATTTGAATGCAAATTTTTCAAACATAAAATGTCCATGTTTGGTATTTTGTAAAAATGTGGTTAGCAGTTGTTTGTAGGGAAGCTATACATCGTAACCTAATCAACCGATTAGAATGAATCTTCCTTAAAGTTAAACTTTGAAATATTTAATTTCGTTCTGCATCAAAAAAAAATAGTTGATTTCTTTCTAATTTAACCAAAATTGGTTAAACAAAAGCAGCACTTTTTCGAAAAAAATCTGTTTGGGTTTTTGTTCGCTGCCAACCGAATAAGTCAGCGTGCTTCAAGCGACAGCTGTGGTGAGCCATTCATATGATGAATTCGCGAAAGAGCTCGGTAGCGTTACTTGACTTCGGACGTATATGAATGTAATGTTAGTTATAAAGTTGTTTTAAACATTATCAACCTGTGTGAAACAAGGTGCGGGTTGCTAGTATACAAATACTCTAATGGCTGGCGCCTTGGTGTGGCGGTAGTGTTGCCGGCCTACCAAAACGAAGGTCCAAGATTCGAGTCGTGGGACAGGTGACATCAAAAGTGGTTTGAAAAAGTATTTCAAAACGGGGTGGCCCCTCGGCAGTGGTTTGGCAAACTCTCCGAGTGTCTTTCTGCCATGGAAGGCTTCTCAGCAAAAATTCATGCCGTTCGAAGTCGGAAAAAATCTGTAGGTCCCGCCAATTTGTAGGAAAAAATTCAAAACGGCACACCACAAAGTAAAAGGGAAGCTCTGCGCAAAAATCTTGTACAAGGTTTATGATGATATACATACCTGTTGTATATCGCGCCATACATTTTTATTTTTTTAAAATTAATTTACTCCTCATAACGGAAGTGGTTTTATTAAAAATAATCAGCTGGCTTTATAATAGGAACTGAAAAGTATTAAAATAAACCTGCGTTAATTGGGATGCCACAATAGATCACTACTAGGTATATAATGTTCGGTTCCCCCCGAACTTAGACTTCCTTACTTGTTTTTTTATTTTTTTAAGTTTGAAGGTTTGACCATTAAGAATTAAGACGAGAGTAGTATTAGGTTATCGATGCTAATTTACATTGCTGATGATTTCCGTTTGCTCAATCCATAGATAGATACCGGCTTCTTAGCTAATATTTGCCCTTGTCAGTAAATTTTTTGGTTTTAGCTCAACATTCATGGGAAAACCATTTTAGGAAAAATGGCAATGAAACGTTTGGTAAAACGTGATCTCAAATAGTGGATCATGAACTTGGTCGCCTTCGCTGGTGGGTATGTGGGTGTTGGACCAATATTTCGTTCAGAGTTCTTTCAGCTATGTAGACTTCTTCGGTTTGCTGATCAGTTAAATAAGTTCGGGTTAAGTGTCTAACGGTATATTGCGAAGCCGACATTGAACTTAAGCCAAGTCCTTACTTCAAGCTTGTACTGTAAAATATATGTATACTATATTTTTTTCTTTTATAGAAACCAATGATGGACTTCGTGAATACCCAAAAGCAGATGTTTGATTTCAACTATAATCCAGTTCTAAATTGGATGCCAGTTATAGAAGACGATTTCGGGCAGGAACGGTTCTTAGTGGAGGATCCATACAAAACTATACAGACAGAGAATTTTACTAAAGTACCACTTATAATTGGTATAACGGAACATGAGTTCATTGGCGGAGCCTACTGTAAGTGAATACAAACATAACACAATAACATTTTTTTAAATATCCGGGTCAACTCAAGATTTCCTGAGGCAAGATATTTTGGAAGAAAGTCAAGAAGGGGACTAAATATTTAAGCAATTTTTGAAAAGCAAGCAGTTGCTAGGATTTTATTGTTTGAAACAGCTGGAACTGCCTATTCAGCATTTTATTAGCATTTTAGGACCCGCTGGGCGTTTGCCTTCTATGTAGCCAGCAACGTTTCCTTCTCTTTTCCACGTGTACTGCGTGCCAGTTACTGAGGATTTTGTTTATTTTTCGGAAAATCGCAATACTGGAAGGGTCCGGCCCGTTGCTATTATCGCACAGTTGTCTGCATAGGAATCTCATTCCAATGAAGAAGAGAGTTTCGACATTTGGAATTACACAATAACGGAAATAATGAAAGAAAAGAAAGGGGAAAGAAATTTTAAAGGGAAAGTAAAAGGAGGGAGAAATGGGAATTATGACAAAGGGGAAAGAAATGAGAGGAGGAGCGAAAAGGGAAAATAAACAGAGAGAGAAGGTGTTGAGAAATATGTGAGAGAATAAGAAAAAGTTTGTAAAAGGAGAAGGAGACCAACTTTCCAAATTTGGATATGCAACTTTTCGAGCGGGATATGGCGAAGAAAAGGATGGTGAAAAAAATGCTGAGTTGGTGGAAGAAAAATATGCGGAGGGCAGGGTGAAAAAATTTGCACCCAAGCCAATTTTTGGGCAGAATAACATCTACAGGGTCTGTTCTTTACGCGGTACCAATAAGCTTCCCGTTGTTATAACCATACTAAGCTATCAATAGTCTCGAAACTTTCTCGTATAGATAACTCCTTGAACGGCCTATCTATATATATATATATATATATTAAGGTAACCTTCATATATGTAATTCTCTCCTCTTTTTCTTGTATTTTTCAGATCTATTACAGAACGAAACTGTCCTAAGTTGGTTTAATGATGAACATAAATTCGAAAAATATGCGCCAATCGTTCTTATGTATGAACGCGATACCCAACGTTCCAAAGAAATAAGTAGACGGCTACGTTCAAACTATTTGAAAAATAAACAATTGCAGCTTTCTGATAGTGTGGACTCGTTTGGCAAACTTTATTCGGATGGTATTATTGGTTTTGAATATCATCGTTTCTTAAGTTTGATATCTCGTGTTACAACCGTTTATACATATCTTTTTAAATACATCGGACGCTATAGTCATTTCATGTACGGAGGCAAACCATTTGGTATGTTTGTATACACTAAGAAAGATCAAATCAAAATTAATTCCACAACATTTTTTAGGTGCTGTCCATCACGATGAATTGCTTTATTTATTCCATGTGCCTGTCATGACGCCATTATTCACGCGCAGGGATCCCGAAAATGATGTTATAGAAAATTTAACCTATATGTGGACGGAATTCGCTAAAACTGGGTAAGCTGATTGTATATATGTATAGTATTAACTCTTCCAGATTCAACCTTTGCAAAAAATCTTCTTGACTTGGCATAAAGCCTCTTTCAGTTTCTATAGCCTCTTACGTGTCCTTTCCAATGCTGACCAAACGGTTCGTATTGCTCAACTCAATTTAGTAAGGTATACATAATAGCTCTCTAAAAATCTATTGGTAAGGTCCTATCAGACTGCCAACGATGGGCTACGTTGTTGTTGTTTTTGTTTGTAACGACAAAAACACTCCCCGAAGGTTTTGGGGAGTGTTGTAGAATTGACAGTCCTTGGCCATAAATAAACGCGGTACGCTAGGTACTCCCTTGCGGTACTACCCGACTGTCGTGGTAGCGATTTGGTATGACCAGTGCAACCTTCTAGGTCATGTCACCCCTCCTTCCTTCAGGAAAGAGAAAATGGTTAATGACAAGTGAGAGACACCATATCCGTAGATGAACCATCGAGTTGCACGTCATTACCTTGGTGCATATTAGTTGCCTCTCACGACCGGCATACCTAACTCGGGCATATTCTAAGCCCCTTACCCGAAGCGGGTGATGGGTTGCATTCGTTTACAATACCTTATATGCAATATTTAGCCGAAGACCGAATCAATCGAACAGCATATTGCTTTTATCACTTCATTATAATCGAGGTTTTCCATGCTTTTTCCATAGTTATTGATTGTGTGATAATGGAAATTGTGTTATAGGCGCTTTATCGCCTACCGATTTCGATAGTTGCATATCAAAGCGATAGCTGCTTTAATTTAGCGATAGCTGCTTTAAATTAAGAACAAGTCAGCCACCATCTCATTTTTTCTTTCTCAGTCAGAGCCTTACCTTTGCTGTTGCCGAGTTCGGCTGTAGATAGGAAACCATTTTTGACTGTATCTTCTTTGTTCATACGCATAACATGACCCAGTCAGCAGATCCTTTGAATATGGCTCGCACAGGTCATTGTTACACGCAGTGAGTGAGAAATATATGATCGTTGCCTGTTGAACGAAAATAGAAAAATAAATGTTATTTAAATAAATTCGTCCATTTTCTTTTCAGTGATCCGAACAATCCTCTCATGAGAAACTTGGCATGGAAGAATTATACAAGCGACAGCAAACATCACTTGGTAATAGACAAGAGATTGAGCGTTTTACAGGGTGGTATCTTTACAGATAGATTTAAAATATGGGATGACCTCTTTCCAGAGCCAAAATTCTAGTTTATATACATTAATATATTAATAAATATTTAATTTAAAAGAACTTTCCATGCATTTCATTTAGTCTTCGTCGTATATAAAGCCCGTATTTATTAGTTTAGTTTTTACGCCTATGTGCTTTTAGATTAAGATTGCAGTTCTAGTTTGTTTGTTGGAGTAACAGTCTGAGTAGTAGTCTGAGAGTCCTTGGAAATCCATCCAGTGCGCTCATGCACTAAAACCTTTAGCTACAAGTCCGATTGGCTTGTGAACGCTTTGATATCACCACGTCGAACTTTCTAGGTCATTGCACCTCACACTATATGTTTCCTTAAGAAAAATCGAATGGTTTGGAGATGAGAGCAGCAGCAAGAAGGCACTTTGGACCGAAACCCTTCATAGTTATAGGGAACCACGCTATAAAGTACGAGCTCAGGCAGAAGGAGGTATATGCGAGAGACTGGCTTCAAATCACGGGGCTAAGACAAGCAAAACCATTGTCGAAAATGATAGTCCTTGGCCGGAAATGATCCCTGCTTGTTCCGGTACGTCCTGTGGTACATTCCCGACTGTCTAGGGAATGAGTTGAGAGGCATCATATCCGTAGAATAACCATCAAGTTACACGTCATTACCTATGTGCATTATAGTTGCCTCTTACCACATGCATAAATATCTAGGGCATATTCTAACCCTCTGGGATTCAATAGACTAAACTGAACACGAGCGCACGAGCTTTTGGTGGGTATAATGTACATCGCAAAGACCGTCCCAGCGGTAATGGGGGGTCTCGCACCACACTGTACAATATAATCCATTTATCCCCAACATCAACCCCAGCGACTCTACCTTAGAATACCAAGGTATAGTGCTCCGCTCAGGCAATGCCGATCTGCAAATTATTAACATCTACATGTTCCCTGTAACGTGTTGCCCTAGGGACTATCACCCCGACATAGGTGCGTTACTAAGAGGTGATAACCGTTTAATCCTCGGCGACTTCAACGCACTTCACGATCTCTGGCACTCCAACCTGCCAGTAGAAAGCAGAGGACAGGCACTTGCAGAGTAAATAGATAACTCGACATTCTGTACAGTGAACGAAGACGTCCCCACTAAAGCGGCTGGTAATTGCCAAAGCTCCCCGAAAATCTCCATCTTCAATATTTTCTCAATCGAGCGACCTACTGATTTCATTACTTTCGAACGCCATATTTTTATCAGTTTTTACAAAGCCACGCCATTACACACCGACAGACGTACGCCGAGGTGAAGGAAAATTTCGCAAGGTTATTGATTCAGCCTCCGGCCATTTCACACCCGCTGGAAGAATAACCGAAATTCGTCCGAATTTCCCCGTAAAAGCAGCGGCTCTGGCAAGAGAACGTGACCAATGCCGAAATCCGATAGACAGACAACGAACACAAAGTGACTAAGTGGAAACAAGATCTTGAGATAAGCAACCTCTCAGGCGAAGTCGGCAAACTATGGTCAACAGTCAAGGCGTTAACAAATCCGACCAAACACAACGACAAGATCGTCATTACATTTGGTGACAGCGTCAAGTCGGACCCTAGGCGATGCGCGAGCCCATTGTGGTTCCTCTACTAAAACCTAGCAAGCCGGCGAATAAGGGAGAATCATGCCGTCAGATATCGCCCCCGTCACCATTTGCGAAGTTATTAGAGACCACTTTGCTCTCTGCTTGGGTGCCACAGTGTGGGCAGTTAAATTGATGTATTTCGAGGCTTCCTCAACCCCCACAGGGAATCTCTACTGTCTCCTACCCTGACGACTGTAGAATTATGGCTTTGGGTAAGGACCCCTCCATTGACGAACTCTGTATTGGGATAAACTGCTACTTCCTTTTCAGTTTTTTCACCAAGCCAAATCTGACCCTATCTCTGACCAAATCGACTGCGACTCTCTTTACGACGTGCACTTGGGGTAAATATAAAGAAATATTTCTTGCTACATATAAGGCTATTGGCCGACCGGTTATTGATTACGTTGCGCCCATATGGTCGCCAAACCTTCATGACACCAACTGGAGGAAGTTTCAAGTCTTACAAAACACCGCCATCAGAACTACCACGGAATGTCCTCTTATGTCATCTCAGTCTCACCTACAATAAGATACTAAAATGCTCAATGTTCGTGAGATAGTTTTTACTGAACTGCTACAAACCTTGTCATTCAAACCGTCATCTATTGGATGAAGCTCCGCTTCCTAGAGACCTAAGAAAAGATCTCCGTAAGCACTATGATGAGATCCGGCACGACATTACCTTTCCGCTTGATCTGCGTAACGATAGGCTCAAATCTCGGCCCCTGAATCCCGTAATTGATATCCAACCACCTGAAATATCCTGAAATCTATTGGATGAAGCTCCGCTTCCTAGAGACCTAAGAAAAGATCTCCGTAAGCACTATGATGAGATCCGGCACGACATTACCTTTCCGCTTGATCTGCGTAACGATAGGCTCAAATCTCGGCCCCTGAATCCCGTAATTGATATCCAACCACCTGAAATAGCTGAAGAGTCATGCTAGCACAACTTTATTCTGGATATTGTGATGGGTAAAACTCTTACTTATCCAGACTCAACCCAACCATACCAAATACTTGCCCTCCATATGGTATGTCCCCTCACGATATTAAACATCTCTTTTCCTGTTCAAGGCCGAAAACCGTTGTCGTTAGTGCCTAGTTTTAAGCTTATTTGTAAAATTTATTTTATGAATTTAATATTTTCCTGTTCAATTGAACCTACTCTTCTAACACAAATATCATTCTGGTCCGACCCTGTTGAAATTGCGCGTTTCCTTGGACTCCCATTAGAAGAGCTTGATGACAATTCTCGGCGTGATTGTGCCCATTAGGCAGGGCGAAGAACAACAATAATTACAACAACAACAACAACAACTAATAATTGAATATTTAATACATTTTTTTTTATTCAAAATTAAACTTTTTTATTTTAATTATTTGCTGAGAAGTTTTTACACTTGGAGGGTTGCTGACAACTGCAGAGGGTCGACCTTGTTTTTGAAAAAACTTTTTGAAAACATTTTTGGTGTACCCTGTCCCGTCACGTGAACCTGGGACCGTCTTTGCGGTAGGTCAGCAACAACACCATAATTGGAATTATTTTCTATCACCCCTTGGGAAATCTGATTTTACGACAAACCAGTAACGGCGTCTCGCCATCTTCGCTTCGGTTCGAAAAAAAAATTATATAATAGCAATCTAGCAAAAACATCGCAAACGAGTTCGTAACTGGATGGTTTCTCTACGGAAAATCGTATATAAAATCGTTAATAATTCGTTTGGGTATGCACATTAGTTTAAATAGATTAAGTGGGTTTTGAGCTAGGAACCTTTGGCTGGTAAGTAATTCCCTCTACCCACTGTGGTTTTGATACTACGAATAAAACGTGATTCAAATAGTGAAGTGAAGAGTGAACTTTTATTGAGTTGATTTGATTTTCTGTTTTTCCGATGGATATTAGATGTATATTGGAACGATTTTTCGTCATCCCTTGTCAATTTTTGTTTGGTTACAAACCGGTTTCGGCGATCCGCCATCTTCAGTGTATGTTTACGAATATATGAACTTTTATTGGTTATTCAAAAATTTTGACAGGATAATTTTCGGACTTTTCAAGTAACATTTCGGGATTGCTTTTCGGACCATTAGTACTGGAAAAGTCCCGAAAGCAATTCCGAAATAGTCCTGGAAAAAAACCGGAAACACCACGGAGTGATCACGAAAGGTCCCGAATAAAACCAAACGGTGAATCTCAATTTATCTCGAAGTAACCTAAAAAACCTTTAGAATTGCACACTAAGGGCCGCTTTCACAACGCTAACCGATGGCTAATTGGCATAAATCGTTCAGTTAGCTCTGAATTAAGGAATCCGTACGTTAATACAAAAAAATGAAAATTGCGAATCTCAGCAGGCCGAAATATTGAAAGCCTTATTATACACCACGCATTTTTCATCGAACTAAAAAATGTCGAATAAAGGAAAATGACCGAAAAGGCCAAAATTGGTGTACTTAAGGTAAAACTTGGAAAATTTCAGTTTGGTCGGGTTGGGGAACAATAACACCATAATCTTAGATTGTGGGATCGGGGTCGTCATATTTTCTGGGCTCTTGCTCTATTTCTCCATTTAATAGGGCAGAGAAGCACCCCCTCCATAATCTAGGGTCAGCTGAGTATAAAAAATGCAACAAATGTTTTTGGTAATTATAATAAAAATAATAAGTGCTTTGATTGATGAAAAAAAAGTTATCGGGAAACGGAATTATTGTTAAAGATAAGATGGGAAGAAATAATATATGTAGCAAGGTGTGTGCCCCTACAAAGCCAGCTGTGCAAATAGTTGGGTTTCCTTTTGTGTTCTCTTTACATTTTCAGCTGTTATCATATGGTCAGAGGCTATGCACACCTCGCCTTGTTAAACATTTCCGTATTCCTGCCGTTTCTTATTCTTATGCCATCGAAACTGCATACATTTGTTAATTTTTTTTTATTTTAAGAAATTACTTTCACTTAAGTAACGCTTGTTGCTACTTTGCCGGCATTAATGTGAATCTAAAGTTGCAAAAGCTTCGAAGAGTTCATTGACAGTGAGCGTAGGCTGAGCAGAGCTGGGCAATAACTTCAATCGTAATCTCACATTTATTTAAAACAATATTTTTTTCTAGAATTTTAAGTAAACCTTTTATGAATTGTTCATTCTCTCTAGCGATATGGTCACAGTTTTTCATAATACTAGAAAACCCATACAAAATTTCTAAAAACAGTTGCTTTGGCTTCTGTAGGCTCAATAATGATCCCTCCTATAAATGTAAAGATTTTTTTATATGTAGAGATATATAACGTACGACCATCGGCCTGTCATAATTCCACTATTTGCATAGAAAGATATTGAGCTTCTATTGTCACCACTTGAAAAACCAAAGGTAACCTGCTGGAAAAGCGGTCTTACAATGTAAGTTAGATATTTAGCAATCTATGTGTGAAAGTTACAGTCGATTCTTCCGGGTCAATTCTGTGCTTACGCCCTAATTCTAGTGTGGTAACAACATTCGTTTTACCGGCAAATAAATAGTTTGGAAACTTTTACACTCTTTTGGTATTCTGCTGGCTTAAGTTGAAGTTCAATTTCGTAATTATAAAAATAGGTGGTTACGTCGCGTAACCGCGAAAAATTTCATGCATTTTGTAAATATTTTTGTGGACAGAAAATACCGTAAATTTTGTACACATACTAGTTCACAAGAACTAATAAACAATACAAGCACTTTTTTACACGAAATTTCGTTAGCGCTTGTATTTTACTCTCTATTGCGCATTGTTTGTTTTTGACAGAGTTGCCATGTACGCTAGAATCGCGGTTACATGAACTGCATTGCCAACAGCTACGATTTTCGGTTAGATAATCTTCTAGGAAAAAATTACCGGTTAAGCACAGAATTTAGCTGTCAATATGTAGTTTTGTTATAAAGATGTTGTTACATGCTGTTTGAAATACAATTTATTGACTAAAAATATGAATCATAAAAATCAATACGCGGGTAAAAATCATATACATTGCTGGAAGTACACTTGAATTGAGATTTAGATGTTTTGAAAATATAATAGATACACTTAAATATTGTGTATTTATTATGATATACGAGTATATACCATGATCCAAATAACAAGATCTCGCATTAAAAATGTAAATATCTGGCTGTTACGTCACACTTTTGAAAACATGTCTGCTTGGTTTTAAATGTCCGAAATGTAATAAGTAAGGGAATAAAAAAAAAAAAACAATTTAAACGTTCTGGCTACAAAACAAAACCCACTTTTTCCGTATGTTAGCATCTCTCGGGAGAAATTTAAATTAAAATCTCGGAAAAACGTCAATGAAAGTGTGAAGAGAAAAGTCAGTTAAACTAACTGAAAACTTCAAAATCGTGACGTCATTTCCTAAAAACCTTTTTCTCAACAAAAATTACAAATACACGGTTGCCAGAATGCGTGATATTTAGTAATTGGATCATGATATATACTATACTTCCTTACTATAAGAGAATATACTTATTATCCATTTACATTTTACGCTACACAGGCAGACAAAATAAGATAAGAAATATTTCATTCGATCTCAATTTTACGGAAATCTAAAAAAATGCATTTGAAATTCGGGCAAATTAAGCACGTCCAACATTTCTTTAGGTCTGCGCGGTGGCGATTGGTATTCGGTCGGTGAAAAACCTGCACTGAGAATCATCCTAGCAACCCAGAAGGCAGCACGTCCCCTAACGGCAGTTTACTAATAGTGTCAAAACTTTATTCTAATAGTTACTGATTTAAAAAAAAAAAAAAATACTTCTCCTTTCCTTCTTATTTCACTTTAACTTAGCCGCGTTTGGCCTTTTTAGTCGAATTAAGAGCACCAAGGAAGCACAATTCCTTTCGCACTTGATCTACTTAACAGAGCCGGTGGACTTCGGTAAAATCAACTTTTAGAACGGACCATCTTCCTTTTTTTGCAAAACAACATTCAGCTAACAACCGTTTCCAGAGCCATAAATCTTTCAGTAAAATTCTTCTTCTGGTACGTTTTTAAACGTGCCTGTTGACTGACGTTTTTAAACGCGCCTGTTGACTGTCTGCATGAACGATTTGAGCTTCAGAAAGATGCGCCTCGGGCAGATAACGTTCACACTTGGATTAGAGGAGCTTTACACCTATTATGATATGTATTGCCCTTGAATCCCAATTCAAGGGACATCTCATCATCAGATGCTGTTATCCTCCTTTTTGAGTATGTTTTTTGTTCATAGGAAGACCACTTCACTTTACTTTTCGATTACCTACATAGTCCAGCAATACTGGCTGCAAAGCATTAATCGAGGCGAGGGGTTTTTTGATAGCAGTAAATACTTTGCCTTGACTACGTTAAAAGCCAAACGCAATATATTTGTTTCCTTCTTTTTCCAGTTATTAGAATGCGGAACCTAGGTCTTTATTGATGAAGCTGCTAATGAAAATATAATGAGGCTTAGGTCTGGAAAAAGTTGAAGAAATTTCGCGATAGGGTGATGCTAGGTTTAGCTTGGTCTTGAACGGCTCACAGAGATCTTTCTCAATCCGGACAGAGCTATACCGGCTGCTCAACTTAATTTAGCGGACTATAGGCAGCTTCTAAGAATCTGTGTCACTTCAAAAAAGAACTTAGTCCAATTAAGTGAATAACCGTTTGGATTTATTATTTTAATTGTTTACGACCAGAGCTGTTAAATTTGATTAGTAATTAGCAGTCAATTAATTAGACGGCTTTTTTAATTGGTAATGATTATTTTAATTGTTTTTCAAGAAAAGGCAATTATTAATTGATTACAAATAGAAAAAAAATTTTTTTTTAATCAGAAAATAAACAAACAAAATTATAAAAAAAAATATAAAATAATCAAAACAACTTGTTTTGATTTAATTTAATAATCGTACAAAATCATGATTTCTTTTGATTATTTTTTTAATTAATTGGATAGTAGTCATTAAAAATTTAAAGTAATGCTAATCAATCATTAAATGGATTCTCAAGAAAATAATTAAAGTCAGAAAATAAACAAGCAAAAATATAAAAAAAAATATAAAATAATCAAAACAACTTTTTTTGATTTAATTTAATAATCGTACAAAATCATGATTTCTTTTGATTATTTTTTTAATTAATTGAATAGTAGTCATTAAAAATTTAAAATAATGCTAATCCATCATTTAATGGATTCTCAAGAAAATAATTAAAATCCGAAAATAAACAAACAAAAATATAAAAAAAAAAATATAAAATAATCAAAACAACTTTTTTTGATTTAATTTAATAATCGTACAAAATCATGATTTCTTTTGATTATTTTTTTAATTAATTGGATAGTAGTCAGTAAAAATTTAAAGTAATGCTAATCAATCATTAAATGGATTCTCAAGAAAATAATTAAAATCAGAAAATAAACAAACAAAAATAAAAAAAAAATATATAAAATAATCAAAACAACTTTTTTTGATTTAATTTAATAATCGTACAAAATCATGATTTCTTTTGATTATTTTTTTAATTAATTGGATAGTAGTCATTAAAAATTTAAAGTAATGCTAATCAATTATTAAATGGATTCTCAAGAAAATAATTAAAATCAGAAAATAAACAAACAAAAATATAAAAAAAAATATAAAATAATCAAAACAACTTTTTTTGATTTAATTTAATAATCGTACAAAATCATGATTTCTTTTGATTATTTTTTTAATTAATTGGATAGTAGTCATTAAAAATTTAAAATAATGCTAATCCATCATTAAATGGATTCTCAAGAAAATAATTAATCAAACCGGCAATCATTACGATTTGTAATCATTATTTTGCAGGTCTGTTTACGATTCTATTTAAATTAAAGTATCAAGTAAAATGTTACGATGGTCTAAGGAAGGAAACAATCAAATTATATGACAGTCAATAAATTGTGTTTGGAATGAACTCAATTACAGCATATTTTTTACTTTTTACGTTACTTCAAGTACACATCCTGGATGCGGCAAAATGTAGAATTAAGCACTTTTCGGAACAAGAAGAGGAGGGTAAAGAAAGATCCGAAGGCAAAGAAGGTACCGAGGAAAGAGCTGGAACTGACAGAAATGAGGAACCCGACGACACACAGACGCCAGCGCATACAAGTAGCAATAATAAGAAGAGCGACACGGATGCAGAAGATTCATATCGTCAAACCTCAAAACTTCATAAACCCTCCAGCAAGAAAGCAAGCAAAGGGGCACTAAAAAAGCCATGCAAAAAGCATAAACATAAGGGAGTGGGTGCGCTGGCGAGGCAAAAGAACATGACAGAACACAGTGCGCTTGTGAATATGCCAATTGAGTTAAGTTATCCTAACGAATTTGGTCGACTACCTATTGATGTCAACTCACCCGGCCAGCCTGATCAGTTACGTGAAGAGGCCGAATTAAGTTATCATGGACATTTGTATGATGTGTTTCAGAGGCGTTTAAATGAAGTATTTCGCGAACTCTATCATAATGTAAACTCGCCACCGGTCACACAACCAACGCCAGGAATGGAAGTTGAAAATGAAAAACCAAAGAAGCGTGCAGCTGTTAGTAATTGTCTATATGAAGAGTTTAAACGGCGTTTGGATAAATTTAATAATGAAGTTTTAGAGCCTGCGAAAGCTTTTAAGCGTACCATTCGAGGTGGCAATATTGATGGTGGGGATGGAGCGAAGCGTTTAGCCGAACTAGACAGTTTGTCTGAGGAATATAGGCGACGCTTAGATAAGCTCGGCCATGAGTTATGGTTCGATGGTGAAAAGAACTTCGAACGTATTGGACGTAATGCACCAACCAAGTTGCTGCTGCTCCAACCAAGTGCAAGCTCAAAACGAAGTGCACCCAAGACTAGACGTGCTACTTCCGATAATGTCGTCAAACCCGATTTCTATAAAGAATACAAAAAGAAATTAGATCAGTTGACACGTGAATTGTATCAGAAAAGCAATGAGCGTATCTCACGTGAGTACAGCGATGTTACTGATCAAGAACTTACTTCACCCACTTTGCAGCATTTAGTAACGGCGGTACAATTGGACAATGCTAAATCCGTAACAGGAAATTCACATTACGACACAGGTAGCTCTGAAGGCGCAACTATACTACTTAAGATTGATAAGGCCAACGACAGATACGACAAGCAGCAGGACAAGCGCAGTTTGGGGGGCAGTGATTTAGGTACGACCATATTTGGCGCAAATTCATTGAACTTCATGAACGGTTTAGCGGGTGCTGCCAGCCCATTGGCTGCCGCTCCTGCCGACGCCGCCTCAGCCTCCTATCCATCTGTGCTGACTAGAGCGGTTGATACAAATTTGGGTATGTTGGGTAATACAGCGCCTAAGAATTTACTGGCGACGGTAGCTACTAAAATGAATATCAGCACATTCGATTTGGCTAAGAAATTGGCGGCTATGTCTAATCCCTTAGACTTTGTGGCCAAGAAAGATCCACAGCTCTGTGCGGAAATGCAACAATTTATTGATCTCGCTGGTAAGATGTTGTGATTGTTTTGTTTCGGATGATACTAATGTATCCTCTATTTTCCCACAGTTCATAATTCAATAAGACCAAATCAACCGGCTAAAAAAGCGCCTGTTAATGAGGTGTCAATAGTTTCGGGCCTACCGCTTTTGGGACCAGATATTTCAGGTGTGCCAAAACCGCTTATGCCACAGGATGCTGCATTCAGTGGTACGCTGCAATCATTTGCGTCGCGTGCAGCCTGCGTCGACGCAACAGCTGCACCAGCGCCTAAGACGGAGCCCCCATGTGAGCTTCCAACAACTAAGCCACCCCCACCACAACCACCACAGACAGCATCATCACCTCAACAGTCGAACGACGCCGACGCTGTGCGTATAGCAGGTGTGTTGGATAAGGTATTAGGCAAACTGGAAGCCATTCAATCCTGCAAAGCTAGTGCAGAATCAGGAAGTTTCGAAACCTGCGATCCAGATGGTAAGATATTTTTTTTGTGTACTTACGCTTCTGGCCCCCGGCGAGTGGACAAGGATTTGTATACAACCCCGTTTATCAAAGATGCTACGTGAGAGTCTAAGTTGTCCGTTTGAGATTATATTACAGAAACGATGTCGAGAAATTGGCGAAAGAAAACCTCAAGGTTTAAGTATCTAATCGCATTGAGTTGATATTCATCACTTCGGAAACACTTCTAAAAATGGGGAAAAAACTGTAATGAAGTGGACTGGACCGGCTTCTATGAACTTACGGAGAGCTCCTTTGCTATCTGCTCTCGAAGTCTCATGTGCAACACGTGCATCGTGAGTCCCCCAAAATGATCGATTAGGCTTCGGCTCGCATTATATACTACAACACTTCAACCCAGCTCTTCAATGAGGAGGTTGCCACTATTTAGCTTCACAAAAAAGAATGACAACGGTGTGAAAAGATGCTCTTATGTAGGTACGACTTTTGTTAGAATCCTTATATAACCGAGATTGACACTTGAGCAACACAACAACTCCTCAAATCACTCGCCGTCGGCAACACTTGGGAAAGACTTAATAAAGACTTAAAAGAATATTTATAATTTCCTTAGGTGTACCTTGCGACATTGTTGGTTCGTGGAATTCCAATCAAATGGGCTTACGCTTCGATATCTCATTAAATAAGGCAGCAGATCGTCGTTTGGGTGCTGCCGAGAAAAACAACAAATTACTGCAGATTGAAGTTGGTGAACGTATACCACCGCACTCGCATCACCTTATCGATACCAGCTGGAAATTTATGGGAAGTGCACTGAATCAGCAAGGTGGACCGTTCTATATTTACTCTCAAAATCGTGAAATGGGTATTGTGACCACTTTTATAGGTAAGATAGGAGAGCGTATCAGAGTACCTTTTGGGATTGTAAGCATGCGTGAGTGGTTTCTCTCGTTTGCAGGTTATTGTCGTGTCTGTGGCGATATTGATACAATTTTCGGTTCATGGACAATCATGGGGCCGTCGAAGGATTGCGAAGATGTCACAACAGCATTGGAAAATAAGCGTGATATTTTACGACGTTACAATATGGAAAATAAGCGAAATCGCCATTTTAAAGATATGCTCTTCGAAAAGAGTAAATATGCCAAGGCGGAAACTTAAAAAATATAATGATCGGAAGATCACCCTAGTTCAAAAACGCCCCATCTTCAAATTCCTCTATTTATGATTGTTTCTAGTAATTTATTTATTTTTTATTTGTCTACTTCAGTTAAATTGTGATTATATTAAAGATAATGTTTTGAAAAAATTGGTTAGTTTTGTTTCGGATTGCACACCCTGTTTTGATAATACTTTTAGCTCCTGAAAGTATACCATTTGGTATTAAAATATTACATAAAACAGATGACGCCTTCGAAACTGTTTTGCCTGTAGTAAGTGCGAAAAAAATCCCAAGTGAGGCATGAGCGCAGAATAGGAACCCCTCAGGCCGAAATAAAAAGTAGTAACACCCAATCAGATTTGTTAAATAATGGTTACTAGTCGTAATAATTACTGATTTTATTAAATTATTTTTTGAGAATCCATGTAATGATTGATTACAATTAATTTCAATTTTTAATGATAATTTTCCAATTAATTCAAAATTAATCAAAACATAAATTATGATTTTTTACGATTATTAACGCATCAATACAGAGTAACCTCCCTGATTTCATATCGATTGCTGAGTGGAAGATCACCCTATTTTAAAATATTTTTCAAAAACGCCCTATACTCGTATCAGAATTTGTTTGAACAACACTCTAATTCAGAATTTGATTCAACAACGCCCTATCTGAGAATTTGATTCAGCTAAAATTGTATTGAATTTTCGTCCAGATAGGGCGTTTTTGAAACTTCTTCTGAGATGAACGGCCTATTTTGAAATAGGGCGTTATTGAAACAAATTTATATGTGGGGCGTTCTTCTAAAAAATTCTGAGATAGGGCGTTTTTCAAAAAGATTTTGAAATCCATTCCACTCAGCCGTCGATATAATCACCTATACAATTTTTTCCTAATACGAAAATATATGAAAAATTCAAAATAATACAAAAAAATCAAAAATAGTCAAAAGCATGGCATACCTATACAGGTAATATCGTTTACTATGCCATGGTCAAAAGTAATAAAAAAACTTTTTTTTGCTTATTTCATTATGTAATACTTATACTGTGTGTAATACTTCTATATTGCTATGCCCGCAGTGTGTTTTGAAATCGAAATCAAAGGGAGACAGCGAAACTCAATTTTTGAGATTGTATTGTATACGTGTATTTTTGTTACCCAGTGGGAAAATGGGGAATGCATTAACATTGTTGTAAGACCAGATCAATCCAAAAGCAATCGAAGGAGTAATGTGTCGCCTTATTTTCATTTTTAATTTTTTTCACTGTTTTATGTTTTGTTTACAGAAGGAACTTTTGAGAAAAAAATGTAAACTTCATTGTGAAAAATTAAAACTCAAAATATGAAATACCATGATTCAATTACAAGGTTAGCTCTCTAGCTGACGTTTGCTTTTGACACTTCCATTTTCTGGGTTTCTTTTGCGAACAAAAAAAAAGTAGGAGTATTGTTTTCATTTGTCGAGGAAATGGTAGTAGAAAAATCAGGTAATCAGGTTGTAAGGTCAACTAAATACAACATCAAAACATGTCATCCCATACTATCACTGTATAAATCGTTTTACATTTTCTCTATAATCAATTAAAAAACAATAAAAAACGGTTACTGCTCCAACAAAAATTAAAATAAATATATATGTGCATACGTATCTGCAATCAAAATATGTACGCACTTCGCCCTCTTGCCGGAAAAATTGTTGTTGTTGTTTTACCAACAAAAATCATTTCCCATAGGTTTTGGAAAGTGTTGCCTATGTGAGTCTGACCAAGTTACTAACCCGACTGAGGAACAAACGATTTGCTTAGACGATGTCGAACCTTCTAGGTGGTGTCACCTGGCCCATCCATTCTCCAAACGTGAACATGAAAAAAAACGATATTGTTAAGGAGAGTTTATAGCACCCCTCGATCACTCTACATGATCGCTCAGCGTATATAATTTTTTCGGTGTCAACGCTGGTTTTAATATAGGCAAGTTCTTTCACAGTTTCAAACTGGGAACTATCAACAAGGACTTGGTCATAATGTGCCAGATTTATATGTAGGAAAATGAGGTGATGGTACACCTGTTATTAGGAACATACTAGATGCCTCATAAAATGGGTTGATCGGATACACTAGCAAATAATGCCTGATCCACTTCTACTCCATGGTTTGTATTCACTGTTGAAATAAAAAATCGTTGGCGGGTGACGAATTGGCAAATTCATAGCTTACATTTAGGCTCACTAGTGTTTTTTAGGCTGCCGCTTTTGTTTAACACCTCAGCTCCTTATAAAACAAGCAACATTAGCATGTGAGATAGCAGCTTTGTTCCGTGACAAAACTTGCAAGGAACTGCCAGTAAAGTGAGAATGAAGTAAAACTCTCTTGAAACGCCTAAACTAAAGTTTCCGCCGAACAGGAATTTGTAAAAACTTGCAAGGAAAGCAGCTGTGGATTTTTTTATTGGTTATTAGCTCAAAACTTAAAGCTTTTGTTATTGCTTTCCTATGTCACGATCAGCTGTTTGTTACTTGCAAGTTTTACTGAGTGATATTCCCCCAGCAGAAACTTGCAACTCTCTCTCTCAATGAAATTTCAATGTTTTGTGTCGCCATACACTTGTCAGTAAGAATTTTATAAAACTTGTAAACATTTTATCCTCGCCGAACACAGCTAGAAGTATTTGCACTACCGTCCAAGCCGACAATCGATTCGACTTGTGCGGTTTAGTTTTACTGCTCGAAATATCTGTGCCAGCATTGGTTCAGGGCAATCACATAATAGGGAAGTCACCTTTACACAATGCCGGTCAAATAATAACACTATTTTCTTCATTGTCAATTCTTTATTTTTAATAATAATCATTTTTCCTTTTATAATCATAAATTTTTATAAGTTTCCCGTATTATTAAATATAGCATGTAAATATATTTAACTGTAATTTTGTGTGTGTGTGTGTGGTTTATGTGTATGCGTGTATGTCTGTTGATAATGTTTAATGTTACGTACATATGTACATAGCATGCAAGTATATGAAATTAGAAACATAACTTAAAATAAATCAAACTTTAAAGTTGAGAATCCAAAATATTCAAATCAAGTTTTTGTGATTAGTAAAATTTAACAAACGATTGCATACCTTCAAAACCATTTTTTTTCATTTTCTTACATGAATTTTGCTTATAAGTATATGTATGCGGTGTTGGCATTTTCTTTTATGTTTATTTTCTTATTCTTCTTTTTTTTATTTTCTAATGGATAAATATGCATTGAATTGTCAAGTATTAATACAAATTAATTTACATTTTAGAGTTTTAATGCTTGCAGTTTTCTTTTATTTATGTTTTCCATTGTTTTTGACTTAATCGACATAAAAAAAGCAAAAACTAAACTAGAAACGACTAAGTATTTATGTAAATTGTTTTCCTTTCATATATTATAAATATACATATATGCATATAATTCAATATATATACATTAGTGTTTAATGTGGGTATTTTGCGCTTTTTTACCGTTTGTTTTTGGTTATTAAAAAAACTATTTTCTTGAGTTTTTGTATACAACTTTGAATAACATTTTTACATTCTCTTTTACATGTTTTTATACACTGTGTGAGCGCACTTTGGAGCGAATTTGCAGGAAAATTTAAATTACTATTATTAAATTTTTTTTTTCAATTTGTGTTAAATTTTTCAATTCATCACGCAAAATAAAAAAAATGCTTGCCATAAGGGCGGCTAGTTGACTACCCGGATATACTTTGGCTACGGGGTAGCTTAGTATTATCCATTTTGCCTCTTGGGAAGATGGGTAGTAGAAATAATTCAGCACCGGCTAAAGACATCTTAACAGTATAATTTATTTTGTAAATTTACCCGCGCCCAAAAATTCCCACCATTGATGTTCTAACAACTCGATTCGAATTTTTATCAATTTACATTGAAATACAGTTGCGTTCAAAATCTTAGTAGTGTCAATCAACTGGCAGTCAAATACTAAACAAGAGTTAAGAAGAGTAGAAAATAATCAAACTCCACCTGTTGCTACTTAGATCAAACATTTCTGAAATGTTAAGACTGTCTGCCGTCACCTGCGTGATTAACTGGATGTCCTCAGTATACAACAAAAAAGGTTCAACATGCGAGGTTTGAGTATTATGGATTGTGCCTGCTCTTCTTAGCTAGGCGCGAGACCCATTCATTGGATTTATGAAAACATTACTGCCCTCTCATATGTTAAAATACTCAAGGACCTCATGCTGTAGTATGCCAGTGAAAAAAAAAATGCCGCTGAGTCGAAGCTCCCACCATTATGGAATATCCAATATATGCACCCTAACACCACCCAATTTGAAAAAAAACTGTCGGCAACTTTTGTATGTTAGGTGGCGGTGGGGTTGCGCGATCTGCCGTTCCCATTCAAATGCATAGAATCTGCTCATTTGTCAATTCATACTGCTGCATCATGTGTTTTATCTGACGAAGCTATTATTGCACTACAATACTATACAATACAATGCTATAAAAAGCATCATACAACAATGAAATTAAAATTAAATAATTTTTTATACAAATTCCTGCAGTAGGTAAGCGCTAGTAAGATTTTGACGGCAGCTGTACGTATTTAAAAAAACCAAATTAATTGCTTTCTTTGTTTGTCACGCAAGGCATTTATTTTCTTTATTTTTTATTTATATCTTTTAACCCTTTGAAACACATTGTAGTGTTTTCGAATTTTGCTAGTTTACTTAAAAAAATTAAAGTACCTACGAGGTGAAAGAAAAAAGTATATGTTTCAAGTCCTCTCAAATATATGTTTGTAAAAGGTGGCGCAAAAGTAAGCTTCCGATGTTCAGCATATCGGTTGTGGCACGTGCAGTGTGTGCTGTTGCACCGTCTTGTTGGAACCACATGTTTTCCAATCCCAATTCATCAAGTTGCGGCAAAAAGAACTCGTTGATCATTGCTCTGTAGCGCTCACCATTCACAGTAACCGTTTGGCCCCGACCGATTATTGGTCAAATAAATAGTCAGCAATATTCCGCGTTCTGGAGCAGTGTAGCGTAACATTGTTTATTAACGTGTATTTCGCATGTGTTTACTACACAAATGTCAAAACAGAACTGACTTTAGGGGCCAATCGCAAAATTTATAGCATTTTCTGATAGGAGGATTACTTTTGCGCAGTAACCGTTTTTCACCGACCGATTATTGGTCAAATAAATAGTCAGCAATATTCCGCGTTCTGGAGCAGTGTAGCGTAACATTGTTTATTAACGTGTATTTCGCATGTGTTTACTACACAAATGTCAAAACAGAACTGACTTTAGGGGCCAATCGCAAAATTTATAGCATTTTCTGATAGGAGGATTACTTTTGCGCCACCTTGTATCATATAATTCCATAAATGAACGCACACACTCTTTGAAACTTAAACTAAGTTAATAAATAAATTGAAATTACTTTGAGTTTCAATCTAATTTAAAAGTAAGCGCAATTTGCATAACTTGCAACTTTTATAATGTTTGAAAATGTTCTATAATTTCCGATATTCTCAACGCATTGATAGTTAACTTAAATTTTCAAAGAACACTGAAGTTAGGTAACGAAAAAGAAAGATTAGAAAACTACTCGAGTTACGCTGGAAAACGTAGAATTCTTAAAGAAAATTCGAACAATTCTAAAATCGAGCAAATTATAGTTTTCAAATAAAATTTTAATGTGATTCTAAGCTGTATTGAATTCCTTTAGTTTGCTAGTCGTTCTGGGAGCCATCACTAGTGTAGTTTACTAACATATTTTACGACTCGAAATTTAGACTAGTTATCCCAAACCTATCTAACAAAAGAGACTGC
Source organism: Merzomyia westermanni (assembly GCA_949987695.1). Classification (NCBI taxonomy): domain Eukaryota; kingdom Metazoa; phylum Arthropoda; class Insecta; order Diptera; family Tephritidae; genus Merzomyia; species Merzomyia westermanni. The sequence goes on from OX465288.1 coordinate 137,060,080, forward strand.
GTTTGCTGTTTAAAATCGGACTTGGGCAGGCTGCAGCAAAACCTGGTTTTTTGTTAGTGAAATTTCATTTATATTACCAGGAAGTGCTTTTATTTAGCAGTGAACAATTTATTTTAGCAAAACTACACTTTTATTTTTACATTCAGCGGAGTTTCGCTTTTACTTGTACTAAAATGTATTTTTTATGGAACTTTATCTCCATTACCTCTTAGATGGAAACTCACACACATTTCCATTCAAACATGTTTTAATGAATTTCAAATTTCGAAGCATGTCATTGAAACAGTATTTATTTACGATACCTGTCAAGTAACATAACTTTTAAGACTTAACTAATAATGTATGCAAATGTGTGGTAAATATAAAACACAGCTATAGCTACTGTCTGCGATTTGGCTTACACATAGTTTGCTTGCAGTGTTATTATGTATTTAAAATTACATATATAACAATACTTAAAAAAACCTAATTAAGTAATAGAGGCTTCTACATTCACACTTTTGTATATTTAATTCGATAAGCAAGAGTTACAGACTTTATCGATTTGGTTATTCTTAACTATAAACAAAACGGAAAACCTCGACACTCATCAAATGGGATGTGACACAATGACAAGCGCTATATTGCATAACAGTCTTAACATATTCCATTTCTTTACACCAAACAATTTGCTAATTTGTTCTATGTTGCTGTTACTTTTAATTTTTGAGAAAAATGTTTTACATGGAATTCATGATGCTCCCAGACATAAGCCAATTTTTATTCGTAAACACTTAGCAAGATGTGCATAAAATAACAGTCTGAAACTTTATTTTAAATTTTCTTTGATTATCACATGTGAACTTGTATCTTGCGAGATAGCAACCAAAATTGTGATAAATTATAATTATTTCTGCTGGCTTCATTTATTGTTTTTAATTCAAAATGGAAGTAATCGGTGATTGTATTTCAAGGCTAGCGAAATAGTAATATATTCCTTTGATATGGCCTCAAAGAATTGATATCAACTCACATGCTTCGAGATTTATATCACTTCTATAGAAAGTGCCAGCTCTATATTACAGTTCTACTATATATATTTAGGTAAGTATAGTCTAGTTTTCGATATTCAAACGTTTCAACTTAATTTTTACAGCTCTGGTAGGTTACAAAAACAGAAATTACACAATTTAAAAGACTGAATTTTTTTTCGAATTTACTATTTAATACCACTTTTTGTAAGATTTCTGTAAAGATATCGAGTTTCCTGAAAGGCAAATTAAAAAATATTAACATTTTTCGTTTCAAAATACAGGTCCCTTAATGGGTCAATTAACAAGTTACATTATTTCTCGGATTTTTTGTTTGTTTTTACACATCATCCATAGAAATGAACGTTAGGACCACTTTCATTCAGGCCGCTTAACGGCTGTTTATTTGACAGATAACCGAGCGATTTCTGTCAATTAAACAGCAGTACTTAGTGTTGTAACGATATAAAATACTATTTAAAACTAAAATAATTTTTTTGTTTTTTCGAATTACCAGTCTTAAACATTTTTTTTTATTGTTTTGAGACTCGACTCGAGAGTTATCTCTGCTCGATTTAACATTCGAAGTAAAAGTTCTCTATGCATGTTATAGCCATCAATTGTGCGAAACTACTTTAATATAATTTTCAAAAATTGGTAGTGGCGAAAATGCCAAAATAAGGATATGGAAAAATTCGAAATCGAAAAGGTTTACTTTCGAATTGAGGTATGGAATAGAACATTGGACTAAATAGCCTTGATACAGAGCATATAATTTAACAACAAAATAGAAAAGTTTTTGCAAAACTAATTCGAAGCTTCAAAAATGTATGTACTACAAATAAAAATGATTATACAGAGCGACCACATACAAGGTATTACATCTGCATTAATTTTTAGTTTCGAATCCGGGTACGAATTTACGAAATAAAGCCAACTAACATTAAAACTCTCTCATATACTTAACTACAAATAAACAAATACTTTTTTGTCGGATAGAATAAATTTCAAATTTGCGCAATTAATGCTCAATATGTATGTTTTATTTGCTGCCGTGTTTTCAGGTTATAAAAAAATATGGAGTCGCACAAAACATTTACAAAAAGCGTACAAATTCTAACGATAGTCGGTCTGTTGACTTTTCCTGTTCACTGTTTTCTATTCGTTTTGCTGCGCTTTTTTCGTCGATGTCTGCATACCCATGTACAAACTTAGCATACAAAAATGTAACAAATTTCATTGAAATTCGCATATGATTACAAAATCTGAATTGAATACAAAATATATATGTATTTGTGTGTGTAAATATGTATATAAAGTAAGCGTGCAGATGTCCCACGCGTACATATATAGGTTTTTTGATTTAAAATATTTTATACAAAAAAGTGTGACGCTTCAAAGCACCGAGCGTCAAATTGTTAAGTAACTTCAACTTAGAAGCGAATTAAGTTTTAAGAAATTATAATTTTCGCAGTAAGCAAACATTTCGTATGTCAAATGTGTGTCTGTGTGTGATTGTTTCCTGTACGACACATGAATTTCTTATTTTTTCTAATCATAGAAAAGGTCTACATACTTATTTTGCACACAATTACTAAAAAAAATCTTTTATAAAAAGTATTTGGACTATTACTTGACTTGTTTCTTGTATTGTACTCATATCTTAAAACCTAACTAACTAAGCGCTGCATTTCCTACATAAGTGTAAATATATGAATTTTATGTTTGTAGTTTTCTATGTTGTTGCTTGAATGCTTGCTGATAATATTGCCGTCTGCGAATTTTTGAAAATGTGTTGAATCTGCTATCTACTGCTCGCGTTGCTCTTGGCTAGCTTATTGCATGATGATGCACGTTGAGTTGTATTTTTTTCTATTTGATTTTCAATCAATGGTGTCAGTTCTTCTTGTTACGCGCTTCACCATTGTCATCATCATCATCTTCATTACTTTTCTGTTTTATTTTGGTGGTTGCGCCCTTAATGCACTTGCACTTGTCTTTCTACATGCCTTGTTTCATCAGTTGTATTGTTTGATGGTTTTTGTTTAGTTGTTGTTGTTCTGTTTATTCTTCTGATGTCCTAAACTATTACTACTACTAGCTTGTATTGTGGTGTTCATGTTCGCAGTTCTAATTTTAATTAACAATAACCAAATCGGGCCAAATCTCATCTCGATAAACTATGCGAACGCTCACGACTGCTGCTGCTGCCCGATGAAATGGGTTGTTTGTTATTGCCTATTTCACCAACACGTTGGTGCGGTGGGAGCTTGTCGAAAAAAGGATGACGTAGCGCATCACCTAAAAAAGAATAAAATAAAAAGTTATTAGAAGATACACTATTACAAATAAATAAAGATTAAAAATTATATGATATGTCATTGAAATTCGATAAAACAGTTTCGAAAACGATAATATATCGTGACTGATTTAGGGTCATGAATGGAATATGCACAAAGTGTTAAACTACCCCAGAAAAAATTTTGAATCGATTGGTTGAATCCAATTCGAGTAACATAAAACCTGGTGCTTACTCAAGGAAACAAATTGAACTGGATTTTTGCTAATTGATATGAAGTGGGGTTGTTACAGAAATGAGTTTTCCGAAACCGCATTCAGATTTTTCAGTTGGTTGGTTGAATCGTGATACGGAAAGTTGCGGTAAATACTTCAATATCAACTAAGTTCTCCAACTAATCAGAAAAAGTTTGACTATTCCATAACTTTTTAACGTCACACAACCTTTTAATATCGAAATAAAAAAAATTAGCTTTGCTAAAATAAGCCTACTTGGCACAATCAGTTTTTTAGCGATCGAGTTCATTCATTAACTAATTTTCATCGAATTTCAACTCTTATTTAAATTGAGTTTTGCCGTTGTTAAATCAGTAATACTGTTACTGAAATCTGTTTGGTATATATAAACACTATTACGACTTCAGCTGTTTTAACAGTTTAAGTGCTTGAAATGAACCCGTCCATATAAATTCGTGTTGTTTAGCATTCGTAGACCTCATTGAAGTGAACTCAGCAAATAGCTCGTTGATTCTTCGTATAAAAAACTTTTAAAATAAAAAATTTAATTTTATTTGTTATTCAAAAAATTTTGAATATAAAATAAAATTTAAAGTTTTATTCAAGCTTTTGAAAGTGAAAAATAACACATCGAGATACAGCGAAAGTATACCCGTATGTGCATGTAGACATAATGCGTATTTGTATAAATAAGAATTCAGCATATGTCCCGAAATTACCCTACAAAAGTCACAAAATGATTTCTAAAACTCTCCCGAAAACATCGAAGGAATCCCGCCAAAAGCCTTATTTTGTCCAGCAATGGTCACGAACTTGCATCCAATCAACTCAGTGAATCTCAATTTATACAGAAATAACAGAAAAAATCTTTTTAATTACTAGGCATGAGACTATTCGAATAAAAAATCCATTTATTTGAAGGCTATAAAAATTCGAATTTATACTTTTATTCGAATATATGACAACTATTCGAATAGTTAAACAAATATCACTACAGCTTATGCACACCTTTGTACACGCAAACATACATACATCATACCAAACGTGATAAATTATTTGAATGAATACTATACTATTCGAATAAACGAATAAAAATATTCGTTTTAAAAAACTAATAAAAATGTTCGTTTTAAAAAATTCGAATAGTATTTATGCAAAAATAGTCTCACTACTAATAAATACACATTATGTCTATACGGGTATAATTTTGCTGTATCTCGATGTGTTATTTTTCAAAAGCTTAAATAAAAATTTAAATTTAATTTTTTATTCAAATTTTTTTGAATAACCAATAATATTTCACTCATCACTCAAAATTTTTTTAATAAAAAATAAATTTTTATTTGTTATTTTTTCGTCACTCGTCACTCACAAATTTTTGATAACGCCCATTCCTGGTACAAACCTTAACGATGTGACCAACACTATTTACAATTGGTTTAAAGCTAGCTTAAAGCAGTGAATAAGAACTAAAAAAGTATGGCATACATTGAAACATCTTTGATGTGCATACCTGGCCATTCTATGTACTAAAGACTATTGAATGTTCACTCACTAGATCACATAAAATATAACAACTATGTATGCGGATGCTATAAACAAACCTACCTTACGATATATAAGTTATAGAACTGGTAGTCTAACAAAAACCCATGCGATAGTAGTTGGCAGCTTATGCGCAAAAGTTAGAAATAACATTTACAGCACAAAGGGAGATGATAGAAATTTTATTAGTAAATTTCACAAATGGTTAGGTGTGCGCTGCAAACTTTATCATGACTTAAGTCTTTCATTGATCAATCAATTAATATAAATTTTTAACGAAGTACATATTTAAAAAACCTATAATATATAGCAAGACAACGGCACACTCAATAGTTAATTTTAGGATACTAACATATTTTCCAACATTTCACATTTACACCATGCCTTCATTTACTTACCTAACGTCACACGTTGTGATGGTTCATACTCCAACATTTTCTTGATAAGATCAAAGAGTTCGCAATGATCTTCTGTATCGCTCATTTGATATCTGAATAATGGCTTACAATGATCGCGTACATAACGTCCAGCCGATGATTTTTCATCCCAGTCTAACTTACCGTGATAGAAATATTTTGTTTTGGTTTTGCTGTAATTACAATGAGAACTATACATTAATCGAATTTCGTGAAGTATACTGCTTTTGTAAATATGTAAGCATGTTTAGCTTTGCATTACCGTGCCATGCGATATGGTATTTGACCCAAAATACGTTCCATCATCGCTAAATGTTCACGATTGTCGTGAGTTTGGAAAAGTGTTATGCCCAGATATAGTTCGAAAAGTATGCAGCTATATTTGATAAGCGAAAAAGAAAAGTTATTAGTGATACTATTTCCACGTCTAAATAGAAGATAACCCCGATCAAGAATTTTTTTTTTCAAACACGTCCTATCTCAGTTGAAAATGCGTTGAATTACTTTGAGCCGTATTCAAGGCTCACTATGAGATAGGTCGTCCTTATAAACAATTCTTAGATAGGACAATTTTCAATACTTTTTTGAGATAAGGTGATCTTGCACTTATCTTAAGTTCTTATTCGCCAGTAATTGCTTTACTTTAAACATTTTTCAGTTTTTGTTTACTTACCCAATTGACCAAACATCACATGGTTGCGACCAACCCAATTCCAGTATTACCTCCGGTGCACGGTAATGACGTGTCGATACAATTGTGCTATGATGCTCATGATCGAAAGTAGCTGAGCCAAAATCGATGAGGCGGACATCGGTGTTTTTGACGCGACGCACTTCGCGATTCTAAAAAGAAAAACAATAGAACATGTAGTTTATCTAGAAATATTCTTCTAGGTTCTTAGAAATTAATTGAATTGCCTGGCTCCTACGGCAGCAGAATACAACATCATTATTGCTTTTAATTTGTTTTCGAAAATTTAAATTAGTTCTAACATGTGGAAATTAGCTACAATGTCCACACTTTTTAAATATTAAAAGGCTAACCAAAGGTAATTAAAGGAGGCTAGCAAAAATGCGCATGTACAAATTGGATACTTCTGACCCAGTCACATGCCACACAAAAACAGAGCACATCGTTTTTCCTACAAAATAACAAAATTCCTGTACTCACCATGGCCAGAGCACACTTAAATACAAACCCTCAAGCCAAAAACCATATCCTGCGCTCACAAGGCACATCTTATCTTAACCGACTCACATATCACCTATGCATTTAACCATAGACTTACTAAATAAGTGGTGTACTGTCTCCCACATTATTCAACTGCTAGATACAGGAATCCTACCATTGATCCTGCCGACCTTGACACAAGTGCCAAATTAAGTTCAACGGTTACTAGAACGACTTTGGAAACACGCGCAAGTTCCCCCTCATAACAGAACTAAGAAAATATGCCCTCCATCGGCACTTGTTAAAAACTTATCTACCTTACGGGCAGTAAGGGTTGGTCAAATAGTTGAAGTTTGACCCGAAACTCCAATGTTTTTCATCTTCTATTATAACCACATTTTCAATAACTTGTTCTCTATTCTAATGTAAAACCCCAGTGATCATAGTTGAGAGCCTAATGGCAATACAAAGTTAGAAGGGAAAATGGAAAACGGAGGGAGATATATACGAGTTTTTCCGTATTTGGAACAAGTATTACCTATAGAAAATCAAAGAGGTAGAATAATCGGCCAAAGAAACTCTACTGAACATCGCAAAAGTGGGCTGTCGCAGAGGTAAATTCATGTCATCGTGCAACTTCGATAAGTTAAGAGAAACGATCGCTGGGCCACATGGTAATGGTGTGCAACTTCTCCTTTAAACGGTTCTAAAACACAAGGACCCAAAGCAGAAAATCTAAATCCCTCTGGGTGCATATTTAAGGATTTCTCAAGCGCAAGTATATAGTAAATGTGTTGAGTCGAATCTACGAAGTCAATACCCCAATGAGAATATCACGATACTAAGTGACAATGTTGTTGTTGTTGTGGTAACGACAAAAACACTCCCCGAAGGTTTTGGGGAGTGTTGTCGAATTAACAGTCCTTGGCCGGATTTGAACCCGGTACGCTCCGGTACTCCCTTGCGGTACTGCCCGACTGTCGTGGTAGCGATTTATGACCAGTAAAACCTTCTAGGTCATGTCACCCCTCCTGAGAGGCGGGAAAACGAAAAAGAATAAGGAGAAGTACAGGATTAATACAAACAAATAGCATCGCTTCTATAGTTTCACTAAAGACAGTTTGAACAAGTACCCTGTACCTACTTTCTCGTTGGTGAGTTTTCATTCGATTATTGCTACAAACTCAAATTTTAATATTAAAATAAGTAGGAGATTATCAAGGTCTCTACTTAATGCGCAATAATCAAATGGGTTTCTCAACAGAGCTGGATATTATCTACCGCGTTAAGGTTTATAGCCAGTTACAGTTTTGTTTAATATAATAGTAGTGAAATTAAATTGGATATCGTTCGACGAAATAAGAATCTGTACTTTTGATAATTTTTATTTAATATATAGCGAATTCTATAACAGAAACCACATAAAAAGAAGTTTCAAAGTTTACACAAAGTTCAGAAATATACATCAAAATTCTTGAATTTTTAGAAAATTTTCGAGTATGCAGTTTTATAGCAAGTTAAAAGTACCTCAAAATTTCCTCTGAATTTTTTGAATTTTTTTTTTCAAGGATGTTGGGTGCTTCTTTCCATACAAATTTCATTTTCCTTCATGCGTTGTGTGGAAGAAATCACTCAACACCCTTGATGAAAAGAACTATTAAAATTCAGGGAATTTTTTGAGCGAGTTCTTACTTGCACAACATCATACTAAAATTGATTGGTCAACAAAACTGTGTGCTCAAAATATTTCTAGAAGTTCTGCCAAAAAATTTTAAAATTTCGATGGCCATTTATAAAGTATAATTAACTTTCCTGAACTTTATGTAAACTTTGAAATTTCCTTTTATGAGGTTACTGTTATGGAATTCGCTATATTTTAAATGAAAATAAATCAAATCACAGCTTCTTTTTTCGTCGAACGATATCCATTTAAATTTCACTACTATTATATTGAACACAGGTGTATATAGTATATTCAGTTTGTCAATTTTGATATACGAGTATAATAAAAACTTACAATTTTGTGATTGTAATGCGTTGTATACTCTGAATCAACGAAGAGTATATTCTCTGGCTTGAGATCCGTGTGCGTTAAGCGATTTTCATGTAAAAATTTCACTGAGTAGCATAACTGATAGGCCATGTGCCGTACTTGTTCCAATGGATATGGTTCATAGTTGTTCTCACGCTGTTAGAAAAAAAAGAGGAAATTAAAAAAAGGTTTAAGAAAAATTAAGAAAGAAAAACTCACCAAGAAATCGAACACACTTAAACCTAACATTTCAAAAACGATGCACATGTGCCCATGATAGTCAAACCAATCAATCATTTTTACACACAAACTGTAAAAGAAAGTAAAAAATATATAAACTATAGTTAAAAGGCATACATTTTTGAAATATTGACTCACTGTTCGCAATGTGGATCTTTTTGTGCGATTTTTTCCAAAGCGTTTATTTCCAACTTGGCAGCTTCGCGATATTTTTCCACGTTTTTAATGATCTTCAAAGCCATGCAAAAATCCCTATGAGAAAGTAAGTGATTAAGAGTTCAAAATTAGTTTTGAAAGTCTTCGAAAAATTCTTAGTTAATGTATTACAAAATACCTCAATTCATTAAAAAAAACTTAGTTGCAATAAAATTTTCTAAAACATACCTTTCCATATCTTTGACCTTGACAACACGCCCGAAGGTACCCTCGCCCAGAGTTGCCATGATTTTATCTGAAATTTCGCAAAAAAATAACAACATTGTAATGCAAACAGAAACTACCATTGCCCTATGCAGTGTGGAAATCACTTAAACTTTACTTAATAGATAGTTAACCTGCACTAACCAAAAGTTTTATTAATATTATTTTTTGGTATACATTTTTATTTTTTTTCCACGGATTTATTTAATTACAAATATTTACAGTCACTCTCAGTTTAAATGGCACAAAACTATATACTGAATAATTTGAATAAATGAGAGAATTTTTAAACTTTAAAAAGGCAAGACTCCCGATTTTTGAGAAGCTTTTTGCAAATAAATGCACAATTTGTCTTATGTATTCCAATGCCTTCAAACTAAATTCTTTTAAATTAAGAAATTCAAAATTTTTTTAGTTTTTGAAATGTATCAATTCATGAACAAAAAAAAATAGGTAAGAAATTTTACAAAAATGTGATTTTTAGCAACTAAATTTGAAATTCATGAAACGATCATTTTTTAACTTTATATAATATCACATTTTTTATTTTTAATATTTACTGTTTGTCTTATCTGTTTTGTAAACTAGTGCTAAAATACGTGAAAATTGGCAATTTAATTTTACATAATTTCAAGTCTGAAAATCATTTTTCAAATTTACAGAAGACATTTTTTAAAAAAATTAATTTTTGAGTTAAAATATTTTTTTTTTTAAATTTTGAACTAAAATGTATTTAACAAAATCAATTATATTTTAATTTTAATTTCACATAGCTTTAAAAATTTTTTAAATTTGTAAACTTATATATTTAAAAAAAGAAATTTGAAAATTTATTCAAGAAATAAAAAAATTTAGCAAGGCATTTTTCAAAATCACTTCTCAAAATAAAATTTTTTTTTAGTTAGAAACAAAGGCTGCAACTTAAATTTAAATTGTGAATTATTATGCTCCTCATTTGACTAAATTTAATTTTCAGCTTTTCATTTTAAAAGTAATATTTAAAAAAAAGCACCCTTTTGTGGAACTTTTTTTTAGATTTCTAACTGCCATTTAAATACAAATACTAATCCAGCTTTAAAGGAGTTCAACTTCATTCAATGTTCGACTTGTTATGGGATGACCCATTTGGAAGACAATATCCACGGCCAAAGAAATTATTTCGGCCTTCATTTTTATTTTATTAGAATTGCAGGGATTACAAAACTACTTACTCAATCATTTAAGAAAATTTATAAAAACAAAAATTTTTAATTGAAATTAAAAACAACGAATTCTAAATTTCTTTTTTAGCCTTCAACTAAAATCCCTTTCTTATGGCTCAGCTTCAACTTAGCGGGAATAAATAGGTGCCTTTCTAATAGAATTTCGTTTCGAGGAAAAGTTATTAAAAAAAAAATTTTCTCATTTTGATTGTGAGTGACTGTATTTAATGCAAATTTCAAACACCTAATTTATATTACACAGTACAACAAATGTGCACAAAGAAAACGTGGTATTTTCCTAAAATGGCCTTCGCACAGTTAATTTTGCTGCACAAATCGTTAAGCCTGAGTGTTTGTTTATTTGCAATTATAAGGATTAAAGGTTTATAACGCTCTTAGAATTCAAAATTTGTAGGTAAATGCCTTTTTAAAAAGCTTTATAGCCCAATTTTATTTTTATATGAATATGAGGATAAAAATGTAGCACGAATATACAAACTTGAAACCCTACAGCATTTGTGATAATGGAGATATTGAGTCGCACACAAAGCAAAATCTTTACGTAAATTTTCACAATGAGAGCAGCAGTGATGTTGAAAAATATATGCACCGCTAATGCTCCGGTGTTGTACATGAAGCAGCAGAAAAATATACTCTGCTATTGCTCCGGCTCTCAGTAGATCATAGAGAAGTGGCAAAAGCATACATATCATATTTTTTATTTTGCTGTTTGCTTCGTGGTACAATGCAGCATAGCTCGTAGCAGAGCCAAACGTAGGCTACCAGGTGTAATGCTTTTGGCTCTGCGCTGAGAGTAGTAGCAAACTGAGAGTGAAATGCAAATCGCACTTCGAATCGCTGGCAATAAGTTTTTGATGTCTAGTGGAATAAAATAAATGCAGAAGCTCGAAGAGTGTTCCCAAGTTTTATTATGCGTTGCAATGCATTGTTGCGAGTGCTGCAGTAGTGTCTTTATCTTTATTTGTATCAAATTGTCGCAAGTTAATTTTCATTTGTGGTGATTGCGTGCCCCACTGTATTGTTTTCACATTTACTATCAAAAAGTGTTCTTTGTTGATACTTTGAGGTTCTTTAAAACCTGAAATCAAAAATTTAATTGCACAAGTGATATCCACTTGGAATTTGTGAAAACACGAACAATGTCAACAATGACTACAAGAAAAGGTGCGCGCCAAACGGACTCCGCTCAGCAGAATAATCTCGAGCCCTATGCGCAAAAAATACGGCTCGATTTGTCAGATGCCAGTAGAGCAGAGAGGGAGGAGGAGAGTATGCTACCATCATCTTTATTCCAACAAATTGACGAACGACTTAAATTAAACAAAATAAGCATTATTGAAGAGGTAACTGAACTTGTTAAAAAGGTTGAAGATAGATTGATGCAGAGGTTTGGCGAATTGGCAGTTGAGCTAGTAACTCTTAAATCGGCGATGAGTGACATGGAAGGTCGTATAGAGAGCTGGATCGCAACTTGTGCAGAATGAGCAGCTCAAAAAAGAGATTAAGGTACTTAAAACTAAGATAAATGAGTGCTTAAATCAAGCAATCTCCACAGAGATGTTATTATCTCCCAAATGTGGAAAATGATAACATTGAGCAAACGTTTTGTAACATATGTCAGTCACTTGGTCTGCCTGAGCTCAAAGTACGTACCGCGTTCAGAGTACCGAATAGAAATCATTCTGCAAATTTTTCTGTTATCGTGAAGTTAGTATCGCCTGCTGATCGATTTACTCTCTTTAAGTCAATGATTGGATTCTGCAAAAGTAAAAATCTCTAGACTGTTTTTCATTAACACGGTAAGAGCTTGGAATTCAATACCCGAGACTGTAAAGGCTGAACTGAGCAAATTCAACTATAAGACAAATATTTACAAATATTTCTGCACATTGTAATCGTACGTTATCAGGGCATTACGTCTATCTTAAATTCTAATTTCTTTCTATAATATTCTCACAAAATCTGTTGCTATTCTAAGAAAAACTGCATTTATATAGTTTTTAAGTACATAATAAAAAAAAAAATTAATAGTTGTTAAATTTGTCAAACATTGAATTACTATTAAAAGACTTACTTATGTCTTATTTTGTACTACTCTCATAAATTAAATAAAAATGCTAATATTTTTGTAATCAAGAATACTTTGAGCTCCAAACCTGTAAATTTGAGTGCGAATGGTCCCAAGCACGTTTGTGAGCACCTCAACCGGTAATTGCAAATAAAGAAGAACTTACACGGACTAAGCTCAAAGCTTGTGCAGCAATGACTAAATTATCTGCTGAGCATTGCCTTCTTCTAGAAAATAACCATGGTCACGCGGTTAAAAAAATGCTGTCGTACTGTGCTTTCAAAAAGCCTTACGCTTTACAAAAAGTTTAATTTAGATATTATTCGCAGCTATTTTGAAAGTAAAAGTTGAAACTAAAGAATTTAAATAAATAAAAGCAAATTTCTAATGTGGAATCAAATAAGTTTAAAGCGTTAAACTAAATTTTAAATATCATTATACGAAAAATTTCAATTCTCCTGTGAGTCGAAAAAATTAAATCAGCATAGTTTTCTTGAAACTATGTTTTGTATTTTAGCTGATCCTAAAGCGCGCTCTAGTCTAACTCTTTTTCAAGTTTATATATATGTCTCATGTATTATAGATTTTGAATGAAAAGGAAATAGTAAAAAGGAAAGTAAAACAAAAAGTTGTCACGAACATCTGTGATGAAGTATATCGCCATTATGATATATCAAGTGGCCATCAGCATCATCTTGTATGACGGGCTTTGCTGTCTGTGAGTGTGTTTTGTAAAGCAGACGAATGGATAGTCAATTTTTCGTTATAATTTGATCGGTTGGAGAGAGCAGGTCATTGAGCAAAGAGCGGCAAATGGGCAGTGGCAATGGCATTGTTGTTGGCAATTGACAGTAGGTAGCATTAGATTAGTTGTTGTTCGTTGTTGGCATGAATATTGACAGTTGATGACGTTATCATAAAGACGAAGAATGGTGTCGATACTTGGCAAAAGTCGAGAAGATTATGCGTTGGTGGTGTATGCGCATTTGAGTTCATTGAAGTTGATTGTTGGTTGGTTGATTGAGTTGAACACAAGCGTGATACAGGGTGGTCAGTCATGGATACGTAAACATGTGAAGAAAGAGAGAAAAAGAAAAAAGAAACAGAGAAAAAAAGAAAAAAAAATCCCAGTCCCGCAGTTAAGGGACAAGCGCCAACAGCAAACAGTTACGAGTACAACAGTCATCAAACAGCAAAGGATTGCAACAGTTGGTACATGGCCATCATCATCCCCAGCAAATGTCATAAATCAGAATTCATTATTATCAAGTGTTGAAGTTCAATTGAATAGCATAACATCCACATAGTTGTCCCACGTTGACACCACATTTCATTCAATTGTTGCCGTATTATCACGCGCGTAGCATAAATACCATCATAATACAAACATAATATCCAACATCATCATTCATTTGCAATTGCCAATGCCAAAGGTTGTTGATTCGTAGTAATTCGTGCAAAGCAAAGCCATTTTCACAAAAATCGCAACATCATAACCAATTGTTCATCAAATTCATCATCATCATTGTACATCAAAATCATCAGGTCCGTTCATCATACCCAACATCAATTGTTTATCATCATGATCATCATCATCACCATAATCAGAAAAAAACACGAGAAAAATACGTATCGTTTTTTCGGTAAGAAAATAGTTCGGACAAATTTTTGGTTTGGTTTTTTTTTTGTTAAATTAATATCACAAAAAACATATTTTTCGTTTATTTAATAAAAGTATTTAGTAAAAGTACGTAGGTTCGTTTGTGAGTAAATTATAAGGTCGTAACAAACATGTCAAAAATTAGTTTTTAAAATAAAAAGTAACAATAAAGGGATATTCAAACAAAGGCTAATTATTTTTGTGGGTAAAAATTAATTGTAGAGCTTTTTTTTGTTGAAAATATTAGTGTTTTTTAAATATTAGTCTTACAAAAATAATAAAAAATAAATTATTTAAAATGCACGAAAATTAAGTTAAAAATATATACTTATGTATATATGTATAATAATTAGCTAGTTAGTTTCCTCTCCATATTTATATATATATATAATCTTCCCTCATAGAATAGTAATCTGCCTTAATCTAATATACAAACATACAATATAATAATAGTATATATAATATGAATTTGTTTAGTGCTTCGAAATCTGAAATTCATTAAAAGTTTTAAATGGAATTGCGTCTGAATTTCCATTAATGCAGATAAATCACCACTTGTTATACATAATTATGTGTTGTAATGAAGATCAAGCTGAAGTAAAACAAATTTTAGTCATCAAGTATAAATCGGAGTACCTGTACACAAATTGTGTGTACACTGCGACTTGTTTTGTAGTTGGGGGGGACATCACAAAACACAATTTACATTACGCTTCGAACTCAAACCATTTAGGTATCCAGACGCGTTTTTCCTGATACTTAATCATCAACTTATCATTATATTTAAAAATAAAATTGTATCCAGATTTTTTAAATAACTGGTCTGCCGGTTCTCAACGGAATGGGTTCAGTCGAGGATAGGTTATGTGTACATAAAGTTTAATGTGAGTGATACCCCGAACTTAATTAACTAATTCATTAAATTAAATCTTAATTTCTTAATTAATTTACTTTTTCTAGCCGTGAGGAATCTTTCTGACTGAAACAGCTCGAGATATATCACAATTTACATCAGCATCGATATGTATATAACATTCAAAGAAGGTATGGGTGGATTTTCTTGGATATAGCTTTGGTAATCGGTAAACCAAATTTCAAATTTTGAGTGAAACATTTTGAAGCGCCATTTGCCATTCAAATTCAGATATGAAATTATGAGAAATTTGGATTTTTATAATATTTCCATTTTTAAAAACGAATCACATTTTCTTCTCAATTCCACCCATTTTCGGTTTAAAGTTCCTTGGTATTCTTTTTGGATACCCCTAAAACGATGTCTGTGTTTTTACGATAAGGATTTTGTGTCTATTGGAACCATTCTAGTAGTATTTTTCGGACTTTTGAGACCGAATTTTGGCACATTCGGATATATATTTCGCACTTTTTCGAACCAATATGTGTTTCATTATTTTGTTTGTTAAACCAAATTTATTTTCATTTAAACTCTTTAGTATTTCTTGTGGGATCTGGATACAGTTCCATACACCATGGTCTTACGAGTGAGTATATCCACTTGCATTGAGGAATCAATTCTGAATATGAATTTTTCTCAGTGTTTCAAAATTTTGCAACGTTTTTCATTGTAAATTTATTAGTGTAAATTTCTGTATCGTACTGAAGTGCTAGAGCTTCATGCTGAACTGTTTTTGCTTTGCACTTTTATATGAGTTGTATTCATACATATGTGTAGTCATATGGGAGTGCCATGAATTTGTTTGTATTGAAAGTGTAAATTTATTTAGGATTTTAAATTTTAATTTCTAAACTATATTAACAAACAAAAAATCTTTTTAAAACCATTATACTATTCTAGTTTTTGGCATTATACACAAGGCTTAAATAAAACATTTAAAAAAGTTATTGGACGGGAGTTATATCATGCATTTATCATTAATAGTTAAAAAGTTTTAAACCATGCATATATTAAAAAGAAAGCAGTAGCAGCAGGCAGGAAGTTTCCCAGAATTAAATTTATTCCCAAATATTATATTTTCAAAAATTAAAAATTATCTCCCTCTATGAAGCGTAGAAAACGTAAAAAGTTTTCTACCTTTTCTAAGTCAAACTCTTTAACACAGGAAACAGACATATGACGTCCGTAGTAAAATTAGACTTGTTAAATAATGATTACTAATTGTAATGATAACCGGTTTGTTTTTTTTTTTGAGAATCCATTTAATGATTGATTACCAATTTCTTTCAATTTTTAATGATTATTTTCCAATTAATTAAAAAATAATAATTTTTACATATATATGTATATGTTTTTTTTGATTTGATGAAAAAAAATCAAAAAAAATCAAAAATAATCAAAAGTAATCAAAACAACTTTATTTGATTTTTTTATTATTTTTGATATTTTCTAATCGTAATCAATTTATAATTGCCTTTTATTGAAAAACAATTATAATAATCTTTACCAATTAAAAAGCCGCCTAATTAATTGATTACTAATTAGTAATCAAATTTAACAGGTCTGAATAAAATATTATAGTCAGGAATATTTTTATTTGAAAATACAAATAAATTCTAAATTTAACCCTGCAGTGAAACATCAAACTAGTCAGTAAACATACTAGTATCCAACTAGAATTTTCTGGTTGAAATCATACTAGTCAGAAAAACTCCAGTCTATACTACAATACGACTACAATTTTCATGGTATGTGTTTAAGAGACATAAGCTGTAATTATTTCTGTCGTTTATTTCATTTACATTGCAAGCTATTGTAATTCGCAACCACCTTATGAAATATTCCGTAGATATAGTCTATGTTTGCAATCCCAACTCGGGGTTTTTCAAAACGAAAATGATGAAAAATGAAAGTGATGTATTGATGAGTCCATTTTCTTATTTTAATCCCTGCTAGAGGTTTTGGTCCACATTTTGACTAGTATTATTTTATCTTTTTCGAGCTAGTAGTATGATGCTAGCATGATTACACTGCAATTTCACTAGTACATTTCCTTCCATTTTGAACTACTACGAAACTGGTATTTTACGACCAGTATGATGCTAGTATGTTTCCACCATACAAACTAGCATTTCATAAGAAGTAGATGGCTGGTATGTTCTGGTCTAAACCTGACAATTGACATCTCGTAGGATATCGCCATGTTAAAAATACCAGTTGCTTTTATGGAAATATGACAGTTGGCTGCCTAGTTGGGCTTGGTGCACATACTAGTTCTAAAGTAGTTTGCAACTAGTTGGTTTGACTGCAGGGTAAATTATAAGAAAAATTTAATGGCATTGGGTGTAGAAAGAGTAATAAATATTTCTACAAGTGTATTTTTTGTTGCTTATAGAAATATTTTAACAGTAAAGTGGAAAACTTCCTACGTTTTCTATGCGTTCTAGACATAGAGAACAGCCCTAATAATTGTATACCTTTTTATGTTTATCAACTGTTTCCTCAACTTAATTTGAAACTGTATCTGTATTTGTCGAGCGGATAAAATAGAAACCTTACATAAGAAATTGGACCTTGCTGTGTAGAAATCAAGATGCGATGAAATTTAAGAAAAAAATCGTGGTCCAAAATAGGTTAGGAAGCGATTAGAAAACTAATTCGAACACGATTGCATTACTCTTAAGGCGACTGTTACTCGTTAATGAGAGAAACTATGGAGAATTATTGTACTCTCTATTAAAAAGGAACTTAGCCCACAAGAAAAGGTTAAATATTTTAAAGAATTCCTTAGTTTAATTCGAATCGTTATTAATGTGAAATTAAAAACCTTCCTTATCATTTTCTAATCAAGTTCTGCTATATTTGTTCGAAAAAAGTGCAACAAAAATAGTATTCTTACGCAAAATTAAAGGTTTCTCAACATTCAGAATTCACTTATTTTATTCCCACAGCATGAGCCGCTATAGTCATCTGTTTAGTTTTTTATGCGATTCCTTCTAAGCAAGAGTTTGGAGCTCCTTCGAATTTTGGGGTTAAGACTTACATTTATTGTTTGCTACATACACAGCAAGGCATTATCAGATAGGATCAAGCAGGTTAAACGGCATACATAACCACATCTTCCAAAATGCAGCAGCAGCAAAGTAAGCAACATATTTTAATGTCACAGCATAATCAAAAAAAAAAAAAAAAAAAAACTGCTCTAAAAATCGATTTGCTTACAAAGGACGTTAAAGTTTTACGCGATCTCTGAAAGAGCGCCGCACTTGTGGCGCTACGCGACAACATATGTTGTTGTTGTTGTAAGTGTAGTTGTTGTTGCTGCTGGTGCGCATACATTTGTTGGCGTTGATAAGCAGACGCAGCCGTTGATATGCCAGCAGCACCAGTACGACGACCAGCTGCATTCGCACTACCAACAGCACTACCATATGGATAATATTGATCGTAAAGATATGAATTCTTATGGGAATCACCATACAAATTTTTATGTTGCTGGTAACGACTGTTGCTGCTGCCGGTGTCAACTGCTGATGTGCCTACACCATAATCTAAGTTACCCAATAGGGCTGTAGGACGCGTCGACCCAGATGTGGGTTGATAGCGTTGTGCGCGTCCAGCAGCAAGCCGTTCACTTATGCCACCAAAAGCTAAAGCGCCCGAACTGGCCGAATGCATGAGACCGTTAGCTGTAAAGCTGGGACCCGTAGCGGTTGGTTTGTACTTGGCAATATCATTATTAATACGATCAGCGTGTGATGCGCTTAAACTTGAGCTTGTAGCAGCAGACAGAGAACTTGTTGCGGCGGATGTGTTCGATTGTGTTGTTGTTTTTGTGTTTGTAATCATTTCAGATTGTTTGTCTTTAGTTTTAGCTGGTGTGACAGTACTTATAGTGTTTGTTGTTATTGTGGGAGTAGTAGTAGATTGTGTATTTGTGATCTTGGTTTCCTGACTACTGCTATCTGAATCTTCAGAGCTACTCTCTGTAGAGTTATCACTATCGCAGCTAGCGTTAACTACTTTTTTAGATTTTGTCGTCTCCTGTGCAGCTGCTGTCGCTACATTCGCATCAGCGCTTTCAATTTGCGTCTTCAGCGCATCTTTTTCAGCTTTCTTTGCTTTCTTCTTTTCCGCCTGTACCTTATCGGCTGCTGCAGCAGCAGCGTCCTCTTGTGCATAACGTTCAACACGCTCTTTAAGCTCCTTACGTCTACGCATACGTTCTTCAAATTTGCGCGCCTCCAAAAATTGACTGTCTTCTTTAAGCAGCAACAAAATCGTCGCATTGTCGGCTGATGAACGGTCATCGCTTAATATTTCCAGATCTTCAGCAGTAAATTCTTCCCTGCGTGGCGGTGCACGTTGCACATCATTGTCTCGACGTCGATGTGCAAAACGATTGCGTGAATTTGGTACACCATAGTCTTCATCGTACGGTCGGTGCGCAGCAGAGTTGAGTGCGTGCGGCGCACCATCAATTGCGGCAGCTAGCAGGTTTTCAGAGGTTTTATTACGTCCATAAGCACGCGGTCTGCTTGTGCCCACCCCACCACCACCAGTGGTGGCAGTAGGATCATAATCATCATAAACATCACGACTTCTATAGCTGCGCGCATTATAGCCTGCTGTATATTCGGGATGACGTCCATTTCCATAGCGACTAGTAGCTGGTGCATAACCCATGGCGCCGCCCGCTTGTAAAGCCTCATAATTATCCAAATGATGGCGTGGTGCTTCGTAATTTCGACGATATCTATTAGCGCTGTAGTCGAGCGGATAATTGTCATCGATTAGCGCATGTTCTCCACCGCTGCGACTGCCATTAGTGCTGGTTAAGTAGCCGCTATCGTTGGAATCACCTAAATAGCGGCTGGTTTTATTCCTGCCCAAACGGTATGGTGTACGATCATTGCGATCGGTGGCGTTAAAGGAACTTGACGATAGTTTCGGACGTGTAACATCCAGCAGTTGGTGTGAGGTAGTTGATTTCGAGAGTGGATTTCGATTTTCGTCAGGCTCTAGAGTTTTATCACGATCATCGTCACGTGGCCGCACGCGCGGTCGATCCAATATATCGGAATATTTATTTTCAAAGCGTGATATCGCCGAAAGTTTACTAGAACCAGTTGCGGTAGGAGTTTTGTCTTTATCTGTGTCTTTTCGCTGCATACGCGTAGGAAGTGAGGAATTTGAAAAAAACTAATAAGTTTTAAGCGCAGTAGAATTTTGGAGGTGGTCAATTGTATTTTGAAAGTGGCCTTTGTGATATTGAAAACGTCACGTTCAGTTTATTTTACAAACTCGATCTCTGGTATTTTTTGAATGATAGTGAAAGCAACATTTTTTTTTTAAATTGCCACAGTTGCCCAGTTTACATACTTTGCCAAATTTGCGATTAACCCATAAACGTGGACCATAAAAACTTTTATTAATTTATTTGTTCAATAAAATACAAATAACCAAATTTCGCTCATTCCATAGGTAAGGCAAATGTTTTGCTTTCGAAAATAATTTGAAAACCTGAGTGACCAAAATAATGTTCCCGAATCGACCTTCAAAATAGCTACACGCATACCTGTCACACACACAAAATCATATTCATGTACTTGTATGTATAATAAATAGATTCATAAAAAGAAAATATGTATAGATGTCAAAATAAAAGTGTGATCAAGTTTTGAATGTATTTGTGAAAATATAAGTAAAAAGAAGAATATAGAATGAAGCAAATAGCGGCCTCAACGTAAATAATCAAATCTGTGAGAAAAATAAAAAAAAAAAAACAAAAATGTGCAGTGAATATTTTTGGTTTCAGTCAAGCGCAGGAGAGAAAGTGTGCTGAAAACTAAACTAAACTTTCAGCCGAAGTAATGCAGATTGGACTCTTAGGATGTTCAATACAGGGTGCGTGAGTTACAAGAAGAAAACATGCACCGGTTTACTGATGATGATGTGACTCAATCTTTTGATACTGAGTGATATAAACATATTTCCTTCTCCCGTTCCCGCCCATCACTCTGATTCCATTGCTGTCGGTTCAGTACTCAAGTTTACTGTAATTGTTAGGCAGACTATGGCACCGACCGCACTTTCAAAAAAACCTTCAATAGGTAGATTTTGGCAAAAAGAAAAAAGAGACTGCGGAGTCAAATCAGTATGTACACTCTTTAAGCGGAAATGGTGAGCTGCCAAAAGTGTCTGATCGGTGTGATCATTACTGGGAGAGTGTTTGAGTTTCGACAAGAGCAAGTAAATGCTGTAAATGCCTAAGTACACCTGTAGTACAATCAACAAAAACCCTCGACAGGAAGGTTCGACTAACTAGCCCACTTATTCTTACGAGTTGTGGGAGTAGCGACAGCTCAAAGACTAAGGTCGTGGTATAGTGATAGTGTGAGGGCCTACAATACCGAGACGTCCCTCGTCATCAACAGTGATTTGAAAGAGTTTTTTTTTTGTTTTGCATACCCGATGTCGCCATCGCAGTGATCGCCAAATCTTTCGAATGTATTTTTACCAGTTTGTAGGAAAAATTTAAAATCAGCACAAGACTAATTAAAAGATAAGGTCCGCCTTAATCGCTTCAGAGGTATATACAGGGAAACATTATTTCTAAACCCATTTTTAAGCTGTTTTTCGCGTTTTCTCATTTGGTGAATGTTTTTTTCGTTTTATGAAATAAAAACACATTGTAAGTATTTCTTATACAGATGCCTGTAAATTTGAGGTTATGAAGAGATATCGAAACAATTCTGATAAGCACGGAAACTCAGCCGATGGGGATCCTCTAAGGCGGTATGGCAATATGGTGTTGTGTATTATGCTATGAATTCCTGTATTTGCGGTCTTTGGAATCGCGTATACAAAATAACCATGACTGGGTTTTGGTCCAAACCTTTTCAACACAAAAGCCATTACAACAATAATTATATAAGTTCAAACCAGACCTATTACATTTGATTAGTAATTAGAAATTAATTAATTAGACGGCTTTTTTAATTGTTAATGACTATTTTAATGGTTTTTCAAAGCAAATAAAAAAAATAAAAAAAAATTCTTACTTTTGAAAAAAGTTGTTTTGATTTCAGTATTGTAGATGTGTGTATTTATGTGCTCCTACAAAAATACTGAAAAAATAATAAAAAAAAAAATATTAAGAAAAGTAATAAAAACAACTTTTTCTGATTATTATTGATTTTTTTTAGAATCGTAAAAAATCATGATTATTTTTGATTATTTTTTAATTACTTGCAATTATATCATTAAAAATTTTAAGTAATTTTATTCAATCATCAAATGGATTTTTAAGAAAATAATTATTCAAACGTATTCATTACGAGTAGTAATCATTATTTTACAGGTCTGGTTCAAACTATTCCTAACATGGTTTATGTATTTCAAATCATTTCTCTAGCTACGAGCATACAGACGAGCAAAAATTAAAATATTCTTCCTTTTTTCAGTATTATGGTTTATGTCAGCCTCTTGTAGTTTCACTATATGTACAAAAATATTTTTACCCAATTTTTATTGCCACCACTATGTAGAGGGGAACTAAAATGCTAACCTGTGGTAAAATATAGCCTAAACTCTCTTTAAACGTCTGACAATACATCTGTAAAACTTGCATTCAATTTTAGGTAGATGTTTTTAAGTGATGCGGCAACAAACAAATAGCCAGAGGCACAAAAATTAAAAAAAAAATTACTCTAAGTTTATTATATGCAAAGCACGCATCTTTGTTTTTATGCACAAAAGAACTAGTCTGAATGCGTTAGTTTTATTGATTTTTAACTTATAATATGGGCACTTTAAGGGCCTTACCCCGTTTTCAGATGAATATTTTTAAAACACTAAGTAAAATTTTACCAGATACTCAATAAAAACAAGAACTTATTATTTGAGCAATCAAATGATTCATATGGATTAATTTTAAAATCTGATATCAACATTGATCGCACATGTATCAGCTATTTTTAGACTATTTTCAACTAAAAATTTTGTTGACGTTTTTGATATACACTTTTAAATTATGGGCCACATTCCAAATACAATTTCTTAGACACAGTTGAATGAGAATACTAACATCATCATCGCCGCGTCTGCCAAACGTACGCATTAGCGGCTTATAGTAAGATCTAACTGGGCTTAAATTCGAGCGTAAACGATCGAGTGCAGATGCGGTGGTTGAGCTCTTCTGATAGCGTCCAGTGCTGGGACCGGCACTGCTATAAAGGCCACTACCACCGCCACCACCACCACCATAATAACGTCTATTTCGATCACTCATCGAGTTGCTATTACACGACGAAGAATTTTCACCTTTATCCTTAGGCTTTTGTATGCGCTCTCTATCTTTAATCGACTTTTTATTATTATTATCGGTTGAGTTTGTAGGCGTAGATTCACGTTTATTGTCGTGTTCGTTTATGGGACTTTTAATATCACTATAGTTAATATATAAAGATTATATTTGAAATATTTTTTTTTTTTTTTTGAGGAATATTTATTTTAGTACAGACTTTTTTCAATTTTGTAATATATTTTGAAACAGTCTTTTAATTTTAATATAAGCATCACAGAAAACGACACCTCCGCCGTTATACTCTTTTTCCCTTCGAGCGCCCGCCGTTCACATTTCAGAACTGTATTTACGTATATGTAAAATACGACGTTCGCTTATTTTTGAAATTTTCGCATACGCTTCGTGTTGTTATTTAGGTGAGAATTTATTATATTTTCCAATTTTTTTTTTTACTAAAATAGTATATAAATTTAGGTGAAGGTAATATATATTGAACTTAAAATGCATTTCATTTATAGGCACTTGAATTAACTTTTACTTTATATATTTCAAATTTCATGCGTAAACACAACAACAATTTCACTATAAATGCTTTATATAATATATGTACATATGCAAATTCAAAAATATATTTGCATGATTGGTAAATTTTGAAAAAGATACTCAATTTAGTATATTTTCTATGGTTTTCGAACGTCGCGATCACTCTCTACTACATCGTTTGGCTAGACGACGAATATTTTAATACGTCGCACCGTAAGCGCAAATATTAACTGAAACCAATGGCATAGAAATGAAAATTTTCAAGCACATTTTACGCGATCCGTAGCCTTTTTCTTAATATGTGTGTGTGTAATGTTTGTATATATTTATTTATAAAAAAAAACTTTGGGAGAAGAAATCATAAAGAAAAATATTGTGTGAAAATCGTTCCAACAGTATATGCAGCTGTTTTGTGGAGGAAAATTTATAAAGAAAACACAGCAAAAATAAAAAAAAAGCCAACAAAACACACGTAGAATGGGGGGGCGTTTTAGTGCCTTTCCAAGCGTTTTCGCAATTGCGGTAATGAATTTTCCGTGTGTCTATCGCCTTACGATATCTATGGCTATTTTTGCAATTTTCACTTAATTTTTCATTTAATGGAATGCTATATTTTGAAATTATGTTATTGAAACAAAAGGTGATATGTTCCACAGAATAAGAGGGGCACATAACAAATCAGACGCATAATGTTCGTAGACTCTCAGTTGAATTGTAGTGTCTTTTATGAAGCTAGTTGGAATAATATTGAAAACTAGATGCCCAAGATATTTCCTTGCAGAAAATTGATTTTTAACTTAAAGTTGGACATCTAGCAATGCACTGGTAAAAAATGGATTCAATTCTATACAGCTGTTTTTTTGAGATGCGCGAACAAGCTGGCAGACAGACAGACATAAATTCTAAAAACCGCTGTTTTGGCTTTCATACTGTAATAAATATTAATACGCATAATGTACATAAGCGTGTTACAGTTTTATTACAAGCATGCTTAATCGATGATCTTACAGAACCCACCCACGTGTAGCATATCTGATGGGAAATCGGGGCAATAATTCTCAGTAAATTTTAGAAAGCCGTTCCAGTCAGCCTTATTGAAGTTGGCGTAGTTTTTGAAACTCTCAGCTGTCAAGTTGGTGAATAAAAAGGTGACCCGATGGAAGAGTAAATTAAATCCACGTTTACAGTTTTCTACCACTCTAGTGGGTGCCTCGCCATTCAGTGCGAGTTATATTTGTTCGCTAGTCTCCTATCATCGGCTCATAGGTTTTTATACAATGGACCGTGGTCTGCATGGAATTTGTTGAGTAGCTCACTACTGTCGGGGATATAATCGCTCAACAAAAGAATTTTGTAGGCAACTCGATATTCAGCAAGTTAAATTACGATGATACCATCAGGCTTACACAACTGCGCTGGCTGTCGACCGATGTTCAATCTTTCAACAAGACCGCAATATGCGTCAACAACGGTATTCAAGAGGCTCTTAAGATCAACATCTTATCTAAGCGAGATGAATCCTGTTGCGAATATGAATGTATATATATTTTTTTTTAAGGAAGGGAGGACATTCGACATTCTCACAGCAGTCAGTAATGTGCCTGATGGTTATAGAGTCCGAGAGTCTCGAATTAATACCGACAACTCCCCAGAAATGTTCTTGTCATGAAAACAACAACAACAAACGTATAGCGCTTGCAGATCAGAGAATTACTAGTGGACTAAAGATATAACAAAACCTTATGGAAATACTTAAGGATCTTCCACTTCGCCGCTGCTGTGTCCAATAATTACAAATGTAACACAAACGATTTCTCCTAAATACCGAAAAAAATAATGTTTACTTCTTGCATCGCATAAGGCAATAAGATGAGCAATAAGTAAATTAATCAATTCCGCATACGTCAGCGGTGATAGGTGTCATTGTGAACACAAAATGACAAGATGAGGAAGTCTTTATTACGCGGATATTTATAAAAATAAAAAATATTTCCATTTACATTTATTGTGTTCTTGAACCAGAATGACAAAAGCAATACAAAAGAAAAATTCTCGCTAAAAAATGTAGCGAAAAATATGCAAAAACAACTTATTTTAAAGTTAGTTAAGTATGTGCCATACTGAGACAGTAAAATTCGCGACAGTTTTATCTGAAAGCTTTTAACAACAGCAAAGCCAACGGAAAATTTTGTTTTGCTATTTCAAAGAGAGAAAAGCAATGAGAAAATGTAAACGTGAGGTAGTATAGATATGGAAGTACGTTGGGGAGGCAGTATGTATGTGTGTTGTTTCATGAAAAGTGCGGTAGAGAGAAAGTTGGCTATTTTTAAAAGGGATCACTTTGGTGCACAATGCTTTTGTGGAATGAAAAGCTAAAATATTGAACTTTATACATATAATTTTGCGATTTAATTTATAATAAGTAAGCTAAGTATTAATAATTGCATTTAATAATTGCTTGACGATCGATGGTGATCGCGCATATAGCGTTTCAAAGCATACGTGTCGTATACGTAACTTTATAAAGTACAAAGAGAGACACAAATCAATCATAATCACTCACATTTTATGTTTACGATTTATGTTTATTTTTTAATAAAATGTAAATTAAATAAAAGAAAAACAAAAGTAATGTTGGAGGTTAACAAAGTTATTGTCGCTGATTTCGAAAATGCTATAATAAGCGTTTGATTTAAGTTGAAACTTTTCTCCACTCTCGAGTGTATTTTTGAAATAAATTTTTTGTCTACTACATTTTTGATTACCAAAACAACAGAACCTTAGTTTATACCGCATTTAAAATTGTTTAAAAATTATGCTTGAAAATTTTTCATTTACATAACACTTTTCTATATTTTTCACAGCACAAAACCTACATCTAAAAACAATGTTTCAAAACAAAATAAAAAATCGCCACGCGCTACGGCTACACTACGCCTTCATTGCGTCCACGCATCACGCACACGTCCGATACACTCGCTGCTCAAAGTCGATTACGACAAGAAATGCGTTGCGCTGTACATTGGTGATGTCGTTTTTTGCTTTGTTTTATTATCCCAACAAACATTAAAGGCTAATGTTGCGAAGCATTTGAGTGTTAAAAATATTCTCAAATCTCAAGTAGTTTCAAATAATAATAAAAATTATAGTCGGAATTATGAGAGAAAAAAGTACCTCAGGAACAAAATATCTGCCATTAATATAGGACTGATCACAAATCTTGCTTAATCTAAAGACATTCTCGAAGCGCTCAAAGTTTAGAATAAATGATCCTCAGAAATATAATCATAAATAAAAAATTAAAATAGAATAAAATAAAACAAAATAAAGTAAAATAGAATAAAATAAATAAAACAAAATAAATTAAAGTAGAATAAAAAAAAATTTAAAAAAAAAGAAAAAATAAAAATACAAATAAAAAAAATTAAAATAAAAAAAAAGAAAAAATAAAAAAAGAAAAAATTAAAATAAAATAAAATAAATCAAACAAAAAAAATTGCGAGAAAAAAAAATAAAAATTAGGAAAAAATTACAAAATAAAATTGAAACGATGTTTTAAATGGTAAAAGAAGAGGAAAGTATTGGAAACGAATTTTTATCCTTTCCTAAAAAATAGAAGACTCAGAAAAGGAATATACAGTAGGGTGGGTCGATTTGTATGGACGAAAGTTAACCGATATCACGCCATCGATTTTTCGATAGGTTTTGGGATCAGGAAAAAAAATCCACTACGCATACCTAAAAAAAAATAAATTTCGAGCTTGCGGAATTTCATTTGTTCGACTTTGATTTTTAAGGTTTTTTTCATGACCTACTAAAAAAATTTTCGTTTGATTTTAAAATTTTCATGTATACCCTCTTCGACCCAAAAATGTCCGCTAAAAACGTTGGCGATAACAGTTTTTTGAAAAAAAAAAAATTTATTTTTTGGGTTTTGGTCAAAAAATTTACCCTTTCGCCATTTTTTTAAGGGTTTTTTCAGCACACATGCAAAAATGTTTTCGATGAAAACGAATTTGTCTCATATTTCTTGTCCCACTTAAAATTATGCGCTAAAAACGCAGGCTCGAAAAATATTTTTTTGGGTATGCGTAGTGGAACTTTTTTTTCCTGAGCCCAAGACCTATCGAAAAATCGATGGAGCGATATCGGTTAATAAATCGACCCAGTCTAATATACAGCCAGGAAATAAAACAGTGAAGAATAAAGAAAATAAATTTATGATTATATTATACATATGGGGAAGCAACTTTGATACATAAATTTTATGATATTTAAAAGATTGATCGATAGTCGAACATTACGAAAAATATACTCTTCTAAAAAATATAAGCAATAAATCCGTAGCATAACATAACTACTACTGCAAAAAAGCAAAATAACTGATATTGGCAATATATGTGTCCAAAATGCATCCTAAAGGAGCCCAATTAGTAACACATAACAGGCTAAACTTGAGCAGTGGATGAGTCCTTTAAGAGTCATATATGAACCCTATTCAGCCTCATATAACTTCATGCATATATTACACGACTATCACAGGAAGAGGAATAATTTCTTTTCGAACTACTTATATTGTATATGCGTTCCAATGCCTTTTTTTTGGCTCCGAATGTTTGCTACGCAGGTGAAGATCTTAGCTAAGCATCATTTGTATGTGAAAATGGTTTCGGTTCATTTGAAAACGCTGCTGGGATCATAACTAAATACGATGCGATTTTTTTATATTGTTTATTGGGATAATATATCTGTTCTTTCTCTAGCAGAAATGTATGTTTCTCTTATGTTTTTAAACACATTTTCCCCCCTGTTTTACCGATTTTTCTTCTGCAGCTGATTCTGACTTTTATCGGGTCGTTCGCTCGGATTGCGACGAAATCTTTGCAACAAACTGTTGCAACTGTCAGACAAAAGTTGCGTTACGCTCACCGCTGTGGCGCTGCGTATGTAACGACGTTGTTGACGCGGTTGCGATTGTTCTTGTGCTTGATTTGTGGTATCTGTCGGCGTCATATTTGTTGTTGTTTTGCTAATGTTCGTGTTTGTGTTGGCAGACGTTGTAGCAGCAGTTGATGTTAATGAAGTTGTTGATGCAGTCATTGAATTGATCGTGGCTGTGGATGCGGCGCTGTCGCCGGTTAAAGTAGCAGCTGATTTCGATTTCGATAGCGCATTGTCTGCTCTATTCGCTTCGTCTTTCGGGTATTCCGCGGCACCTCCACCACCAACATCATTTTCTTTGTCTTTTTTCTTTGCTTTTCCCTTGTTATTATTATTTTCCGCTGCCATCAACAGTTTTCGTTCACTTTTTTCTCGATGAAAGCGATTCAAGAATGTTGTGGCCATTGCGATTTTATTTTAATTTGTATTTATTTAGGTTTCTTCTTGTTGTTGTTATTTTACTAAGGAATGATTGTTTATATATCGAAAATTAGTGCATAACAGTTGGCAATGCTTGTTTTAAAGAGTATTTTAATTGATTTTTCTTTGTTGTATGCCCGAAAAATAAAACTTTTTTGTATTCGAAAAGTTATTTGTTGATTTGTTTCGGATTTTCGAACTTTCAGCGGCATGAAATGTTTTGTTAGCGCATCTTCTTCGAATGTGAATATGTGAAATTTAAAAGCCCACTGAATCATCAATTAATTTTTTATCATTTTGAGAGAAATTTTATTAATTTATGGGCACAGTATTGGGACAAATGAAAAAAAAACCACGCTTGATAACTGAAAATTTACTCGAAAACATTTTCGTGCTTTGTGAACTGGTAGCTGCTCTGACAAGCTTGATGGATAGGGTAGAGCACACTTCACTTCCAATCTTCAGAAGGGTCTATGCATGCTGTTTATCAACTCCCATTATAGCAGGATGTCGTGACATTTTTTTTGCTTAGTCACGGATTTAGCAATAAGAAAAAGTGTTCTCTTCAAACTTCAGTACGTTATTGTCCCTGTAGGAATTCGCTACGATCGTGAAGCCTTCTATCATACTGGATATTTTGGTAGAATTTTCCACTTTTCTACTCATTTATTTTCTTCCTATGTGTATTTGAGCTTTTTAGACTTCCTTTGGCCGTTCTCTTAAAAAAGTTACAAAAAGTTGTAGAAAGGAGCAATCTGTTGTTAAATAAGACAGCCTATTCATTCAGAGCAATTACATTTCGATTAATTTCGTTTGTTGTAACTTTCAGTTTTTGTTCGCTTCCAAAGCTTTTTATTTGCCTCTATACTACATGTGTGTTTATATTTTGTTTATATTTCATTCGAACTGTAGCGAGCTTCCTTAAATAGTGTGCTGAAAGATCATTTGACCTTAAATGTTAACAATTTCAAGTTTTCAATGACGGAGAGCACAAGACTTTAGGCACTATAAAAAAAAATTTATTTTCGAATTTTTTTATTTGGTTTTTTTTTTCATTTTTGATTTTTTTTAATTAAACATTTTTTTTTGCTAGAGTGATGCAGGTTATATAGGGGCAATAGTCGCGCTTATGCAGAAAAAACAATAAATAGATTTCTAATATACTTTATATATGTAAGCTTCGAACGGATTATCGACGCTCATTGCAATTTTCTTATTTTTACATACCAGCCAAAGCTATACAAATAATAATAAATCATTAATCTCTTTTTGTAAAAAAAAAACATTGTTTTAGCTTTGACCAAAATAGCTGCATTTCTAAGAATATTTTGCTATTGCCAATGATGTTCGCTTAGCCGTTTGGCCACCACTTGGCTTTGGCTGCTGGCAAAATTTGTGCTACAAAATAATTTTTTTATATTCTTTTTGTGTGCTATTCTTGAATTTGGTGAGTTGGTTCCGCTTTTGCGTCAATACTGTGCACATTTGATTATTTAAATTCAAAATTCTTTTTTTGCGCGTTTTTTCAAACAAAACATTTTCAGATGCATAAATTATATATGAAATTTGAATTTGAAACTTTTTTTACTTTACATTTATATTATTAATGTGAGAAACTTTTTATATTGCAACTTATAAACAGCAAAATTCATTCACATTTTAATAACACAGCTGGTAAGGTGCCACATTCATGATTAAAAAAGTTATTTTCTATTTTGCACCAATTCTTGTGTTTTAATACAAAAATGTGTATCACAAATAATTTCACTATTATTTTCCAATGTGTATTCTTTACGTAAACTCGAAGTTATTATAATCGCGCGTGTTTACAAAATTGTCCAATAGATATTGTTTTCAAAACTTGGATGTTCTCTTTTTTTTTCTCTCAAACGATTATAATCCAATCGACGCTACGCTTATAATGAATACACGCCCGCCACAAACGCCTTTCGCTTCCCACTAACAATAAAAGTTTTCAAAAATCCCATCAATTCGAAAATGACCACGAAGAATCAAATGTTCGGTTGCTGCTGGCAGCGAGAGCTGTGATTCGTATTTATTTGTTTATGCTCTGCTGAGTAGCGGATGCGGCAAAGACGCCGACGTTTGTGGTGCTAATGATGGGGCTGTGAAAGTCATCGCTGCCAACGTCAATGTTCACAGCATCACAACATCTTGTTGAAATATTTTCGAAATACCTTTCTTTTAAAAATAGTGTTACTATGGCGACGTACAATGTCAGCAGTCGTCGTTTTTCGAAAGTGAGGAAACAGCGTATGTCTGAGAATTTGAAGTTGCTTGCTCTGCTCATAAGAGTGAAGATAAGTTGACTAGCTTCAACGCCACATTATTTAATTTTATTTGAATCAACAAAGCATATCGCACTCCCAGATCTTAAGAGCGCTCAAATCAAAAACCGTATCGTTTTTCTAGGTGTGTAGTGAAAACTAAATCGATTATACGAGTTAAAGAGCCAAAATTGGATATTCTCCGTAAACTTCAGCTTTTTGTTTGGAGAATGGTACCTCAGTCTTCAGAGGACTAAACTTGCAGGCCTTAAAAAGGGCGATAGTTAAAAGATTTGAAGTATCGGATATCGATGATCACTCATCCACTACCAGAACTACACCCAAAGTATCCGAAATTGAACTGGGTCAAAACTAGCCTAAGCGAAGTTACCTACAAACTGTTCGTACTGGAATCGGTTAATAACGAGTTGGAATGCAATGCATTGGGCTGGAATTGTCACCGCCAATGACATCGCCATATAAAAGTTAACAGTTGAAAGCATATCTTGGGTAATGAGCTAGTACTGTCGTCAAATGTTTTAGCTCCAGCTTAGTGCTAAACTAGTAAAATTTTGTGCACGAAATTTGTGAGCAACAATTGGCCATGGATGTTTTGTTACATAATCTTTTGGCAGGGTCATGCGATTAATCACTTAATCGAACATTTCGATTAAACGCAACTCATTAAATAATCCGAAAATTAGCATTATCGATTAACTTTTATAAAGTAAAAATTTAAAGATTTGAATGACACACCAAAGGCTTTAAAACCTCGAAAAGCATTTAAGGCGAAATAATTCATTACTTCATTAAAATTGACTAGCCTTTATATTGACTTGGTTTTACTAAATTTCGGAAAATGGGCGTGACACAGCCCACATAATAGTGAAGGAATTTTAATATAGATAACGACGGTTTATAATTTCAATACCTTTTCCTAATGAATGACACCTTCACTTTTAAAGAGACATTTTTTGAAAAGTATTTCCACCTCAACAAAATATGCAATACAGCTGGAGCTGGGTATTTAATGTGCGGTATCACATGAACTTAGACTTTGTTTCTTGTTCTAAAATATTGTTATTCATTTGGCTAGTAAAATATGTTCATTAATACGTAAAGGATCTGAAATATATAAAGCTGAGATTTTTTAAATAGATTTTAATATGCAAATTTAAATTGATATTCACAACTTTTTCAATAATAGAATGAGATGTCAAAAGAAGCCGTCCATCTATGAAAACCCCCTTGTTAATCCCTACAAACTGGAATTCGATTTATCCATACCGTGCTCCGCTTCATCGTTTTGAAACCAGCACAGTGCACAAAGTTGATATTTTTGGGTTTTTAGTTTATATAATCTTTATCTGATTTTCTACACTAAAGCGGGTATATGCTAATTTTCATTTAATTTCACAGGCAATGAAAATTTCAATTTTCCACGCAGTCAGACTTTGTGTCGCATAAAAATATGTCGTTTGTCTCAACTCTGTCAATACCGGATGGATATTAATAGTTTTCTTATTTCATTTTGCAAATTAAAAAAAAAAATTATTTAAATGAAAATAATAATATATAGCCTGTCAAAAAAGTAAGTGGGTATGTGTATGTCATAACTGTGAGTATACGTTTGTATATGCATGTTATGTATATAAGTGCATACGCACTCGTTTGAGTACATTGAACTTTGATGAGAAGGAAGGTGTACAAAATTATTTTGTAGTTCTAAATATTTCAAACAGATCACCTCATATGGCTGCTAAAATTTTTTCTTATTATTTTTGTAGAAGTACTTCGCCCTGCTTAGTCTGCGCATCCATTAATAGAATGCGACGTGACAGACCAACAGGGTATACTGATATTGACAGTCCTTTGTGCGACTGCCTTGGTAGCATTTTAACTGACTCTGGAACCGGAGCTTATGTGGGTTTTAATCGCTTCTTACAATAGGCATACCCAGGCTTATTCTTACCCCTTAACCCGCCGGAGGCAAAATTATTTCTCATATCTGCGGACTGAAAAAAAATTTGAAAAAAGATGATTCAAATTCTATTGTAGGATATGGAATGGAACACTATATTTTTGGTATGGAAGGCCACCTCGCTTATTGGTTTGGATTGAACTTAGCTCAGCAAAGGCATGGCGTATACGCAATTTTATGCAGCACCTAAATGTATGCAATGATATTTAATTGATATACATTGTGTGCATATATGTATTAGAGATGTCACGAATACTTAATTGGCCGAATACCGAATATTCGGCGAGACTCTGTGCCGAAGCGCATAATATTCGGCAGCCGAATATTTGACAGCACTTAAAAATGTTCACGGGTTACAAGTTACAGCTCTTCCGCTACATGAACTCGTAACATAATTTAACAGATATTTAAGCAAAATTTATAGTAATTCACAGCTGCATTACTTTACGTCTAACTTAAAATGTAAGATATGAAATTATTTCGATAACTCGATCGCTTTCGGAGTTATCGACCAATGTGTGGACCAGGGGTGCCCCAAAATGGGTTAGTACAATATGGGTATTAAACGAAAAGTGCTTATGAGTGCTGCAACAATAGATGTCACTGATTTAAATTACTTAATTGGTTTCGAAAATGTCTCCAAAAATGTGAGAGGAAAATG
Source organism: Merzomyia westermanni (assembly GCA_949987695.1). Lineage (NCBI taxonomy): Eukaryota > Metazoa > Arthropoda > Insecta > Diptera > Tephritidae > Merzomyia > Merzomyia westermanni. Next base: position 137,094,455 of record OX465288.1, read on the forward strand.
GACAAGAATGGGTAGATGCGTTCAAATTTGCGGAGGTTTGCCTTTGGGCGAGATAACGTCTGCTGAGCCTGCTAGTTTATGAAAAAATGCAGCTATCTCCCTTCAAGAAAAATTTTCAGTAGAACGAAAAACTCAAATAAGGGGAGTTAGCAGCTTTTCATAGATTTTTTGCTGGTTTTATTGTAAGCCATGTTTAACGATTCTGACTTTGTGCAGGCGTTCGGCCGTTCAATAGCAATTTTTCTTTTGTATCGGTTTTTATATCAATGAAAAGGCAAACGAAGAAATCACTCGAGTAGGAATTCACCGTTCGGTAAATAAAATTGTTAATATTCAGTACAGGTACTTACGGATCTGAAATAAAATTTTAAAATTGATGTTTGTTTAGGCCCGACGACTAAATTTCTAAAAAAAAAAATAATAAATTAAAATTTGGTGAATAACTTAAGTCGATGTGTAATAGAACTTTGTTGCGCGTTGCGTGACAGATCATCTTTGACAGGAACGCAACGCAAATGATAAAGTTAAAAGCAACTTCCATCTCTTTGCGTGCGTTGGCATTTAGCTGATTTCATTTCTTTTTGAATTAGCAAACTTTGGACACATTTTCATTATAACACATTTTTTTCATGATTACATGAATATCGAAAAAAGTGTCCGAATACCGAGTAATTGTCGAATATTCGTGGCATCTCTAATATATATATATGTAGCATAGCGAAATGAAGGGAAACATGACAGTAATGAACTACGCATACTTGACGAATACTGCTTTGAGCGTGTGCACAAATACTCAATAGACAATCACTTTGTCAGTAGGTACCTCTCAATATTAGACCTACAGTTACTCACCCCCAAAATCGGACAATCTGTAAAGGTCTCCTTATTGTTGGTGGTAAATTTCGCTTTATAAATCAATATTTGAGATTTAAAGAAAAGTCATTAAAATTAAGAAGGAACTCGCATAAAATTAAAAATTTTTTTGAGTTAGATATAGAAAGTAAAATAAATTAGGCCAAACCTTAATACACTTGACTGTTTTAAAACTTTTTTCGCACGGTACCTTATTTACGATAACTCCTTATTACAACAACAAAAACATATATTGTAGAAACTTAAGTGTGATTATTAATCCTATTAATACTTAAAAACTATTAATAATCACAAAAAAAAATAGAAAAACAGGAGGATGTCGGACTTTTGTTCTTTCTTTTTTTCATAAAATATACATAGTTTGAGAACAGAAAAAATGACATAAAACGTGATCAGACTGACCAAGGAGACGGAGACCAGTAAGTGCAAGCCTTAAAACCTAACAAGTAACCATTGGGATAGAACCATAAAAAACAGCCTTCAGCCGTGCTTAAAATGGTTACCAAGTGAATGAACCACCACAAATTACATTGTAACCTCTAGAGTAATCCATTGATATAAATTAGCCAACGGTAGTTTTCCAGCTCTAGCTGTGGCAATACAAATCAAATTTGCTAGGCTCTCGAAATCTTGCTTAGCTATAATTAATGATAACTTCTACTAAAATTTAGCCGGCAACTGTATGTATTCACAAGTGTACGTGTCTTATGGCGTCAGCGATTTTATTTAAATTTCTTTTGTATGGTTCTGTGTATGGAAGGTCGCAAAGAAATTGCCATTGAAAATATCGCAAATTTGATTATTTACTTTTACTTTGCTTTCGATAGAATGTGAAAAATTATTTGTTAATTGGTGTCAAAGCAAATCAGTGCGATTGACTTGACACACCTCTCCTCCCTTTTTGAGTACACTATTTTCAAGAGTACATGCGAAAACAAAATAAGACAGTGTTTGGCAAACTAGTACGACAGCAGGGCAGCAGATATTGTATAAACATAATTTTGTATACATACCCAACAGACATTTTTGAAAGTGTTTTTAAAAATTAATCCTAGTAAACTTGCTAAAATAAGCGATACACAGTGGCGGACATAAGTGTACATATAGTCGTTTTCTACGATTTTCACAAATTTTGGCCTTAATAAAATTATTTTAACAAAGCTTGAGTAAAAACATGCGTCAAGGTCTAATACAACAACTAAAAATTTTGTTTTAAAAATGCACACAAAATTAGTGGAAATTCAAAGAAATTTTGAATTTTTTTCCAGAATTTTTTGGAGTCTGCAGTTTGGTAGCCCATTAAATTTAATCATAATAAGGTGTTAATCTTAAGTTCGTGGCACATTTCCCTGATTTTTGAAAATTTTTTTTCTTGAAGGCTTCTGCATTTCCCTTCATACAAGTTTATTAATGCAATTGTTTTTTGTATGAAAGAAAATACTTTAGCTCGTCGGAAAAAAAATATCAGCAAAATGTGTCACGAACTTAAGATTAACACATTATTATACTTAAATTTAATGGCCTGCAAAACTTCATACTCTAAAAAATTCTGAAAATTCTATGAAAAGAGTTGAAAATTTTACAAAACTTCTTGGAATTTTCGCGAATTTTAGTTTTTGTAATAGAAACTGGCACATGCTTTTATATACATAGTCTTTGTTAGAATAATTTTATTAAGGTCAAAATGGGTGAAAATCGCAGAAAACAACTGTATGTACACTTATGTCCGCCACTGTATAAGCTTTTTCTGTACTAATTTATTTAAAGGTTTAAAGTGAGCTATTTATAAACTTAAATAACGTATTTTTATAAATTATTCTACTTTAAATGTGAAATGTAAATGATAACAAAATATCCGGTTGTTTTCTGCGATATTCACAAGTTTTGGTCTTAATAAAATTATTTTAACAAAGACTATAGAAAACCATGTATCAATGTATAATACAAGAACTATAAATTTTGTTTTAAATTACGCAAAATTCCCGAAAATTCCAAGAAATTTATAAAAATTTTAATTTATTTAAACAGAATTTTTGGAATTTTTTGGAAAATCACCACTGTTTTGCGAACTGCATACTTCAAAAATTCTTTAAAAAAATTTAAATTTTTGATACATTTCTTGGAATTTCCGCGAATATTGCTTACATTTAAAAGAATATGTATATATGTATGTATACATGCTTTGTTACAATTATTTGATTAAGGCTAAAATTTGTGAAAATCGCAGAAAACGATTTTGCCAATAATTATGTCCGGCACTGTATATATTTTTTTTATTAACATGAGAATGGCAACGAAAAAACAAGTGCTGAGTCTTAAATTAAATGTTAGGAAAACATAAAAAAATTATTGATAATTTCAAAAGCTTGTAATCAAAGTGTCAATTAGATTTAATAAAGCTCGCCTTGAAACGTTTTTCAAACGAAAAATCAGCATTTTGTAAGCTTATTAAAAAATTTACTTCACTTTTACTTTGCTTGTTGGGTAATAAATATACATAGATATAAAAATGTAAATACCTACACTGGTACATAGCCAAATGTTTGTGTTTAAGCGTAATGACCTAAAAAAGGAAGATCACACGCTCTTCATTATTTTAGCGAAACATGTGTTCGGTTTAACATACACAAATCGTGTGCGAAAATACTACGTATTTATTACTTACTATGTATGTATGCATGTATATGCATACAACACTAGATGAGTTACAGAGAAAATTGCATGTTGGTATAGAAATATGGACCTATTTAGTATTTTCCAATTCTTTTTCGACCTATTTGATATTTTTTTTTTTTAAATCACTGGCTGCCACAAACAAGCAAACCGCACGCTGATGAGTAAGCTCACTATTTTGGCTTATATTAAAAATAGTTGGTTAGCGTGTATGCATAAACAGTTGCGGTCAAAATTGTAGTAGTGCTAGAGACAAGATACTTGTGTGGTCCAAGAAAGCGGAGGAAAAGGCATGGAGGTTTGGGAGTGATTTTCTTGGCAAGGTCACTTCATTGAGCAAGGAAAACATGAGTGCTGCCTGCAATGTTGAAAAGATATGATACTTTTAGTAGTGCTCATACTTGGAGGAGGCAAAAATAAAAAAAAATTATATGCACCACTAAGACTATAACCTATGCTGTAGTTAAATAAAAATGTATATATCATGTATGCTTAAGGAAGTATAAAATAGCACAAAAATTGTAATTTTAAATTAACTTCGGATAGCAATAATAGTTTTTGGCACAAAAAGTTCATTTACTTAGAAAGTTGCGTATACGCCATGGTGGTACGAAATACAGTTGGCGTTAAAATGCTAGTACATCTAGCTTGGTCTATTTAATTATTATTTTTAAATAGTTACAATAGTTTTTCAAGATAAAATAATCATCTTTGCGGCATAAACATTGAATTGGTCATGGACATTAAAGAATTTAGTGCACCAATCTAATTTAGGGTTATGTATTAGGCAAAGAATGAAACTATGTTTAAACATAGATACATATGTACTTGCAGCAAAACACAGGCTCAAACGTTAGGGAAATATTGTAGGTTTCCATTAGAATTCTAATGTAGTTCTCTAATGCATCTCTCAGGTTAGAGAACTAGGCTAGAAGTGTCGATTAGAGAGCGATTAAAAGAACAGTAGAAAAAGTTCACATTAGAAACCAATTAGAATTTCACGATAGAATTCGATTACATAACTAACCTTTTTCTCGATATCGAGAACTAAATCCGCTTTTTGTAGAGAATGCTTTAATTCTACACAGTTTCTCAAATCGTTCTCTAACCTGCTACCTTAGAGAAATGTTTGCTGGGGCTTGTAGTTTTGTATACTATAGCCCATCACCAAAAAAGATTTAAAATGTTCACTCCTTTTGTTTTGTTGACTAGTTGGAGATTTCAAAAATGGAACATTTTTTTTGTCGCACCCTGTAAAAATGTTAGTTTTTTGCTTATAACTTTACTATTTGTTTTTAATTTCAATGAGCAATATATTGTTGTTACCCCATATCACATTTCGTCTACACACGTCATTAACATATCATGCCAACTTTAGTTTTTATTCAATTTCATTTCAAACCAACACCCTGTATTTAAAAAAAAAAATAGGATGAAGTAAATATGAGGTAAATATTATTTGTGTTAACTGAGTAAAAAAAAAATTGTATAATTAATATTATTACTGAAATATGTCTTTTAAAATAGTTGTATGCCAAAAAAAAAAATTTATTTTGAAAACCTCATAATTTAAGGGTTTAAACTTGGGGGAGCTTTTTCAACAAATTATTTTTTTCCGTACCCCTTAATACGCTCTAATGCACTCGTATGTAAAAGAATTGTATTTGATTTTAGATAACTCTCAAGAAATTTACTTACATCTCACACAAACGCTATTTCAATCTCAATTGCCTTACAGGGCGTATACGTGACATTTTTGCTAAAGAAGAACTAAGCTATTGGATGTTATTGTTATTGCTATTCAGGTAACGGTCGCTGCAGTTAAATGCAGTAGGCGCGTATTGTAATTTAAATCGGAATACGCAGTCGTGAATCAATAATATTTATTATTTATAAAATTTCAGTATTTTTTGTGCAGAATTTTTAGAAAATTTTGGAGTAAGCAGCTTTATAGCTGATTCAATTTTATCGCAATAATCTGCAAGGTAAAAGTACCTCAAAATATCTCCTGAATTTTTTTTGTTTTTTTTTAGTCAAGGTTGTTAGGTATTTTTTTTTTTTGCATACAAACTAAATTTTTCTTCATGCGTTTTATGGAAGAAATCACCCAACACTTTTGACGAAAAAAATTCTGAAAACTGGGGGAAATTTTTGAGCAAGTTCTAAATAACTACTAAAATTAATTATTATTAAAAATTAAACTCTGCCAAAAAATTTGAAGATTTTGATGGCCATTTTTTAAACTTTAATTAACTTTTCTGAACTTTGTGTAAAATTTGAAATTTGTTCTTATGTGGTTTCTGTTATGAAACTCGCTATATTTTAAATGAAAATTATTAAAATCACAGCTTCTTATTTCGTCGAACGATACCCATTATAGTTTTACAACTGTTATATTGACCACAGCTGTACATATGGATGTGTGATTTAAGCTTTTTATTTTTGGATAAGATTGATTTGTTCATAACGAGAAAAATATAAATTGTTCCCAAGGTTACAAGACTATGTGCAACTTTTTAAAGATAAGCGAGAATTTAGGTTGAATAAGAGGTACTCTCTTCACTTATCATTCAAGGGTTAGTGATAATGAAATCCCATTTCCATTCACACTAACATTAAACTGGATTGAGTGGAACGTTATGTTCATTAACATTCAAAATCTTGGTTTAGTGAAACTACACTTTCTTACATTCACCGTTGATTTTCAGTGAAATTTCACTTGCATTAATTTTTAATGAAACTGCATCTAAATTGCCACATGGGCATTAGTGGATGCCCACACAGATTTCCATTCAAACACTTTTTAATGGCTTTCATATTTCAAAGCATATTTGTGGTGAAACGATTATTCCTTACTCAGATCAACATGTTGTCGAAAAGCTAGGCAGCTGTGAGGAGCAGTTAAATCAGCAGTGTGTATTCCAGAACCTTTCTGTGTACTCAAGAGACCGGGATGCTAAACAGTTTGAGCAACGCAGGATACAAGCGCAAAAGTAATACTCCTATCAGAAACTGCTATAAATTTTGCGATTGGCCCCTAAAGTCAGTTCTGTTTTGACATTTGTGTAGTAAACACATGCGAAATACACGTTAATAAACAATGTTACGCTACACTGCTCCAGAACGCGGAATATTGCTGACTATTTATTTGACCAATAATCGGTCGGGGCCAAACGGTTACTGTGAATGGTGAGCGCTACAGAGCAATGATCAACGAGTTCTTTTTGCCGCAACTTGATGAATTGGGATTGGAAAACATGTGGTTCCAACAAGACGGTGCAACAGCACACACTGCACGTGCCACAACCGATATGCTGAACATCGGAAGCTTACTTTTGCGCCACCTTGTATAACGGTCAACTGTTCATAGCTCAATTTAAAAAAGTTTCAGTTGATTTATTTTGCTTTGTTGATTCTTCGACAAAGTAAAAAGTTCATGTATATTGGAACGATATTCCGTCATCTCTTGCCAAATTTGGGTTTGTAACAAACCGGTTTCGGCGTTCCGCCGTCCTCAGTTTTTAGTTTAGAACGAAACACCGAGGATGGCGGAACGAAGAAACCTGTTTGTTACAAAATAAAATTTGACAATGGATGACGGAATATCGTTCCAATATACATGAATTTTTAGTTAATTTAGGACGTAAGCATTTTCACTATATAGTCTTCCCTATAACATACGTAAACTGCGACACATAATTCCGCCGTTTTTATATAAAATGCTAAAACCGAAATTTCACCGTATTGATGAAGCCGTTAGTAAGTTGTGATTGCATCGCGCAACCAACGCTTTTAAGGAAGACATGCAAAGTAAAACGAAATGCAAAGCAAGCTCGATTAATATAAAAGTAGTAACAATAACAGAATAGAACAAAACCGGCACAAAGCGAAACAAAAAACAACACAAAGAAATCAATAGAAATATATAGAATCTACCTCGATAAAGTGTAGTGCTAGTGCAGATTTGGACATTTGATTTTGTGTTTGGTTTAAAATAACTGAATTACTTTGTTGCTGCTGCTGCTGTTGCATCAGCACTTGTTGTTGCTGACGATGGCCAGCAGCAACGGCTACTTGAGTAGACGACGTCGATGACGTTAAAGGTCGATATGCGCCATCGAAACACATGGCCGAAGTGGTTGCTGATTGTGTTAGTGCATGCGGCGCACCACCATGATATTGTTGTTGTTGCAGCGTTTGTTGTTGTGTTTGTGTATTTGGGTGTTGCGAAAACCCGCCACCACTACCATTATGCTGCTGGTGTTGTTGTTGATAGAGCTTTTGCTGCATGCTGCCTAGGCTGTAGTTGGCCCCTTTTGGGTACAAATATGATTCAAAGGCTGGCAAATTTTTTTGCTCACCTTTCTGTGATTGTAGTTGTTGCTGCAGCGACGTTACACTATAGTATGCAGGTAATGGCTGATTTTGTTTCAACTGAAAGCCACCTGGTCGTTGCGCAGCGCTAAAAGAGGCCGAATGCGCTAAAACATTGCCACCGAGACGACCAGCGCCCAGTTGTTGTTGCTGCTCCTGCCCATACATAAAATTGTATTTGGCTTGCTGCAGTTGCTGTTGTTGCTTCTGTTGTTGTTTATGCAAAGGTATAAAACCGGGTATATACTGTGCTTGTTGCTGTTGTTGTTGCAACGAATTGACGTGTTTATTTTCTTTATTTGTATTGTTTTTCTGCCAAAAAGCCGCAAGTCCACCTGCCATCTTCGGCTGCTGCGCCGTTTGTGCCTGCTGCTGCTGATGTATGGGTGTTGGTTGTTGTTGCATTTGCTTTTTGGCTACACTTGTGGCCGATGCCGTGTGTTGCAATTTATGCGCTTGCTGTTGTTGCATAAATGGATCGGTAGCGCCACTCATGGTCGAGCATGCGAAAGAGTTCCAATTCAGAAAAGGACGCTTCTGTTGTGGATAGGCATGTTGCAGCATGTTGGAAGTGAGCTGTTGTGACTGTTGTTGTTGCTGTGGTTTCTTTTGGCGAAGCAACTCATGCTGCTGCTGTAACTGTGGCTGTAAAATCTGGCGCTGATAGGCGAACGGTATTTGTGAAGTAGAATTCGATTTGCCGATCGGGTAACTTTTCTGCGATAGCTGCGGCAGCTTCAGTTGTTGTTGTTGCTCGGAAGCTTTATTGCTCGCGCTGCTCACAGCTGCTGGCGCCTCTTTCTTACCCATCATCTTCGATTCCCCTGCCTCCACTGGCTGCGGCGTGCTAGTAGCATTTGCCGCCGTACGCGCTGCTGTACCTTGATCTGCTTTTGGTACTGTCAACGTGCCACCGCTTGATGCGCCAGTGGCGCTACTATTTTGATTGCTGCCAATTTTCAATATTTCGTTTAAACACTTTTCAATTTTGTTGTCCGCATCCTTTTGACGCTTCGTCAATTCTAAATTGGCGGCATTTTGCGCTTTCGATATTTTGTATCCCGCAGCAATAGGAGTAACTACCCCGCTGCTAGAAGCAGTGCCAGCACCGCTACCACTACCGCTGTCTCCAACAGTGCTGCCAATATTTTGCATTGTTTGTTGCTGTCCTAGTTTTGCGTCGGCGGACGGTATATGAAATGAAGAGGTGAATTTCGACAGCTGAGGCAGGTGAGTAGCGCAGCAATTTGTTGTTGTTATACTATTTGTACTGATCGTGCTGTTACTCTTCTCCGATTTGCGATCAGATGATGCGGGGGGTGGGGTAGCGGTGTTAGCGGAAATTAAGCTACCATCCTGTGCAGTAACTGTGCCTGTCAATTTGATGGTATTACTCGGCGGCGCCATTTGTTTTTGTGAGCGTGCTTGCAACTGTTTAGTACCTTGCGGTTGTGGTTGTTGTCGTTTATCTTCCTGTTGAGCTTGTTGCTTTTTTAGTTCCTGCTGCTGTTGTTGTTTTTGTGCCTGTGACTGCTTTTGTCGTATCATCAACTCATCACTCAATGCTGATTTTGGTTTCTCGCTGGGAGCCACCAGCGAGGTGGTCATGGCAGGCGCGAGAGGCATGACGGCAGATACGGACGCTGGTGAAAACGTGGCAACGGCAGCTGCAAGTGTACTTTGGGATGATGCGTCACCACAGGCAGTACGCTGTAATTGCTGCTGGTGCTTATAAAACGGGCTATATTTAGCTTCAACACCATACACACTAGAGCTCGACGAACTCTTAAGCAAACCACCGAGCGGATTTGTGCCACTTTTTGCTGTCGCCGAATTAGTTATTATTTTAGTCGGTTCAATTTGCTTTGGAGGTGCAGCGTGGAACCCACTTGCTGATTGGGTTGGCAATTGCGTTAGAGGACGAGGTTGCAGATTTGCTTGGGGCGTGGACAACATAATTGCTGAGTTCGAGGTGCTGCGACTCAACGAGGGCAAATGTTTCATGTAACAAGGTATGTGTGTGCGACTCGTAGAGCGCGCCAGATTACTTGTTGCAGCACCAGTGAGTTGTTCTTGAATTGTGGGGACGCTTTTAAAATTCCCGAGTCCTGAGGGCACATGTGACATTGAAACACTTTTATTCAAGGGACTCATCGATGGTTGGTTCTGTTGCGACTGTGCCAATTGAACCACAAGCTGTTGAGTATTCACTTTCACCGGCACCCTGCTTACAAAGCTTGTAGGCGCCGTCGTGTTAGTTGGTGAATTCATTGGTGAATCATTGCACATCAATTTGTAGAGATCTTCTTTGGTCACCGCTTGCCTCACCTTCATATCCAAATGCGAGAGAGATGCATTCTTTTGAAGTTTATTTGGTTTCTTCTGCAGTTCTTTCTGTGCCGCTTCCGCCACAGTTGGATCGAATATTGCAAGCTTTTTTGCTGTTTGTGCATCGACTTTAAGTGGCGCGCCTGCAGCGCCAACGGAATTGACAGCTGGTGCGCAAATTTTTTCATAATTCCATATAGAACGCTTCGGGGTTTGACGCTTTTGCGACGAAGACAGATTTTCCGTCCAAAAATCGTTCAACAGCTGTTTATTTAATGAGAGATTCGAGCCGTTAACTGATGAGGTCTTTTGACTCAACTGTGGGTGCGCAGCAGTGGACAACCCAAACCCCGGTAAACCACTACCATATTGTGGTGTATTCGAATATGGCATGCTGTTACTAGAGATGCTGCGTTGCAGTTTGGGCGCTTCCTGCTGTCCGAACGAGGCAAAAATCGAAGGATATGCGAGGCGTGAGCGTGGCGCACCGGGAGCAACATTTGATTGTGTACTCTGCGTCGATGGAAGATGCTGGCCGAAATTTATTGACGACGACTTGGACAAGTTGCTGCCGGGCATATGAAGATTGCTTGCTTGCGGCTGATCCGTTTGTGAGGGTAATATGACGCTTTGGCGGTTAGTAGGATTAGTTGTAATTGCTGGCGGCTGCCGTCGCTTCAAGCGATCGTATAAATCTTCGCACTCCTGGAACTCCTTATGCAATTTCTTATCGAGCTCAGTATAGTCGGGTAGACTTTTCAAGTATTTATTCATCATTTCGATTTCTGCATCGTAAATATTGGCGTCCATTTTAACAGCTGCTGTCTGCTTTTCCAGCTCTTTTTGCTGTGCCACTAACTTGTCTAAATTGAACTCGGCTAGAGGCATTGTGCAACCAGCGTTCGCGGTAGATTCAGGTACATTCTGCGCCAACGCACTGTTACCAGCATTTAAGGGCAACGGCATAGCCGGACGATTATTGGGAGAACTTGCCGCACCGCCGGCGCCTGCCTTGGTTGCGCTTTGTCCACAATTAAAGCTTTTCATCATAAGCGGCGTCCCGACTGTGTTATCTTTCGGGCTCGCATTCAGTAGACGATATACATTTCCACTTGAATTATATTTGGGTGCGCGCATTGGTACAGGTGGTGGCGGTGGCGATGATGATGGCGACGATGTAGATGACGACAAGGAAAGTGAAGAAGCTGGACTTGAAGCTAAGGCGGCCAACATGCGTGGCGGTACTGCGGGTATTGATATTGGCGTTGTTATTGTACCGGTTGCGGTGTTATAGGCGAGGTGGTGATGTTTGCGCGCAGCCGGTGGTGTGGATTTTGGACTCGCAGGTAACAATGGGCGATTTTTGCGTCCAGCTAAAGGCGAACATACCGGCGAACTTTTACCATCCGTCTTACTAGAAGAGCGCACAGTTGCAAGTTGTGGCGATACCATATGGTATGGTGGTTGTTGCGTCGCCGCTTGCATCCCGGTTATGGGCGCCGATTTAGCCACAAACGTGGTAGTTTGGGCGGAATTCGTGGACATTGAAGTGTTCATCCTGTTTGGTGTAGCTTTGCCGACCAAAGTGGATGCGTTGTTTATGTTCACAGGCGTTTCGGATTTGGACGGCGTTATCACAGATTTATTAGTAGGCGGTGGTGGGTCATCGCTTTTATTTGATAGTGTTGTTGCTTTGTGTGTTGTTTTTGTTTTTCTATTAGCGTTTTGTTCGTGTAATTTATTAACATTTTCACTCATTTGTTTCGCGGCACGTTTAAGGACTAGTGGATTTTTTCAAGCTTCACTTTCTTGGGCGTATGTTCGAATGCAGTTTTTTTTTACAATGGCTGTCTAGCAGAATTTATTAGAATAAACGTGGAATAAACCAGGTGACGACTTTTTAAACTTAAAAAAAAATATATACTATATACCGACTTTATACTGACTTTCATTGCAATTTAATCCTTCGCATTCTATTTTTTTTGCGAAACTCTGAATTGAATGTATACAAGTGACGCTAAAGGGTTAAAATGTTTGACATTGTCCAAGCCAACCGTTGAGGTACGCCTTGTCACATTGTTTGTTTCAAAATTCGCTAGCTCAGCTTTAAATATATTGAATTTGCAGAGAATATAAGACAAGCCAGCAGAGGTTATTTTGATGGAGATTTTTTTATGCCTCACTTTTTGTATGTTTCACTTTAAAAATACCTGTATATCCTAGTGACACGAATATATAATTTTAAAATTTGAATTGGAAAAATTTGCTCACTAGATTGATTGTTTGGCTTCTTATTTTTATTTGTTTACAGGAAACTCTTTGCTAATCCAAAATAGTTTATGAAAATTGGTATTTTTGGGTAATTTGGTCCAACTTAAGGAATATGATAGGTGTGGATATATGTGATGTACAAAATTTTGTAAAACCTGGGCGAGTGTCATATTCTGCTATTTATGAAAGCTTTGTAATAAAATTGATGGTGTGGGACCTAATGTACGTCATCTTCCTAAACTAGCAAATTATATACATATTTTTATTTTTTTTTTTTAAGTATGAAAATAGAATTTATCAAACCTTCATTTATCGAATAGCGCAGTTTGTCGATTCGATTATTTGACTAATCGATTAGCCGGATAATCGATTGTAAACAACAGTTCAGTACCCCACACAAAGTAATCTTCAACTTAACCCTTGATATATTCATGGTCTAAGATGAAAACAAGTTATATAAAAAAAGATAACCATCTTTTCCTATTTTGGCTTTCCCACTCTGTGCGGCAGCCTTCCGTCTCTTGTAAAGAAACTCCAGGTCAAGCGGTTTACTAATTTCAAGTTTATACAACTCTCCGTACATGCAAGCACACACCTTTTCCAGTTATCCGATAAATATATATATATATATTTAAGTTCATTCTTCTTGCAACATAAAAAAACAAAAAACACAGCATTACATTGACCTTGAGACGTTCACGTACGTGGCACACAAGACACACTGCATTAACGACACAATTCAAAATGCCAACACATACTATTTAGTACTAGACCAACACCAACACTTAACGACCAACCAACCTTCAGATATTGCTCCGGTATTTTACCATTTTTCGGTATTATAAATTTCTTAATGATAATTATCTTATCGCCTTCAATCTTTTGTATTGTTATTGGTACACCAAGTTGTGGACGTTGATTTTGTGGTGGCCGTTGCGCGATCACTGGTTGTACGGGATGTTTTACACCAACCTGTGGACCGGTAAGAATACCACCAGGATTTGGTTTCGCGTTTACGGCAGCTGTGGTAGCTGACTTTTGTAGCCCCACTGTAGGTTTCGGTTTTGGTTTGGGCGCCGTTGTAGCTTGTTTACTTTCCTTTTTCTCACTGCGCACAATCGAGAAATGGTAGAGTGGTTTATCATCATCGAGTATACTTTTTTGTTGTACCGTCTTTTTCTCGACGCGACGCAACACTACGCCCAGCATTGGTGCATCATTCTTTTTAATGCCAATAGTGCTTTTTGGTGGTGATACTTTTTTAAGATTCACACCCAAGCTCACACCAACTGGTGGTGGAGTTTTGGTGCGATGCACCATTTTACCAGTTGGTATTTCATGTTTTACAGGATCTTCAATGTTATTGTGCGCCGCATTGGCATTCTTATCATCCAAATCTGTTTGCATGGGATTGGTATGCAACACTGGCTCGGGTGCAACAAGTGGTGAGGGTCCCGGAAATAATGCCGTCAAACTACTTCTACGACGTTCTAAATTTGGTGTGGATGCTGTTTTGGCAAGTGCGAAAATAGGTGCTGAGTTGGGTAGCGCTGGTGTAGACAATTCCTCCGCGTTTGCGCTAACGTCGCTACCACGCCTACTTGTATTTTTGCTGGCATTAACCGATGCCGATAATGCTGAACCACTACTACTTAAACTCGAACTGTGTAGACGATCTGGTGCCGGGCTGCGTCCACGATGTGTACGCGTTTGTATATTTGAAGTTGATATCGATGGCGTACCAGGTGTTATGGCTGGCGACACTGAGCGCTCTGGTTCGGTTTCGCGTGTAGCATTCCTATCATGTTGACGACGTTGCATACGCAGTAATTCAATAGAATCGGCTATCTTATGATTATGTTTTTGCGAGGTTTCTACATAGTCATCAGTGGACGAATTGGAAGTGGAGGCACTTTCACGCGTTTTCTTCTCCTCGTCGTCATAGTCAGCATCAGCGGCCACACCATGACCTTTCGCCAGATTATCAACTGAATGTAGTTCTAATTGCGGTTTCGGCGTATTTGTTTTATTGGCACCAATATTTACCGCCATATTATTATTGCTCACTGACTCGTCGAGTACATTCGGTAGCGAAGTTATGCGTTCGCGTGGTGCGGGTGCAAGTGGTAAGAGATGTGCAGCGCGCGTCGGTGATACACTGTTGCCGCCCTCGTTATCACCACCATATGGGCTACTGGACGCTGTGTTGTTTTTTGGTGTATGCGACTTAGTGATGACGCGTAGCTCGGGTGTTGTTGTTGTTGGTGGTGTCATTGGTTTATTGTTCACATTAAGGGTGTCACGAGGTGTCGCTTGGTCAATTGAGTTATGGCTACCAGTATTGAGCGTTATCGAACCCGCTGGTGATGACATAGCGACTGCTGGTGTTGCAGGTGCTGATACTGACACCGTTGACGGTTTCACTACAGCGGCAAGCGCAGTTTTGAGTTCAGCAGCTGCTGCAGCTCGTATTGCTGCCAATTCTGTGGCTGTCATTTGCTTTACGCTCAGACGTCGCTCAGCATCGACAAGATGAATACCAGTACCATTGTTGGTGTTGGTGTTGGTGTTGTTGTTGTTCGACGCATGCAGGTCGGGGCAACCGAGTGCGATTAATTCGCTAAATTCGTTGGACATTATCACTGAGTTGTAGTTGGGTTGGTCTGTTAACTAGCTACTGTTTTTGCCAAAGTAGTTCGGCTGCTATAGGCGCAGTGTTGTAATATTGGCGTTAAACACTGTGGATATTTTTATGATTGAGGCCGTGCAGTGTGGTTTTCACGTACGTTCAAGGTTAGCCGTTTTTGTGGTTATTTTTTATTTATATTTTTTTTCTTTGAAGATCACTTAAACTCTTAATTTGTAGATAAGTTTTTTTTTTACTAAACAAATTTCCAGTTTTAATTACAAATTAAATTTAGGAAAAAATTTTTGAAACTAAATCAATGCAGCTTTACCTCAGCAAATCTTGCTGCTTGCTACCGAGTGATTACTCAACACAAAATGGCGAATTTATTTTGTACGCCCTTACACGATTTTTTTGTCATTCCTACTCGTACTTAACGACGAGTACAACACAAACGATCTGTACGCCCAAAGAGCTTGTTAGTTATTGAGAAATGCGTTTCAAGTGCAAAGTGAAAATAGTCGAATTTGTTTAAATTGATTGAAATGTCGAAAAAGAAGGGAACAAAGTAGAATCGCTTTGAAGAATTCTGCTACCTGTTTAATTTATTTTGCAATTTGCGCTTCGCATTACTGTATTTATGGGAATATCTGAAATTGTTTTACGCACCTTTAAATGCAGCGGTGTACTATGCATGTAGAACAATAAATAAATGCAATTAGGTGCTGCATTTTTGGCAGAAAATCAATTAGCTTTGATTACGTATTTGAGTGCAGCTATGTATGAATGTTTTTCTTTGGGTGCTGGGTAACGGCGTAAGTAATCCTGCGTTGACGCCGTCGAACGTCATCGCTAACATTAAAATGAGCTAAAGCAATTCGTGCGCTCAACTGTATGTATAGAATACCCCCGGACGCCTTGTGAAGAGCTGATAAGAACCAATCCCTCTTACAGCAATTACCTGACCTAAAAGGTTCCACTGGTCATACCAAATCGCTACCACGACAGTCGGGCAGTATCGCAAGGGAGTACCAGAGCGTACCGGATTCATATCCGGCCAAGGACTGTCAATTCGACAGCACTCCCCAAAACCTTCGGGGAGTGTTTTTGTAGTTATAACAACAACACCAACAACAGCAATTACCTCTAATACGCCATTTTGATACCCAAGCTAGTGAATATTATTAGAAATGTAAACACTGGTATGTCCCTGCCATTAATCTTGAGAGTGATCAAACGCTTCTACCTAGAGCAGTGCTGCGAGATACTGTCACTGATAAGAACAAAGTGTGCAAGGAACTCATTCACGTCCGAGTTAGCAAGTGCCCAGACATCTTATCGGTCATCTCACTTCCCTGTATAGTACGATACTCCCGCACCTATATCAGAGAAACAATATGTCGTCTGGCTATAAGTGAAGTTTGCTATACTCTTATCGGTGATTTTACACACAGTAATGTCGTAGATGCCTACTGCGACATGTCAGGGTGTATTTCAAATATCCCCGCTCCTAGTCAATAGGCTCTTTTAGATCCGAAACTGAAATGTCGGATTTCTGAGTGAGTACAGCGTAGCAAATATCTATATTTTTAACGGTAATAGTTACACTATCGAAATCCTTAACCTGTCCTCAAGTTCCAAAAAAACAAAAAACCAATCGCTTAAACTTGTTTGGCACATCATCGCTATGAATGAGCACAATTGTGCAACGCCTTACTGCACTACACAGCCCATATTTTTTAGATGCGCTTTCTACGAGACTGCAGTACACAGACCGTAACAATTTGTGAGAATTATTTGCCTTGTTGGCGCCTTTTTTCTCGCCTCTTTGAAAGATCAAATAAACAAACCTAATTTATGTACAGGGATTTTGCTGTTTTTTGCCAACGTTTTGTCATCAATCAGAGATTGCGCATCGAATGCGGTGATGGTAAAATAAGAACCTAAGCATAGACAATTTTATAGAACTAATTGAAAGAGGAAGACTATAAAACTAATTAATATATTGTTATGTTAGAGAATCAAATAATCACTGTGAGTGAAAGAAACAGCAATATTTAAAATGAATGAACTAAACATTTCCAGTACATGTTTCTGGCAAATCTGTCAAACGAAGTCCCTCTCCGCATAGCGGGTTATGCGGTGGGTTTTGGACCCGCCACGTGATGACGACCACAGCAAACGTTTTACGGCTTATGAATGTTGAACGTCCGATTCCTTAATGGAAATGGTGCCAAGGCCGGTTGATGTCCTCGTGAACGTAAAAGCTGACATCACCGCCATCAAAGAGATGCGATGGACGGGGCAAGGTAACAAGACCATTACACTTTGCGACATTTACTGGAGTGGCCAGCAAATCATTGCAACTTCAGTGTCGGATTTGTGGTGGGAGAGAGACTTTGTAAACAAGTACTGTCGTTCACACCTGTGGACGAGCGGCTCGCCGTGATTCGTAGCGTCAACATTTTTCAAAATATCATTCATCTGCGCCCACGCACCGTCGGAGGATAAGGACGATGTGGTAAAAGACGCATTTTACGAGCGCTTAGAAAACACATTTGGGCGCTGCCCCCGACTTTATATCAAAGTCTTGCTAGGCGACTTTAACGCCAAGGTGAGCAAAGAAGGAAGTGTTTGGATGCACAGTCGGGCAATTCAGTCTTCACCATGAGACTTCGTCAAATAATTACAGGCTGATCGACTTTGCTAGTGCCCGAAAGATGGTCATATCCAGCACTAGGTTTATGCACAAGAAGATCCATTAGGCTTCATGGCTGTCCCTTGATCCAAAAACACACAACCAGATCGACCACGTTGTGATAGACGGACGGCATGCTTCCAGCGTTTTAGATGTACGTACGATCCGAGGTTTTAACATCGATTTCGATCGCTACCTTGTCGCAGCCAAGATTCGTGTCCGTAAGGAAAAAAGGAAGTTGGACGTCGAGAAACTACAATGGCAACGAACAGCCAATGATTTCGCAACTCGGCTTTCACACCTGCTCTTTGAGAGCACAACTGAACATATTGGGATATGCGAAAAGTGGGTGCATATCTCTGGAGCGCCCCGTACCGCTGCTGACGAAGTAATTCGAAGTAATTGGATGCCGGCGGACTCAGAAAAACACCTGGTACAACGAAGAATGCAGCGCTGCAAAGGAAATAAAGGTTGCTGCCTATAAGGCTACGTTGAGCAAAAATTGCAACGAGAGTAGTTTGCGAACGCTACCGAAACTTGAAGAAGTAAGCGAGACGCCTTTTCTCAAAGAAAAAAAGAGAGGCAGAAAGGCGTGAGTGCGAAGAGTGGGTTTGGAGGTGAACGAGGACAAAACGAAGTAACTTCTGTCATAAATTTGAACTAATACTGGACTTCGTTTCCCTGGGAGCCCCCATTAACACCAACAATAATGCAGGTTAGAAATCCCTTGAAGAATTAGCCTTCGAGAGAAAGCTCCTCTACGTCATACCGACAGATTTAATGATGAGTTGTATGAGCTCCAGACATCGACATTGTCCAACGAATTAAAACCTAGCGCATACGCTGGATTGGCGATGTAATGCGAATGGAAGATGCTCCGGCCCGGAAGGTATTCTTGTCGGAACCCACCTATGAAAGCAAAGGAAGAGGGAGGCCCCCACTATGTTTCTGGCATAAGTGGAACGATGTAGTTTTATAAAAATAGTTAATATAAAAATATAAAAGAAATAATAGAATAATAGAAAATATATAGATAAATAAAATGTTAAAAAATCAATAAACCAAAAGGAAAAAAAAGAAAATAAGAAAACAAAAAAAGGAAATAAAAAAAATATGCAAAATAAAATAACGAAGAAATAAAAAACTGAGAATACAATAGAATATAGATACTGTTCTTTTCTTTCACTTTCAATGACATTCGATTAGATGCCATTTCAGTTCAATAAAGCGAGTATTTGTAGCGACCTTGATCTTACACCACGAAAAAATAGAAATTCGAATCAATAGAAAAATGAAAATCGAGAGCAGCATCGTAAGTTTAGTCCACTAAAAAGAAATGCTGAGTGATAATCCGTTTTTTTTCTTCTTTTTTTGTTGTAACTCACAACTTTATTATAGTAAACTTACGATACTATCATCCAACTTTGACTCTGAGCGGATAACATACACTACCAATAAAATTTGTTATTAATGGACCTTCATCTCCATTACCATTCAGAATTGTATTAAGTACAGATTTGCCTACATTAGAATTATTAACCGTAGAAAGATAACCTTCGCTCACTCCCTATAAAACCTTATCATTCGTCGATTCGACAAACGTTTTTTAAAATACTTATTTCAAATATAGTTATTAATTTTTGATTCGATTTATTGTACGCATATGTGTACCAGTTTTTAATCCTCGAAATAAAATATTTTTTTTAATAATTTTGAACAATTCAGATATATTTTTTTTAAGTCTTTTAGAAAGGCAGTCTTAAAAAGAGACAGAAAATTTTCAATAGCGTATTCGTCGAATCGACGAAGGTTACGTTTCTAGGGTTAAAAACTCACACACATTCCCATTCAAAGCCGTTTTAAGTGATTTCAGAGTATTAAAATCAGTGAAACATGTGTTTTAATGCAAAAAACTCTACAATAAACATACTAAATCTGAGTGGTTATGGAGATGAAGCTCCATTAAAAATAAAATTTTGTGCTAATAAGAGTGAATCCCCGCAATCACAATCAACGTTGAATAATAATCGCACGGTTGATTCCCTAAACCAAAATTCTGAGAGATACTGACGTTCCATTCCTATCACTATACCAACAGTAAACCTTGAGTTTACAGCATTCAATGTTTAATGCAGTCTGCCCATGTCTGATATTTAGTACGAGATATTAGTTTTTCAGGGGTGCGAAAAAGATTACACGGGCCGACAAGAAATTTGACCATAAACCAGACCATAGTTTCCTAAAGGTTTTCGATGCGCTGAATTCAAATCTGGACGCAGAGTTCTTAGCGAAAAAAAAAGAAGATATTTGAGCAAACTCAACGCCATTCGTAAGAGAAAGACTTCTTCTTTAAGATGCTATGTGTGCTTTTTAAAAAAAAAAATCTGGCGTTTATATATAACCTCAAAAATAGGCATTAACGGACAAGCAGGCTAGTACCGGCGATATCGGGCTTCGGTTCCGCGAGCTAGGAACGTTCTATAGATTCTGCTTTCAGTTTCGACTTTGTGGAAACGGCGTAATAACAGAGGTCGAACAGTAAAAAGGGCCTCTATTAAAGGGCAGCAAAGCCTCTGTTAAAGGGTAGATAAAGCTTTTCATTGGGACGTTTTGTCAGTTATATGGCCAATCTATTTTCACACAAATAAGTTTTAGAGCTCCCATTATGTATTATATGATGTTATGGGACTTAACATTTAAATAACTAAGTCTGCGGCAAAAAAGTAATTGAAATCTGAGCAGACCTGTTAAATTTGATTAGTACTTAGTAACCAATTAATTAGACGGCTTTTAATTGTTTTTCAAGAAAAGGCAAAAAAAAATTTAAAAAAAAAAAAGTTATCAAAAAAACTTTTTCTGATTATTTTTAGTATTTTATAGTTTTTTTAATATAATTTTTTTTTTTGATAATTTTTTTAATTAATTGGAAAATAATCATTAAAAATTAAAAGTAATTGGTAATCAATCATTAAACGGATTCTCAAGAAAATAATTAACCAAACCGATCATCATTATTTAACAGCTCTGAATCTGAGGAACTAGGTCCATTTCCTTTGAGTACTTTTCTAAGCGAAAAAAATATTTAAATTATGAATATAAAATTCGAAGAATGGTAAGTTTGTTAAACTATCATGAATAATTAAATTAATTGGATATAATTAATCAATATGTGTTTAATCGTGAAATTATTTGTTTTGATTACCAATCGCAAATTAATTAATTAAAAGCACATCCCCAGTGTAGACATTATTATAATACCTCGATGTTTTTTCTGACTTTTTCGTGGTGTTTCGATGCATTATTCAATAAATTAACTGTTTTCAAGGTATCTAAACTTTTCGAAATTAAGGCAGAAACATAAAAAAACCAGTTTCAAAGGCAAATGGCAGCAGTCCTACCTATGTATATCCGCTGCTTTCCGCCATACTTCTTAGCTTTCATATAAAATAAATATATGCCTAAAAACCTTTAACGCATTTCTCAATTATCGCATGCTCCACTTCGTTATCGTTTTTTTTTCTTTTTTTTAAATTCTTCATTGCAATTTCTCACAGAATTTCGGAAAGCGGGAAGAGATTGTATACTGGAGCATGTACGGTAGTAAAAAGTTGGAATCATAAATCAAATTGTAGGCATGGCCGCTCGAACACACCACAACTTTTCATTAAAAAAAAAAGACCGGAAATGAATTCACATCACAAGTCATTTTGAATGCGACAATAATGTTTTCAGTTGCATTTACTAAACTTGGTTTATTGCGATTTAGCTTGGAGCATTTCTAGCGCCATGTGGAAGCTTTATGCTTCCTTTTCATCACAAAAATATATCGCAACTAAGTTTTATTGTATTTAAAAACGCACCAAAAATAAACTTTAGAAGTTCGTCACTGTCTGGTTTTCTGCTTGGGATGCTGCTTCCTGTTCTCGCGCATTCACTATTTACATCATACGACGAAACGTGGAGCAAAACGCAAAACATAAAAATGTATATATAAATATCGGAGGTGCACGTACTTGTATTTGAAAAGATACTTAAGTTTTTTCTTTTGCTTTTCTTCGCTTATTTTCGAGTTTGTTAGCGCATTTACTTAAAATAGATAAAGTCTAAAAATAATTTCAACAACAAAAACAACTAAAGTGTAAGCAATGGCAAACAAGGCAATAAGCACTCAATTGAGTTGCGGTCGTGCTACCGTTGATGTAGTATGCGCCTTTGAAGCTGACTTTTTGTGTTGTGCCGGTGTTGCCACATCGTTGGATCAGCAATCAACAATCGCATTGATTTGTGCGCACGACAAAAGCACCACAAGTACCAACAATAACAATGCTACACGTGTCTAAATTGCCGCACTGCGTAAAAATGTATGTTGGACGGCGTTGGTGGTGGCAATGGTGGGCGACTAAGTCATACACACACACCAACACATCAATAGACAGGGCACAAAGTACAAAGAACGATCTTGAGAAAAAGTGAAGCCAAAGCCAAAGTAATGGCACATACAGTGACTCACATCTAAAATGGAACAACACTTTTTCTAAAGGTTATCAAAACCTGAATTTTGATGCTCGCTCGATTAGAATTTGGTTGTCCACGCAAGTAACGCTAGGACTACTGCTGTAACCATTATTAGAACTTTACAAAACTAAAAACTTTATAATTGAAAACGTTTTTTTTTTTTTTTAATCATCAAAGTAATTTCAAAAGTTATAAAATTTATAGATCATCAAAGTTTGCAAACATTTATCTATAGTCCAGAGTGGACATTTTTATTAATTTTGAAATTTTCATATAAAGGCTATAAATTGTGATTCAAATTTTTATAAATTACAAAATTTGAATAAAATTTTTTTTTAAATAAATTTTTTTTATAAATTTTTTTAAATAAATTTTTTTTATTTGAATTTTCATTTGAAATGGCTGCGGGTTACTCTGTATTGCGATGCGAAAGAAATTTATCTCGTATTTGAAAAAAAAATGTAACCAATTTGACAGTTTCCGAATCAAATTTGCCTTCGCAAAACTCACCCCCCCCCATTACAAACAAAAATTCAAATATATATATATAAAAAATTTATTCAAAATTTATTTTAAAAAATATATTTAAAAATTTGAATAAGTAATATTTTTTAATAACTTATTTTATAAAAACTTAATTCCCAATTTATAGAATTTTTATGAAAATTTCAAAATTAATAAAAATATCAAATTTTAAAAATATTTAACAGAGTTTGAAATTAAAAAAAAAACATTAAGAATGATTAGCATATAATCATCAGTGGTTTGAAAACTATAATAAATAAAACTTCTTATTTTTGCTGTTGCATATTATGGAAATCAAGCTACTACAACACAATTAAAAAAATATTATTTGTTCCATCGTACCTATAAGCAACTGTATATGAACATATGTGCATATACAGAAAATGCGAAAAATCGGAAATACACAAATTTATTTGCAGTAATGAAAAAGAAAATAAGAAAAATCGATTTCATACGAAACGAAAAGGCAGCACAAAACGTGCGAAGAGCAATTGACGAGCCAGGAATATTTATCGTCAGCTATAGTGTGGGCGGGGAAAGTAAAAGAGAAACAGGCGAGCAATTAGAAGTGCCGCATGTTCTATTTTTTGTTGTTGTCGAGCAAAAAAAAATAAAAAGCCCAAACGAAAAAAAGGTGAAAATCACAAAGAAAACGATCACTTGTGCGACAAGGCAAAAATTAACTTCGACGCGAGGAACATGAATTCAGCTTGTTTGTCGAAAGAAATTTTGAAAAACGATTTCAATTTATTTGAAAAAAATACATATGTAGTCTTTTTTTTCTTTGGTTTTGCTCCTACGTTTCGCGCAAAAAATACACGGCTGTCAAACACTTTTAGCATTTTTTTCTCACATAAAATACTATATAACTACACTACACAGTCTTTATTTGCTTTAATATTATTTTTTTTTTTGCAAGGTTATGTCACCGTTTTTTCGATAAATTTGTTTATTTTGATTTGCTGTTTTTAAAGTTTCAAAGGGACTAGCTGGTACTAGGTTCTATATCTTCTGTACTTAATTTTACAGCGTTTCTACAATTTTTATGCAGTGTTTCAATAGTATTCGAAAAAGTAGTGTAATTTAATTTTAAAAATGCTTTTCAAACATATACACATGCGTCTAACGTCGCCATACCGTCGGCACTATTATAAACACTGCGGTACCGTAGTATCAAAATTAAAAAAAAAAATACACTAAAAATAAAAACAATGAGATTTTTCAAATAAATTTTCTTTCTCGTAACGCGCGCACACAACCGTCTAATGAAGATTTTGATCTTCTTCTGATTTAGTTTTTCGAACTTGAAACGAGCACAGGCAACATACAGCAGCCGAACAATATACAACATCTGTTTGGATTTCAGAACTTAAAAAAAAATACATAACCGCACATGCAAAGTCCCACAAAAATGCTCACCTCACTATCGTCACATGTATTAAGGAAAGCGAAGAAAACTCGCAACACGTATGCACTACAATTAAAAACCTGAGAAAATATCAAAATAAAACTTTACCCTCACACCTTCGGAAAAATGCTTCGTGTTTCGAAATTGATATTTTTTTGAAAAAGCGCGCGCAGTGTTGAAAGTAACCAAAGATCCGCGAAACAGGCAAATTCGAACATATGTAGTAGTTATGTACCGAATATTCGTATCCGCAATAACAAAACGGCGGAACTTTATGAAAAGCGAATTTTATGCAAAAGTAGTAGTAAAATTGTGAACCAGTCTAGAAAGAAGATAAATCTTAGAGGTACACAGCTACAATGGCGTTCTTTACCGGAAGTAGAGGATATCGATAATCACTCATCCACAACAAGAAGCACTCCTTAACCATATAAACCGGTTGAGAATAGTCAATATGAAGCTAGCTTAGAACTGTCCGAACGGGAAAAGGTTGAGAACGAGTTGCTATGTAATGCACTGGACGACAATTGTCACCGCCAATGACATCGCCATGTAAAAGTTGACAGTCGAAAAATTGCTTGGGTATTGAGCTAGAGAACAAGTAATGTAGTCAAATGGGCAAGGGAAGAACCGCTTTTCATTACTCTTACTATAAAAATTCACCGTTCATGAGTCGAAATCCTTCAATTTCGGATATGTAAGAAATATTCGGTAAAAGCTTGGCTCTTTTTCTTGGCTGAACCCAGAACTGAGCGTGGCAAAAATTGGAAAAACTGCCAATATATGCCTTTTTCATATCTACTTCCTATTCGCGTGCGCGAATGTAAGCTTCCAGCGAAGGTCTGAAGTTACACAATTGTAACCTCACTAGTTAGCAACAAAAGTTTCATTATGACGCCAGTTTTGAATTGATTTTCAGAGAAAATAGAAATGGCAAGCAAGTTTGAAAATAGTGCGCATGTTAGCTCAAATTTTAATTGAGAGCACACGCAAATTACGCTCTCTTTGTTATGCGTAAATAAACTAACAAAATGAACTATCGTGCAGAGTATATTTTTATTAAGAAATAAAAAGCGATTTATGACGTACCCTTGACCTCTTAACTTATTTGCGACCGCGAAGTTTAAGAAGCCTTATACTTTTTTCCAAGAGCAACTAGAGAGGATATTGCCCTAAGGGGAAGAAAAAGATAATATAAAAACTGACTTAATTGAGAAAACATGTTGGCAAAAAAATATTAATAAATATTCATTTTCACAATTAATCAATTAAGCAACAGTCATTTGTGTTTATAAGTAAATTTAATCAATTAATCAGGTCATTACAATTTCGACTAATGAGCAGATGATGTACTATTTGGGCTTTTGTTATTCAGTTAATTCACTTTCTATAACCGCCATATAAAATTAATCAATTGATTTGTAAAATATGCGGATTAATCACCGGCTAACGAATCATTCACTAAAACTTAATTTAATTCGCTCTAGCTTTTTATAAATACTTTGCGTGCAAGCGAAATGGTTTGGATGAATTACAATCAGACCTGTTAAATAATGATTACTAATGCTAACAACCACCGGTTTGATTAATTATTTTCTTGGGAATCCATTTGATGATTGATTACCATTACTTTCCAATTAAGTAAAAAAAGAATCAAAGAAAATTGTGATAAAAAAAATAGAATAAAAAAAAAACGAAAATATAATCAAAACAAAAGAAAATATAATCAAAAAAAAAAAGAAAATATAATAAAAAAAAAAAATTAAAATGTAATAAAAAAAAATAAAAATATAATAAAAAAAAAGAAAATAAATAAAAAAAAAGAAAATAAATAAAAAAAAAGAAAATAAAAAAAAAAGAAAATATAATCAAAAAAGAAAGAAAATATAATAAAAAAAATAAAAAATATAATCAAAAAAAAAAAAGAAAATTAAAAAAAAAGAAAAATAAATAAAAAAAAAGAAAATCAAAGAAAAAAGAAAATATAATCAAAAAAGAAAGAAAATATAATCAAAAAAAAAGAAAATATAATCAAAAAAAAGAAAATATAATCAAAAAAAACAAGAAAATATAATCAAAAAAAAGAAAATATAATCAAAAAAAAAAGAAAATATAATCAAAAAAAAAGAAAATATAATCAAAAAAAAGAAGAAAATATAATAAAAAAAAAGAAAATTTAATAAAAAAAAAAATAAAACTATAATCAAAAAAAAGAAAATAAATAAAAAAAAGAAAATATAATCAAAAAAGAAAGGAAATATAATCGAAAAAATAAAAATATAATCAAAAAAAAGAAAATAAAAAAAAATATCTTATAAAAAAATTTAATAAAAAAAAATAAATATAATATAAAAAAAATATAATCAAAAAAAAATATAATAAAAAACGAAAATAAAAAAAAAAATTATAATAAAAAAAATATAAAAAAAAAAAATGTAATCAAAAAAAAAAAGAAAATATAATCAAAAAAATATATATAATCAAAAAAAATATATAAAAAAACTAAAATAATCAAAACAATTTTTTTTTTTAATTATTTTAGATTTTTTTTTTCTAATCGTAATCAATTAATAATTGCCTTTCTTGAAAAACAATTAAAATAATCACTATCAATTTCAAAAAACACTAATTTATTTCTAATTACTAATCAAATTTAACGGGTCTGATTACAATAAAGCAAATAGTTTGTGATAAATACTCACGACCGACAAAATAATTAATAAGTGATCAGTTTAACAAAGAAGCAGATTCTTTTTATTACTAGTTTTGAGTAACTATTCCTTCTTCGCTAACACTGTTTATTTAGGTAAATTAGTCAGTATTCAAATCTATCTACTGAGACTAGTCAATTGGGCAGCTGCGCTTGCAATCAGAGTAAGTGGGTTCGATTCTCCACAAGATCCTCTGAAATAGCAAAAAAAAACTATACGAATTAGTCAGACGAAAAATCGTGGCTGTTTTCGAAATAGTACTATAACTATAGCCTGTATATGTTTGTTGCTTTCAATTTTTCCTCTAATCAAAAATAATAATAATTAACTAAGAATTATTATCAACTGGTATTGAGCTCGTTAAACTTACAAAAATATGTAAAATAAGTTAGTCTACTAGAAAGACTTGAAGCAGCATCTAATCGAAATTTAAGTGCTTATTAAGGTCCTATTCTGATTTAGAAATGAGAAAAAACAATTTTTGTGGCATATTTCAAAGATTAGTACATTGTATTGCGATGTGGATGAAATTTTTTTGTATGTGATTTGACCGCTTTCGCATCGCATTTCCTTCAGCATGGTGACACAGAGTAACCACCCAGGTTCTTAAACGGATTTTGCATAATTCGAAATAATTTCCGAGATAAAGCGGATTTTGTGATGCGGCATTTGAATACTGCTTTTGTATTGATTGTAAAAAAAAAAATATTTCTATGTCTACGAGATTTTCCAGTTAATTAATTCATCATTAGTATAAAGGTACCAGTCTCTTCGTCGAATTGGTTTTAAGCGAACACGGTTTTCGTCGTTCTGTAATATTTAGCGTCAACCTTCCTGCTGATCTGTCTGATCTCAGTTCGAAATCTTAAAACATTAAACATCCATATTGTTTCAAATTATGCGGATTGCTTTTGGGAAACAAAACAAATTAGTAAACAAACACAAGAAAACCTTCATCATCTCGCTAATAGCGAGCAAAATCGCGTCTTAAAATTAAATATTACGAGTGTTATATTACGAGTTCGTAACTAATTGAATGATTTGCTCTGGTTTTATGAAAATCTAATTAAAATTAACCTTGTAAACATAATTTACTATTGATTGTTAGTATTTTGTGTTCAGCTTTTGTTATTAATCGCGTATAATATAGGATGTCTTTTTTTAGTTTTGTGATTTGATTTCATCGTACGCATAGACATCATATTCCGGAAAGAAGGAGTCGCGGGAGGGGTAATAACCACGCGATCGCTAGTGGCCGCTGGACGAGCGAGTGAAGTGCCCGCGCGTTTTGTTTATTTTGTGACCAAAAAGTAAAACCGTCGCTTATCGCAATTTTTCATCTGTATTAGTCAATTGTGGTCTGTTTTCAATCAGGTAAGTGTTAATCTTCCAGATAATTATTGCACTTTTGATATGTAGAGAGGTTCTGGGTATAATTCTAACGATTTTTTTATAACCTCGCTTTTGTTTTAAAATTCCAGGTTGGGGTTAGTTGAGCTATATTTGCTTGCAGGGAATGGGCACATACAAAATGTGTTCCAGGTGTTGGTCTTACTTTCATTTGTGTCAATTGCAACAGTGACAACGACCATTAAGTTGCTACGATCTTATTAATATATTTTTTTAAGATATTTAAGTCTGATTTTACAGAAAGACTGAATTGAATCCTTAAGTTGTCTTAAGATACGTCGATGTTTTGTTTATTCTATTTTCTGCTAATTATCCAAAGACAATTACTTCAAGTTTTGTTGTTCTGTCACGAAAAGACTATAAATAAAGAGATAATTGTCAAACACATATTTTACTTCATCTCTAGTCAACATTGAACCCATGGTTTGGTTAGACATTCTTAGTGCTCAACTTGCCCCATACCCTTGCTCAACTTACATCACCAATGGGCTACATTGAGCGTACTTTACTTTTGCATTTAAACAGCTGTAGCTCCTAAATTGGACTTGTTACAAAAAAATTACTATGGACACTTTCACTAAGGGATAAATTACTAATCCATCAAGCCGCATAACAAATCATTAATACTTATCATTGAGGAGCTATATCCGCTCAAGTGAAAAATTGCTCAACAATCCCCGCCCTACCCTAATATAGTTTTTTTTTTCAAAAAACGCAGTACATCATTTCAGGTTATGCAATTAAATTATGATTTATCTCCAAAGCCTGGCCTCTGAACATATTTTGACTTGAGATGCAACTTCACCACATCAATATGATTTTATACAAAAATGCTACAACAGACATTTTTTTTGGCTGAACTAATATATTTTATTTTGTCACTAGTGATTTTGTGTCACATTCTAAAATGCCCCAGTTGTTCCAGACAAAGTTCGAATAAACAAAGCGCACTAATTGCAAGTGTTTTGGAATGAACTGATATAGTTTTTTCTTTACTTTTCCTTTCAACAGATTCTTGTCGCTTCTGCTAAAACTACATTGCCTCTAAAAGAGCACCCGCTACATGTTTGATACAGTTTTTAGTGTTATTTTTTTAGTTTCTTTTATACACACAAAAACTAACAACTAATTTTAGTCACACCAAATCATGCCACGTATTATTCACTCTTCTAATTACATCTAGCATTCCTTCTTACAAGATTTATTATCTTTATATACTTTTACAACTTACAATAAAATATAAAAAGTACTGATTAGCAATCCAGTCGCCCAAAAATTTATCAAACAATATGTCACATTCAATAACTAAATCCAAATTATTTCGGCAACGCCGATTGATTACTCTGCGTGAGGAATATGTGCAGTAAGTGTTTTCAAACAATGGCGATCTACGTTTGCACACATAGCGCTGATTTTGCACAGCGTCTCGATTTAATCGTCGATATAAAAGAATTTTGAAAAATTTATGATGTAAATGGCTACGTAATAAAAGTAAAAAAAAGGTCTGATAGTAGCGGTGCTGAAGGAGCGCTATCGACGACGTAAGCAACACGACTACTTACTTGTCTTTTTATAGCAAAGTGCATTGAAATCAATTAATTTGAGATAGCAATTGTTGCGAAATTACGAAAGCAAGAAAAAAGGCTACAATAACCTGAACAAGAACATTACATGTAAACTTAGTGAAAAATGCAATTGAATTGTAAACAAGTAAACGAGTTGATCTAAAACAAGTAAGGATCTCTAAGTTTGGGTGGAACCGAACATTATATACTTGGTAGTTGTCTGTTATGGCATCCCAATTAACGCAGGTCTATTTTAATACTTTTCAGTTCGTATTATAAAGCCAGATGATTATTTTCAATAAAAACACTTATTTTATGAGTTCTGAGTGATAAATTAATTAATTTGTATATAAATAGCTTCCCTACCAACCACTGCTAATCACATTATTTCAAAATACCAATGCATGCACATTTTATGTTTAAAAAAATTGCGTTCAAATAGACAGGCGACTCAGCTCATCGTCCTGATTATTTCAGTATACTTATTGATGGGCCCATATCTTCTTCTTCTCATACCTAAAAACATTTCATGTTCTTTAAAGGTATGAAAATCAAAAAAAATATAACTTTCCTATTACAGTGGGTCATTAACTACTTGCCCGAATATTTTGCTTATGTGTTATCTGATTTAAATAATAATTAGCAGTATACTACATACTATTGAGAAGCAGCTGACAAATTTACTTTGAAATATCTAATTGAAATTACAAGCAATTGCCTGTGAAAAAAGCAGAACTTTTTCTCCACATAATTTTTTTTGCGATCGAGTTTTGCTTAAAAATCTTGTTATGTGTGCAAGATCTTATTGATATACTTTGCATAAGAAATATCGCGTTTTAGATTTTACAAGCAAATTTTTTAGAACTATGGTAAAAACTGGGCGTGGCTCTTAACCGATTTCGCTCATTTTTTTCAATAAATAACTGTTTATTTTATGTTTTCAAGATTTTCGCCAAATAAATTTTTGCCGGAGTTATGGCATAAAAAGTTTTGTGGAATAATCCACTATAAAAAAAGGGGCGGGCCATGCCCATTTTCGAAAACGTATATTTTTCGAACTTCTTCGTTCACGGACACTTTGAAAGTGAAATATAAATTATGTAAAGCTATTTTACCCAAAGTTATTGTCTATTAAATATATCCATCATCCTTTTCAAAATCTTTAAGTGGGCGTGGACCTTAACTGATTTTTCCCATTTTTCCCCCGGAACATTCCTTGTATTCATGGAAATCTATGTGCCGGATTTGGTTTCGATATCTTGAACGGCTTTTGATTTATGATTAATAATCTTTCTAAATTCGACTTAATCAAAAGTGGGCGCTGCCACACCCATTTTCAAAAATTTCTCCAATTTTTATCCTTATACGAGGTGTGTTCAAAAAGTATCGCGAATT
Organism: Merzomyia westermanni; assembly: GCA_949987695.1. NCBI lineage: Eukaryota > Metazoa > Arthropoda > Insecta > Diptera > Tephritidae > Merzomyia > Merzomyia westermanni. The sequence goes on from OX465288.1 coordinate 137,125,827, forward strand.
TTGAATTTTCGCTGGTTACGTATATTCGAATTTCGAATTTTTTGTGGCGTTATGTTGGTACTCATGTCTCTCACTTATGCCGACAAGCTCGGCCATTTTGAATGTTCAGTTAATTGTTGACAGCTGCTTTGCTTGCACGTGTTTTGGATCGTCTTCGATTTTTAAGCGAAATTCGTACCAAAATTGCTCAATTGTGACCAAAAACAGCATCGCATGAACATTGCTAATGAGATGTTAAACTCTGTCCGCGACGACCCAAATTTGCTCCAGAGGGTCATAACTGGTGACGAATCGTGGGCTTATGGCTATGACGTGGAAACCAAAGCTCAATCATCTCAATGGAAGCTGCCGCACGAACCAAGACCGAAAAAAGCGCGCCAAGTTCGGTCGAATGTGAAAGTTTTCTTCGATTGCAGGGGCGTGGTGCATCATGAGTTCTTGCCACAGGAAAGAACGGTCAATAAGGAATATTACCTGCAAGTTATGCGCAATTTGCGCGAAGCAATCCGCCAGAAACGCCCGGATTTGTGGAAAAACAAAAATTGGCTCTTGCACCACGATAACGCCCCTGCTCACGCATCGTTGCTTGTGCGCGACTTTTTGGCCAAAAACAACACACTTATGATGCCGCAGCCACCGTATTCCCCAGATCTGGCCCCCTGTGTCTTTTTCTTGTTCCCTAAACTGAAGAGGCCCATGAAAGGACGACGTTACGCTTCTCTTGACGAGATAAAGACGGCGTCGAAGGAGGAGCTGAACAAGATACAAAAAAATGATTTTTTGAAGTGGTTCGAAGATTGGAAAAACCGTTGGCACAAGTGTATAATATCTCATGGGGATTACTTTGAAGGGGGCAAAATAGATATTCATGAATAAATAAATAATTTTTGAAAAAACACAAAATTCGCGATACTTTTTGAACACACCTCGTATGTGTATTATATACTGATTAGTCGCTGTTGTATTTTCGAAAATATTCTATATATAAAAAGTCATCCGATTTCGCCCCATTTTAAATAGCCTGCAATTTCTTTAAGATATCTCAAAATTTACTCAAGTTATCGTGTTCACAGACGGACCATACTACCGTTAGGCGAATGAAGTTAATATACCTTGTGTGCTTAGCGCTACTAGATATAAAAAAAATATACTGTTCCATTATGACATTGACGGACTGTAATGCTAAAACACAATTTGCAACAAATTAAAAAAATTGTGATAAAAAAGCATAATTACTAATAATAAAAAAAATAAGCAATTATGATTTTAATGTAATTTTATAATTGACAAACCGAGTGCAAAGTTTAGTTATCCACATCAATATATCAATGATCAGTGGAGGTTATATTTTTAAATTACACTATTATTCATGCCGGCAACGTATAGACAAGCGTTAGACATACGAATAGTTTGTTTTTGTTGCAACAAATGATAAACATCAGGTGCTAATTTTTTGTATTGCTTTTCGCCATAAAACAAATGCTTACAAGCCAATAGTGATCGTGATACATGAAATACTCATCCACAATCCAGTCACAGGTGTATAGTAGTGTGAATGGCATTGCACACTTTGCCACCAAATCGTGCACACGTTCAAACTTCCTGGGTATTGCGGCTGGCAACTCACGCCTTTTCATATAACATGGCACATTATTATTGGTCTCAATGAAGTTTTGCGCCACCATTTGTGACTTTTCCAAATAACGTTTGAAGAATAACATACTCATCAGCGCAGGTAAATAAATGTACTTGTTTTAATTGTTCAAATGCAAAATTTATACTAAAAAGCAGCTGACAATTATGTAGTGAACAAATGCAATTCGTGCAAAGACACTAACAAACATATTGCAACGCGTTACGTGGTCAAGTGCGGGATATTTTCTGGCAGAATATGTATGATTGTATGGATGCAGTTGTGGCAAGTCATATACCAGTCAGCATTGTGAAGATTAAAGTAATGAAAAATGGTTAAAACACAGAGCCAAAGTAGTTATATTTGTCTTAAAAACTGCTTAGAGCTTTTCAACTGTTTAGTTCTCAGGGTGCAAGTTCTTATACCTCTTACATGCTTAGGGTACTCCCATTTGGTATTTATAAACTACTTAGCCAGGTCTTGAAGTACTTATATTTGACCTTATAAACTGCTCAGAAAATATTATTTATTTTGAAAATGAACATGAATTTGAGTTTATATGTACATATGTAACGGTGTTAAAATGTTTGCCGAAAGTGCTTAACAACGACTTTTTGGGCAATGATTTTAATTATTTTATGTTATTTTTTATTCTGGTCGAGTTAAGGAAAGTTTATCTTTCGCTCCTGCTTGAGTTCATATGGCAAATCAAGTGGTTTTAAAAGGAGTACGTTCTTCAAAATGTTGGCTGGGATCTTAGCAAATGATTTTTGGCAAGTAAGTAATTTCTGTTTTTATTGTTTAAAACAAACGCTAATTAGCTTCCGTATAAAATGAGCAAACACACATTACTGGTGTTAGACAGACACATTGTTGTCCTTTGTTGAAGATATGAAGAAGTATATGACGTGGACACCTTAGTGATTAGGTGATGTTCTTACATGCATATACCTACACAGCGGGTGTTTCGTTATGGTATTTATCAATTCGACTTGTTTGGGCAGTGTCACTCAAAAATTGTATAGCATTAGTGAAAAGTACAAATTAGGTAGTTTGGTGCGAAATATATGTATTTTAGCCACAGATATAGGCCTGTTCCAATTTCACTTTGCGTATAAAAATATTTTAATTGAACTGTGTCGACACCGTGTACAGCGGGAATGGAATATTTCCGTGCGGTAAAATGGATCCTGGAGTATAAGTTGGACCTTCAGCCAAAATGTGTGAAAATGCTACTCCATTTTATGCAGCCGTTTTTGATTGACGCGGGAACATAAAGACAGAGAGATAAAAACTACAAAAACTGTATGCATTCTACTTGAATATCTATAATGCAAAGAACATCGGCCTGACAATTTTATTATATTTAAATACTAGAGGGCCTTGCAGACTTTGTCCTGCGCATAAATTTACCTAAATAGATCTAGAAATATTGCCTATACCTATCCTTACCCCTTAAGCTAACCTATTCCTATCCGCCCCTCTTTAATATAAAAGATCTCGTTAGCAAGCTCGTAGAAATAGTTGCGGAGTAATATTAATTTAGATTACATCAAAAGGCGTCACGCCTCCTTTTTTCCCATACCGACCTTTTTTCTTGAGGTAGTAGAGATTGACTGAGGGCGGTGCCCCGCCCGTTTCTCCCTTTCTCTCTTTTTTTGATATGTTAAGATTTACCTCTTATAACTCTGCACCAGTTTTCAGTATCCTGCTACGAATTCCAGAGATATGCAGTTCGAAAAATGTCATTTGTATATTAGATGCCACACCCACTTCTCTCTTCCTCCTTTTCTTTCTTGAGGTGTTAGAGTTTGGTCTCGTTTAACTCCTTACCAATTTTCAATATCCTACCATTAATACTTAAGGAGATATGCAGTTTAAAAATGTTCATTTGTGTGGGAGGTGCCACGCCCACTTCTCCCTTCCACCCCTTTTTTTCTTGAGCTGTTAGAGATTGGACCCATTTAGATTCTTTCCAATATTCTACCATAAATACTTTCAGAGATATGCAGTACGGAGAATCTCATTTGTATGGGAGGTGTCACGCCCACATCATCCAGGGGTCCGGACTGGGAATCTAAACCATCCTCGAGCCCACTTTAGTATACAAAAAAAAATTCAGGAATATCGGTCCAGGCGTTTAGAAGGCGTTTAGTGACAACGGACTTACGCACAACAGATTTTTATAAATAAAGATTTTTCACTAATGTGGGCGGGATAACTACAGCTTATTATTTCTTTCGTTCATTTCATTTGCATTGCATGCTTATGAAATATTCTAAAAATATAGTTTATGCTTTGCAATGCTAAATCAGGGTTTTTCATAACGATAATGAGGAAGCGAATCCCGCGCAATGCTCGCCCCCAATTAATACATATATCCATATAGAACAAATAATTATAATAAAAACAAATAATATTACTCAAAGGTTGTCCCCTATGCAACATGTGCTCCGCACCCCCCGTTCTACTCTCTGAACAAATAATAAAATAATATAACTAAAATTAATTAACTTAAAACAACTAGTCGCCCTCCATAAAGCTTAGACATGTGGTCCTTCGAGCCGGATATCATTGAAAAATACGCACCTCAAGGCATTAATTGGCTTTTTTTCCCCCCCAAGCGCCCCACACATGGGTGGCCTATGGGAATCAGCTGTGAAAAGCTTTTAATCACATTTCAAGAAAACCGCTGGCAACAAGAAATTTACATTTGAAGAGTTCACTACGCTACTCATTCGAGTTGAAGCCGTTTTAAACTCACGGCCGCTATCAGCACTCGCAAGATTCCTCCGACTTTACAGCCCTCACCCCAGGGCATTTTCTTAGAGGAGCTCCAGTTCTGGCTATACCAGAACCAAACGTGGACTCACTCTCCCTCATAAATCGATGGGAACGAATCAAAATTCTCCATCATGAATTTAGTCGCCGATGGAAGGAAGAATATCTAAAAGACCTTCACAAACGATATCGGTGGAAAAACACTCAAGAAGCACCAAAAATAGGAGCATGCGTCTTAATTGATGACGAATGTCTCCCTCCTACTGAATGGCGCCTAGCCCGCATCGAAAAGGTACATTACGGTTCCGACGGTCACATCCGAGTAGTTGACCTACGTACGCAAAACGGCAAACTAACTCGACCGCTCGTTAAACCTCGTGTTCTACCAAACGAGTCTAATACCGCTAATACCGATCGCGCTAACATGTACAATCAACATAAAATAAAATATGGAGCAATTCATCCACCGAAGCGATGTTGCTACTCGCCATAAATACCTCACTCCTAAAGAGGTAGCGCGAAGGACTTTCGTTTCCTCAAACAAAACGTGAAATTATACCGCAAATAAAAGCCAGCATTAAAGATACAAGAATTATATCAAAATGCTTCAATCAAGCACCCACATTCATTTATGAGACACTACAGTCTACTCTTTTTCCATACAGATCACAATGAATATGGAAGTCAATGAAGTCGCCCCGACACCAACAATCCGCTCTGCGGTTACCGTGCCACAAACACGAGCAGTACCTACTGCAGCACCGCGCACTGCTACTAACAGGGAAACAACGACTCCCACCGTACCGCCTGAACGACCACAGGCCACCAGGGCCGATGCATGACCGGAAACACCCCCAAGGGACCCCGTGGTAGCGCATGGCGTGCGTTGTCCTCTGCTGTCGCCCGCATGCACTACACCCATGCGCTATTTTTAGAGGCATGTAGCCGCAGCAACGTCAGCAAGTAGCGCAGGCCCACGGGTACTGCCTTAATTGTTTGGCACTGTGGCATGCCACTGCAGAGTGCCCTTTGGCCGTCATGTGTCACATGTCACACCGGACCTCCAGGCGTAGCGCCCCGTGGCCCCGCCTTCACGCAACCACAGGCAACATCGCAACCACCTCGCGTCACACAACCTCATCGCGCTACCTGGCTAAAGCAACAATGTCCACGCACCTGGAACCAGTCTGGGACCCGTTAGCGCTCTCCAGCAAGTCGAGGCCGACGTCGCCCAACCGGGGCTTAGCAACGTGGTGGAAACCGTGCTGGGCTGACGTCTCCCTAGGGAGGCCGGGATGGCTAGATTAGCCACAATACTGGCGGGTGCAGCCCTGCCGCCCACATTCACCACATCACACATCCACACACCCTTGTAAACATAAAACACAATTCGAATATATTTGAGTAAGACGGGCCTGAGCCAAATAAAGAATTAGTGCTAACATTTCAAAGTAAATCAATTTCGTCTTTTCCTTTTATTGAGTGAGTTCCGTGCCGAGGTGAGTGCAGTGAAAAGTGCATAAGCGCAGTGCCCGTATATAGACATGTATGTACTCGTATACATATCTCGATACCTTTTTGCTTTAAAACGGCCTTTATGTAGACAAAGTTATAATACGTTGCATACTTGTACAGCTGGGTATAAAAAGATTTTGATTTTGAAAAGGCCCTATCTTTACTATTTACATAATTTTGGAAAAGTGCGGGTATCACGCCCACATTTTTTATGTGTTTGTTTGTGCTTCAATACCAGGTCCATGTAGATCAGATAGAATCGGTTCAAAAATAATTCTTCCCTACCCTGCTACATGCTCGGAACAATATTTATGATTAAATGATTAAACGGGTTGGTCTCTAGCCTAATTTCGTTGGGAGAAGTTAACATTAACATCTCTTTTCGGCCATCGAGACATTTAAAACCTTTTTTCTTGAAATAAATTAGCCCTTCCGATGGATTTGTGAAAATTTTCACACTCACTCCAGCACATTTGATATTTATGATTAGCTTTTTAGCATTACCAAATCGATACTATCCTCGCTTATTCAATAGTTTCTTTACGAATATACTTTTACAATCGAACTGATTTTTTGTTCTTTTAATACACTATTTATATATTTTAATTTCTTTTATTACTCAGCTGATGAATTTTTTCTCTATAGCTGAGCAGTTTTAGATCTCGACCCTTAACAAATCCCGGCCTTTCAACAAATCGGCAATATATTAAAAAAAAAATGCCCTGCGTTATGCGGATGCGCCCCTTGGTCGGTTGGCCCGGATGGTGGGTTATCCGTTGGAAATTATTATTATTAATAACACGGTTCAAATTACAGCTAGTCTATGAAATACTTATTGCAAAGAGATATATAATTATAATTAGTAATAAAAAAAAAATTGTATACATACAAACAAAGCGTTATATAACACTAAAGAACTTAAATACATAAACCAACTAGTTAAATCTACTACTTCTTTAATTAAAAAAAAGCTCTATAAATATGTATTTTACAGTATTTTCGGGGTCTAAGCACATTTGCAAAAACTAATACAATAAAATTATTGAAAAAGTTAAGGTCAGTAATTTAATGAACGTTCTGTCCAAAAGTACCAAACATAATTACAACAATAATACATAGATAAAAAGTATTTTGTTTAGTTAATTATGATTAGCTTTTTTTTCGTTTCTTTTGTTTATTAAATCTGTCTTTTTGTGTTCTGTTTTTTGTTTTGTTCTTTTGTCGTAGGTACCTGCATTTAATATGAAAAGTTTTTACCTTAGAATGTGAGCGCCGATTGTTACGTCCCGTTTCACGTTCTTCAGCCACCTTGGCACGATCTCGATGGCGTCGTCTTGAACTCGAATTGGAGGTTTCATCTCTGTAACGATATTTATGTACACGCCTACTCGATGTGGGTGACTTACGGTGTGAACGTTTGGAGCGTTCCTTACGGCGACGTGATGAACGATCAAAGCTGCGAAAGATTTGTAAAAAAATCGTTGTAATTATTAATATTTGACCGTAGTGATGAAAAAACAACAATCGATGCACAATATGACCTAAAATCATTCAAACTAATTAACGGGAAAAGTTTTTTCATGTGAAATAAACAATACGGCGACAGCAGAGAATATTTTGGGTTGAGCGACGGCGAGTTATATTGATTTGTTATTGCCTTTAGTTAGTTATTAAAAACGTGCTGCATACGCTGCATAGCTTTGCTTGGGTTTCATTGTCAGAGAGACAGCTGTAGTTGAGTGGCCGCAGTGTGTGTTGAATTGCTGAATACGCGCTCTTTCTCTTATGTTTTGCTTTCTTGTACAGCTGACTGACTTTTGTGCTGTTTATTTATATTTATTTATTTTTGTATTTTTTTTTTTGTTCGGCTGACTCCGTCTGCTGCTTTTCGCTCTTTGACGTCTTTTGTTTTGCTTGAATTTGATTTGTATTTTCAAAACAAATTGAAAATTTTTCTTTTGAGTAAAAATTAAAATATTTGCATGTCACACAAATTTATGTAGAATGATTGAGACGACTCAGGCATGCCCAAAATAGTAGCTAAGTGCTGGTTCTAACAGAAATTCTTTTTTTGGGCATTTAAGGGCGAAAGAATACAATATATACATTAGTCAGAACGGTAGTGTAAAACAAGTGGAGACCTGTTGCGTTTGATTCAAAAAGTTTGAAGGAAACTTGATTTTTGTAGTGATGTGAGTAGAATGCGAAAACCACAAACACGATCTGTTGAGCTTAAGGAAACTCCAGAAATTATACCATTATAAAAAGTTTTCTGCTAAAATTGGTAGCGCTCTCATACCACAACTGTAAACTTGTTTAGGAATGCCACCATGACAAAAGTATTAATTACGGGGAATATACCTTGAATGATCGGGGCTTTTGACGTCTACTACAGTGGGCAGAAAAAGTAAGGAATAAGCAAAAGCGAAATCGTGGTGTCAGAACCGTAGTGGGTGGGAACGACCGTCTTGCCACGATTCACATCATAGCCAACTTTTCCAAAATAAAATTTATCATTCGCGTCGCTACAATAGACGGACGGCGCGGATAAATACAGCTTCTTTGGCAAACTACGAGGTGTGTTCAAAACGTATCGCGAATTTTGAATTTTCGCTGGTTACGTATATTCGAATTTCGAATTTTTTGTGGCGTTATGTTGGTACTCATGTCTCTCACTTATGCCGACAAGCTCGGCAATTTTGAATGTTCAGTTAATTGTTGACAGCTGCTTTGCTTGCACGTGTTTTGGATCGTCTTCGATTTTTACCTATTCAAAAAAATGGATCAAAGAACCTGTATCAAATTTTGTGTGAAAAACGAAATTAAGTGCGCGGATGCATTCCGAATGTTGACTGTGGCATACGGAGATAACGCCCCTGCTCACGCATCGTTGCTTGTGCGCGACTTTTTGGCCAAAAACAACACACTAATGATGCCGCAGCCACCGTATTCCCCAGATCTGGCCCCCTGTGACTTTTGCTTGTTCCCTAAACTGAAGAGGCCCATGAAAGGACGACGTTACGCTTCTCTTGACGAGATAAAGACGGCATCGAAGGAGGAGCTGAACAAGATACAAAAAAATGATTTTTTGAAGTGGTTCGAAGATTGGAAAAACCGTTGGCACAAGTGTATAATATCTCATGGGGATTACTTTGAAGGGGACAAAATAGATATTCATGAATAAATAAATAATTTTTGAAAAAACACAAAATTCGCGATACTTTTTGAACACACCTCGTATATCAGACATATGATCGCTACCCTCAACATACAAGGCTCTGTGGAGGAAATAAAAACTGAACAGAGTGCACGTATAGTTTTAAGCAGATTTGTAAAATTTGATTAGTAATTAGTAATCAATTAAATAGACGGCTTTTTTAATTGATGATACGGCTTTTTAAATAACGATTATTTTAATCGTTTGTCAAGAAAAGGCAATTATTGATTGCGATTAGAAAAAATAAAAAAAATAAAAATGTAAAAAAAGTTGTTTTGATTACTTTTGATTATTTTTATTTTTTTTCAGTATTGTTAATGTGTATATTTATGTGCTTCTACAATTATACTGACAAAATTCAAAAATAATCACGAAATAATTCAAAAAGAATCAAAAATAATAAAAAGGTAATCAAAACAACTTTTTTTGTTTATTTTAAATTTTTTTTTGGATTATTTCTTGATTATTTTTGATTTTTTTCAGTATTGTTGTAGAAACACATAAATATACACATTAACAATACTGAAAAAAAATTAAAAAAATTAAAAATAATCAAAAGTTATCAAAACAACTTTTTTTAGATTTTTTTTTTAATCTTTGGATTTTTTTTATTATTTTTTTTATTAACTGGGAAAGCATCATCAAAAATTTTAAGTAATGGTAATCAATCATTAAATGAATTCTCAAGAAAATAATTAAGCAAACCGGTAACCATTATTATAATTTTTAATTTTTACTAAATAATACCTACTAAATAAGTATGTATGATAGGCAGGATTTCAAAGCCATTGTACGATTTGAGTGCCGCTCGAAGAGATAAGAATACTTCCAACACATCTCACCGCCAACTTTCACTCTCTAAATAAACGAGAGAGTATGTATGTATGTAGGAAGAACTCTTTCATTCATGCAAAAACAAAAAATATATTTAAAAGACACAAATTGAGGCAGAACAAAACTTGGCATATGCACTATGAAATTTGTTGTTGCGACACAAATATTTATGCTTGCATTACACTGTGCGACAAAAGGAAGTGAATAAAAACATTTAAGAAAGTCTTGATGTCGGCCGAAATCGGATATTAAAGACACCAAACATTGCATCTGCAAAAAAAAAAAAGGATGTTTTTGGACCTTGAGGTGGTGAAATTTTTAACTAACAATTTTTTTTTTAATTTCACTTAGGTAGGTATGTTTTTAAATGTCCTACATACATGCTCTATTATTCCACTTTTCCCTATTTGAAATCAGAAACCGAGTTTGACAGAAGCATTTCTGGAATGTGCGATTAATTTACTAAATCAATCAAAATATCGTAAGTGCCGATAATACAAAATGACCAACCGCGTTTTTATTTTTCATAATGTAAATTGATTTAAATATTCACAAACCGATTACTCCGAATTCAAGTAATATGTATTGAGTGTACTCGGGATCAATGAAAAAACAAATAGTGGAGAAGTATTTTCTAAGTAAGGTCGATTAATTAATCTGAAGGATTTGAACTGGTTGCTTAGTTAATTAGAGAAGGCTTATTTCTAATTAATCGAATTGATTAAATTTCCGACTACCATATTTCGATTATTCATATTTTAAACTTATTTGATTATTCAGAAAAACTCAGTAATCGCAAACTGATTAATCCGAGTTCAATTAATTTTTATTTACCGAACTCGGGATAAATCAGAAAACTATTTTTCAAGCAGAATTTTCTATACGAAGGATTCATCTAAAAAGTCTGAACTAGATTACATAATCAGATAAAGCATATTTCTTTTCTTCTTTAAATGGTCATCTAACCGCCTGGGCGATTTTGACCGTCCAACATAGCTCGCCAGTCGTTTCTTCGTTGCGCCAACTGGCGCCAATTGGAAACACCGCGGGATCGCAAATCGGTCTCCACTTGGTCCTTCCATCGGAGTGGTGGTCTCCCTCTTCCTCTGCTTCCACCGGCGGGTGCCGATAAGAATACCTTCTGGGCTGGAGCATCTTCGCTCATTCGCACTACGTGGCCTAGCCAGCGAAGCCGCTGTGTTTTAATTCGCTGAACTATGTCGGCGTCTGCGTAAAGTTCATACAGCTCATCATTAAATCTTCTTCGGTACTCGCCGTCGCCAACGCGTAGAGGTCCACAAATCTTTCGAAGAACCTTTCTCTCGAATACTCCCAGAGCCGGTTCATCAGATGTTGTTAGTGTCCACGCTACTGCACCATATAGCAACACGCGTGCGATGAGTGACTTGTAGAGGGTTATTTTCGTTCGTCGAGAGAGGACTTTACTTTTCAATTGCCTACTCAGTCCGAAGTAGCATTTGTTTGCAAGAGTAATTCTTCGTCGGATTTCTAGGCTAACATTATTGTTGGTGTTAATGCTGGTTCTCAGGTAAACGAAGTCCTTTACTATTTCGAAATTATTGCTGCCAACAGTGGCTTGGTTGCCAAGGCGCGAATGCGCTGACTCTTTGCATGATGACAGAAGGTACTTCGTTTTGCCCTCGTTCACCACCAATCCCCAATATAAAGCATATTTACTATTTATTACAATAATTTACTTATTCATAATCTTAAGTTATTCGATTATTCCAAAAACACAGACTGATTACCCCAACTTCAATTAATTTTTATTGAGTACTCAGTTGTTATAAGATTAATTAAGCGGGTTTTTTTTTTAAGATTAATAGAAATTTTCAAGTCATTTAGTTCAACTTCGAGTAAATTGCGACGAATTCCAAACCCGGCTTTGTTTAGAATGGCAAAAACACTCCTCGGCGGTTTTTGGAAGTGTTATCGAAAGTGACAGTCATTTGCCGGATATGAACCCAGTACGCTCCTGTACTCCCTTGCGGCACATGCCCGACTGTCGTGGTAGCGATTTGGTATGACCAGTTCAACCTTCCAGGTCATGTCCTGTGGGTAATGGGAGTTGAGAGGCATTATATCCGTAGATCAACCATCGAGTTGCACGTCATTACCTTTGTGCCTCTTAGTCGCCTTTTTAGACCGGTATGCCTACCTCGGGCATAATCTAAACCCCAAACCCAGTGAAATATAGATGTGGTATGTAGAGCCGTAAGGGTGGGTAGACCAATATTCTAAAATTCTTTCACTTCACGCCCTTTTTTCTTGGCTGTCGCACAGTGTAATTTTTGCAAGACTATTTTTAGTTTTGTTTTTGCACTTGCTATCCATATAGCAACAAAATCGCAGGAAGTAACTAATAAGCAAACTCTCAAACTTGCTAAGCTCAAAGTTTTGAAGGCATTCTCGTCGTTTTTTTTAAATCTTGCAATTGGTGTACACAAAAAAAACCATATTTAGCTTGTGCTCGTATTACTAGTAAATCCCAATGCCATTAAGTTCGAAATGCAACAGTCGCTGTTTGAGGCACGTTTTGTACTGAGCTTTGTGAATATTAAAGAAATGCTAATGAGCGCATAATGAAAACTATAATTTCGCTATAATGCAATGTGTATAGTAAAACATTTTTAATTTATTTATTTTATTTTTTTCTCGATAGAACAGACATAATGACATACTGACCAGACCAGCAAGCGGTCAAGCGAAAGTGTAGAATAGCGGTTTAAGCAAGCGCGCTACAAATAGAAAACAATTTAAAACGACGGACATGCAGATAATGAAGAGAATCAAGTGGCGGCGTGTATGGCAGATGTGCAGAAAAATTTTGCTTGTTCCGCAAGTTATTTTACTTTTTTTGTGTTGCTTGTGAAAAGTACATGGCGTTGAAATAAACAAAGAAACAGACATGCAGACAGTTGAACGGACATTAGAATAGACATGTGGTGTTATTAGGGATGGCTGATCTCTTCTTAGCGAAAACTGACGTCAATTTAAAATACCAAGAGAGACCAAGTCATCCCTCTACCTTACTGTGCTGCCAAAGTCGCTTGTAAGTAGGAAAATCTTTTTAGGCAGATCGTCTTCATCCATGAGAGCAGAAGAGTTACTCTTCAATTCGATGCATTGGGCGCATATCTGCGTAAGGCTTGCACAAGTCATCTTTAAATTTAAGTTGTTGGCAGCGCGGGAACGACCATAACTCTTTCGGCAAATTTTTCTGTAAAATAACACTTTACAACTAAATGAGGGTTCATCTCTTAGTAATTGATGAAACCCACAAAATTGGAAGCTCTATCCCTCTCGTATCAAAACCTCATACCAGGTTTTTGGCCTATAGGTCTGGTTTTTTTTATTTGAGTTTAAACTTTTAACCCTACGAGTATGTATAGGAATTAAGTGAGGAAAACTTGATAAAATGAAGCAATTGGTTACAAAATAGTGGCTAAATTAATGATTTTTGGGGCAAGGAATTCATTTTTGATGTTTATTTGTACATAAAACTTACGATAGATGACGCTGTGGTACAATTTTTCAAATTTTTTAACAATTTTTCATGGAAAAATAGTATTTTAATAGTTTTTAAGTAGAAATAGTAGCAATTGCTTACGAAGTGTGTGTTAAAGTAATGTTTTAGGGTCGAGCAACTCATTTTTGACCCTAATCTTTTAATAAATCTTACGATAGGTGGTGCTGCGGTACAATTTTACAATTTTTTTAAACAATTTTTATGAAAAACGATTATTTTAACAGTTTCTAAGTAGAAATAGTAATGTTTTATCCTGTTTTATATTAGAAGTGATCGTTGATGACACTAAAACCAGGATTACACAGTTTAAAAAAAAAGAAGACAGTTCGGTCTTGATAAAAAGTATAAGTGTAAAAAGTTTTGTAGTAAAAATGAAGCTTAAAACTATAATTTAAATTTTTAGTTAACTTCATCGTGAGTACCTGAAGTTCAAAAGAGTGTCAGTTGTGGGCAGCTAAGGGATATCTTCTTATGCCACAGGAACAGCACTTACACAATGAGGCTAAAAGTATCAGTGTGCAGAAACATAAGAAATGTGTATTGTTGTAAGTCACATCTGCGGTATATCAACAACCTCCACACAGAGCCGGACGCTTTTTTACCAGTTCCCGTCAGGAAAACGCCCCCAATGGCGCCGCCCTTAGCTGTATAAGAATGCGATTTTCCTAAGAAACGAGAGACATTCTAACTCAACTTCAGTCTGAACATTGTAATAGCTTAAACTTTTACCTATGCATACTAAACCCAGATCTACCCAATGTATGCCCGGCATGTGACGTGTCCCCTATGACACAAAGCATCTTAATAACTGTATTATGGAGCAGCGTCCTCCAACAGCAAACTAACTGTGGTTCGACTCTGTTGAAACTGCCATTTCCTAGGACTTCTGTTAAAAGAGATTGATGACAATTTGGCAATGGAAATGCTACAGAACGAAGTAATGCTAAAACAATAACAACAGCAACAAGAGTGCTTATCGCACATTGAAATGCACGTCGGAAAGGTAAAGTGTAACTATGTAAGACCGCATACCAAATGTTAGACAGATATCTCTAAAACGAATGGACTAGTAGTTTGTGTTCAAAGAGACGGATGGACAGACCCGGGGTCGAATTACGTTATACGTTCCGTGATCGAAAGCGAATTTTTAAATCACAATAGCTCTAAGCTGACTGGTGTGTCATATGTTGGAATACTCATGGACAGCACGAAATTTCATTTGTCGGGCAAGAATCTCTAAGATACTAGTAAGGCTCCTAATAGATGATTCGAGTAAGCAAATATAAACGTAATGGAATCAGTATGTGGTTGATGTCAGCAGCCCAATACCAATTAATCACTTTATTGCCTGAGCCTTAAATGTTTATGGTAGCCTTTTTGAAATATAAAATTTTAATTACATAGCATACTCTTAGTTGTTAATGTACGCAATTTAACGAATGCAAAAGAGCTAGTAAAAGTAAAATGTGTGAAGCAAGCAAGCTTCAAATCATAAGCAATTCCAACGCCCATGCAAATATGTCAAAAGCAGTGATTAAATAAAATATGAATAAAATGAACATCGAATTCCCAAAATAGCAAAAAATCCGTGAAATATGCACAACAAACCAAACTCAGTAATAACAAGTAAGGAAGCCTAAGTTCGGGTGGAACCGAACATTTAATACCCAGCTCTGTATAAGTGGTCGTGGTAAATTGTTGTGGAGTTATGACCTATAGTGGTTTTAAACTTTTTATACTACCATGTAGGCAATCTTATAAATAAAAATGAATGTGTGTCTGGTGTACAAAGTACTTAACACAGTAGATTCTTGGATTCACTGGTTCCAGCATAGGCTATATATAATTTTGAAAAGCGTAGATAGTATATCTCGTATCATGTTTCGTAATTTTATTTAACACGGTTCTGAAGTTATTACATGTTTGTATAGCGAGCCGCTTGATCCAAGACAGACGCCCGCTTGCAGCCGCACCATCTGATGATCAGACGCTGCCGTTTTAACCCCCAGCAAGCCCTTAAACCGATTATGTCGGAGTGGCCTTACCAGGTTGTCGCCTTCTCACGTTTAGCTCACCACCAAACGGGTGTTCGGTGGTGGAAGTAGTGAGCTGCTTGAACCGCATGCAAAAGAATCGCTCTGGCCATTCCCAGGTGAATGGCGATCAGAAACTTTCCCCACTTGCCTGGACTTCTGCACACGGCCCCATCCTCCTTGGCAACCAAGCCACTGTTGGCAGCAATAATTTCGAAATAGTAAAGGACTTCGTTTACCTGGGAACCAGCATTAACACCAACAATAATGTTAGCCTAGAAATCCGACGAAGAATTACTCTTGCAAACAAATGCTACTTCGGACTGAGTAGGCAATTGAAAAGTAAAGTCCTCTCTCGACGAACGAAAATAACACTCTATGTCACTCATCGCACCCGTCCTGCTATATGGTGCAGAAGCGTGGACACTAACAACATCTGATGAGGCGGCTCTGGGAGTATTCGAGAGAAAGGTTCTTCGAAAGATTTGTGGACCTCTACGCGTTGGCGACGGCGAGTACCGAAGAAGATTTAATGATGAGCTGTATGAACTTTACGCAGACGCCGACATAGTTCAGCGAATTAAAACACAGCGGCTTCGCTGGCTAGGCCACGTAGTGCGAATGAGCGAAGATGCTCCAGCCCAGAAGGTATTCTTATCGGCACCCGCCGGTGGAAGCAGAGGAAGAGGGAGACCACCACTCCGATGGAAAGACCAAGTGGAGACCGATTTGCGATCCCGCGGTGTTTCCAATTGGCGCCAGTTGGCGCAACGAAGAAACGACTGGCGAGCTATGTTGGACGGTCAAAATGGCCCAGGCGGTTAGATGACCATTTAAAGAAGAAGGCTCTGAAGTTAATAATAGCTGAAATTTTACATTTTGTTCATTTATATATGGACTGCACCCCGCCCATTTTTCAAATTATTGTAACTACGAAATTCTAGCATTCTATCTGCATCAGTGAAGGAGATATGGCATGTTCCGGTGTCCTAACTCTCTTTTATAAAGCTTTAGTACAAAAGTGGACGTGGTCGTCCACCGACCTCGCTTATTTCAGTGGGCATACTCTACATGTCCATAGTAAACCCCGTACCAAGTTTCGTTATTCTATCTTACACGGTTATGAAGTTAATAACAGTCGAATTTGAAAATTGCTTGACTCATAAGTTGGCGATGCCACGCCATTTTTCTAAAAATTTGGGAAAATCGTCAATAGGACAACCAACTTAATGAATCTATCAATTTCATTATTGTAGCTGCTTTTATTATTGAATTATCTCATTTTAAACGTTTTTAGAAAATTTCGATATCGAAAAAAGGGGCGTGGTTATGGTTCGATTTCGCCCATTTTAAATAGCAACTTACCTGTGCCAGAAAGCAACCTGTGTGCCAAATTTCATTCAAATATCTTAGTTTTTACTCAAGTTATCGTGTCCACGGACGGACGGACGGACAAGTCTTAATGGATTCCTGTTCCTTTGATATAAGGAACTCGATATCTGTCTCCATTATTTTGTACCGTTACAAACCACCGTTATATGACCAAAACTTTAATACCCTGTGTAGTACGTACGAATTTGTTGAGTTAAGTATTTGTTGCGCTCAGATTCCAACAGCTTTTCTCTTCATTATTATGAATAATGATGAATCATAATAACTATACGCAACATTACAACAACATTCCTAATGACCTTTTATTACGGTAGCTGGGCAGTGATAATTTGTTATAAACAAATATGAATTATGAAAATGTACAAAAATATTTATGTTATGTTTGACATTGAAATGCGGTATTAGGCGCCGGTGAATTTGTTTATTTGTCGGCTAATGCTGCGTGCGTGCGTATGCCTTTTATGTTGGTACGCTGGTGTGTTGGCGAAACAAATTTATGCATTTGGTGGGCTTAAAATTAGCTATAAAGAAAATGATATCATTATTTGGTTTATTTTTTGGTTGCTTTAAACAGCATTCGACCTTTCATTGTGTATCACAGTTTTTAATGAGATTTTCAAGTCGTGACGTAGTTGTAAGGTCAATGTTGATACGGTTTTGCGATAAATAAATAAGACACAAGGAAATTTGATATAACTATATTGACTTTATTATAAAAAAAATGTTTTTGTATGCTAACAGCTGACTATGATATTTTAGTCAGACCTGTTAAATAATGATTACTAATCGTAATGATTACCGGTTTGATTAATTATTTTCGTGAGAATCCATTAAATGATTGATTACCATTACTTTAAATGTTTAATGATTTTTTTCCAATTAATTGAAAAAATAATCAAAAAACATTATGTTTTTTACGATTATTAAAAAAAAAATAGAAGTTGTTTTGATTACATTTATTTATTTTTGATTTTTTCAGTATTGTTGTGTAGGCTTCTCAGCAAAAATTCATCTGCTTTGCAGATACCGTTCGGAATCGGCAAAAAACTATAGGGCCCGCCAATTTGTAGGAAAATTTAGAAGCAGCACACCACAAATTGGTAGAGAAGCTCGGCCTTAATCTCCTCAGGAGGTATATATATATATATACTAGCAGCCATCCCAGGTAATTATACAGATTCCATCACTTTAAATTCACAATACTGTCGTATATCTAATTTAACCTCTACTTTAATAAAAACCACTTATCCATTGTAATTATTCACATTGAACTCCGGTGTTTATTTATTTATTAACTCGTTGCCTTTTTTCTTTCCTACCCCTATTACGTGCGAGCGCGCCCCGTCATTGGAACGACTCCGCCGTAAAAACATTGGTGGGTATATAATAAAATAAAAAATTATAAATAATCAATAAATTTGTTTTGATTTCCTTTGATTTCTTTTGATTATTTTAGATATTTTTTAAAAATTAGTATATATATATTATTTGTAAAAGCGCATAAATATACACATCAACAAAAATAATCAAAAAAAAAGACTATACTATACTATATATATATATATTATTTGTAAAAGCGCATAAATATACACATCAACAAAAATAATCAAAAAAAAAATACTATACTATATATATACTATACTATATATATATATATTATTTGTAAAAGCGCATAAATATACACATCAACAAAAATAATCAAAAAAAAAATACTAATTTTTAAAAAATATCTAAAATAATCAAAAGAAATCAAAGGAAATCAAAACAAATTTATTGATTATTTATAATTTTTTATTTTTATTCTATTTTTCCTAATCGTAATCAATCAATAATTGCCTTTTTTTGAAAAACAAATAACATAATCATTACCAATTAAAAAATCGCCTTATTAATTGATTACTAATTACTAATCATATTTAACAGGTCTGCTTTGAGTACAGGTTGGGTTAACTTAGACGCATTCCATGGTGAAGTATTTCACAGTTATGACACTAAATAATATAAATTTTCTCCAAATTTTGTGTTTCTGCTTTCATATACTAGTATAAACAGTATACACTGTCGTCCCAAAAACGTTTGACATCGTTTTTTAATCAATCATAATTTAAAAAGTAGGGAGTTTGGGACTCCAATCTAATCTAGGCAATGACGATGTCTGGTGTGGTATCCATAACCTGCCGTTAGTGTTTTCATGTTTTATTCCCAAGTAGCACAAAGTTACCAAAAATTCAAGAGGATTTTTTTTTAATTCAAAGCTAAACGATTGGCAATATATCAGCTTTAAAGATTCAAATATTTTTTAGAACAGATCTCTTCGCTTTCAACAGGTCTTGGTTGGTTGGTTGGTTCGAGTGGCGAGTCGTATATGACTCCAATTAGCGCTAATGCGCCGCTTTGATACCACATCTCGTGAATTAACCAATGAAAACTGTTACAGAAAACTAGCTTGCTGGGACTGCCATCCATCTATATCGATGCCGTTGAGTTCAAAAATTTTAGAAGATAAGCTCGGAAAGGCTCCCAAACAAGGGGTTCCCTAGAAATGTTAATATACTCCGGCAGAGCCCTGGACAAACGCACAACAGGTGCTCTACTGTCTCTTCCGGAAGGTTGCAACTAGGGCACGAGGTATTGTGCTCCAGACCCATCCGTGCCGCGTGCGCCCCTATAGTCCAACGGCCAGCGAGCACCGCAACAAATCTGAAAAGAGCCCTTCTATTCACCCTCAGAAGGGTCGAAGATCGTGTTTTGTTGTAGGAGGGACACAGGCTCCTTGACACTCTGCAGGAGTGCAACCGCTTCCACCTATCCGTAGCGTCACTAAGCCAGTGCTGAGAGATCCGACCCTTGAGGAGTCCCAGGGGTGCAAGTACCTACTTCGCCTCTGAGACATCAAGAGCCGATCCAAGCTCCTGTATGTTGCGATGCCCCGGCATCAATATTAGAGAAACGATATGTCGACTTTCCAGGTTTATGGTCCACTCCCTGCACTGACAAACAATCCTCGATGTAAACATTGCTGATCCGAGAGCCCGAGGAGCCGCCTGGCTGTCAGAGAAAATTGCTATCCGATTACCAGTGATGTCCGCACAAAGTAATGCCCTGCATGCCTCTTGGATAGCGTAGATTTCCGATTGAAATACACTCGTCTTACTCAAACTAGGAATTTCGCAAAGATTTCTGCCCAAAAAAGGCTCCTCCTCACTATGCTATGACGACAGCTGTTACACTTATTTGCTCTCTTTTACTAAAAACTAGAAGACCCGGCCAAGCTTCGCTGCATCTCACAACTTATAATTGACTGAGTCCGATAATTATCATTGTATCTCAGAAACCCATTGAGATATGGAACTCAATCACATCGATTCCGGTTGATACCTATAAAGTACTAACATATTTCGGGCCACCCTGGTCCACATAGTGGTCGATAACTCCGAAACCGCTTGAGTTATAGAAATAAGGTATATCTTAAATTTTAAATTAAAAATCTAGTAATGTAACAATGATTGAGTGATGCGATACGGACAGACAGGCAACAATTCTAAAAACTGTTGATTTGAATTCTATTGGCTTAATAATAATGATCTACTCCATCTAATATCTGCAATGTACCAATGTCGATCTATTGTGAATGCCTGATGGGGGGTAGGGTACCCCATAAAACCACTTTTGTGGAAATGTCAAGTGGGCTTGTTATAGAAAGTTGTCATCTGACATTCTAATCAAAATGCCAAAAAATGAATCGATTCGGTTAATGTCCTGAGCCTCCGCCCGATCGTTTTGTCCTTTTTTATAAAAAAAAGCACCTATATTCAAATTATCTAATGTATCTATCTATCTATGGCGCGATATACAACAGGTATATCATCATAAACCTCCTAAGAGATTTTTGCGCCAAGCTTCTCTTCCAATTTGTGGTGTGCCGATTTGAATTTTCCCTACAAATTGGTGGGACCTACAGTTTTTTGCCGACTCCGAACGGCATCTACAAAGGAGACGAATTTTTTGCTGAGAAGCCTGTCATGGCAGAAATACACTCGGAGAGTTTGCCAAACCACTGCCGAGGGGCGACCCCGTTTTGAAAAACTTTTTTCAAATCACTTTTGATGTTACCTGTACCAGGGCTCGAACCATGGACCTTCGGTGTGGTAGGCCGGCAACACTACCTTCACACCACGGCGGCCGCCGTGTCAAACTAGTAACTGACGCAAGCAAAAACGTGGTTGGATACGAGGTTAGAGAGGGCTACATTTTAAATAAACTGAAATCAAGGGCTGGGATGCCATCTTTTAAAAAGAAGTCTGACTTTAAGCTTAATATAAACTAATACCTGTTTGAAATAAATTATTTTTCTATAATTGTTGAAAATATTTTATAATGCAATTTTTGTTATAGCGGCCAATAAATAAAAGTATGACAACAAATATATATGTATGTATTGGTGATTTTGTAGCTGACACTTAAGGTCAGGCCTGTGTACCATTTAGAAACTCTCTAAGTAATATAATACCTTGCTTTCCCCCTTTCGATTAGTATTTTTTAAAGGGAAAATTTCGAATCCTCGTCCATAGCTCAAAAAATCAAGGACTTCGTAAAGTCAATATATGGAAATGACCTCAGAAATTTAACATCTATAATGACAGCTACGTGTTAGCCTCATTTAGAAATTATTTAAGGTAATTTAAGCTACTGATACAGTAGATAATTTGAATATAGGTGCTTTTTTTTATAAAAAAGAACAAAACGATCGAGCGGAGGCTCAGGACATTAACCGAATCGATTCATTTTTTGGCATTTTGATTAGAATGTCAGATGACAACTTTCTATAACAAGCCCACTTGACATTTCCACAAAAGTGGTTTTATGGGGTACCCTAATGGGGGGCACATTATTCTAATTCATCTCTTTCACACTACATAATTATATCCCTTATGAACTTGGGAAGCAACGAAAGACTTACTGAATTTTAGTTTTACTATATGGTCTGTTCATTCTCATTAGGCATCATTACGGCCCAGAAACGACCTTTTCACTTTTGCACAGTGTGTTAGGTGATCTTGTAGACCCACGTACGAGTATATGACCCGTGATCTATATACATTAGAGTGGGTCGATTTATATGGACGAAAGCGGACATTTTTGGGTCGGATAGGGTATACATGAAAATTTTAAAATCAAACGAAAATTTTTTTAGTAGGTCATAAAAACAAACCTTAAAAATCGAAGTCGAAAAAAAAAAAAAAAAATGAAATTTCGCAGACTCGAAAATTTTTTTTTTTGGATATGCGTAGTGGAACTTTTTTTCCGAGCCCAAAACCTATCGAAAAATCGATGGCGCGATATCGGTTAATAAATCGGCCCAATCTAATATACATACATAGGAGTAACTAGTTAGCAACAACAACATACGCCCCAACAGCATTGTAACTACTGAACCATCGTAGGCTGCTTCGAGATATCATTACACGTAAATACAATCAAACATTGTTGATGTAAAAAGAAAAAAAAAAAGAATTCAATTCAAAGTAATAAATCCCATGAATACATCCCCATAAACATTTATGTGCAGTCTCAATTTAAGGAGCACTCACAGTGCTCCCAACTACCCCTATTCTATCACGCAGTGGCTGACAATTGTTACAGTTCACTTCCTAGTGTTCCTATAATATATAATACGGCATGTAAAACAAAGACATTATAGTTGTCAGTAGTCTCTTGCCAGAATCAGACTGCTAAAGGTCCATTTTAAATTTAGAAAAAATTTCATATTTTAAAACTTAACTAAAATATGACCAGAACGGAATGAACCCGAAATGCCGTTTTCGAATGCGTCTCAAATGACAAATCAGCCATTAACATCTTCTCAAACCTCGCAGAATGGGGTTTCTTGTTGTTTATTGGATATAAACAAATTAGTCTGAGCTAACAATATCAAACTGTTAATTGGCAACTTCACTTCACATTGACACAATTTCTTAACGTTTTTATATAGTAGAAAATATAATGAATAAACATGAAAAAAACGCAAAACATTTAGTGAATGTAAAAAAAGGTGTTAATTAGTATAATTACAAGTGTGAATATTAATATTTACTGACATAAAGTGATTCTCGTTACTGCTCCGGGAAAGTGGGCCGTCTAGCATGTGCACGTCAGCTACGTTTGAGGAAAATATCAATAGAACTTTCTCCTGTCAATACTTCTGGTGCAATTTTATCGTAGCCAGGTAGCGTAAAGTAACATGAGCACATGGTAATTTTCGTAAGGATAAGCGAGATGATTTATGATTTATTATGGTTTATGAGCTTTTTGAAAAGCATATTTCTAGACTGGAAATTTGCTGAAGAAAAGATTATGAAAGTCACATAAAAGTTTATGCTCTCAATAATAAATTTTAGAATCATTTGACAACTAGTCACAAGGGCTAGGGATAATCAAAAACGAATAACAAAAGGTGTCTTAGAAATAAACCGTATCGTGCCCAATAAACTGAAGCACAGGTGGGCTGTTAGAAATTTTTTGCCATTGTACCATCCAAATTTTGCAAAATAACAAATAACAATACGAAAATTGAAGGAAGTCGTTGGATTTTAACTCGTTGAACTATGTCTGTGTCTGAATACAGCGCATCATTAAATCTTCTTCGGCAAAACGTAAATCATTTCTCTCGAATGCTCCCTAAGCCGCTATATAGATACTGCCACCGTCCAAACTGCTGCACCATACATCATAACGGCTACGAGAGAGAAAAATTTAGTTCTCAATTGTCTGCTCAGTTTGAAGGAGCAGCAATCGTAACTTTAACTCTTTGATGTGTAAACATCTTTGAGCTCGGTAGAGCAGTCCAGCAAAGTTAAGCGTCGCTGCTTGTAATCGCGCTTCTATCTATGCCTTGAGTATAGAAATGTCGTTTGACTGCTTTGCTGATATGTATGCGACGCTCTGCGTATATGTGTGTGTGTAAGCAAGTGCTTTGCTGTTTGCTATTATACGGTAATCGTGCCTAAACACGATGAATGCTACCAATCATAAATATACACAGTGACACCGTGTTTACAAAAACGAAATAAGTTATTATTCATGTTAATTTTATTTCAGTTTAGAATACTCAAGACTGTAGTCAATTTGTTTTGTTGGTGTAATCTTTGTGGTTATACTAATGAATGAAATGCAAGAAAATTAACTAATATAAAATGAAATGAACTAAATAATAATTAAATAAAATAGAATAAATAAAAATCACAGTATACAGTAGACCAGTAAAGAAAACAAACAAATGTAAATATGCTTATTTGACAAATTTATTTCACTTCTGTTTAAAAGGTGTCATTTGCCTTAACCCAAATAAATACAATTTTATGAAATTTTTGTGAATGTTATAAACTTTTAATAGTAGAGAAAAAGAAAATGCCAATAATTCGTGTTTCTTATATAAGAATGCTAAATGCTCTTAGTATGTTATTGGTATATATGAAAAAACCAGTTGAAAGTCCTATGAGGAGCATCATTACCACCCACATGACATATTTGCGAAAAATGTTAGTCCAAACAAGTTTTATTTTTCAAGCGTGTACTGGAAACGCCTATGTTCTGACCAAGACGACCCATGTGTGACACATAGCATAATTTTTGCGATCAGTAGGCGGAATAACTGTCATTCAAATTTAGCGATTTCTTAAAAATATGTGTAGTTAGGGACAAAATGCAGTGAGCAAGTGGTTTTGGTGGTGGCTTAAGTTCGTTTCTCACACTCAAAAAATACATTCAGGACAGAGCTCAAAAAGCAACGCTCAAACACAGAGTAAGATCGGTTTATATTTATAAGGCAGGGTTGAACATACAAATGTCCAGTTAATAGAATGGTTTATTTTTCTCACTACTGAATAGAGTCTACTTACTTATTTGCTCTTTCTCGCATTTATCTAGACTCATATGTGTACATATAATAAAGTTTTTTGGTTGAAATTCAACCACTGGGCGAGGTCTAATTTAATTAAGTTTATGTACACGATACACATGTTCAAACATCAAACTCCACGATTACTTGGTACTCACGCCTTTTTTTTAATCACGAATGCTGCAATATTAATCGTGGTCGAACGAAAGTACAAATACTAGGATTATATTTGTTTTGTATTTGAAATCATATCTCTCTCAGGGTGAATTGAGGCTTTGAAATATATCTTAAGTAGGCATTGAATAAGTACATAAATGGGCACACTAAGCTGTTATTAAACTTTCCGGAAATGATATACTACGACTGAGTGGTCTAAAAAATTTTGCATTAGCTAAGTGTTGCCCTGTGTTGCATTTTTAGATATAGCTTCTTCGGTCATCAAACCTACCTATCAAAATGTGCTCTGCAGCTTATGCATCAATTTTGATGGATAAAAACATAATAAAATAAATGCTTTGTATATTGGTTATATTTGTTCAATGAAGATTTGCATACATTTAAGGTTTTTTATAAACTTCAATCTCGTACAATATATTGTAAGAATGAGCTTGTTTTTCGAAAGTCTGTAAACTTTAAAATAGTTTTTTTTTTGTCAATGTATAATTCGTTGCGCATGTTAGAATTGATTGATCAATAGGCCTGACTTTAAACTTTAGTTGAACAAGAGTTTTTATGCAAATATTTTGACTTGAAAGATAAAATCTAAGCTCATTACCATAGCTAATCAGTCATTTTATTGTTAAAAACAAACAATTGGTACAATACGGAACAGCAGCTGAACGATAAGATAAACTATCATACATAGGGAAATAAATTTGTTCGAGAAATAAATGCAAACACAAATAAATAAATGAAACAAACGATTGATTGAGTTGGATAGATAGGACCCACATGGATTTTCATGTTTTCCGATTTTACATGAGCAATTTGAAAATAGCTGAATATGTTGTGCAAACAGCAAGCTTTGTTTAGCCATATACCGTCTTTACTAACATAGCCCTTTATAGTCCTAACTGGCATATCATCAAAACAAGTAAAAAGCTACTGATCCTTACAATCAGTGATAAATATAAATCTGCAATTCTATAGGCTCATAAAATTCAAAGGCAATGCCATATTTGTAGTAAAATTACTAAATGGTACCGCCAAACCTTTTATGCAGTAAGTGTGTATGTAATTATGTACAGTTACAGTGGTTGTCAAGTTATTGGGAACACTTGACAGTAAAAGATAGCCTTGCAAAAATTTTTAATAAAAAAAAACACTCTTAAATTTTGCAGGCTTTAACGTTTTCTATTTTATTAAGATTGGAGAATTTTTCTAGCAGTTTTCGGCCTACTGCCCTTATATTAGTATTTGTTGATTTGAAACTTGGTTTTTATCGTGTACTCATTTAAGTTCGTAAGGTATGTGAATTTTGAGTTACTTGATTATTTTTTGTTTTAGTTGAAGGCACTTAATTTATAAATAACAATTTCGACGATATTTTTCTCTACGAGTATATGGTATTTTACCATATTTCTTTACATTTTTTGGAACATATTTTTTATATGTTAACAAAGAGAAAATGCAATATTCTTAGTAGTGTCCATAGCACAGTTTAAATCAAAAATGTGGGCAAGCGAAAACCAAAATATTTTTTTAGCAACGAGATGACGAATATGAAGGTCCTAAATAGCTTCTTCATAAATTCGTCTATTAGATGTATGTGTAAGCGGTCCCGTTAAATCAAATTTAAAACATTCGCACCCGATTCCAGTTCCGGTAAACAAACTTTCGTAACAACCCCAATAAATATGACACATTACAGTTTCAGCTACTGTTTTGTACGCGTCCGGCACACCAAAAATGGTGCAAAACATAAAACTCGTATTAGCTGTAACTTTTTTGAAAGGCAATTTTTAATAACAATTTATTTCGAATAACATTGAAAACTATGCAACCAGACGTAAATACAGCTGTGTTGAATATAATAGTAGTGAAATTTGAATTTATATCATTCGACGAAATAAGAAGCTGTGATTTTAATAATTTTCATTTAAAATATAGCGAACTCTATACTAGAAACCACATTAAAAGAAATTTCAAAGTTTACAAAAGGTTCAGGAAAGTTAATTAACTTTAAAAAATTTATATCAAAATCTGTTAATTTTTTGGCAGAATTGTGCAAGTTAGAAGTCGCTCAAAAATTTCCCTGAATTTTTAGAATTTTTAGCGTCAAGGGTTTTGAGTGAATTATTCTATACAACGCATGCAGAAAAATTTATTTTGTATGGAAAAAAAACACCCACCATCCTTAACAAAAAAAATTCTTTAAATTCAGCGAAATAAGGTACCTCTAGCTTGTACATTATTATGCTAAAATTAATTGAGTTATGAAACTGCGTACTCAAAAGTTTTCTAAAAATTCTTCCCAAAACTATTGAAATTTTGTAAATTTTTAAAAGTTTAATTAACTTTCCTGAACTTTGTGTTAACTTTAAAATTTCTTTTATGTGGTTTCTGTTATGGAATTCACTATATTTTAAATGAAAATTATTAAAATCTCAACTTCTTTCATTTCGCCGAACGATATCCAATTTAATTTTACTACTATTATATCGTACACAACTGTACATATGTGAGGCAGACTCACGTTCACCTGCGTTTACATTTCAAATACAATATTGTTACTTTTGTTTTAGAAAACAGCAGGAAAATCTATTTATATTTTCGTGTGATTTGTTGTTGTCTATTTGGCTGTTGTGAACATTTTACAAAAACAAAATACAGCAAATTGTGCATCAAACATGGTTAAATCGTTGCGTGTGCAAGTAAAAAAAAACCGTTAAGCTCGTTTCTCTGCCGGGTTTGTAAATATATATTATGAACCAAAAAAAAATGTATTTATTTACAGCTTGAATTTGTCGCTATTTTCCTAGTGGGCAGCGCGTTTTCATTTAATTAATTTATTGACTTTCTGTTAGTGATTTTTTTCATGGAAAATTTTCTGAGGACCTCTGTTTGTCTGGCAGCTGGGAAAGCCAAATTTTTGCAATCCCCATTAATAAAAAAACCTAATTATTAATAAAGCATTTCGCAGTAACAACTTTTATATGAATGAATGACTCGACTAGACTAGAAACTTTGTTTTAAGTAAATGACCCGCTTTAATTTTTTCTATTCAGACATTTTTATTTTACGGAAGTAAATTGAGTAGCTTTTTTAGCAAAGCATTTGCAATAATTAATATATTCGTAACGCCAGTTCAAGCAGTGTTATTTTGTTTGGAGTTCTTTGCAATTTTGGTTCACTTTTAGCACCACTGATTATGTAGTCTCATTTATTGACAACGGGTGTGATATTTTTTAACTTACATTTTAGGGTGTAATTCTTAAACGATTATAAAAATAATCTATTGAAACAATAATTTCAACAGATAAAACGACTTAAAAGCAGACCTGTTAAATAATGATCACTAATCGTAATGATTACCGGTTTGATTAATTATTTTATTGAGAATCCATTTAATGCTTGCAGGGTTGGCAGATAATATTAATTTCTGAAAAAATCGTGATATACAGGGTGGCTGATGAATTTTGCTACATTAAGAAACTCAAATAATTTTTTTTTCAGTGTATGGAATTCATTTTTCTTTTATTCATGTTAAAGCTCATTAAATTTTATTAAATATAGCTTAATAAGTTTTAAAAATAATGGAATTTAAATGCCCCCCCTGCTCGTCGATGCATGTGCGGCATCTTACCAAAAAGTTGTTCATTACTGCTTGGAGAGTTGAGACAGGAATAGCCGCAATTGTTTCTCGAATGGATTGCCTTAGTTCATTCAAATTTCTTGGTTTTGCTTTGAAGACTTCCTGTTTGCAATAACCCCACAAGAAAAAGTCAGGTGCAGTAAGGTCAGGCGACCTGGGTGGCCAACGGAATGTGGAGTTTCGGGATATCAGCTTATTGGGAAATTTTCGTCGCAATTCTGTCATAACAGGTTGGGCTATATGAGGAGCTGCACCATCTTGCTGAAACCACACAGAGTTGAAAGAAATTCTCATTCGGCGTAATTCTGGATAGAAAAACTCTCTCAACATGCTCAAGTAACGGTCTCCAGTAACCGTAACGGTGTGACCGTTTTCTTCGAAGAAGTAGGGCCCGACAATGCAGCGTGATGAAACTGCACACCACACTGTGACACGAAGTGTATGCAATTCCGTCCCATGGAGTATCTGTGGGTTGGAAGCACTCCATATTCGACAATTTTGTTTGTTTATGTTGCCGTTTAAATGGAAATGGGCCTCGTCAGACATGAAGAGACAGTTCAACATGTTTCCATCCTCTTCCACCATTTGAAGCATCTTCTGGCAAAATTCCAAGCGAATCGGCAAGTCTGCAGCGTTCAGTTTGTTGGCCATTTGAATTTTATATGGGAATAAGTCCAAATCTTTGTGCATAATTGACTATAATGACTGTCTGCTTACACCCATTTGAGCAGATAAGCTTCTTGTCGAAACACGTGGATTGTTTTGTATGGCAGCAGCTACAGCAGCGATTGTTTCCTCCGTTCGAACTGAAGGGTTTCGATGGTAAGGTCTTCTGTTGACTGTCCCATGCTCGGCAAAATTGTTTACAAGTCTTATTATGGTCCATCTGCTCGGAGGATTGCCGCCAAACGTGCGCCTATACTCTCTTTGAACCGAAACTACGGACTCCAGTGCGTGATAGCGGCGGACAATCCAAATTCTTGTTTCAGTGTCCCAGTTATCCATTTTTGTTAAATGTAAAAGTCAATCTGCAAAATAAAAAAAAAATTAACCAGATTCATTAAATAGAAAAAAAGTTATTTAATTTTTTTTTGGTAGCGGCTTTCATCAGCCACCCTGTACGAGTATATCAAATTGTAAAGAAAAAAAAATGTTTTCTTTTAAATCTAAAAACAGTTGTTTGGCGGTGCAAAAAATATGTCTGTTCGATGAGTGCACTAAATGTGTAGAACAGTAAATGCTTTCCTGCACTAGAGTACTGTAGATCGTTCATCGAACATACCTAACGCAACCGGGCAATCACTGCCACATTCGGAAACTTTCTAAAATGTAACTCGGTGATTTCCCTACATCAGACAAATTTGATATTTTGTAACCCACGAACTTATTGTAAAAGCGCAGGTGGTATATTTTCGGCTTTCGGCAAGTGGATCGTATGCATTAATATTATTTAAATGATAAAGATTTTTATGATTTTTATGAAAAATTACTAACAAGTAAAATGCCTCGAGAGAAATCTGGTATGGCAATATTTTGAATGCAAATCTAAGGAAAACAATAGTGGCAAATGGGCAGTTTGTAAAAAGTGTGGTCTTGAGATGCAAGGTATTCCTCAACGAATGATCAAACATATTTAGAAGTGTAACAATAAGGAAGACACACCGAGTGGCAGCATTTCAATCCAAGTCCACCACACAAATGAAACTGGTTTGTCGGCCAAGAAAGAAAACCAAAATCCTAATACTCTTAAAGTTGTTAAAGACTCCAGTGTAATTTCAACATCCTCCGAGTACGCCTAGGAAATAAACTTACAAATAGCAAAATATTTTTTTGCTACAAATATGCCTTTTTCACATGCCGATAATCCTGAATTTAAAAGTATGTGCAACATGTTAAGACCGGGTTTTAATACACCATCAAGAAGAAAACTGGCAGATGAGTTGCTGGAAGAAGTTCACAATAATGTTATGAAGGAGGTCAAAGAAAGACTAGAAAATGCTTATTTATCAATGTCGTTGGACGGTTGGTCCAATGTACACAGTGAACGCATTGTATGTTGTTCAGTTACTACGGAATATGGAGAATCGTTTTTGGTAAAAACAATTGACACTTCTGGTAATGCACACACTGTAGGGTTATATACTTGCGTTATATATTACTTTATTAATTTTTAAAATTGTTTTTGGTTCACTGTTAAATGTTAATTATCAAAATGAAAATATTTCATTCAATTTTTGTTCTTTCAAAAATAAAGATACATTTTGAATTTAAATAAAAAAAATAAATATAGTTTTTCAACTACACACACTTCCGAATACCTGAAAACTATAGCAACAGAAGCCATTGAGGAAAAAGAAAAGTTGTTTGCAGCGAAAGTAACAAGCGTTATTACTGACAATGCTATAAATGTGATGAAAATGAGAAATTTGTTAGAAGACTCTCATTCAATTAACATTATTCAGTATGGTTACTCTGCGCATATACGAGCTCGTATTACATCCACTAGCTTCTGATATACAAATGCCAGGTCTGCTAGAACAAATTGTCTATTTGTGTATTTTCGAAATACACACCTACGAGCTGCGTGGCATAAGGAAGCCAAAGGAAAACGATTAATTATGCCACAAGTTCGATGGAATACTGATGCCATAGAATCTTACTTAGAAAATCGTGGCATACTAGTTCAGTTGTGTCAGGACAAAAAGGAATTAATTGACAAAGATATTTTTAAAATTGTAAACGATATTCATATGACAACAAACGCAAAAGATTTCTTGCGGCGAATGAAACCAATATCCGTGGCTCTTGATAGGATGTAGAGGGATGGAGCCACTATAGCCGTGGCAGTAGAAATATGGAAAAAAAAATGGAAAATGACTTACATGGGCAACCAGCGAAGTTATGTAAACAATTTGAAAAGCGTAAAGAAATGGCTCTGTCTCCCGCGAATTATTTGGCTAATCTTTGTGATCACAGATTTCGAAGAACTAACCTATATAATAAAAAAACAAGTTGCTTTTGAGTACTTACAGAGATTAAAACCAGAATTTGTTCCAATAGTAAGGACAATGAGTACTGCTTCAAGGCTATTTCCATCATATTTATTTGGGAATGACTTAAGAACAACACTCCCTACAACATGGTGGAAGTCGTTAAATCTAATTGACGCAAAAAAATATTTCAGATGGGATGATCTTCAGGAGTTTTTAAAACTGTGCTTCAAATTATTAACAGCAGTTGCTGCCACTGCTGGTCTTGAACGAATTTTTTCTACATTTGGTCTTGTCCATTTCAAACTTCGTAACAAATTAGGCAATGAAAAGGCTGGAAAATTGACATTCATGTTTCCGTATTTTAATCAAAATACTTCTGATAAGGCTACAAATTTAGATCTCGTTTGGGAATCATTTGAAGATGAAAGCAGTGGGGCATCAGGAAAGTCGCAGTCGGTAGAGGCAGATGTGGACCTTTTAGGTGATTCCGATGGTTCAATAGATGACTTGCCCCTGGTTCGGTTTACAAAACAATAAAACATAATTAATGTTTGTGTTCATTGAATTTTAGAAATAAATTTGCAAAAGTATTTTGGAATTTACTTGTTGAGTTGGTTTTTTTTACCACCATATAAAAGTATTTTATGTATGTAACAACAACCGGTTTTCATAGTTTTATTTATTAACATAATTTTAACACATTTACTCATTATAAAAGTGATGTTTTTGCGATTTTGAAAATATCCGATATATATCGTAAATATCCGATATTTAGATATTTTCAGTAAATATCATGATATTTACCATCCCTGAATGCTTGATTACCAATTATTATCAATTTTTAATTATTATTTTTCAATTAATTAAAAAAAAAAATATTCAAAAAAAAGCATGGCTGTTTTGATAACTTTTTGATCTTAGTTTTGTTGTAGAAGTGCATAAATATTAACGTCAAAAATATCTACTAGAAAAAATCAAAAATAATCAAACAATATATTAATAAAAACAAAAAAAAAATCTCAAATAATCAAAAGTATTTTAATTTTTTATTTTTTTTTTACCTTTCATGAACATGAAAAGGTTTTATAACTTTGGTCCGATGTTTGTAAGTATGAGAAGAAGAGATAGACCCACCAATAAGTATACCGAAATGACCAGGGCGATGAGCTGAGTCGATTTAGCCATGTCCGTCTGTGCGTATGTACGCAAACTAGTCCCTCAGTTTTTGAAATATCTTGATGAAATTTGGTATGGGGCATAGCTCCCATACAATCGATAGTTTCGATAAATGGGTTTTGGGCTATAAATTTTGCAATAAAAAAGATAGGAACATAACTGTGTGTAGACTGAAATTTATTTCGTAGTTGATGAAATAAGAAGAGTAAAAACATTATCTCGAACCATAACACTGACATTGGTTCTGTAAATAATGAACCCTTCTACGCCCCTTAAAGTTGGCCTATAGAGGCGTATTGGACAATGATTGAAAACAACGCTAAGAAAAATTTCCAA
The DNA here is from genome assembly GCA_949987695.1 of Merzomyia westermanni. NCBI lineage: Eukaryota > Metazoa > Arthropoda > Insecta > Diptera > Tephritidae > Merzomyia > Merzomyia westermanni. The sequence continues at coordinate 137,158,998 of OX465288.1, forward strand.
GAGGCTGATAAAAAGTAATGATCATTTAGATCAGAGAAAAACATGAACGATAAAATAAACATCTTGCGTTCCTCAGATACACAGCAAGAATCATTTAATGCCAGCAACTGGATGGGCTAGAAATCTGTGTCTATGTTTACGTTGGAATTGCTTACATTTAATATTCATTAAATGTAAATAGAAAAAGGAAAAAATTAAAAATATAAATAAAATATTATTACATACACAGTACATTATTTAAGTACAGGGTAATCTACAGACAAATTGCTCAACTTAATTGTTGCTAGACAGTTGTAGCTCACCATATTTGGTATTTGCAAGCACACATTTTAAACGTTCTCATATATTTTTTCATTATTAAAATGAAAATATACACAAAATAAAACGAATTGTTTCGCAAACGATGACAAGCGGCGGATCGCCAACAGCGCCATTGACATTGTCACAAAAAGTATTTAAATTATGAGAAGGCGAACTGTAAACGCAGCCTAAGCACAACGTGTGGAAAAGTGAAATAATAATTTTTGTTATTTGTAAATATATATCACAGATAGGCAATTTACATTAGCAGTAAATATCTATTAAGTTAAAGTTTGAGTGTGGAATGAAATGTTTCTTTTTTCTTTCTTTTTTCATGATCACTCAAAAATTTTATTTTAGTAAAACTATAACGGAAGTATATAACTGATTTTGAATAGAGTTTTATTTTCACAATCACTAAAATTTACTTCGAATGGAAGTTCATCTCAATCACTACTCAGATACTTTAATCTATTTTTAGACATGAACCGGCTGTATTAAATTGAAATGCACTCGAGGTTTACGGATGTTGAAGTTACATTTCCATTACCACTAACTTGAAATTTTTGAATTCTGGAATTCTATTTTCAATATCGCTCAAAATTTTATTTTAGTGAAACTAAAATTCCGTTGTACTCAAGGGTTACTGATGTTGTAACATTACCAGTAACTTTAAATTTTTGAGTGGAATTCTATTATCACTCAAAATTGTATTTTAGTGAAACTAAAATTGCGTTATCATTCAACTTCTTGTTTGACTGTAGATTAACTTTCATTAGTACTACAATTTATTTTTAATGAAGCTTAAACTAAAATATCTGACTAATGAGATTTATATTTAGTGGAGCATTAGCGTTAATTGAAACTCACAAACATTTCCATTTAAATCCGGTTAAATCGATTTTAGATTACCAAGCATTAAACACACATATACTGCAATGATAGGGAAACTGAAGTTTTACTAAAAATTAAATTTTGAGATAATGAAAATGAGTTTACACTCAAAAATTGGTATGAAAAATGGTTATGAAAATGCAACTTCAACATCAACAAACCTTGAGCGGTTAGTAGTGTTAACTGCATTCAAATTTTATACAGGCTGCGAATTTCTGATAAACAGTGTATGACAAAACTAAAGCACCAAAAGTCCCTTTGCTAAACATGATCAAATCAAATTCTATGTGCAGGTTTGATTTTGTTTTTGTTTTTCTTGATGAAGGACAAATATTAGTTATTTGCAACACGAAACAAAAAACTTTTAATGGTCCATTAAAAAAAATCAATTCAGACTAACTGAAAAATGTGTACTACAAAACTAAAACACCAAATCAAGGTAGGTCTAGTTTTTACTTAAATGTGTTGTAAAGAGGCTTGTTAAATTTGCTAAGTAATTAGTAACCAATTAGTTAGGCGCCTTTTTTAATTGCTTATGATTATTTAAATTGTTTTTCAAGAAGACGCAATTATTAATTGATTACGATTAGAAATAAAAAAAGAAAAAAAGAAAAGAAAAAAAAAAAGAAAAAAAAAATAAAAAAAGAAAAAAAAAATAAAAATAAAAAAAGAAGAAAAAAATAAAAATAAAGAAAAGAAAAAAAATTAAAAATTGTCAAAAAACTGTTTTGATTACTTTAGTTTTTTTATTTTTTTTTAATTGATTTTTTTTAATATTGTTGACTTGAAAAAAAGTAAAAGAAAAATATAAAAAAAAAATAAATAAATAAATATAAAAAAAATTTAAAAATAAAATTTAAAAAAATATGTATGAAAAAAAAATATATATATCAAAAAAAAAACAGGAAATAAATAAAAAATAATCAAAACAACTTTTTCGATGTTTCTTTTTTATTTATTTTAATAATTGTAGAAAATTATGATTTTTGTGATTATTTTTTTAAACAATTGGAAAATATTCATTAAAAATTGAGAGTAATTGGTAATAAATAATCAAATGAATTGTCAAAAAAATACTTAATCAAACCGGTAATCATTACGATTAATTTAATTAATAATAATTAATTACGATTAATCATTATTTAACAGCCACACCGATACATTTCGAAGCATTTCAAATAACGGTTCCTTTCTTTTATTTAGCCGTTGAACGAGGTTGGATGATCTGTATAAGTCGGAGAGAATTGCTGGAAATAATTTTTTCGTGGACTTGGAGAAAGAATTTGGCTTAAATTTAATCAAAGGAAATCAGGAAGTACTAATTAAAAATGTTTAAACATTTTTTATGGTATTGCTTTTTTATACCAACAATTTTTGTTGATTTACGGCCTGTACATTTTCAAGTATTCATGAAACGAGCTCAAGGCCAAGAATAATAATTTTTCACTTTTGGAATTTTTATGAAAATTATTATTGTTTTTATTTATTAATAATCATTTTAATTAATTATTAAAAGTTTTTTTTTTTTTGGATGGAATAGAGTAGGGAAAAATGTTTAGAGACAACTGCCATAGCTTTTCTTATAGATCCATTTCGGAAGCTGCTAGACTTCACTCATCAGAGAAATTTTGGCACGCATTGCTAACCATTAAGCTAACAATATGCTGGTTTTGATGTCATCTACACTCCTAGTTCTATTCTTATTTTTACCATATGCATGAACCACTTCCGCCATTTGACAGTTAGTAGTGTGATCATGATGGATTTTTGACAGATCTGTTTTATCATCAGAACTGCCTTTCCGTGTGCTCTCGGTTTTTTGTTATTGAATGAATATTTTTTATGGTACTTTTTTAACGTTTTTCCATTCAACTGGTTCTCTTAGCACTGTACAGGGAGGTGCTACTGGACTAAACATATTTCTTCTTGCTTCTCCAAAGAGTTTTATGAAGGAATTCGTGATATCCGCCCCATATAGGACCATTTAAAGACGTGCTCTTTAAGACCGATTAGTTCACTTCGGAGCTTATCAAACCCCTTTGATTTTAGATGAAAAGAAAAACGAGTTTTCAAGATTCCACCTAAATTGGAGTAGTACAATACAACGGGGAATCTTATTTTCTGTCAAATAAAAGCTTTCTGAAATATCAGGACGCTCCAAAGCTTGTTCCCAGGCTTAAAGAACAACTATTACTTAGTTTAACTATACTTTTGATGGAACTTCGGTGCTTTAGTTTTGTTTCACACTGTATATACATATATTTATAGAGTTAAGTTTAACTTTAATAGTGTTTGATTGCTATCAAAAAAGAGCTTGAATAAAATAAATTTACTGCAACGTTTTTATCTCAATACGCCAGCGGCTTGCAGGCGCTGTATTGCGTACGAATCGTTGATTGTCAACAGATTTTTACTTCATTTATGTTCGTTTGTTTAGATTTTAGTTGTACGCCTAACAACTAACTGCCAGTTGAGCTTATTCATTTTTTATTCACTAACTCAATTGAGTTACTGCATCGAGTTCGCTGCGCGTAGTCTATTCGCATCTAATAGACAATGACGGAAATAAGGCGGCTGATGAATGTACATTGATATTGCTGTATGTTTAATTAATTAAAAGAGTGTGTGTGCAGCAGCAAATAAAAATGTTTTGTTAATGTTTTTGTTTTCTTTCGTCTTTTTTAATTTATTTTTATTTTTCGGAAGTGTTTTGCATATTGGGAAGTTAGCAATTTAGACTGACTGTTTTTAGTTGATTGATGAATATCGTTTGTTGCGCGCATGCGTAACATTTCTCTAACAATCAATTACCAAATAAATAGGACGGTATAAGGTTCGGTTAGTCTACTGCGGGTTTTATTAAAGCTATCATAGTTTTAATTATAAAAATGGTGGTGTTTTGAAAAGTATAATCAAATTGTATGTGGATGCCGAATGGCAATTGTCACAAAAGCTTTAGTAAACCACACAATACGGCTTCTCTCGACTGTCAAGAGGTCAACCGTGAAATACCTGCGTAGTATTTAGATGTATGTGGAATTGAAAAACCAGAATTGAAGTGTCGGTTAAATCGGGCGAAGAACCTTTTTAAATACTTTTTCCTCCATATGCCGGGATACGCTCTACTGTACATAGTATCGTGTTAATAAAAAGTTGAAAATATTCGCTCAGGTTTTGAACACAATTTTACCAGCACACTAAAAACGACCTTTATTTTTCTATTATCCTTTTAGATCTTATAAGATAGGTAAAACATTTTACTACCTTCATCGTACTATCCCAGCGTAAATCAAAATAATATATTATTCTACATTCACTCAAGTGAAAAACGTTAAAAGGTCATTGCTACGAACTCGTTGTACAAACCAAACTTGAAATCCTAAAAATAGGTAAAAGAAAAGTTCAAATCTAGTATGTAGGACCCATACTTAAGCAAGCGTGAAAAAATCCAACACATAGTTTGTCGTCTACTGCCGTCTTGTTACATTTCTTGAAAGCACGATTAAAATCTGACAGCTATCCGACACATAAAGAGCAGCATTCTATTTGGCAAATACAAGATCTTAGTGATACAATGTGGTGAGCAATCACTGCTTTTGCAGTTTTAAAAAAGTACAAAATAAAAAATAGAAAACAATAATCGAAAATACCCAGCAAACAAGACTAGCTAATATCTTGAGAAATTTTGGTTGGCTCGTTGGAAGCACTCAACCCAGCTAGAACCGTTAATAGCTGGAACGGAGAAGACTAATTTTGTGCCACTACTCATGGGGACGTAATAGACACATATTAATTGCCAGCTACCAAAAAGCGAAGAATAATTGTCTTTATCGCACCAACACGCAATGCGACCCGATTTGCAGATGTTTTTACATTGACGACTTAACAGTGATATTTACTTAATGGTAGCTTTAAGAAGTGCCACGGACTCCGTAGTAATCATAGTCACATATTGTGGTAACGGCGCCTAAAATACTGCACAAAAGTAAAACTAGCAAGTTCGTTTACTTTAATAGAACAACGCTGAGAGTAGCAAACAGTTTTAAAAGAGACGAGAACTTTGGAGCGCACGATGTTGCAAAATTCTACTACATGTGCGTTACAGAATTTATGAATGGAATGTGAGTATTATGGCGTTCCCTTTTAATAAAAAATGTTACCCTCTAAAATTTAACCTCTTGACCTAGTTAACCTGGCGCTCTGCAAATGGCTGATTTTGTAGATGGTGGCTTCTTGTTCAAACATAACAACGTCTTTTTTAAGGGAGTAAAAAAAAACTGACAGGGAGAGCTGAGAATAAGCAACAGGGTAACACTTTTTCTTGAAAAGAAAACGCCATTAGATTATTACATTAGAATTCGTTTACAGCTCCTCTGAAGTCTTTTTTATTGTGAAGTATTGTTATAAAAAAAGGGATGAGTACCAAGTACTCGTGGAGTTTGATGTGTGAACATGTGTATCGTGTACATAAATTTAATTAAATTAGACCTCGCCCAGTGGTTGAATTTCAACCACAAAACTTTATTTTATTTTAGTTATTAGCTACTCCTTTCTTGGCGTTCTTTCCCTTCTCTTCTATACTGTTCCTTTACTTAACTCCTCTTTCAACAGTCTATTTTTAATTTATTTTGTTGTATTATGTTTTATTTTTTATTTTTCTTGTTTCCTTTCCTTTCTGCTCCTCTCCCTTTCTTTCCATTCCTTCCCGTGATCATAGTTTCTTTTAATTAATTTAATTTAATTTTATTTTATTTCATTTAATTTTATTTTATTTCATTTAATTTTATTTCATTTAATTTTATTTTATTTCATTTTGTTACATTTTATTTTATTTTATTTCATTTTGTTACATTTTATTTTATTTTTTAAATTTAATATCATTCTATTTTATTTTATTTTATTAATTAAATTTTTTTTTTTAATTTTATTTTATTTTATTTCATTTAATTTTATTTCATTTTGTTATATTTTATTTCATTTAATTTTATTTCATTTTGTTATATTTTATTTTATTTTTTAAATTTAATTTCATTCTATTTTATTTGATTAATTTAATAAAATTTTTTTTTTCAGTTGATTTTATTTTGTTTCATTTAATTTAATTTTATTTCATTTAATTTTATTTTATTTCATTTTATAACATTTTATTTTATTTTTTAAATTTAATATCATTCTATTTTATTTTACTAATAAAATTTTTTTCTAATTTTATTTTATTTTATTTCATTTAATTTTATTTCATTTAATTTTATTTCATTTTGTTATATTTTATTTTATTTTTTAAATTTAATTTCATTCTATTTTATTTTATTTTATTAATAAAATTTTTTTTTTCAGTTGATTTTATTTTGTTTCATTTAATTTAATTTTATTTCATTTAATTTTATTTTATTTCATTTTGTTACATTTTATTTTATTTTTTAAATTTAATATCATTCTATTTTATTTTATTAATAAAATTTTTTTTTAATTTTATTTTATTTTATTTCATTTAATTTTATTTCATTTTGTTATATTTTATTTTATTTCATTTAATTTTATTTCATTTTGTTATATTTTATTTTATTTTTTAAATTTAATTTCACTCTATTTTATTTTATTTTATTAATTTAATAAAATTTTTTTTTCAGTTGATTTTATTTTGTTTCATTTAATTTAATTTTATTTCATTTAATTTTATTTTATTTCATTTTGTTACATTTTATTTTATTTTTTAAATTTAATATCATTCTATTTTATTTTATTTTATTAATAAAATTTTTTTTAATTTTATTTTATTTGATTTCATTTAATTTTATTTCATTTTGTTATATTTTATTTTATTTCATTTAATTTTATTTCATTTTGTTATATTTTATTTTGTTTTTTAAATTTAATTTCATTCTATTTTATTTTATTTTATTAATTTAATAAAATTTTTTTATTTCATTTAATTTTATTTTATTTCATTTTATAACATTTTATTTTATTTTTTAAATTTAATAGCATTCTATTTTATTTTATTAATAAAATTTTTTTTAAATTTTATTTTATTTTATTTCATTTAATTTTATTTCATTTTGTTATATTTTATTTTATTTTTTAAATTTAATTTCATTCTATTTTATTAATTTAATTTTTTTTGTTTCAGTTTATTTTATTTTATTTCATTTAATTTTATTTTATTTCATTTTGTTACATTTTATTTTATTTTTTAAATTTAATATCATTCTATTTTATTTTATTTTATTAATTAAATTTTTTTTTAAATTTTATTTTATTTTATTTTTTAAATTTAATTTCATTCTATTTTATTTTATTTTATTAATTTAATAAAATTTTTTTTTTTCAGTTTATTTTATTTTATTTCATAAAATTTTTTTTTCATTTTGATATATTTTATTTTATTTTTTAAATTTAATTTTATTCTATTTTATTTTATTTAGTTTAATTTAATTGAATTTTATTTTATTTCACTTTGTTATTATTTACTTTTTTTTATTCCAATTAATTTTATTTCATTTCATTTTGTTATATTTTATTTAATTTTTTAAATTTAATTTAATTTTATTTCTTTTTGTTATATTTTAGTTTTTTTATTTTTACATATTTTTGTAAGTTTAACGAGCTCAAGACCAGTTGATAATAATTCTTATTATTATTATTTTTCATTTTCCTTTTATTTATTTTTTTTATTTAATTAAATTTTTTCTTTTAATTTTAATTTTATTGTTTTTCATTTAATTTAATTTTATTTCGTTTTGTTATATTTTATTTTTAAAATTTAATTTTATTCTATTTAATTTAATTTGACTTGGTCTTTTGGCGATTGATAGCATTCGTCCGAATAATAACAATCAGCAAAGCGCTTGCATACACACACACCACATACATATGTACAGGGTGGCGCAAAAGTAATCCTCCTATCAGAAAATGCTATAAATTTTGCGATTCGCCCCTAAAGTCAGTTCTGTTTTGACATTTGTGTAGTAAACACATGCGAAATACACGTTAATAAACAATGTTACGCTACACTGCTCCAGAACGCGGAATATTGCTGACTATTTATTTGACCAATAATCGGTCGGGGCCAAACGGTTACTGTGAATGGTGAGCGCTACAGAGCAATGATCAACGAGTTCTTTTTGCCACAACTTGATGAATTGGGATTGGAAAACATGTGGTTCCAACAAGACGGTGCAACAGCACACACTGCACGTGCCACAACCGATATGCTGAACATCGGAAGCTTACTTTTGCGCCACCTGTTATCATCCCAGACAACATTTCTATACACAAGGCACAGACAGAAGCACGATTACAAGCAGCTATAGAGGTACGCTTACCATCATCGACGCGTCACTTTTCTGGACCGAGCCTACCGAGCCCAAAGATGTTTATACATTAAAAACATGAGCCTCGATATTTTGAAATCGTTTTTCAGTGTTAACTTTGCAGCATGGCACTATTTCTCAAATTTTATTCTAAGGTTTAGTGGGTAATCGTGCTATTGTGATTGTGTGGGATCACTTTTGTCCCAATTGAGTTTCGTACGAAAATTTTTCAAACGCGCCAAGCCAAGCGTTCGACCTTGTCGTAACACCCAAAATCAATTCCGTCTTTGCCACTTTCAATATTTTAATATTTTTGCCACTGTTGTTTTTGTTACTTGATTTTTGCGGAGCACATTTCTTAACCAAAGCCGGCAAATCAAGTGCTTTTTGTATGGGTGTACAAAAAATGCTGACCAAAGGCTTTGCAGCAAAAGATTGTTTTAATTTTTTTTTTTTTTTTTACATTCACACATTTTATTTTTATGACATAATTCTACGCTATTTCTTTGCTAATGAATATTGCAGGGAACGATTTTAACCGTTACGGTATTTCACTTTTGAGTGCACCCGAGTAATGCCTGCGAGGCGGAAAATATTTATCTGAAATTACTTTTATTTTGTGATTTTTATGAAAAATATTAAAAAATAACTGTTAAAAATAATTTTTATTACAATGTCATTTTTAACCGTTATTCTTGACTTTTATAATAAAAGTTTTTTACCGTTATTTTTTTATTTTTATTATACTATTTAATTTTGACTTTTATTATAAAAGTCGTAACCGTTACGATCCCTGAAATATTGTGATTCACATAAATTAAAAAAAAAAAAATAAATAATCAGTGTCCCACAGTACAAAATTAAAGCTCATTGTAGTTGTAAGCAGAATAATTGCAACATTGTTCCAAGTGTTTTAGACCACGCGAATTTGCTTATTTGGCAGCACGAATAATTGGAATCAGTTGATATGATTCAAATACTGTAGTTCTGTTTCGCGACTGTGACAAATTTCCGATCAACCATAGTTACTATTTTTTAATGGTTTCTCAGTTTTGTTTCTCAACTTGGCATATCTTTTATTTGATCAACCCACATGCATGTAGATATCATTTGCTTGATTTGCTGATTTCCGTTTCAGCTTAATTTCAGTTCAGTTATAAATGATTTAGTTTTTACCGTGCTCACCTGCCCCCTTCCATGTGTGACATTTGAAGCCTTTAAGTTGACATTTTGTCGCCACAAGATTTATATTTACATACAATGCACATAAACACATTTATTCAAATATTGCAACAAACACCATTGGCGTTTGTGAAAAGCGTTAGATTGTATGTTTCAATGTTGTTTGTGTACCTAGTTTCAATAATTAACATGTTGCTCGACATTCATTATGCAAATATTTGTTGTTGTATTAGCATATAAACAGCGTAAATATATACTTAAATATTTGCTTAGTATTGTAAATTACGAGTGCTCATTGATTTCTAGTTCTACTTGCAAGTATGCGAAAAAATATTTAAGATGATTGATGTGAGGGCAAGCATTCGTGAATTTCCAGTTGGGCAGGTCGTATGAGTAACATTGTTGTATGAAAATGGAGCGATCCAAATTGGTAGCTAATTTTATCAAACAGTGTTAGAGCTGCCAAACTTGTCAATATATATAAAATTCTAGTGCCACAGTGTTTGTCACCAAACAACTCCGAAAAGGGTTCACTAATTTTTATAAAATTTTATGTTAACATTTGATAGGGATGAGCATCAGGAGTAACTATACTCCATATACCTAGACAATCACGGTCTGGAGATATTGATCAGAATGTCGAGCAGGAGTAACTTTCGCTTCAACCCTTCTCCGGGATATAAACTAAAATGCGGACCAGGGATTGCCCTAGGACATGTTTTTATGTCATGGGCATCAAACAAGATTTATTGATGGGGATACTAGCTTAGGGTAGTTTTTGTTACAATGTATCACTTTGTTCCTGACGTATTTAAATTAACGTAAATAAACCTCGGCACCTTAAAAATATAATACAGGTATCAAACAATGATATGACCAAGGCAGACCTGTTCTCTCTCTCTATGGCGCGATATACAACAGGTATATCATCATAAACCTCCTAAGAGATTTTTGCGCCAAGCTTCTCTTCCAATTTGTGGTGTGCCGATTTTGAATTTTCCCTACAAATTGGTGGGACCTACAGTTTTTTGCCGACTCCGAACGGCATCTACAAAGGAGACGAATTTTTGCTGAGAAGCCTGTCATGGCAGAAATACACTCGGAGAGTTTGCCAAACCACTGCCGAGGGAAGGCAGACCTGTTAAATTTGATTAATATTTAGTCATCAATTAATTAGACGGCTTTTTTAATTGGTGAAGATTATTTTAATTGCTTTTCAAGAAAACGCAATTACTGATTGATTGCTTTTTTTTGATAATTTTTATTTTTTTTGATTTTTTTTTGGTTACTTTTTATTTTTTTCAGTATTGTTGATGTGTATATTTCTTCTACAACAATACTGAAGAAAATCAAAAATAATCCAAAAATATATATAAATAAAAATTCAAAAAAAAAAATATATATATAAAAATTCAAAAAAAAAGTATATAAAAAAATAAAATTAAAAACAAAAAATAAAAAATAATCAAAAGTAATCACAACATCAAAAAAATCAGCAAATATCAAAAAAAAAAATCTAAAATTATCAAAAGTAATTACCCTGATTTTTTTTAATAATCGTAAAAAATCATGATTTTTTTGATATTTTTAATTAATTATAGAATTATCATTAAGAATTAAAAGTAATTGGTAAACAATCATTAAATGAATTCTCAAGAAAATAATTAATCAAACCCGTAATCATTACGATTAGTAATCATTATTAACCAGGTCTGGAACAAGGGCGAAATCAAGATTAGTATTTTTTCCCCGATTTCGTTCATATTTAATTTACATATTAACCACTTTGAAAAAAGTATTTTCACTTAAAAAGTGGCTCGATGGGTGCATCTAGTCGAGATAGGAAGGGGATGTAGATTTGCAGGCAGTTGTAGAGGTATTTCAAAAGGTACAGGCAAAGTTAGCGGGAGAGGTGCAGGAGATGCAAAGGAAAAGGTTGACGGTGATTGGGGTGATAGAGGGGGACATAGAGTGATAAAATGACGTAGAGCTGGAGGAAGACAAAGGGCAACCTGAAACCTGATTAATAGGCCAGCATAAATTTTTGTGGCAAAATAATGTTTCCGGGTTAAACTACGAACTTTTAAAATTCTTAGTCAAATTTTCATTTTTCTTGTTCTGTTTGAGATTTCAAGAAAATCTGAGCTTTACTTCTATCTATTCCTTTTGCTTCTAGAAATAATGTGAGAAGCCAAATATTTACTTCATAAACAGAGTTGCCATCGGATATGTTTATAGCCAGCGGTACAAGTACACAGAGGATTATAGTTTTGTTCATATAACTGGGGTTTGTAACGGTTTAGAATAATCCAAATAGAGTTATATATAGCAAAGTTCTTAGAAGGAATAAAATAATCGATTAAGACATGTCCGTCCATCCGCCCGTAGACACGATAACTTAAGTAAAAATTGGCACACAGGTTACTTTCCGACCATTGCTATTTAAAATAGGCGGAATCTAGCCATAACCAAGCTCCTCTTTTCCATATCGGAAATTTCGAAAAACCTATAAAATGAGATAAATCAATAATAAAAGAAGCTTTAATAATGAAATTTGTTAGCTCTATTGAATTTATCATTCTATTGACCATTTTTTCAAACTTTTCAGTGAACACATTTTCAAACTTCGACTGTTAATAACTTCTGAATCGTTTATGCTAGAATAAGGAAAATGAACCTTAGGCACACTGTTTTTGTAACAACCAGAAAACAGCGTAAAACGGCATAAAGCATATTTTTTTTAAGAAACAAAGGGCACTCAGAGTAAACTGAAGAAGTCGAAAACAGCATTTGCCAGTGAATGACATTAAAGAAGGGAAAGTTCACACTAATCGATTTAAATTTACACTTGAATGCTTTGGTAAACACGTGAATTTCATGTGTACATAAAAAAAAAATAATACAAGTACATACATCCATACTAGGGCAAAGAAACCACAATGGCATTGAAAGCAGTCAACTATGAAATGAAGAAACAAAAAAGATTACAAAATTTAAAAAAAAAAACCAAAAGGGAATAGAAAAAAAAACATAAATTTTAGAAAAAAATCATCAATTACAGATTAAAACAATGCTAATTATGTTTGCGGCTTGGAATGTAAGTATGTATGAACAGAAATAGAAACTAAAAGGAAAATCACGTTTTATGCTGACAGCAGACTCGTGCAAGTAAACTTAGGTACTTACGTTTTTGTATGTACTAGTAGATATCTACATTAGACTGACCCGTCTGACTGATAGCTACAAAAAACACACTGAACTTTCTTTGTTTATGCGCATTGAGAAAACACTGGCATACCGAAAATGTGCCCTGTGTGTGTTTTTTCAAAGGTTTCTGGGACTATAAACAACGAGGGATTATGGACTTAATTTGGGATGGTGGCTTTTCTGCATGCTAACCGTAACCACAGCTCCAAGAATGCTGAGAGTGAAGCAAAGAGCTGTTAAAGAACAGGCTGGCGCTTATTGGAACCAGCCTCTGAGATAAGGTCAAACTTTTGCTCGAATTAGACATTTTCATGTTCATGGAAGATATTTTCACAGACTGATAACGTCACTTAGGCCAGATATGGGCCCACTGTGATGGCCCCATCCGGTCACTACAACTCTGCGAAATACCATCGATCGAACAGTGTCTGGTGAGAATACCAGGAACGATATCCCCGATTCAGTTAGTGTCACATGTGTATTTGTGCGTCGGTTATCAAAAGAAGCGGAAAAGCAAGCATGCACGTCTCATACTTGGCTAAACTTGAACATAGCACAATCGCCCTATTTATGGTGCTCCCGCTCGCACCATAAGCTATAGGTATATCTACCCAATCATTCCCCTGAAGGATGAGGGCGGTAGTGCTCCTTCTTTCTAATTCATTTGCTCGATATATTTTCAATATTTATGTCCCTGTGGCAGTGTTGGGCCAATTATAATTGTTAAAACAATTAATAATTAACAATTAATTAATTTATCAATTAACAATTTTTAATTATAATTGCAAAAATGTACAATAAACAATTAATCAATTACAATGCTCGCAATTAACAATTAATTAATTACTAATTGTGTTTCTCTATAATTAACAATTTGTTAATTACAATTCATGAATTTAACAATAAACACTCTACCTGGACGCTATCTAGTATATTATTAGCCGGATACCGTGGTGGTTTATTGCGACAAACTTCTACAGCAAGAACATGTATGTAGGTATTATATATGGCAAAAAATTGCTTGATTTCTTTCAAATATCACTTTCGTGAAAATTCAAAGCTCCTAATAAATTGTGTTGAATGTTTGAATGAAATTTTTTTAATTGTAAAATTTTTTTAATTTGAAAATTTTTGTAATTGTAAAAAATGGATTGCTTCATCGTACAATTAAAAACTGAATTAGCATTTTTTCAATTGCAATTAATTTAATTTTAAATAATTTAACTGCAACAAGCAATTAAAATTTTAATTGTAATTAATTTCTTAATCAATTAAAAAATCGATTAAAAATGTAATTGATTAACGCTCAACACTGCCCTGTGGCCTAGTCTCCATATAAGACTGTATGAAAAGCTGGGCCAACTCATTGAGAGATCGGTGGCAATAAGTGCTCGACACCTGAGCAGAGGTGCACAATAAAAATATTTATTCGAAATCAAAATTTTATTTAGTTTCTTGCTAACAATAATGATATTATGCAGGCCGGCAGCTGGGTCCAAGACATGTAGTACGAGCTGCCTGTTTATTGAAGGAAAATGCATACACGGGTTCTTTTCTAATGTAATATAAAAGCCAAAACAACAGTTTTTAGAATTCTTGACTGCCTATCTCTAAGTTTGTTCGCGCTTCGCTCAAAAACAGCTGTAAAAAATATCATACAACTTTCAGAGATGTATTGCTGAATGCCCTAGTTCAAGCCGAGGAAATATTGTAACGCAAGGAAATGTTTGATTCTCTCTGTTTACAGCGTGCAATACAATAAGATTTGGCTCATTTTTAAGCTGATCCAGCCAAATCTAAGCATTTGTAAATTAAAAAAACAGAACAAATTTGTGTTAGGCATCCTAATAAACAAACTCTTTTGCACATGAACAAAGACATATTTGAGTACATTGGTGCTTGAATGTAAAACATGACATAAATGCTGCCGATTACCAGCTACAAAATGTTAAGAGCAATGTGTGTATTTAAGACTTTCGTTTTCTTGTTTAACGCTTTTATTTTTTCATTACGGAGATTTTCTCTTTTAAACACGACAAACGAATGAAAGTGCGATGTAACGAGCGCTAAACTCTTAAAATTTGAAGACATGCAATAAACACAAATAAATTTATGCGCAAGTAATTCAAGATCAAACACAAAAAGGAAAATTAAGAAAAAAAAGTTATAACAAAGTAAAGGAGTTGACATATAAACAAAAATATAATAATAAATATAATAACAAAATTTTGCAGCAAATTTAACTCTTCAGATGTAAAGACCGAGCTTCTGCTCCAATTCGCAGCGTGTTAATTTCAACTGTTCTGGCTATCGGTTGGGCAGCAGTTTTGTACCACCTCTGAACTGCTGAATATTTAGTTTATATCATTATATTGGCGCCTCCGAGCGTTTACCGGACATTGTCAAGGGGTAAGCGATGCTAAAAATATCTATTAAATCTGACGTTTAAAGCTGTGAGTAGGTTTGCCTCTAAGAGTTTTTGCAAATAAATCAAGCACACTTCATGTTATACCATAATCTATTTTCGCTCTTACTTTCAATGTTACCAAATGTTTTGTGCCAATTGGTCTGTTAACCTTACGATGAAACACTGATAAATGAATAACATTGCCAAAAAACTTGTTTCGAATGTGACTTTGCTTCCTCATTGGATATACGTGTATGTATGTATACTAGACTGTTTGGGAAAAAATGGTATGGCGAATATTGTGAACCCGAGCTAACAAGCAGAGAGCTGATTTTTTGAGTTGCCTTTGTACTTTATTAAATTCATTGTTTAGAGTTGCTTCCAAAAAAAATTTTACTCTCGAATAACAAGAAAAAATCTGGAACGGTCCAATGTATGTGCACAATCAAATAGCGTCAACAAAACGTTATCAAATACGACCAATTGTTTAAACATTCATTTATTTATTTTATTTGTTGATATATCGGTGTTATTTTGCTTGTTACTATTTGCACATTTCGTAAACCAATATATGATAATTTGTAGTTATTGGCTATGCCGTCAAGCGAGTGTTGGCTGACTTGTGCGCGGGAAAGAGAAATGCAAAATATTGGAACCACAATAACAGAAATCAAAAAACAACACATATCGCATATTATATGGTGTGCGATCACTCTCAAAATTTAATACAGACCCATGTATAGGGTACATACTTGTAAACAAACATCATCAATAAAAATTTCTCATTTCATGGTTCCAAAATATAGTCAGCTGTGGACGCCGGAATCGACTAGGAGTATCAAAGCAGAAATAGTTACAATCTGACAAGTTTGCAAATCACTCAGAGAAGGGAACATAATAGCACGTAAACAACGTATGCCTGCATTAATCGTCCATCTAGAAATAATTAATAGCTGCACCAACCTGCAGTGGAGTTTGATACTACCCGCTTTCGAGCGATCCCAGCGGGTGTTTCCTTCCCAAAAGTGAAACTATCTACCCTTCTCATATTCGTTTCCTGATCCGATTCTTTTCTCATATCCTTGATCTTCTTCTCCCTATTCCACTTCATGTTCTTATTACTATTACTATTATTCCTTCTCACTTCTCTTCTACTACTTCATGATTTCTCTTCATATTCTTCCCATTTTCCATTCGGAGGGCATTCCTTTCGTCTTCCCATTCTCTCTCCCATTCATTCTGTCCCATCTCACTCCGTCTCTCATTAGATGCTGTTTACATATTAGTATTTTCCCTGATGATTTACATGATTAGTGAAGCTCATTTTGAACATAAAAAGGGGTGCAAAAAGTTTGTTGATTCAAAAGAGTCAATAGCAAACCGTCTAGAAATGCATAGAGCATTACTGATAAATTTAATACTTTAATTAAACATACAAATTTCACTTTAAACGTAAACTGGTGTCCTATTAAGGCACAAATATATTATTTTAAAACTTTAATTAGAGAAATCTTAGCAGTGGATGGAATACATTGCTCGAACAAAAATTTTGGGCTTAATTTCATGAGCAGTAAAAATGAAATTGTTCTTTAAAAAAGCCATTTTGTCCTACTATGGTACGTAAATGTAATTTTAAAACTTTTGTAGCGAAATCTGTCCCGTTAGTATAGATATAGACATACGAGGTGTGTTCAAAAAGTATCGCGAATTTTGAATTTTCGCTGGGTAGGTATATTCGAATTTCGAATTTTTTGTGGCGTTATGTTGGTACTCATATCTCTCACTTATGCCGACAAGCTCGGCCGTTTTGAATGTTCAGTTAATTGTTGACAGCTGCTTTGCTTGCACGTGTTTTGGATCGTCTTCGATTTTTACCTATTTTTTTTACCAAAATTGCTCAATTGTGACCAAAAACAGCATCGCATGAACATTGCTAATGAGATGTTAAAATCTGTCCGCGACGACCCAAATTTGCTCCAGAGGGTCATAACTGGTGACGAATCGTGGGTTTATGGTTATGACGTGGAAACCAAAGCTCAATCATCTCAATGGAAGCTGCCGCACGAACCAAGACCAAAAAAAGCGCGCCTAGTTCGGTCGAATGTGAAAGTTTTGCTAACAGTTTTCTTCGATTGCAGGGGCGTGGTGCATCATGAGTTCTTGCCACAGGGAAGAACGGTCAATAAGGAATATTACCTGCAAGTTATGCGCAATTTGCGCGAAGCAATCCGCCAGAAACGCCCGGATTTGTGGAAGAACAAAAATTGGCTTTTGCACCACGATAACGCCCCTGCTCACGCATCGTTGCTTGTGCGCGACTTTTTGGCCAAAAACAACACACTAATGATGCCACAGCCACCGTATTCCCCAGATCTGGCCCCCTGTGACTTTTTCTTGTTCCCTAAACTGAAGAGGCCCATGAAAGGACGACGTTACGCTTCTCTTGACGAGATAAAGACGGCATCGAAGGAGGAGCTGAACAAGATACAAAAAAATGATTTTTTGAAGTGCTTCGAAGATTGGAAAAACCGTTGGCACAAGTGTATAATATCTCATGGCGATTACTTTGAAGGGGACAAAATAGATATTCATGAATAAATAAATAATTTTTGAAAAAACACAAAATTCGCGATACTTTTTGAACACACCTCGTATGTCATAACAAAAATACTAGATACATTTTTTTTTATATATTTTGAAATTTGAAGGTTGATTCAACTGAGTTTTTTCTTTTGTTTCACAGTTATTACAGCCATTGGGAAGAAATGTAATTGAAAAAAATAAAATTAATTTATAATATTTACAAAAAATTTATAATATAAACAAAAAAAAAATATTTAAAATAAAGTATTTATAATGTTTTAGCACTAAAAGACAATACAACAGATGGTAAATACAAGGCAAACAAGTAAGGAAAGCGCTGTCCTCGGCTGTGCCTTTTATGAATACGCATCACGGTTTTAAGTGCCAATCCCTACTTGCAATAAGTACAAACTCTGCAAAATAAATTTGAAGGTCTTACCCTGTTATTTTAAAAATACATAGACCAAGCCCCGTTTATCGGAAAAATATGTTGTATGGGGGCTGAACGATACATTGGTCCAATCAATCATATAGTAGTGAAATTAAAATGTATATCGTTGGACGAAATGAAAAGCTGTGATTTCAATACTTTTTAATTATAAAAAAATAGCTAATTCCATAACAGACATAAAAAGGAATTTTAAAGTTTAAACAAAGTTACAAGGACCCCAAATAATGATTTTTTTTATTTTTTACTCATGAGTATTATTTTATTTTTCATAATAAAACTCAAAGCATCATATATCCTGAACTATCCGCAATTTCGGCTTAAAAATTTGAACTAACAAACTTCTTACTTTAAAGTTCTTAATACCTAAGAAACATATTTAAAAACTCTTCCTTAAAAAGAGAAAAGGAGGATTTGGTAACAGAAATGGTATTTATGAGATGGAAATAAGGCACGGTTATTTTCATACCCATTTTCAACCATTTATAGTAGAATTTTCAATAAGTTATCTTTGGCGTCCCCACCACAGAGCAAGAGTATGTTCATTCAAATTTTTAAGGTGAAATTTTCCATAGTTCAGGATATATGATGTTTTGAGTTTGATTATGAAAATAAAATAGTACTCAAGAATGACTAAAAAATAAAAATAATCATTATTTGCGGTCTCTGCAAAGTTGAGGAAAGTTAATTTAACTTTAAAAAATGGTCATAAAAATCTTCAACTTTTTTGGCAGAGTTTCTAGAAAATTTTTGAGCACGCAGTGCAAGTTAGAACTTGCTCAAAAATTTCCGTGAATTTTCCGAATTTTTTTCGTCGAGGGTGTTGGTGATTTGTTCTATACAACGCATAAATAAAAATTAATTTTGTATAGAAAAAAATCACCCTGACAAAAACGATTCTTAAAATTCAGGAAAAATTTTGTGCTAAAATTGAGCTATAAAACTGCTTACTCAAACATTTTCTAAAAATTCTGCACAAAAATATTTAAATTTTGATGTTAATTAACTTTCGTGAACTTTGAGTAAGCTTGTTTATGGAATTCGCTATATTTTAAATGAAAACTATTAAAATCATAGTTATAGCCCAAAACCCATTTATCGGAACTATCGATTATATATAGCTATATGTTATGTTGGTCCGATCTGTCCGATTTTTACTACCCCGCTTTACTTATCAAATATGTACCAAACCTGCAAAATTTTACGTTTCTAGCTTTTTGTTTGCAACCCGTTTATGGGAACAATCAAACGAATGTGTGGGAGCTGTGCGTTGTATTGGAACGATCTTGTTGGTTCCGACAAATGATTAATATATTGCAAATTCACGGTCTCATACCAAATTGCAGCCAGATATCTCTAAAACTGAGGGACTAGTTTCCTTTCAAACAGACAGACGGGTATAGCTAAATCAACTCAGCCCATCGCCCTGATCATTTGGGTATACTTATTGGTGGGTCTATCTCTTCTTCTACTTATTTCACATTCATGAAACTCATAGAATATGAATCATAGCATGTTGTTTCACCACTTGCATTAGTCGTGATTGAGAAAATCACAATTGTTGCTGTGTTACATATTCGCAGCGGTATCAAGGACCAACAATAATTTTGCAATCGCATATTTACAATCGTCTGGTAAAAGTGGTGTCGGAGGTGTCATAATTGCGGGTCAATTAGATGTCGTAAAAATGTAAAATGAATGACAAGTGTTGTTGCATGCCTTGCTATGCCATTGCATTTGCACATTGCACAGAGGCATTATTGTTGGCATGTTGTAATTGCCATAAAACAAACTTGCTGTGCAACAAAAGCAAAGCGCACAATTTCTATGGAATATATTTGAATGATGAATTATCATAGAAAAATACAAGTTTTTTTATAGTTTGAAAATGTAGCAATATCATGTACAATCGTGTGCAAAATAATAGCAAGTCGAAAAGTGGAGAAAAAGGACAGAGAGATAGCAGAACTGATGTTGGCGGATGTTAATTAACTCCTAAAGCAATTCGATTGATTTAATCATGATTGAGAAAGCTGCAATCTACATTCGATTAACAATTATTTATTGCAAACCAGACCTGTTAAATTTGATTAGTAATTAATAATCAATTAATTTGACGGCTTTTTTAATTGGTAATGATTACTTTTATTGCTTTTCAAAAAAATGCAATTATCATTCGATTACGATTAAAAAAAAATAAAAAATAAATAAAATCAGAAAATATAAAGTGTTTTTTTTTTACTTTTGATTATTTTTGATTTTTTCAGTATTGTTGATTTGTATATTTATGTGCTTCTACAATACAGAAAAAAAAATTCAAAAAAAATCAAGAAAAAAAAATCAACCAAAAAAAAATTATCCACACAACTTATTTTTGATTTTTTTAATAATCGTAACAAATTTAAATTTCTTTAAATTTTTTTTTTTTTGAATTCATTGGAAAATAATCAATAAAAATTTTAAGTAATGGTAAGAGGGTAATAAATCATTAAATGGGCGCTCAAGAAAATAATTAATCGAACCGTTAATCGTTACGATTAGTAATCATTATTTAACAGGTCTGTTATTGTAGACCTTCGTCAAATTTTGAATATCAGCGGAAGCACAGTGGCGCCATCAGTGCACGATTTTTTTCTACTTCTTCGGGTCTCGTGCTTTAGAAGAAAATGTCCGGTTGAACTCCATATTGCTGCTTGTTGTCTCCATTCATGAATTAGCAGAATAGGTCGAATCATTCCATTTGACTTTCACTGAATACTTTTAGTGCTTCAATTCAGTCCCAAACTGGAAGAGAATCACTTAGCGATTTTCTTCCTTATTATGGTGGACTTTATGCTAATTCAGCGCCAGCTATTTTGCATCCCTATTCGATTTTTATTATTTTTTTAAAAGATTTTGGAGTAACCGACTAATAGAACTTGTGTTAGACCAATGTATCCCAAAAATATATGAACTCTTTGTGGTGCTATTATTTTCGCCGCCACTATATACGTACATATATTTCTTTAAACGAACAAATTTACTGACGTCTGTGCTGATTTAACTGATTGACGGAGTATGTGGTACGTATATACTATCTACTCTCGTTGTCTGGTGCTGATCGTTTGCACAATTTTGGTATTTGCACGGAATATTAAAATGAAATAAATCAAAATGGTCACAACAATCAGCCATTGAGTGTGAAGCATGTATGAACGTATTGTATATGAATATCTAATATTTAGAATTGTCAGATAAACGCCCAAGTGTTTCATTAAAGTATATCAAGACTTATTTAATCATTTGCCTTTTTCGTTCAATTAATCGTTTGCTAATAAATGGCGCAAAAAATAGCAGTTGATTGACAGCTCACACTTACATTTGATATTTGTAGCTAAATTAATGATTGAATTGTCGTGCGATGGCATGCAATTCTTTTATTGACCAATATTTATTTTTCCATTTATTTATTTCTGTATTACTTGAAAAACAGGAAATTTATAGTTTCCATTCTTTGCTGGTCAGAAGGAGCAATGTAGCAATCACAAAAACAAAAAACATAACCAAGTATACAAACGCGGTCGTTCAAGGCCTCGCCGCGCACTCGAATAAAAAAAGTATATAGTGCGGCAACGGAACATGTGTTCTATATGGGATGTATATTTCAAGATATGCCTTCAGCAATATACACATCGGTGAAGAAAGCATTGAATTCGTTGAAGTACTTATTTAGTGATGCGAGTACAAACAAACATACATATATACAGGCACAAATCGAAATACATAATTGTTTCTTTGGCTTCTGTTGCGTTCTATTACATGCAAAAAAAAAACTTTTCAACCTTTAATGCCACCACCACTCTGTTGAATCAGTCCTGTTAAAAAATAATTACTTAAAATTTTTAATCATTATTTTCCAAGTAAAAAAATAATCAAAAAAAATCATGATTTCTTCTCATTATTTAAAAAAAAAAATAAGATTATTTTGATTACTTTTTTTATTTTATTTTTCATTATTGTTTTAGAAGCACCCAAATATACACATCGCCAATACTGAAAAAATCTAATATAATCACAAAAATCCAAATAAAACAAATTTTAAATTATCAAAAGTAATCAAACCCATTAGTAATTAAAAAAGCTGTCTAATTAATTGATTACTAATTACTTATCAAATTCAGCAGGTCTGTGTTGAATAAAAAGGATACTAAATTTTAGGTACGGTATCTAGCAAGACATCGGTGAAAATTACAGTCAGTTATATGCAGCGGTTGACCAAAAATTACCGAGCTTATTTTATTTTCTTTAATAACTATAATGTACAAATGATTAATTTTGTTATATGTAAATATTCGGAAAAACAATATCATTATATTTTTCTTTAATCTTTGGCCATTAATTGATATTTTCCAATTGAGTACAGCGCTCTGAAATATGTAATGGTATTATAACTTTGCCCCGATGTTTGTAAGTATGAGAAGAAGAAAAGATCTCTATCTATCCACCAATAAGTATACCGAAATGATCAGAGCGATGAGCTGAGTCGATTTAGCTATGTCCGTCTGTCTGTCTGTTTGTTTCAACGCAAACTAGTCCCTCAGTTTTAGAGATATCTCGATGCAATTTGGTACGAGGCCGCCATTTTGTAATATATTAATCATTTGTCGGAACCAACAAGATCAGACCAATACAACGCATGGCTCCCTTACAATCGATTGTTCCCATAAACGGGGTTTGGCCTATAACTCTTGCAATTATAAAGCTAGGAACATGTTATACATGTAATGTGTATAGTGAAAATCAACCAGATGAGGCCAACATAACATATAGCTCCCATATAATCGATAGTTTCGATAAATGGGATTTGGGCTATAAATATTGCAATTTAATAGCGGGGAACACAAAATTTGGCAGCCATTACATATGTAATGTGAGTAGTGAAAATCATCCAGATTAGACCAATATATCGTATAGCCCTCATACAACACATTTTTCCGATAAAATGGGTTTGGGCTATGTATCTTTAAATTAACATAGTAAGACCATCAAATTTTGCATAGTTTGCACTTATTGTAAGTAATGATCGGACACTTAAAACCGCTATGCGTGTTGATGAAAGGTATAAAGCCTTCCGCACAGCCGAAGACAGCGCTTTTCTTACTTGTTTTCTTTGTACTTATGCTTCTCGTTTCGTGTTGATTAGTATATTAAATATTTGCAATTATAAATACACAGTAGGAATACGTCGTTATGTAAAACATGTTTTGAATATGTACAGTAATGTGAAAAATTAAAGCTGCGGTAATTTTGGGATAAAAAATGCATGTAATGTATGATAAAAGCTATTAACGACGCAATTGTTTTACCCCCACCCTCTGCCAACACACAAAGAATTATATGGTTTAGAACGTTAGGATCTAACACTGGCTTTGTGGCAGCTACTCGGGTTAGCCGCCAAGTGTACGAGAAGGGGTCTGACAAGAAGCTGGTGACTTCGAAATATGTCACTCCAACTAGGTATGTGCAAGTTGTGACCTTGGAAATTATTTTCGATACTGCCCTGAAAACAGGGCCTTGAACAATGGATCCCTGCACTGCGATTTAACAACCTTCCATGTATGCACTCATCCAACGGGAAATCAATCGGCAATGTAGAAGTAAAGTGCTCTCTCAACAGGTAAAGATCGCGGCTCCTTAAGACTCTCATCTATGCTTTTAAGGTACAGTACTCTCATTTCATTTTTATTTCCATTTAAACTTAACAAGTTGAAATAGTTTTTTACATAATTGTAGGTACACGGCTTGTGTGCTAGGATCGAAAACAAAAATGGGGGGAAAATAACACTTGAAAATTTGATTTTGAAATGAAACAAGAAAACTTTCGTGAAATCTTTATCGTACAATCAGCAACGCAACAATTTCAACAGCTCACCGCAGACATGCGAGCCAACAAAACTCTACTGAGGTCATGCGGCATACGTGCTAAGTCAATGTTATGAGCACTTACAGAAATGTAGAGCACAATAATAATCGATACAAAGCTAATCTAATTACGCAGATATAAAAACAAATTAAAAATCGTGTACAAATTGCAGAAGCTCAAATTGTGAAAAAGCACTTTAGTGGAAAATGCCCTGAAAGTAGATAAATGAAGAGATTGATTCAAAAAAAACGATAAAGAACGTTGAAAATATTTTTAAAAAATGCCAGGCGGAACCTGCGATCTTAGTAAAGAAACCTTTTTCGGCGTCGAACAGCGGGAGTATTTCGACGGCTGAGTGGAAGATCACCCTATTTCACATATGTTATAAAACTAAAAATGTATTGAATTTTCGTTCAGATAGGGCGTTTCTGAAACTCATTCTGAGAAAAGACGTTCTTAAAGTAAGTTTTGAAATATGGTGTTACTGAAAAAAATCTTGAGATGGGGCGTTCCTAAAAAAAATTCTGAGGTGGCGCGTTTTTTGTAAAATATTTTGAAACAGGGTGATCTGTTCCACTCAGCCGTCGATTTGCAATATTCGTATTTCTAAAACTCTGAAGCAATTGAGTCCGGTACTCAAAAAATGTATACTGTTGAGAACAGAAATTGTTCTCATAAAGTCAAACTGTGTTGACTTAAAAGATGGAAGATTTATCGTCTACACGGCAAAAAATGTTTGCTTAAATTTTAAACCATTCGTCAGTTTTTGTAATAAATTCCAAACCTTTCAATTACCTACACTAATTTTTAATTTATTGCGGTTTAGATTTCAAACTGAACTGTAAAAAACGTCTATTTTAAAATTTTTTTTTTTATTTCATTTATCTCTGAAAGCTTTTCAAAGTCATTGAATTTTTCTCAAAACAGTTTTGTGTGCGCCATAGCTTAGTGGGTAGAGCAGACGACGCTGATGCGGGGAGCATAGGTTCGAAACCTGTTTATGTTTTTGCAATTGTTAAGACATTTCTGGTTTAAAATGTAAACTCTTTTCTTCACGCTCATTTTCTTTAAAACTGGCATAATTTAAATTCTAATGCAAATTTGGTTTGGACATATATGTAGCCCAAAAAAGTTTGAAATTATTACACCCTCAACAAAAAAAAAATATGTATAGGTATTTATCCTTTTGAGGAATGTTTTAAAAGAGAAAAAAGTTCGACGTAGGTTATCCAGGACTTAAAAACAAACAAAAAAATTTTAATTGTTCTTTCAAAGTTGAACAGTTGTCTGACATTAGCATCTAATGTGTACTTCATTGGTTCAATATAATTCCATTATAACCCCCTAGCCTGGATAATTAATATCGAAAACCGAACAATCGTTTAATGAATATATTTACTTACATAAAATCTTCACTTACTGCTGAATTGTGCACCGATTTTAGTTTTTCATTTGATGTTTGTAAAGTACTTACCTAAAAAGAGAAAAACAAGAGAAATAATTAGTCAATTGTTAAAAAATAGTAAGATCTTTGAAAAACTAATTAGATAATTCAGAACATGCATATGCTACATATAATGGTTTAAAAATAGTGAGTGGTACACAAGTTCCTTGGTTTTTACGCATAGAAATATTAAAAATATACGAATAAAAAATATTTTATCTCTATCTCAATAGATTTAGCCCAATGTTTTCCAATGTTTATATTACTTCCAAATAATTTATTTTTCAACGCTCTCAAACTAGGAGGCCCTTGTTTCAGTGATGACCTCTGTATAATCTCTTCACGCCCAGAATTGCTTCACGTTTGTAAACCGGAAATAATCTGAGGGTGAGGGTGAGGCAGGGACCAACTCTTGAACCAATTTATGAATTCTTACGTGGCCGGGAAATGTTAATGAACAAAAAAAATTTGCCTCGCAGAATGCGGTAATATCTGCTTCAAATCAATATCGAATCTATTTAAAATGCCTAAATAGTATTCGCCGTTATTCGTTTTACCCTTTTCAAGGATGTGAATGACACCAAAGTCTACCCTCCCTGGGCATTGTTATGGAAATACAGGGTGTTTTTTTTACAGGTTTGTTTTTCGAATAGAGATAAAACTGGCATTTTGTGGTCAAATCTGGCAACTCTAATGTCATTTATGTTCAGTTTGGTTTGCCATTTCATCATGAACAGGTTGACAAATAAACAACGCTTGCAAATCGTGCAAATTTATTTCGAAAATAATGGTTCAGTTCGCGAAGTTTACCGTGAGCTCCGTCCATTTTATGGTCGACATAATCGTCCATCAGAGCAATTAATTCGGTTAACCATGGATCGTTTTCGCACTACGTTTACTCTATGTGATAATACGCATCCGCAGAGACGTCGAACAGTGCGCACCGAAGAAACAATTGCCGCTGTAGAGCAAAGTGTTGAAGAGGACCCGAACGAATCGATTCGCCACCGTGCACAGCAATTGGAGCTTTGTCCATCAACTTTATGGAAGATTTTGCGCAAAGATCTTGGCTTGCGACCTTACAAGATCCAGCTTGTGCAAGAATTAAAGCCGCGAGACCATGCAATGCGTCGTGATTTTGGTGTATGGGCCGAAAATGAGATTGATTTCGATGCTGATTTTCATCGCAAAATTTTGTTCAGTGATGAGGCTCATTTTTGGTTGAATGGCTACGTCAACAAGCAAAATTGCCGCATTTGGAGTGAAGAGAATCCACATGAGACCCTTGAAACGCCATTACATCCACAAAAACTGACTGTTTGGTGTGCTCTATGGGCTGGTGGAGTCATTGGGCCATACTTCTTCCGCAATAATGCTGGAGAGGCAGCTACCGTTAATGGAGACCGGTATAGAGCCATGATAACCGACTATTTTGTTCCCGAATTGGATGGCATGAATGTGGATGAGTTGTGGTTCCAACAAGACGGCGCTACATGCCACACAGCGCACGTCACAATCGATTTATTGAAGGAAACATTCGATGAGCGCATAATTTCGCGGAATGGACCTGTCAATTGGCCACCAAGGTCGTGTGATTTGACACCATTGGATTATTTTCTTTGGGGATATGTGAAGTCGCTCGTCTACACCAACAAACCAGAAACGTTAGGGGAATTGGAAGCCAAAATTCGTGGCGTTATTGCCGACATACGGCCCCATATGCTCGAAAAAGTGGTTGAAAATTGGACCTGTAGAATTGGCTTTATTCGAGCCAGCCGCGGCGGCCACATGCCCGAAATCATATTTAAACATTAATGGCATAAAATTATCCTTCCAATAAAGCCAAATTGATGGACCTTAAAACGATTTTCTTGTGTTTTATTTCAATTCAAAGTTCTATACCCCTAAAAAACACACCCTTTAGAAGGAGATCAACGGAAGAGTTCATTCCTAGTACTATACCCCATGATCTATGACATTTATGACACACCAGCAGACTTTTTGAATAATGGTTAATAATCATTAAAAAAAATGTCGATTATTTTTTGAAATTTTTTTTACTGTTTATTTTTTTATATTTTGATTTTTTTAAATTTTTATACACTTTATTTATTTTTTTCAATTTTTTTATACTATTTTATTTTTTATATTTTTTTAATATAATTTTTTTAACATATTTTTCTTTTATTCTTTTTATATTATTTTGTTATTTTTTTATATTACTTTTTTATTTTTTTTTATATTATTTTTTTATTTTTTTTATATTATTTTTTTATTTTTTTTTTTTATATTATTTTTTTTTTTTAATATAATTTTTTTATTTATTTTTTTATTTTTTTGTATTATTTTTTTATATTATTTCTTTATATTATTTTTTTATATTACTTCTTTATATTATTTTTTTATATTATTTCTTTATATTAATTTTTTAAATATTTTTTATATTTTTTTTAAATTTTTTTTTTCTATAATTTATAATTTTATTTTTTAAATTTTTTTTATATAATTTATACTTCTATTTACAGGGTGGCGCAAAAGTAATCCTCCTATCAGAAAATGCTATAAATTTTGCGATTGGCCCCTAAAGTCAGTTCTGTTTTGACATTTGTGTAGTAAACACATGCGAAATACACGTTAATAACCAATGTTACGCTACACTGCTCCAGAACGTGGAATATTGCTGACTATTTATTTGACCAATAATCGGTCGGGGCCAAACGGTTACTGTGAATGGTGAGCGCTACAGAGCAATGATCAACGAGTTCTTTTTGCCGCAACTTGATGAATTGGGATTGGAAAACATGTGGTTCCAACAAGACGGTGCAACAGCACACACTGCACGTGCCACAACCGATATGCTGAACATCGGAAGCTTACTTTTGCGCCACCTTGTATTATATTATTTTTATTTTATTTTTTATGTTACTTTTTTATATAATTTTAATTAAATTTTTTTTTTTTGTATATAATTTTTATTTTTTTATGTAATTTTAATTTTTTTATATAATTTTTTTTTGAATAATTTTTATTTTTTTATATATATTTTTTATTTTTATTTTTTTTATATATATTTTTTTTATATATATTTTTTATTTTTATTTTTTTTATATATATTTTTTATTTTTATTTTTTTTATATATATTTTTTATTTTTATTTTTTTTATATATATTTTTTATTTTTATTTTTTTTATATTGTTTTTTTTATATTATTTTTTTTTATATTATTATTTTTATTTTTTTGTAAACTTGCTCTAAAACTTCAGTTTATGAGAGTCATTAACTATTTCGGTATTACGCTTGGTGAACATTATGTAGGCTGCTGAGATTGTAGTTCTTCCGAAGCGCTTCCCAAAGAACCATCTTTGGCTTGAGACGAAGATGTTTTGCCTACATAACTTCGATTTACAAGCCAGAAAATAATACAACTTTTCCGCACCCGATCCTCAATGTACGCTTTACATGCAATCAATTGGTATCCCCAGATACTTAGTTCTAGGTGATAGGGTTAATTTCTGGTAATTTAATCCAGGTAGTTCGAAAGTAGGTGGCCTATACTTTCACGTAAAGAATCTGTTGCAAATGGCGATGTTGGTTGACCAGATATGATAAAATAATAAAAAATAAAAAGTTTGACAAAAAAATAGTTTAAAAAAAAAGTTAAATAACAGAAGGAAAATAAAAATAAGAAAAGTAAATTTAAAATGAAAGTAAAAAAAAATTTAAGTAAAAAACAAAATAAAGTGAAAAAGATAAAAGTAAATAAAAAACGGGAAAAAATAAAAAAAATTAAAAATTATTTAAATGGAAGTAAAAAAAAATTAATAAAAAAGTAAAAACATAAATTAAAACAAAATTCAAAATCAGAAAAAATAGAATAGAAATAATTTTAGCTGGTTTTGATTTTTTAAACAATTGTAAAAAACTACGTCCAATCAATAGATTACTAATCCTAATTATAATTAAACAGGCCTGTGTACCAGTATAAATAAATTAAACGTCATTAAAATACGTGAAGATATTAAATATTTAATAATCGAGAACCTGAAGAAAATTACAACCGACTGGCTGATGACAAGTATTACTGTTTATAGAGCCAGTACACAGCTGGAAATTATTCTAATAAAATAGAAAAAATTATGTCAGTTTGCAAAACACGTATGCGCGAGGCAAGCATTATATTATAAAAATAATAATAATAATGTATAAGTGAATATCAAGAAAAATATGAAGTAACAAAAAACAAAAAAAAAAGCGACTAAATGTTTGCCTCTGCTCTCATTAGCCATGCGCATGTGCACATGAGTAAGTTATATTTATTAGTTACTAATTACCGCCTTGCTTACTGGTAAATATGCATAACAACAATTTAAATGCAGCAGTAACAAAAGGCGCCTGGAACAATTTGCGGCGCAGAGTTGAGCTTTTGCATACGAAATGACTGGCATTGGCTTACAACAATAAAAGAAAATCTTACAAGTAATTTGCATACGAATAAATAATTTCACATATGGGTATGAGTATTTGCAAGCGGAAAAGGCGTTACAAACGTGATAAATAAACAAACAAATAAAAGTGAAATATAAAAGTATATATAATAATGTATATAACCTATGATTTAAAAAAAAGTTAGAAGACTAACAAAATAAAAAAATACAAAATGATTGCAGACAAGTCAATGCCTTCCACTAGCAAGCGAAATGATTTTTTAACATTATTTACCACAAAAAAAAAACAATGTGCGAAGTATAGCAAAAGTGCAATTATAACACGATGCAGCGCAATGACTGCAATTGCAATAAGATCAGTGACAACATTTCTCTTGCAAAGTGAATCACACTGGAGACGGGCCATCCTAGCCCGGTCAGGTTCGGTACTGAGAAGACTTGGAATGGATGATGGGACGATTTCTATGAAGATGTTCTATTAAGGTCATAACTATGCTATATAACACAAAACCAAAAATTTTCGTTAGAGAAAAACAGCCAATCTACTGGGTCGATTTGTCTAACTCAAATTTTTAAATTACGTACTTCTGCCACGCGAATACGAATCAGAAAGAAATTTCTGATTTTATTAGCAGTGCCTTGAAAGCGCGTTTCGCTCCGTCCTGCCCGCGAACTTTCGAAGTACTTCTCAATACAGCGCCACTCAATAATTAAAAACAAATGCAGTTGGTTAAGCTGGTCCCCAAGTTCCCTACCCATCACTAAGTCGAAATATAGGATAATTAAGTAAATTTTAGTTAAAGAAGAAGTTAATTGAAAAAATTTATCAACTTTCGATGTTGATCTCAATTGATGGATACGGTACGTATGGCGGTATGTTGTCAACAACGAAACTAGGAAAACTGCGGTTAATCTAATATATGCCCGGTAAACCTAACGATAGGATAAAGATGAGAAGCTAATAAAGAAAGAGAAGCATGCACATTATTTCTCGTGGAAAATTCAGAGAACTCCAACA
Organism: Merzomyia westermanni; assembly: GCA_949987695.1. NCBI lineage: Eukaryota > Metazoa > Arthropoda > Insecta > Diptera > Tephritidae > Merzomyia > Merzomyia westermanni. The sequence continues at coordinate 137,190,142 of OX465288.1, forward strand.
TTTAAGGTAGACATCTGGAGCAGCAGGAGAACTGTTTTTGAGACGCTGGCCTCAAAACCTTTAATCTGTAAAAAAAAAGTACCAGATAAGAACTCCAAAACGTCTTATTATGAAACATATATTTTTGCCAACGAGTTATGTCAGTGATTCACGGAAGAGTTGTGCTTAGCAAACAAGAAAAAAATAAGAACGTGAATTTAAGGGGATATAGAATATAAGAAAAAGAAAGAAAAGTGTAAAACGAGTTATTTTTACGAGTTTGTCTGTCTGTTTTTTAGTTTTCACCAAACCTGTTAAATAATGAATACTATTCGTAATGATTACCGGTTTGATTAATTACTTTCTTGAGAATCCATTTAATGATTGATTACCAATTAGGTCCAATTTTTAATGGTTAGTTTCCAATAATTAAAAAAAAAAAAATCAAAAAAATGGTGACTTTTAAGATTATTAAAAAATCAAAATTAATCAAAAATAAGTTATTTTGACTACTTTTGATTATTTTTTGTTTTTATTGAAACTGTTTTTTATTATTTTTGATTATTATCAGTATTGTTGTAGAAGCACATAAATATTTACATCAACAATACTGAAAAAAATCAAAAATAAAAAATCTAAAATTATCAAAAGTAATCAAAACAACTTTTTTTCGCTTATTTTTGGTTTTTTCTAATCGTAATCAATTACTAATGGCCTTTTCTTGAAGAGCAATTAAAATAAACATTAAATAATAAAGTTAACATAAAAATAAAATTGAACAGGTCTGGTTTCTAGTTCTTGGTCAAGTGGGATAGTTCAAACAAAAATGTATTAAAGGTGTTCTAGAATCTGGGAAGAAATATAAAAAAATAGGAAGTTACACACATTTTTTTTTGTAATTAACCCATAAATTTTTTTTTTTGTATAATATTACTTTATTTGCAATCTGTCATTTTAACATTCAGCAAATGTGATACATTTGTTATAAGTAGCACAATATATAAAAATAAATATAAAGCATATTTCAGTGCGGTATTAATTAATTCAATTTTTGGTTTTCTTAACAATTATGGCATGTATATTTGGTGTACATATATACATATGAATGAGCATACATACTTAATTTCTATAGGGCAAATCAAGGACGTGAAACCTTTAAAGTCGTTTGGTTTCTTCACTATCATCTAATAAGCATATAGCAAGAGTATTACTGTGATCACTAAGTTTGTAGTTCAAGTATCTATTGGATAACCTCCGCACTTCTTCTTTGACGTAGGAAATTTCCAGGTCGTTATGTATATTTTCGTTTGTTATAAACCATGGCGCATTTAGAATCATTCTAAGTGTCTTTGATTGATATCGATGTAGAATTTCGATATTGGAGTTGGAAGCCGTGCCCCATAGTTGTATACCGTATGTCCAGACTGGTTTTAAAATCGCTTTGTATAATCGAATTTTGTTCTCAAGACTGAGTTCGGACTTTGCTCCTAGGAGCCAGTACATTTTGTTTGTCTTTATCTTAAGTTGTTCGCGCTTTGCTTTAATGTGGTATTTCCACGTAAGTCGTCGATCTAGGTGCATTCCAAGATATCTTACTGAGTTTTTCTGAAGAATAGGTGTGTCATTTATATATACCAGGGGGCAGTTTTCTCTTCTGGTAGTGAAAGTCACATGAACAGATTTGTCGGTGTTTACTTTAACATTCCATTTTTCCATCCATGTTTCTATTTTCATCAGCTCGGGCTGAATATGTGATGTAGCACTAGTTGAAGTTTCGCCAAGTGATAATAAGGCTGTGTCATCTGCAAAAGTTGCAATCATAACCTCATCATTCGTCGGAAAGTCAGAAGTGAATATGGTGTAAAGGACAGGTCCCAGCACACTTCCCTGAGGCACTCCGGCCTCAATTGAGTGTATTTCAGAGCGCTCATTCCTGTGTTTTACATAGAAGCAGCGATCGCTCAAATACGATTTTAGCATTAGATAAAATGGCAAAGGAAAATGTTTTTCTATTTTGTAAAGCAGTCCTGAGTGCCACACCCGATCGATAGCTTGCTGTATATCCAAAAATACTCCCGAGCAATATTTTTGTTTTCTAGTGCATCAGTGATGATACTAACAACTCGGTGGCATTGTTCTATTGTTCCATGTTTATTTCTGAACCCAAACTGGTGTTCAGGTATAATATTGTCTCTTTCAATAACCAGCAGCATTCTTCTCAGAAATATTCTTTCAAATATTTTGGAGAATGTCGCCAGCAAACTAATCGGTCTGTATGATTTAATATCATTTTCTGGCTTGTTCGGCTGGATTATCATTATAATTTCCGCACATTTCCATTGGGTTGGATAGTGGTCAAGGCGGAGAATTTTGTTGTATAAAATTGTCAAGTACCGAATGTATTTTTTAGAAAGCGATTTAATCGTTTTTGCGTCGATTCCATCATATCCAGGTGTTTTTGAGCTATTAAATTTTATTACCTCTTCCTCAACATCTAGTTGAGATATATGTTTTATCGGTAGGTCCATTTGGCAGGCCACATCTAAGAAACCCATAACTTCTTCATTGTCGAAGTAGCTGTTTAGTGAGAGCGGTTGGAATGTCTCTTTTAGGTATTCGCCAAATGCTTGAGCTTTTCCTGTACCATTCATTTAATAAATTTTTTTTATTTTGGGAAAAATTGGTGTCCTCACATGACAGTTTAAATATGAATATCAGAATTGCAGTTCTGTTTTCGGTGTATAAGATACAGAGTTCGCTATTTGTAGTGCCTTCTTTCTTATAGGGGCAGTGGGCGGTAATGGGTTAAGATAAAAATTTAGACATTAAATACACTTTCTTTTTTATTAAAATGATAGAGGGTTAAAAAAAAAAACATATTCTACAATTTTGGATCGAATAAGTGAAATAGAGGTAGCAAGGAAGAGAAAAAGTAAAGAGAGAAATGCAGTGGCAGTTAAAGGGGGTGACAGAGAGTGAACTTTTCAAAAGTAAGAATATGTTTTATCTAGGGCAACTTCGCGAGAGCAATAGATCTGGCGTTCCTGTGCTTCTAGCCCATTTACACTCAATAAAGATAACATGTAATGCTTTTGGCTAAACGAACATAACAGGCTGTGGAACAGCTTAAAAAGTGCAAGCTCTTTCAACGAACGGAGCGTTTATGTATATTCATACATAAATATTTTCATTGTATGTTTCCAATATTTATTTTTATACTTTTTATTTGAAAACAAAAAAAGAAAAACTCACTCTTAGCCCACGTGCAAACACAATCAACTCAATCATCTGGCCAGAGGCTAGGCCAACTTGCCAACTGCATACATGTACGTATTTAGCTTAAGAAACAGAACAACAGTAACAAACAACAAAAGCTTCAAATGCAATGTTTCTCAGTGCTACTTGTTCCTTTCCCACCGCAAGATACTAACGCACCTACATTATATGCCGAGAATTCCATGGCCTTTTTGAGCGCGCAAATAAAAACTCCAAAAAATAACAATCGATGCGATGCGGATACGAGTGCATGGTAAACAAATATACAAATACAACAACACCACTGTAGTAGGCACCTCTTCAATGCATTTGTATAACTCAACCGCCTTTGTCACCACGGCCATTGCAATCAACCGACAATTTGTGGTAAGGCAGCAGCAGCGGCAGTATGTCACTTGGCCAGACACTTGAAGCGATCAACAAACAAATTTGTAAACACTACATCTTCATATAGCAGACGGTTATATGCTATATATGCCTTTAATATAGAGTCAACTAGTTGATTTGGAAAGAAAATAATGCAGCCGTCGCATACCTATACAAAAAATTATAACAAGAGACCAACACTGAAGTAAAATGATTTACAATTGCGTTACTTTGTCTTAGGGATGTTACGATTGTCACGTTTTTGACTTTCGTGAACTTGAGCTATGAAACCAGACCTATTAAATAATGATTACTAATCTTAATGATTACCGGAATGAATAACTACTTTCTTGAGAATCCATTTAATGATTGATTATCAATTACTTTAAATTTTTAATGATTATTTTATAATTAATTAGAAGAAATAATCAAAAAAAAATCATTATTTTTTACGATTACAGTACTATCTCGTTTTTCCGGACACATATAGTTCCGGGGTATGTCCGAAATACTGGATTTGTCCGGAATATAGAAAGCTGTGCAATTATTGACACAATTATATGTAAAATTCATATTTCAGCTTTATTCATTAAATAGCTTTTATTAAAATGTTTTGTATATAGGTTTCAAGTACATAAACATATGTACATATTACATAAATAATAAGAAATTAATATCGTTTCCAAAAATACCCTTACATATGTTCATGTGTAAATGTAAACTTACGTACATGTACATAAATAATAAAATATACGCTTATGTATGATTTAGTGTACGAAGTGAAAAAATTTTGAATTTTTTTCTGAACAGACTTTTGCGAGTGCAACTTTTCAGCCTTGTTTTTAGACATTTTAAAAGCAAAATTTTTGATTGACTTTCGTTTATCTGTTCTGCCCACTGAATAGCTCTGTCAAACAATTCAGCAGAATATTATAAACTGTAACCACAGCTTGCCAATAATAAATACGACGTGCACACAAAAATTCACTACACAGACTGAATTAACTATACATATGTGCATACATATACATATGTGCATACATATACATATGTGCACTATACATATGTGCATACATACATGCATTTGAAAATCAAAGCCTACTTGATGTAAAAGCGGACAGTTAATTTGAAAACAAAACATGCTAGAGTTTTTTCTGTCCGAATTATAGAGGTAAAATATGAAAAATGTCCAGAGTGTGCAGGTGTCCGCATTACTGGGAAGTCCGGAAAAGTGAGTGTCCGGATAAACGAGATAGTACTGTATTAGAAAAAAATTCAAAAAAATCAAAAACCAGTTTTGATTATTTTTAGATTATTTGTGGTTTATTTTTAGTATTGTTACATATCAACTATACTAAAAAAATCAAAAATAATCAACAAAAAAAAAACAAAATAATCAAAACAACTTTTTTCATTATTTTTGATTTCTTAAATTTTTTTATTTTCTTTTTTATCGTAATTAATTAATAATTGCCTTTTCTTGAAAAACAATTAAAATAATCAATACCAATTAAAAAAGGTGGCTAATTAAATAATTACTAATCAAATTTAACAGGTCTGTAAGAAACTTAATGGCCGCCATGGTATAGCGGAGAAATAATAATAATAAACCCTTTTTCGTGGATCTAAAACTGACTGTCACAAGAACGGATCCACCTTCGGCTATTCGCTACATCCGTACATATAATTTACGAGCACTGCAGCACAGTTGATCAGTTGCAGACAAGGCCACTTGAAATGAACTCCGTAAGAAGACTGTTAAAGTGTTTAGTACTTAGTGCTTATTATCGTGCCGATTATTTGATTGCAGCAGCATAAATAAATATGAGTGGTTTGTGTATGGAACTGGTGTTTGTTTTCTTGTATATTTTCTTTCTTTTTTTAGCTGAACTAGCAACGAGTTTATTTAAGTTAGGGCACTGTGTAATATTCATTGCCGTGAAGAAGTAAAGTAATAAAGCAGTCTAAAAGGTAAGTAAACTAAGCCCACGTCAGGCAAGTCTATGTACTTTACCCGACCAAGGGCTCTGTATAAACCGAATTATCTTTTCCAACAGCAAGCCAAAGAAATGTGGGAGCGGTTGGTGTAGCTCAATGTGAACGGAATCAAATTCAAATGAAATCGGCAAAGAGATGGTATGTGTCGATTCTCTTATCTTGGGCCTTCTCCAGGTTTAACACGTGTGTGAGGTTCCATGATTGCTAATGCATACGAAACTCCACTAAAAATATTTTTGAGTGGTAATGAAATGAAGATACATTAGAAATAAATTAGAGTGATAATGAAAGTAAATATCCACTCACAATCAAGGGTCGAAGATAATGGAAAAGTAGTTCTACTAAAATACAATTTTAAGATATTATACAAAAGAAGTCCCACTCAAAAGTGAAATGATAGTGGGAATGGAAATACCCCGTCATACTCAGTAAACCTTGTGTGATTAGTAAAGTTATTAGGATTCCACTAGCTTTACCCACATAATAAGCAAGGTGTTGACTTTGAACGAAAGTTGGAATGAAAGACAAAATAAACAAATTGATTTGCAAGCTAAGAAGAAGTATACAACAACAATCAATTGTTTATTGAATTACTACGTAGCTAAGCATGTGAAAATATATTCATACTTAACTTCTAAGTAATAAAATTATTCATATTTAGTGATAAAGGTTTTACGTCACACGTAATCAACGACTCATCAAAAGTTTCGCATTAAAATTTGTCATTGATATTTTTCCACTTTTCTGTCTACTTTTTTTAATTTAAAATTTTTTTATTTATATTTTATATTATTTAGTATTTTATTTCAGCTCCACATCAGTGGGTAAAAGTGGTAGTAGGCGTGTGGAAATATTAAATGACAGACAATTTATCACACTTTTATAAACATTTGCAGTATAAGCCTGTTTAACCCGTAATGGCCCACTTAAAATTATAATGATTTGTTGATCAATTTATTTAACGTATAATGCTCTCTTTTGGAATTCCCTAACATAAACGTTAACAAATTGAAGTTATACAAAGCTCAAGGTAACACTGGCTTTGTTTATATTTGCTTTAGCGATAGGTTATTAAGTTAATGTGTGCGAAAGGTGTAACACAGAAGGACGAGAAAGCCGTAAAATACAATTAAAATTAAATAAAATTTGAATAAACAAGCAGTACGTTTGGCGTATTCCACAGTGATGGGTGTTTCAGCACAAATAAAAACAGGGAAAAATGTGATTTATATTCTAAGATAGATTGACAGCAATCATTAAATTCGTACAAATACACAGAAAGAAAAATTTCTAAAAATAATTTATTTGGCTTCTGTTGTTCCCATTAACAAATCCCGACAAGTTAAAATTTTATTATACGTAAAAAAAGTTTGAAAGAGAGAGTAGTCGTAAATACAATATATTCCCTATAGCTAGTAAATTTATTAAATGTATTCATAACTATAAAGGAGCTCAAGGCCAAAAACAATTAAAGAGAAAAGGAAACATTTGAGATAACCGGCAAATATCGATTTTTGAAGCTGGTAGATTTCTTAATCAGACAAATTTTGTCACGTTCTGTTAACCATTAGACTATCAGAACGATGGTTTGTTTTTCAGCTAAACTTTAAAAAAAATCTGAAAATAGTCTTACTTAAAATGAAAAAGATAGAATATTGAGTTTTAAATTAAATTTTAAGCCACTATTGAATTTTAAATTAAAGTTTAAACATTATTTTCTTCAATGCTTAGAAGAAGACCATCAGATGTGCCTATGATTGTTTCTTTTTGTTTTCACACAAAAAAAACAAAAGCAAATTCATTTTAACACAGTACTACGCTCGCAACAAATTCCCAAACATGGTAATAAAGTGCTCGTAATCAATAAAAAAAACATCAAATCTTGGTGATGGTAGTTGCAATGAAATTGAAAGTGATTTTGGAAATACACAGCAACACTGCGAAGAGTATAATTAAACACCCACAAAGCAATTGAAAATTAGATTCTAAAATTCAAGACTAACAGGGCAAATGGAGTCATAGCACGTGGGTTCGCTAGCAGATTTATTTCTATATACAGTGCACAGCGTTCTCCTGGCTTAAATAGGTTTAACACAAATGACGACAAAAAGTGGGAATGAGGCATGGTCAGCGACCGTCCAGAGTTCCAGAATCCGTTTCAAGTAAAATCGCGCCTGCTCGTTTTCGCGAAATATCTCGCTTTAAACCTTATGATGGTCAGTGAAAGGAAGAATGTTGCCATAAAGAATTCTCAAAGACAATTTTTTTGATTTCATTGGTATACTCGTATACTGTTTCTATGAATGACGTTTATCTATAAGTATGGCAATTTCAAAAAAAAAAAAGTTAAACTATGACTAAATTAAATAATTTATTCATATTTTAGACATTAATCACATTGCCCTGCATATGCTATACAACTGCAATAAAACTATATGCTTCCTTAAGGCTTTTCCACGCTGAGCTCGAGTCCGTACTCAAAAATTTGCCACCATATATAGTTTTAGAGAAAAGTGGATGTGAAATCCCGAAATAGGTATAATTTGAACTATCGTCCCGTGCTTAGAGTCCATAATCGTACTTTGATTTTTAGCCCATGTAAAGGACAAGCTGTAGCCAATAATATTAGGCATACAAAAATATGATAACACGTTACAATTAATTTATACAATTTTTCAAAAGTGGCCGAAATCGAAAAATTTCTGTTTTTGCTCAGGCGTGTAATGCCATGGTAAGGAAAAAGCTGCAAACCTCTAACTCCACAACAATTTCAGTTTTAATTATAGCAATATTTTTCATAAAATATGTTTAGCTGGCGTCTGTGTAATTCTACAAAATAGTGATGTATGAACTGTGGACAGTACTGCTGTTAAGTTTAACCCATTTGTTACTATACTGGTTTTAGAACGACAGATCAAAAAAAACAGTGGAAAGTTACATCGCTTTATTTACGACACCGTGGGCATTTTTTTATTTAAATACTTTACGTATATAATTCCTAATTAATAACCCTGACCCCAAAGAATTATTAGAAACAGACACAGATATATTTTTTAGTAATATCTAGGTGAATCATTGTCATATCTCATATTGGCAATATAAAATCAAATTTTGAATGAATTACGAAATAAAGGTTAATTGAAATATGCAACTAGATTGAACTTAGCAATACAATTATCAAATTAACAAAGCTTAAAGTGCTGAGAATTATAAAAAAAAGTCTAAAACATACGTTTGATAAGGTAGTATAAAAACATTGAGAAAATTTAGAAAATTGTTAGTTCTTATATTGCTATCTAGGTTAACTACGTCTTTAAGCTACAATTTGCACAACTATAATTTGTCGCATGTAATTAGTATTTTTCTGCAAACAAAAAAAAAACACAAGAACAAAAACAAAACTGCAAGTCATAAGTAATTCTGTTAACTAAGCTCAGTAACGCCAAGGAAATTATGTACTTGATCGTGTGTATCACATGCGCCACATTTCTTCAACTTCTTTTTGATCTCACTACTTTTACTTGTTGCATGTTTGCTGTTCTGCTCTCTAGCAACAAAAGTGAAAATTATGCCTTCTTGAACATATTCTTATTTGTGTAAAACTTATTCAAGCGTCAGTCATACATCTTGTTGCTATAGTTTGCGTTTTAAATGACGTTTTGCTGCGATATTTGCTGACACGATCAGTTTGTTTAAGAAAATCACACGAGCATACTAATTTCTATAGTGAATTCAACAGACCTCAAACTCGATCTCGAACCACAAAACAGCACGAAATCTGGAATGCTTGACTTTTTGATTTGCTTTGTAAGAGGCACTTTTTTCAGTTGTGGTCCTGTAAAGGCTGGCAACACAGTAAAGTGTAGAGCTAAGCAACATATATATATATACATATATACAGTTGTGTTCAGTATAATAGTAGTGAAATTAAATTGTATGTCGGTAGACAAAAAAAAAAGAAACTGTGTTTTTAATCATTTTCATTTAAAATATGCGATTTCTATAACAGAAACCACATAAAAAAAAATTTCAAAGCTTACACAAAGTTCAGAAAAGTTAGTTAAACTTTTCAAAATTTACATCAAAATTTCAATATTTTTAGGCAGAACTTCTATACATTTTTGAGTACGCAGTTTTATAGCTTGCAATAATATGCAAGTTAGAAGTACCTCAAAATTACCCCTGAATTTTTAGAATTTTGTTTTTTTTTTGTCACGGATGTTAAGTATTTTTCCCCATAGAAAATTTGAGTTTAATTCAAGCGTTGTATGAAATAAATAACTCAACGCCCTTGCCGTAACAAATTCTGAAAGTTCAGGGATATTTTGTACCGAGTTCTTACTTGCACAATGTGATATTGCCTACAAAACTGCTTACTTAAAAGTTTTCTAGAAATTCTATAAAATATGCAGATTTTGATGGCCATTTTTTAAACTTTAATTAACTTTCCTGAACTTTGTGTAAACTTTAAAATTTCTTTTTATGTGGTTTCTGTTATGAAATTCGCTATATTTAAAATGAAAATTATTAAAAACACAGTTTCTTTTTATTTTGTCGAACGGTATCCAATTTAATTTGACTACTATTGTATTGAACACAACTGTATATAGGCAAAGGCCTAGAACTGTTGCATTTTGTTTGGTTGAGTTTTCGACAGGTGTGAAGTGGAACGTGGTCCTCGATCCGATGTTGCACCATCTTCATCGTAATTTTCGATCTGACTCTAGCCATTTTCTTGTGTTTTAAGCTCCTAGGCTTTGGCGCAGGTATTGTAAATATTGGGTTTGTATATGTGCGTGGTATGAGTGTATGTAACGTACTTGTAATAATATCGAAGGCTTAAGCGATAAATTCAGGTAGGTAGAAATCTGTAATTTTAGTTCATTTTGTGTTTAGTTTTTGTAAATCATTTTCGCCAGAGTTAGTGTTTATTTGTTCGTTTATTATTCTTAAGCTAAATGTTTTTAGTGTGTATATTTCCATACATTTAGTTGCATTGAGTGAATGAAGTGCTCTGGCAAACTTTGTAGATAGCAGCTGGGGAACAGTACAACTTCAGTACAGTTACAACTTCTATATTAAAAACTTATTTTACCACACTTTTATCTTTTTAATTTTTTATATTTAACCGCCTTTTTTTAAGATTTTTTTATTAACAAATAACTGAGTAGGTAACCGAATTTACTGACCATTCTTGTTGTTTGGAGCAAAAGATTGATTTGAATAAGAATATTATCCTAAATCTAAAACTGGTTTTTTGCCAACTTCTCAAGTGGCAACAACCAACGCACATACAATATACACATATACATATATTTATGTATGTACATATATAGTAAATATGTACATAAATTATTTAAGTAGGTTCATTAACTCAACCAAGAACACAATAATGCATGATAATGTATTTATTATAGTTTTTTTGCACTGCCAATTCTCGCCGCCAATCGATTGGTTATACAATGAAAGCAATTGTTAATGAATTCATGATTTCTTTAAGTAGTGTGTTTGGTTTTAATATTACATCATAAGTGGAAATAAGTTTTTTGTTATAGCGACAGCCCTATCTCACGCAATAGTTGAAGGACTCAGGGTTTCAACAACGCCCTATTTGAGTATACAATTGAAGAATGCTCTATGTCGCAACCGTTTTTTAAAGAAAATCTTATATCAGAGTTTGCTCCAAAAAACAGCGTTAACAGTGAAAATAATGTCAGGCCATAACTGTCACTTCGAAATGAGTAGGCCATTGAGAGGAAAATAATCTCTCAACGAACAAATATCGCACTCTGCAAGAAATCATGGAGAGTAGAGCGTATCAGGGTGCATGAAGAAAAATAAGTTCAAAATCTTATGAGATTCAATAAAAAAAAAAAAAAAACAAAAAAAAAAAACAAAAAAAAAAATTTTGCACGAATGGTATTTCAGGAAATATTTACCTTTTTCTTACCTTTTTTATTACAGTTTTGGTTTTAAATAAATTTGAATAAAAGCTAAAGCAGACCTGTTAAATTTGTATAGTAATTAGTAATCAATTCATTTGATGGATTTTGTAATTGGTAATGATTATTTCAATTGTTTTTCAAAAAAAAAACACAATTATTAATTTATTAGAATTAGAATTAGATTAGAAAAAATAAAAATAATAAAAAATAAAAAAATTTAAATTAATGAAAAATAATCAAAAAAAAAAGATTGTTTTTATTACTTTTCATAACTTTTTTAAAAAATATTTTTTTCTTATTACAAGGTGGCGTAAAAGTAATCCTCCTATCAGAAAATGCTATAAATTTTGCGATTGGCCCCTAAAGACAGTTCTGTTTTGACATTTGTGTAGTAAACACATGCGAAATACACGTTAATAAACAATGTTACGCTACACTGCTCCAGAACGCGGAATATTGCTGACTATTTATTTGACCAATAATCGGTCGGGGCCAAACGGTTACTGTGAATGGTGAGCGCTACAGAGCAATGATCAACGAGCTCTTTTTGCCGCAACTTGATGAATTGGGATTGGAAAACATGTGGTTCCAACAAGACGGTGCAACAGCACACACTGCACGTGCCACAACCGATATGCTGAACTTTGGAAGCTTACTTTTGCGCCACCTTGTATTTTTGTTTTTTTCAGCATTGATGATGTGCTTCTACAATACTGATAAAAAAAAAAAAATTATCAAAATTAATCAAAACAGCTTTCTTTGTTTTTTTGATTTTTTTTAATAATCGCAAAAACATGACATTTTTTTTGATATTTTTTCAAATAATTGGAAAATAATCATTGAAAATTTAAAGTAATGGTAATCAATCATTAAATGGATTCTCAATAAAATAAATAATCAAACCGGTATGCATTACGATTAGTAATCATTAGTTAACAGGTCCGAGCTAAAGTTGACAAGCTTGGTTAACACTTATACTACAATATGTCGCTCATTTAAATCAAAGGTCAAATAAAAAAGTTATAAGGAAAAAAATATCGCCGTTTTACAGGGTGGTGAAAAAAACTTTTTCATTTTTAAATTATCAAACAAGTAAACATTAGCACCAGAGAACATTTTAAACATTTCTGTGTGGTCTTTCCAAGGTATCGAAGGGAATTTTAGGATGAACTGTGCGAAGGGATGAAATTAAGGGCCAAAGTTATGATAATGGAATACGACGTCTGATTTAGAGGAGTGAACGTGACCGCACTGGATTATAAAAAAACATGTAGAGGATGAATTGTCCTTGTGTAGTAAACTAGAAAGCGTGGAAAGTGCATTCCATCAAGAGATCTTGAAAGGAGTTTTCATTTCACGGTACACGCATCATGCGCCTTAGATTTGAATAGAAGTAGTGAGATTGTTCCTTTGGCTTATGATGCTCTAATTAAGACAACGTTATATCTATTATGTATGTTCATCAGCCTGTTTCCATTACACAATATGCATAAAAATATTTTGAACCATCTGCTATTGTTTACAGCGGGAATTAAATACTTTCCTGTAATAAAACGGAATCTAAACTTTAAGTTGGATACTTAGAAATATATCTGTATAAATCGAATTCAATTCTAGTAAGCAGTTTTTGTGTGATGCACGAACAAACATAAAATAATTCTAAATGCTGTGGATTTGGCTTTTTTTGCTCTAATAGAGTAAGCTTATTTCATGAAATATACATGTAAAAAGTCTTATTATCCTCGTAAGCACACAGAAAGTTCATTGACTTCAATTGACATAACTCAAAACAAAAACAATTTTGTGTAAACACAAGATAACAAAGAATTTCATAACTTTGCTTCAGTAAATATCAAAAATAATAAATAATAACTTTGTGCTACACAAAAAACTAACTTCGAACGTACTTTTACCGCAATGAAATGACTCAATTATGCATGGAAATAACTGTTTTAAATTTTACTCAAAAGTAAATAACTGAGTACACCGGTCAATGGCCACGTAACATTGAAGTCATTTGAGGTGATGACACATTCGCATCTGAGGTAATCCCTACTATGGCATTTATAAAGTAGGCAATTAAACACCTGAATATGAATAGTGAAATTGTTAAAGCATTGTACCCCGTTAACATTTATACGAGTCCCAAAATTTTCAATTCAATTTATTTCAAAGTAATATTAGTACAATAAGATATTTATCTTTTATAGTACAAAATTTTAGTTGGAAAAAGAGACGTTTAGACAAATTATAACTAATATTATGATATCATAAAAAAAAAAAATAATAATATTACAGAAACACATAAAAGAAAAACATATAAACACTAACAACAATCAATAATAATAGTTCTTAAATAGTAAAAGTAAAAAGTAAAGTAAAGTAGAAAGTTTATTGACACATGGTCAGATCATGTTAAATATTCAAAAAGATTGAAAAAAATCTTTAATTTTTTTTCATGAATAGACCCGCTTGTTTAACTTCATACACCAACAAAATAATAACAGCGTATAAATTTAATGAGTCACTTCAAAAGTTTTTCACTCAATTTCCTATGAAACGGGAAAAACAAATTATAACAAAAGTTATCTTTCTTTCTACTTGTCTACTTGTCAGCTTGTCTACCTTCAGCCTATAGCCGTAGCAGCTTTGCAAATGACGAAGTAAAACTCAGGATATGACTGACATGCTTCACCAACTGATAGTTATCTTGAAACCCGTTGCTTTCGAATTCAAAGTAAGTACAGTTGTGGGCTTTTGTGCGCTGTTTGCATATTAAAAATCCAGCAAGAAGAAGATATGTAGCTCGTACATGTGTAGATGACTTGCGAATCAGCGCCTGCTGTTTCCTACTTGTTAACATTTTAAAATCAAACAAATCGCGAACCCAAAGAGGGTGATTGTGCAGTGATCACCAGTTGGCAGGCAGTCAGAAAGCAGGCATCATATCCAATTAGTCACTACGAATTTTGATTAAACTTCAAAAATATGTTGTGGTTCATTTAATAAAATAATTAAGTCGACTTAAGTTATATTTGATAGAAGGAACCTTAAAGTGTACATCTTTATGGGAAGACACAAAGTGGGCGCAGTAGATTGGCTGTATTGCATCTATGAAACTTTATGTTTTATTTTGTACCAGCTGACCCGGCAAATGTCATTCTGCCCAAAATAGCTTTCTTTATGGAGTTCATTTCAAAAATTCTCAATTATACCCGTAATTTTTTTTAAACAAAAATAAAAGATAGTTCACAATTTCAATCGTGTACAGATTAAACCCTCGATTATGTATCCTTGAAAATTTTTCAATATTGATAAACAGCCAATAAAATATTAGTATGAGAAATTAAAATTAAATAATTCCCATCTTCGTCATAATTTTGGTACTGACCGCATATCGTGCCACCATATTTTGTTATTATACCAAAAATCTTCTACCACCAAGCTTTGATATTCTGCGACAAATACCTTTAGAAACATGGAGTAAGAATAGTCCAGTTTATATAGGGAATGTCATACCCCCTTTTCCCATAACTCCTGTTTGTTTTTTTGTATGGTATTGATATTGTATATCCTAATACCAATTTTCAGATTCCTACCTTGAACCCTTTAAGAGATATTCAGCCTAAAAAGTTCAGTTTTTATGGGAGGTGCGACGCCGCCTTGTCCGATAACTTCCACTTTTTATAGTGAGTATGGTATTGATATCGAATATTTCCATACCATGAACGATTTTGGAGATATTACGCCTATAAAATCAATTTTTTTTTCTTCACAAATTTCCGCGTATTAATTGCAAACAAACCCCCAAAAGGAAGTATTCAATCTGGTTCAGCCGTGTGTTGTTCTGCTGTACACTGCTTTTTAAACTGAACTTGAAACCTTGCGAATCACAAAAGTTAATCTATTTGGAGACTTGAAACATCAAGCGAGGCCAAGTCATCCTCCACCTGTTTCACCTCAGTGGTGGCCTCTTCCTACCTCATTCGGCATTTCTATGAGACCCTTCAGTTTTTTTGAGTGTAATGTGACAGTATAATCCCCAGGAAACGGCACCGTTCTACAGTATACTTCTGATGGAACGGCAGACCTTCTTCGTGCCTACACCTGTGCGGTTTAACATGTTCTCTACCAAGGTTGTAAACAAAGGCAACATTTTACCCTCAGATATTATGATTTTAAAAAATTATATCACAAAAGGTATACAGTCGGAATAAAGCAAAGAAAGCAAAAAAAAACTAAGATAAAATTTATGGAATACAAAATGGTTTACTCTTTTTGTAAAAAACAAGAAATTAGCTGATTAATTTTTGGATAAAGAAAAACGCTGAATGAGATCATGAAAGAAAAAAAAACGTTCAATTGAATAAAGTGAGAATGATCGTGAAGATTGAATAATAAGTATGATTTTAAGAGATTAAATGATATACTAAAGCATTTTTATTGTTTCTCTTTTAAAACTGAAGTAAAGAAATTTAGAGCAGAAGGTGAGATCAACCAACGTATCAGAAATAAAATACAAAAGGAATGAGCACATGGAAGTATTAAAATTTGCATGCCAATTAAGGCCGGTCATCGGTAAGTACTTATATACTAAGCGTATGAATGAGTATCCCGCTGTCAACTGAACGCATGAATCTTAATTCCAACAACAACCGGCAAACGTGCAAAACCACAAAGTTTATTTAACCGATGTGAACTCGACTCTTGCCTGAAAAAGGAAGATGTGCGTTGAATTGGAGCATTAAAAAAATATACAACAAATAAAAACAAAAAAAAAATGTATGTACTGCACTTTGAACTCTCTGTAAAAACCTCTGGTTTTCAAAAGTATCGAAATCTTCAAAAGCCTTATCTGCAAATCAAACGGATCTACGCTTGGTTGAGTTCATACAATGCTTAAACACGATTGCGGCTTTTGTTCTAAGAACAAGTTCGAATTGAGGAGATCATTGACCATCTGATCATAAATCGATCCAGCATTATAAATCAATCAATCAAAAGCATTTTGCGCGCTCAAGCATAAGAAATCGGTAATAGACGGTGCTGCTGCTACTTAACTTACGCTTACAACATTTTAACTCTTGGGAGTGTGAAAAAGCGAGAACATTTGAACAATGTGTGAACAGTGCTGGTATTCGTTATTAGTTTTTGGGTTGGCTGGCTATTTATGACCAGATGCCCGTGGTCAGGGGAGGCTTTGCCACATAACCAAATAAAAACAGTATATGCGGCAGCAACGGGAATATGTGTTCTAGCAAAACATCAATCAAGAATTTATTCAATTCCGTGTGGTACTTATTTAGCGATATACAAATATATACATATACAAACAACGAAACAAAAATTAAAAGAATTCTCCCTTTGGCTTCTGTTGCTCTAATTAAGACTTCCCATATTTTACGATATATCACTATGACAGACATCGCTTCTTCGAATTTCACTGCATGTACACAAAAATTTTGAGCCAACTTGTATAGCCGCCACTGTATACAACAAAAATGAAATATTTACGTGCGTTAAAATATATTCTAAACTTTAAGTTGGCCATCTTGCACGATAACGATGCAAATTGCATTCAATTATACACAGCGGTTTTTGAGTGATGCGCGAACAAACATACAGAGCAACAGACAAAAATTCGAGAGACTAACAAAAAATTCTAGATAATGCATTTTTCTTTAATATCTATTATATCGATCTCTCTCCGCTACTTTGGGTTTTTACTGTGACAACCAGATATTACGTCTTATGGAATCGCAGGTCCCTATGCCGACAATATTTGTTTATTTGCGCTGGTCTTGTTCCAAATGCCGGTCGACGGAAGTTGATCTGTGTAAAATCTTTAGGCATATCAGAAACGGGTTTTCTGAAATAAGCAAAGATTTTTCATTGCTGACTGAAAAGTTCCAAAAATTTGAAAATATTTTCAAAACCTTGGAAACTTTGGAGAATTCGCCTCATTTGGAATGCCCTGATCATCGCGAAAACAAGCGCAGGCGTACGGATGATCGGCCTACTACCTCAACAGTCCCGAACTTGCCTCAACCCCTTGAACTTATAGATTTGAGTACGGTTGTCCGAGCAACGTCGAAGAACGCCCCTTCAAAAATGTCCACTAGGAAAAACCAGGAAATTCCAACTATTGCAATGGAGTCTGAACCAATCATTGGTAAGCTGGTTGTGGTTCCTCGCAAAAAATCTATTTTTGTGTCTAGGTTCCATCCAGACACTACCGAGGATGATTTGTTGTACCATATTTCTTCTAAAGTTAAAGATCAAAGCGTAACTGTCAGAAAATTTAATTTCACATATCAAAGAAGTATGTCTTCGTTTAAGATTGATGTATCTGGGAAAGATTTCGATACTCTTTTGGACAGCTCTTTTTGGCCTCCCGGGGCTCTTGTGCGGGAGTTTGAATACAGACCGAATAGGAATGTTCAAAATGTAGCGAAAATTTCTCGTAATAACGTTGAGTCAAAAAACTGAGCACTAAATCCGTGAATATCTTTTATCAAAATGTCAGAGGTCTAAATACCAAATTAACTGATCTCTTTTTGAAATCTTTTCATTGTAATTATAATGTTATTGCTTTTACCGAAACTTGGCTAAAACCTCATGTTTTCAATTCAGAGTTTTTATGTAATGAATATCAAGTATATAGAAATGATCGCTTGAACAGAGTCGGGGGTGGTGTTCTACTTGCCGTTCATTCCTCCATCCCTTCAGAAGAGGTTAATATTCCTAACATCGATTTCATTGAGTTCAAATGCATCCGCCTTCAACTAGACAACTTCTCTATGTACTTATATGTTTGCTACATCCCTCCAGCATCAGATTTTTCAGTCTACATGCAACATGTCTCTCTGCTCAAAACTGTTAACCTTATGACTAAAGCTTCAGATTCAATTATTGTTTTGGGTGATTTTAACTTACCTCATATATCGTGGAACATATCTGATGGTAACATTATTCCAAATCCGTCCAAACTGGGGTTCAATGACTTTTTAGATGGAATTTCCGATCTTTGCCTTAATCAAATAAATGTTACCGCTAACAAGTTTGGGAAAGTCTTAGATTT
This sequence comes from Merzomyia westermanni, assembly GCA_949987695.1. NCBI lineage: Eukaryota > Metazoa > Arthropoda > Insecta > Diptera > Tephritidae > Merzomyia > Merzomyia westermanni. The sequence goes on from OX465288.1 coordinate 137,208,787, forward strand.
AGTGTATGTTAATGATATAAACCAATTTTCTGTAAATCGTTGTGATCCGTTGGTTTTACCAGAAGACCTTTACCACCCTTCTATGGAAATAGTCTACGAAACCATAAGTAATGGCCAAGGCACTCAATGCTACTCATGTAGTAGCTTTGATTATAACTTTTCCAAAGCAAACTACAAGAAATTAAATAAAGAACTGTCTAAATTAACTTGGCCTGAATTTGGTTGTGATATCGATCTAAACGTCTCACATTTCAATCACACTATTTACTGCCTATTTGAGAAGTTTATTCCTAAACGTAAAGTAACTTATGATCATCCTACGCAAGCTTGGTTTACTAAAGAGCTTAAGGCTCTTAAAAATAGGAAAACGCGATCATTTAATTTATATAAGAAATCCGGATTAAATAAACATTACCTACTGTATTCCATTCTACGTCAGAAGTACATAGATTTAAATAAAAAGTGCTATAAAGCTTATATCTCTAAAACGAAAAGAGACATTATTCTCAATCCTAAGTCATTTTATGGTGTCGTAAATTCTAAACGTAAAGTATCAGGGTTTCCCTCAGCCATGAAATATCAAGACATTATATCTAGCGATAATCAATGTATCGCAAATTTTTTTGCTCAATTTTTCACTTCTAACTATTCTGCTGTCACCAATTCAAACTTTCAAAACTATCCCTATAAGCTACACGGGACAAATTCAATTAATTCACCAATTATATGCGCCAAAGATGTTCTAATTTACCTTAAAACCTTAAAAGAATCTTTTAAATATGGTCCTGATAGGATTCCTACATGTTTCTTGAAAAAGTGTGCGAACCATATTTACCAACCCCTTACCAATTTGTTCAATCTATCACTAAAGTGTGGTGTTTTTCCAACTGCGTGGAAAGAATCGTTTCTTCTACCGCTGCATAAAAGCGGGAGTAGGTCTTCTATAGAGAACTATCGTGGCATCGCAAAGCTTTCTGCCATCCCAAAATTGTTTGAAGCTATTGTTACAAATCAACTTACGGGTCCGATCTCTACTTTGATAGCTGACTGCCAACACGGGTTCAGTAAGGGAAAGTCCACAGTTACGAATTTACTTGAGTTTACCAGTCATGTCTCAAATGGCTTTAGAAAAAATCTGCAAACCGACGTTATTTATACGGATTCCAGCAAAGCTTTTGACAAAGTGTGTCACTCATTACTTATTCATAAACTCGATCAGTTGGGCTTCCAGCCGGGTCTCAATCGCTGGATCTCTTCTTACCTTAGTGACAGGACACAAAGAGTAATGTTTAAAAATTTAGTATCCGATGTCATTTATGTCTCTTCGGGGGTTCCTCAAGGAAGCCATCTTGGCCCGATTCTGTTCTTGTTGTTTATAAATGATATTTCTACAATAATAAAATCTTCAAAAATGTTAATGTATGCCGACGACGTAAAGCTTTTCATGTCATTCGCGTCTTTTGAAGATAGAAATGAGCTACAATCAGATCTAGATACACTTGTTACTTGGTGCGATTTAAATTATATGCCACTTAACTTTAAAAAATGTAAACACATGGGTTTTTCGCGTGGAATTTCTCAGCCGGCTTCCTATACAATTAAAAATTATAGTCTTGAGCAAGTGTATGATTTTGTTGACCTGGGGGTTGCTATGGACTATAAACTCAGTTTCAACCGCCATATTAACACAACAGGCAATAAGGCTAGAGGTGTCCTAGCATTCGTTAAACGATGGTCTAAAGAATTTAGCGACCCTTATGTAACTAAAGCCCTCTTCACTACATTAGTCAGACCGATACTTGAATATGGTTCTATAATTTGGAACCCGCGTTACCAGGTTCATGTAGATCGCCTTGAATCAGTTCAAAAACAATTTTTACTATTTGCCTTAAGAGATTTTCATTGGGATCCCTTGTACAATCTGCCACCCTATACGAATCGTTTAAAACTCATTAATCTGCACACACTTTCTAGTCGGAGGGAAATGCTTGGAATTATTTTTATGATTAAATTGCTAAATGGTTCACTATCCAGCCCATTTCTTCTAAGTGAAGTGAACTTCAATGTACCGTCTCGTCCTTCAAGGCATTTTAAACCTCTAGTCTTAAAACAGTGCCGAACCAATTTTCAGTTAAATGAGCCTTTTCGCTGTTTGTGTCAAGATTATAACTCTCTTTCTGGTAGATTTGATATTTCAGACTCGCTTTTCAGCATAAAAAAATCAATTCTTTCTATCCTAAATTCATAGCTACTAATTGTTTCTTATTCTTTGACTTCTATATTAACTTCTAACAATAATTTTATTCTGTTAACTTGTTATTTCTTAATGTATAATCTATCCTATATCTACTTTACTTAGCTGATGAGGTTTTCTCTGTAGCTGAGCAGTTTTAGATCTCGACGATTAACAAACCAAAGCCTTTCAACGACTCGGCACGAACGAATAATCCGCGCGTTATGCGGATGCGCCCCTCGCGCCGGTCGGGCGGGATATGGTGGGTAATCCGTTGGGAATTATTATTATTATTATTATGCGGGAAAAGCTCTTGTTGGATGATAATATAACAGAGCGAGCCAAAAAGCAGAGAGCATTTGATATTTCTTGACGCTTTTTCCCCATAATACAATATTATATCTATATAAAATATAAGTAACCGAACCAACAACTGAGGAAATACAGAAGCGCTAGCTAGTTAGAGCTCAATTACAGCTTTGTTCAATATAATAGTAGTGAAATTAAAAAGTATATTCGACGAAATAAGAAGCTATGATTTTAATAATTTTCATTTAAAATATAGCGAATTCCATAACAGAAATCACATAAAAAGATATTTAAAAGTTAACACAAAGTTCAGGAAAATTAAATAAACTAAAAATGGCCATCAAAATCATAATATTTTTTGTCAGAATTTCTAGAAAGTTTTTGGGTACGCGGTTTTTTAGACCAGTTAATTTTAGTATAACATTGTGCAAGTTGGAACTCACTCAAAAATTTCCCTGAATTTTTCAGAATTTTTTCGTCAAGGGTGTTAAGTGATTTATTCCATACAACGCATGAAGAAAAATAAATTTTGTATGGAAAAAAATACCCAACATCCTTGACAAAAATAATTCTAACAAGCAAGGAAGTCTAAGTTCGGGTGGAACCGAACATTAAATACCCAGCTGTGTAAAAGTGGTCGTGGGAAATTGGTAAATTGTTGTGGAGTTACCTATAGAGGTTTTAAACTTTTTCTACTACCATATGGGCAATCTTATAAATAAAAATTAATGTGTGACTGGCGTCCAAAGTACTTAACCGATCTTTATGAAATTTTCACAGTAGATTCTTGGGTTCACTGGTTACAGCATAGGCTATATATAACTTTGAAAAGCGTAGATAGTATACCTCGTATCATGTTTCGTAATTTTATTTAACACGGTTCCGAAGTTAATAATAGCTGAAATTTGACATTTTGTTAATTTATTTGTGGGCGGTGCCACGCCTATTTTCCAAACTAAAAAAAAATCATTAATAAGATCATCAGGTCATTGTAACTACGAAATTCTAGTGGTCTATCTGCATCAGTGAAGAAGATATGGCATATTCCGGTTTCCCACCTCTATTTTAGAAAAATGTGGTCAAAAAGTGGGCGTGGTCGTCCACCGATTTTGCTCATTTTCCGTGGGCGTACTCCAAATATCTATAGTATACCTAGTTTTAAGTTTCCTAATTCTATCTTATACCGTTCTGAAGTTATTAAGAGTCGAATTTTAAATTTGTTTAAGTCATAAGTGGACGGTGCCAAGCCCACTTTCCAAAATTTTGCCAAAATCGTATAAAGAATAATAAAATTGAGGTAACTGCCAAATTATATCATTCTATTTGTCAATGAGATATGGTCAGTTCAGTATTTCTAGCTCCTTTTCAGATAGCTTTTATGAAAAAGTAGGCGGGGTAGGGGTGTATGTACCACAACTATAGTATACCTCCTACCAAATTTCCTTACTCTAGCATAAACGGTTCTGTAGTTATTAACAGTCGAAGTTTGCAAATTTGTTCACTCATATGTGGGCGGTTCCCCGCCAATTTTCCAAAAAGTTGGTAAAATTGTCGAAAAAGGAGCGTGGTAACGGTTCGTTCATTTTAAATAGCAACCTTCCTAGGCCAGAAAGCTACCTGTGTGCCAAATTTCATTCAAATATCTTAATTTTCACTCAAGTTATCGTGTCCACGGACGGACGGACGAACATGTCTTAATGGATTCCTCTGTTCATTCTAAGAACTTTGACATAGGGAACTATATATCTATCTCTATTATTTTGTACCGTTACAAACCACTATTATATGACCAAAACTATAATACCCTGTGTACTAGAACACGCTGGGTATAAAAATTCAGGGGAAATTTTGGGGTTTATTATGCTAACATTAAATGAGCTATAAAACTACATAGCCAAATTTTTTTTTTTAAATTCTGCCCAAAAATATTTAAATTTTTTGCCAGTTTTGTGTTTTTCACAGCACAAGGTGCCAGAGGAATGTTTATGTGAAGAAACTAGGCAAGATCAGACTTTTTCATTACTTTTTGATATTTACAGAGATGGTATGTACGTCATATAACACTTCTTATTCTTTGGAATCGGGTCCATTTCATGGGCCTGAAGGGATATCTTGACCTTCTCCATCTTTAAACAAACTATTCTTGTATATTAACTACTACCTCGAAAAAGATTTAACCGATTTGGTATGTAGATTCTAAGACTTTCTACCTAAGCGTTGCCAGTGAGCATGTTTTTAAAACTTTTTGACATTACAAATTTATAAATTAATTAAAATATGTCAAACATATTTATAGGTAGTGTTGCAACACAGGGTTGCCACAGGTATCCACTACTATCTCGGAGACGACTTGACATGAATTAATTAATCCAAATTTTATTTTGAGTTAAAAGCATTAACTCAATAAACAAATGAGGAAAGAGAAATTAAAGTCGTATCCCTTAAGGGTGATTTGTTCTGCGACCACAAATTCTATTGTAGTTGTATTAAATATATAAATGCTATACATTTTCTAAACAACGACTAGAATGTCTTTGCAAAGTATCTAAACCAAACTAAGTTATATGGGATGTAGAAACCCTAAGTGTTGCCACTGAGCATGTTTTTGAAAGGTTGCCACCTATTTTAAATGAAATGTATTTTACGCCGTGCTCAACACAAACACATTTTCATCCAGAATTCTACGAAAATTGCTTTAAGAATATGAAATTATTATTTCACTAATAATATTAACAACCAACAAAAAAAGGAGACATTAGCAGGCAAATGAAAAACCGCCCGAAAAGTTCGGCTTCCGAATAACTATTGTGTTTGTTTCTAATTTCTGCCTCTTTCTATATTTATAATATAAATAAGTTATTAAAATAAAATTGAACAAAACAACCATTTTACAAAAATAACCAACCGCTTTTGAATTCGAAAAATTAATTGCAAAACAATTTTCTAAAATTAATTAGATATTACAACACTTAGGCTTAGTAGGTTTCTAGGTCTCATTACTCGTTGCATATCTACTGCGGTAAGAAACAAAAGCTAAGCGGAAAAATTGTCACAACTAATCAGTGGAGTTCATTGAACGAAGCTGAACCGTCACAACAGAAGCGACAACCAAACAAAACCACCAGAATGTAAAACAAAAGAATGAGCGATAATAGTGAAAACTGAGTGTGGTGAATTTTGTACAATGAAGAGACGAGTAATTTAGTCATAAGTTGGGTAATGTTGTAAATCGTTATGCGTTGATGCAATGGCGCAATTGCACTGCAATAGGCGTGTTCCAATAAGGGGTGATCCAGATCCAGATAGAAATTTTGCATGTAAATGCAACAACAACGTTGTGATCCGTATAGAAGCTCTGTTCGTTTAGTTTTTTGTAGTAGATATTTTGACAGCCAACCCGTATTTGCTTGGTAGCACAGACATGCATATATAAACACTCATATGTACACAAACAACTCTTATACAACTGATCCGTATCGTTCCCGTGAGATCTTGATCGTGATACTGATCTGGATAGCTCATTGGAACGCAACTAATGTGTTAGTGGCACAAGTGGTTAGCTATCGATTAACGATTTGTGTGCTGGAATCGAAACTGACGCCTATATTTTAGGGACATCTGTAGTGGAATTCACTAGCTTCTATAGCGGCATTCGCAATCGATATTTTATCCAACCGATGACCATAACGATTTCAGCATTCACTGAACATTTTTTATCAATATTATTTTCGAAATAATTTTAGGGTGTTAGCGAAAATTCAAATAATAATATGATTATAAAACAAATGGAATTTGACTACTTAGCGTACGTTTTGTCGATAGTGCTAGCGACAAAATCGTTAGTTAAAGTTAGTGCAGGCGACAAAATCGTTATAAGTTAGTGAATCCCAGCACTGAGGGCAAATATATTCCTTGCTCAGAGAATAACACTTTGAAACTAAAGATAGAATATACAAAAAAATTAGATTAGTAATGAGCCAGTCGTTCGTCTGGCGCTATCGAATTATATTTTGGCTTTGATGCGGCCAACGCAAATTACACAACGCAACGCAGCATTAGTCCAGGCCTCACAGTATAATATATACATATATGTAAGCTGCGCGCATGTCAAGCACACAGGAATAAACAACGGCACAGCGTGATTGCTATAAAATTGTGTAATTTGGTTGAATAAAATTATAGGTGGAGTGCGGAAAATGAAGGAGCCAGAAAGCTTCCGAATTGAAATTATTAAGTAATTGTAATAAAATTTGTAAAATAATTGTTTTGTTCTAAATTTCAAACAAATAAGTTGTCAGTTTTCAGGAGATTTAGTAGGCCAAGAGTATTATGCAAAAATTATGTAAAATTACGTAGACAATAGAAAATAGATTTTGGATGACAAAATTTAGAAAGTTACCAGAGCAAACTAGGGCGTTTCAATTTGCCCCTTAACGGGAGCTTGGAAACAGCCGTTACTATTTAGCGCGAATTGAAGTGTGTACGCAAGCTAAGTGGGAAACCAGAACTCATGGGATGTTTGCGTAATTATTTAAATTGCATTTCAAATCAGCTGAGAAAACTTAAGCGGTTGTGTCTTGGAAAATGACTGACATAATCTTAGCTGGCTCAGGATGCTCGGGTGAGAACAGAAACATACTTACTATATAAGGACTGCGGTCGAAAAAATTTTCCGTTTTATTTTATCCAACAATTTTTTTTTAATTATTTGATTTGAACATTTTTTTCGTAATATGCTTTGAAATAAATGTAAGGAAAATACTGTTTGAAAATATTTCCCCTAAACGCTTCAATTCTTTTAAAAAGGCAAGCGAATTCGAAGTACGAAAAACTATTGTTAAAAGTTTTCAAGACCACCCTCAATGGACTTGCAAAAAAAAAATTGCTTGAGAACTTAAAGTAACCCGAAAACTGTTGCGAGGGTGTTAGAAAACTTTAAGGAAAAATTGGTTGTTACTCATAAGGCAGGTTCGGGCAGAAAAAGAGGCATCCGTGACCCAAACAAGGAAAAGCAAATCATCACCGTTTTTCAGAAGAACGCCAATATTTCAGGCAGAAAACTAGCGCATAAGGTTGGATGTTCCGAGTATTTTGTCCGTAAAGCAAAAATGGAAGCTGGTTTCAAAACGTTCAAGGTTCAAAAAGTTTCAGACAGAAACTCTGTGAAGAATGTGGAAGCCAAAAATCGCGCAAAAAAACTACAAATTTGTTTCCTTGAAAAATTCAATTGCTGCATCATGGACGACGAGACGTATGTTTTAGCCGACTTTTCGCAGCTTCCAGGCCAGCAGTTTTACACTGCAGACTCGCGCGGGAATGTGGAAGAAAAATTTAAGTCAAAAAGGCAGTCAAAATTGTCTCGTAAATTCCTGGTTTGGCAAGCAATGTGCAGCTGTGGAGAAAGGAGCAGTGCTTTTGTAACTACGGGAACAAAAAACTTTCAAATATATATAAAAGAATGCTTAGAAAAAAGTTTAAAGCCTTTCCTGAGACATGAAGTTTCCACTTTTTTTGGCCTGACCTAGCTTCTTGTCATTATAGCAAATTGGCTTGGAAATGGTATTCAAAAAATAATGTGCTTTTGGTGCCTCGAGAAGCAAATCCGCCCAACTGTCCAGAACTCCGGTCATTTGAAAGATACTGGGCGTTGTTCAAAAAAGGAATTAAAACAACAAAAAAGTAGCGAGGAATGCCAAAGGCTTGCGGGAAAGCAGCTCGAAAAGTGTCAAATAATACCATAAAACCATTAAAGGATGGGGTGCCGGAAAAGTTAACACGATTTTCACAACAATAGTAGTGGCAAAAAAAAATAAAAATTGTAATTAAAAGAACAAATAAACGCGAGTTTTGTTTTCAAAATCGGACTACCAGTTTATGATTTTATGATATTTTTCGTATTTAATAAATGACAATTTGTATATCCCCTACTATCTGCAGGTAGCGTACAACATTTTAAGGCTGTGTATCTTGGTGTCTCCACTGAGGATGTTTTGAATGATGTTCGAAAGATTTAATTTTTTAAATAATGGAGTGAGATATGCTAATAATAGGCGCCATCCGATGGCAGTTTGAGCTCCGGATCACGCTCAATTCTCACTGGAACACTCCCGATCATTAGTAGACTTCAGAAGCAGATGTCAGCGCGCTCGCTTCTCATTTCAAGTAGACCCAGGGCATCCACAATATTTACAAAAAATACACCAAATGTTTTTGTTTAGTACTAAAAATCATGAAATTCGTTTTAAGTATACGATTGCGATGGTTTATTAAAAGGTAGTTTGCAGACCTGTTAAATTTGATTAGTAAATAGTAATCAATTAATTAGGCGGCTTTTTTATTGGGTAATGATTATTTGAATTGTTTTTCACGATTAGAAAAAATTAAAAGCAAAGTCAAAACTAATCAAAGAAAATTAAAAAAAAAATATAAAAAAAATTCAAAAAAAAGTAGTTTTGATTACTTTTGATTTTTTCAGTATTGTTGATGTGTATCTGTGCTTCTCCAACAATACTGGATAAAGTTTAATGATATCAAAAGAGAGCTATTTTATGCCATATTTCAACAAAAATATTTCTAGGTAGAGTTACGACCTAAGTCTACCACATAATCGTTTTTTTTTTTCCTGCCCAACCGCTATTATCTCGAAGACGACCTAACCCATTTGAGTGAACTTTTGAATATAGTAGATAATATGCTACATTTTAAGCTCTCTTATGTAAGTGTTATCACTAGGACTTTTTACAGAGTTGCCACCTTTTCGATTTTTTTTTAATTTTAATTAAGTAAAATATGGCAATATGGGTATCAAACGAAAGATAGTTTACGTCATATTTCAACAAAAATGTTGTAAGTTTAAGGAATAATCCCATAAGAAATGTATTCATATCCGCTATTATCTCCAAAACGAAAAATCAGTTAAGTTCATAGGTGAAAAGAAATTAAAGATATATCCATAAAAGTTGCTATGTTCTGCTCACACAGATTCTATGGTTGCTTTAAGAAATACAGCAAAGCAAAAAATTGTATAACCAATTCGTGAATTATACTTCATTTACACTGCACCACATGCGACATTTTGGGCGAAAAAATTCAAATGCGGCGCATTTCCCCAGGCAAACCGAATTTCCCAAATGACTGATTTCATCGCATTTACTCGCATTTGGGCCGCTACAACATGTCATTTTTTTCGAACGCATTGCGTTTGAAGTTTCGCATGAAGGAAATGTCAAACAAAATGCAAATGAGTTAATGTAAATGGGTTTGCAATGGCTCATTTGAATTTTCCAAATACGGTGCAGTGTAAATGTCGTATTAGCCAATTAAATTATATAGTAATTTCGAAAAAGCGAGCAAAGTTCGCACGCCCGGGTACTGAGCTTTATTTATGTCGAGTTCTGGCACTCCTGGTCATTGTATAACTACCACTTTTTACAATGCGTTTACACCTTTGACATTTTATAATTTCTCTCTTTGCTAAGAGCATATATATGTACACTCATAGGTAAGGATTTGATTTTGCCTATAGCGAAACACTGTATATCTCGTGGGGGTGTTAAACTTATTATACAAGTTCGACTATTTATAGTCAACCTTCATTTTTTCATTGCTTCTAATTATTAGCTGTATTTTTTTGCAAATTTTCGCATATATAGCTTCTTAACAGATTTATTATTTTTCACATATGGACATAAGACCCGTTGACAATCCAATAATACTTCACCAAATGCAAAAATAGCTGTTTAGGCGTTAAATTGACTTTTGTCTAATCAATTTATTTTTCGTTTTCGTATGATTTGATTTACTGTAGAATGGCTTTGAGCATGTAAAGTGAGTAAATGCCCCCCACATTAAACTGCTAATTTGCAAAGTCAGTTGTTTTACTCTATTTCTAATTTGAAGGTTTTTTCTGCTTCTTAAAAAATTATGAAAGAGTCTGAGATAAATTTTTAATATACTAACAAAACTTGATCGGTTTACTTAATTTTTTTTTAACTGAGTGGGATTAAAACAAATTATTTGTTATTTCTGTTTGGTCTTTATTAAGGAGAAAAATTAAGAAATTGAATCTTAAACAAACAAAATCTTTCCCGGGACAGATGGACTACTTAGTAGCTTTGTGACGGAGTCTTCGAGGAATGTTTTTATTGTTAATACTAACAACAAAGATAAAGCGATAACTAATGAGGCTTTTTGACATACACAAAATGGAAATCTACTAAAAGTAGCACCCAATGACATGATTTTTCTATTCTGTTAACGAGTTTCTAATAGCGGTAACACTTATCGGACTTGTCCTGCCGTTTCCTCGAAATTTCATGAATATCAGTTAAGCCGTTTTCATGTATGATGCTTATTCTTACAGTTTGGTTATAATTTTTTATATACATTTGTAGGTTTTGTAACACGATTTTCGTTTCATAATTTCATAAAACATAATCAATCATTAGCACCTGCGACAACTATCCGTTGGAGCTGTTTTACATTCTCTTGACCAATTTCGCACATAATCTATTTAATATTCAAGTATTTAATAAATGATTTCATAACGAAGTTGAGAAAAAAATTATAGTTTTTTAAACACAAGAATGCCACACTACAAATCTACAATAAAATCGAGCGAAATATTTTCTTACGATTGCCGTAATAGGCAGCTTGCTTATTTGCCAATTAATTGGCATTAATTTACTTTAAATGGAGGTATTGATAATCTGATTACAATTCCCAAAGCTTGCCACCCCCTTAGAGCTTTAGACAAGAAATCGCAAAGATTCAAAATAAGTTTCCGGCTTCGTTCTTCGAAATTATTTTCGGTTTCGGTTTTGAAATTTAAAAAAAGGGAATTATATTTATTATTATTATACTTTCCACGGAATAAAGAGTGGTATGAGAGTTTATCTAGAGTAATTAACTTCTGAATTTCTTTGTACAGGGTGGATAATGAAAGCCGCTACCAAAAAAAAATTAAATAACTTTTTTTCTATTTAATGAATCTGGTTAATTTTTTTTTATTTTGCAGATTGACTTTTACATTTAACCAAAATGGATAACTGGGACACTGAAACAAGAATTTGGATTGTCCGCCGCTATCACGCACTGGAGTCCGTAGTTTAGAATATGCGCGAGGTAGTTATGCCCGTCATAAGAGGCGCCTAAAATCCACATTAGCCTGTATTCGGAGTCAGTATAACCATGGTTGGTCCATCCCCTACCATTTCGTGAAAGGATGAGCCGACTAAGCAGGGTAAAGTACTGCTACACAAACAACACCTAAGCAGGGATGAATACTGCTTCTACAACAACATCACCATAAGTAGGACCTTACGATGCAGTCACAGTCTGTCAGGAAACAGCTTAAAAAAATACTTCACGATGCAGAACATTGAAGATGGGCAGCAACGAAAAATTTTACATCCGCTACTGTTTCGGAAACGGCTGAACTGATTTGGATGAAATTACATATGTAGATAATGTACTAAAATCTAAGACTTTCCAACTCGGTGCTGTCACCAATTTGACTCTTTTTTGATTTTTTATATCCACTTTTATCACGGAACAAACTTGGCACATTTCTATGAACTTTTGCATGCAGGTTTTCTGGTACATCTAAGGTCTCTTTCTTAAGTGTTACCACTTCGGATGTTTTAGGGGGTTTTCACCTATCTGAAATGTTTGAAAATATCAACAAAATATGACAATATGGGTTTCAAACGAATGCTAGTATTTCAATAACATCTTATGACGTTAAACGAAAAGAAGTAATTGTAGAGAGCCAGAGATTTGATGTTGGTGAAAGATTTTGATTAATTACTGAACATGGTCCACTTATTCTTCATTATGTAAATATAGGGTGTTTCATAATTATTTCACTTAAAGAAAACTTACAGTGCCGGACATAAGTATTGGCACAGACATTTTCTGCGATTTTCACAAATTTTGGCCTTAATAAAATTATTTAAACAAAGACTATAGAAAAGGATGTACCAATGTCTAATACAAAAACTATAAATTTTGATTTAAAAATGTACGCAAAATTCGCCAAAATTCCAAGAAATTTATCAAAATTGTACATGTTTTTCACAGAATTTTTTGGAGTATGCAGTTTAGTAGGCTATTAAATTTTAGTATAATAAGGTGTTAATCTTAAGTTCGTGATACATTTTGCTGATTTTTGGCAAATTTTTTTTCTTGGGACTTCCTCTATACAAGTTTACTAACCCAATTTTTTTTTTTATATGAAAGAAAACACTTGTGCTCGTCGGAAAAAAAAATGCCAAAAATCAGCAAAATGTGTCACGAACTTAAGATTAACACCTTATTGTACTAAAATTTAATTGCCTACAAAACTGCATACTCAAAAAAATTCTGTGAAAAAATTAAAAATTTTAATAAATTTCTTGGAATTTTCGCGAATTTTGGGTACATTTCTAAAACAAAATTTATAGTTCTTGTATTAGACATGATACATGCTTTTCTATAGTCTTTGCTAAAATAATTTTATTGAGGCCGAAATTTGTGAAAATCGCAGAAAACGTCTGTGCCAATACTTATGTGCGGCACTGTATATATTTACAACTTTTATTTTCCGTATCATAATTTAAAGGTAGAAGCACAGCATGTTTTTAGTTACTGTTCTTCATTGCCTGTTCCTAACAAACATTTAACGTTATTTTGATTATTTTCTTGCTTCATCTGTTTTTAATTTAGGTACGCCCATACTGATTTGTTTTGTTGAAGCGAGCATATATAATTAATATACATATGTATAACAAAAATCAACATCTACATTATCATCAACGCTACAAAATTTAAATAGTACTCGTTAACTACAAAAAAAAAAACACCTGAACCGGTTGGACTATTGCCTTATGGGATCTCATGTCGATTTGCTCTAGCACTACCGTTCCACTATTTAAGTTTGCTTGTCGAATGGTAGCAGGCCGGTATTTCCGATGCGTTTCTAGACGCTTTTATGGCGAAAATTTAAAAACCGAACACAAGGCTGATGGCAACGCCTCCACTAACTCAATCGTCGCTCTAGTTAGATGAAGCCTCTTGTTGAGCTTAAATGTTCTACAAAAAATTTATCTGTGATTTATACTCTTTATAGTATAAACATTACTTTGGAAATATTGCTGAACTCAGTGTTAGACTTCTGGTTTTGCTGAAGATTTGAGAATTGATGGACTGACAGCGAAAACGATAAACTGATTTTTAAAATGTGTATATAATCCTTTTTGGTAAATGGATTTAAAAATAAAATAAAAGACGGAAAGTGATGAGAAACAACAGCAGTATTGAAGGTCTTCGAAATACGAAGATAAACAAATTTGGTTGGTTAAATTTTTTTCTCCGTCCAAAAAATGTTTAGCAAAAAAGAAACATTTGTTAAAATAAAAATGTTTTAACAAAAAAGCAGAAATATTATACAAATGTGGCAAAACTAAAATACGAAACAAAAACAAAAATTAAGTGCTAACAAAAAACATGTAATTTAGTACGAATCTTTCAGTAATCAAAAACATTAAGCCACTAAAAATTGCAAAATAAAAACAGTAAGCGAGCCGCCATCAATAAGCTCAGCTGGCGCCAAAATAGAATCGTTTATCATTTGCTCAGCGAATGCGCTGCTTGACGAAAGCAAAACTGATGCTAAACAAAACTCAAACACGAAATCAACAAAAAACACAACATAATTAGACGCCTGCTTGAGTTAATTGTTGCGCAATAACTTGGTTTAGGACGTCAACAAAGGCCGCGATTCCAAATAAGAACAAATATTATCTCAACGTCTATTGCTTTATTAAAATCATTGAATCAAACCGAAACCATAACTGTTTTCAACTGTTCAATTTTTCAGAATCTGCTGTAGGGTTTACTTTAATTTACTTTAATAATATATACTTTGTTATTATCCACTTTATAATTATAAATATTTTTAAATTATGTTAACTTTCGTTAATGAAAATTTTGTATATTCCAAAATGAAAACTTTTGATTATTAGATTTGTCCAAGGCGAATTTATACTAGGTGATATCGCGGCGAATTAACTGCTGTATACACACACTTACTTCATGTGGTTTGTTTTTGTTTTTGCGGCTTCTCCTGTCAAATTGCATAGAAATTATTTATTTTGACAGTAGACGCCGCTGCTTATATATTCTTATGATATCACCTGTACAGGGTGGCTGATGAAAGCCGCTACCAAAAAAAAATTAAATAACTTTTTTTCTATTTAATGAATCTGGTTAATTTTTTTTTTATTTTGCAGATTGACTTTTACATTTAACAAAAATGGATAACTGGGACACTGAAACAAGAATTTGGATTGTCCGCCGCTATCACGCACTGGAGTCCGTAGTTTCGGTTCAAAGAGAGTATAGGCGCACGTTTGGCGGCAATCCTCCGAGCAGATGGACCATAATAAGACTTGTAAACAATTTTGCCGAGCATGGGACAGTCAACAGAAGACCTTACCATCGAAACCCTTCAGTTCGAACGGAGGAAACAATCGCTGCTGTAGCTGCTGCCATACAAAAAAATCCACGTGTTTCGACAAGAAGCTTATCTGCTCAAATGGGTGTAAGCAGACAGTCATTACAGTCAATTATGCACAAAGATTTGGACTTATTCCCATATAAAATTCAAATGGCCAACAAACTGAACGCTGCAGACTTGCCGATTCGCTTGGAATTTTGCCAGAAGATGCTTCAAATGGTGGAAGAGGATGGAAACATGTTGAACTGTCTTTTCATGTCTGACGAGGCCCATTTCGATTTAAACGGCAACATAAACAAACAAAATTGTCGAATATGGAGTGCTTCCAACCCACAGATACTCCATGAGACGGAATTGCATCCACTTCGTGTCACAGTGTGGTGTGCAGTTTCATCACGCTGCATTGTCGGGACCTACTTCTTCGAAGAAAACGGTCACACCGTTACGGTTACTGGAGAGCGTTACTTGAGCATGTTGAGAGAGTTTTTCTATCCAGAATTACGCCGAATGAGAATTTCTTTCAACTCTGTGTGGTTTCAGCAAGATGGTGCAGCTCCTCATATAGCCCAACCTGTTATGACAGAATTGCGACGAAAATTTCCCAATAAGCTGATATCCAGAAACTCCACATTCCGTTGGCCACCCAGGTCGCCTGACCTTACTGCACCTGACTTTTTCTTGTGGGGTTATTGCAAACAGGAAGTCTTTAAAGCAAAACCAACAAATTTGAATGAACTAAGGCAATCCATTCGAGAAACAATTGCGGCTATTCCTGTCTCAACTCTCCAAGCAGTAATGAACAACTTTTTGGTAAGATGCCGCACATGCCTCGACGAGCAGGGTGGGCATTTAAATTCCATTATTTTTAAATCTAATTAAGCTATATTTAATAAAATTTAATGAGCTTTAACATGAATAAAAGAAAAATGAATTCCATACACTGAAAAAAAAATTATTTGAGTTTCTTAATGTAGCAAAATTCATCAGCCACCCTGTATATGAATTCGCCTTGGATTTGTCAATTGGAAAATTTATTCAATAAATACTTTCAAAAATATAAATATTGAATATCTATACCTGCAATATCAACCTTGGGTTACCTAATTTTTAAGAGGATCACTGGCTCTCGACTCGTTAGCGGAATGCTGCGTTTCATCGACTTTGACTTTCCGTTAGTCTTGCAAATGTAGTACCTCGACAATCTGGAGGAATTCTAACGCCTTGTGTTGCATTTAAAATGTTTCCTAAAATCTTGAAAGGGTGCTGGATGTAGTACCATAGTTCTAAGAACTTTGACAGGATGCTTGGAGTCAAAACTTGCTCAGAAATGTAAATATGTCAATCTACAAGAGCTTGTACCTACGAAGGTGTCATACAAGAGCCCAAAAAGAGCTGACATGAAAAAAGGGCTGGGTTTATGCGGACAAAAAGTGTAATCTCTACAGGCTCCTTTAATATAAAATATTAGACCCATATCGGATGATCATCAAAAAAGGAAAATACATTCAACCTCAAATACCAAATGAGAAACACTTCTTTAGGAATCCCTGAAAATATTGGATAGTGTTTCCGAAATAGCAGGTGAGTTCTATAAGCTCACAATAAACGTAAACGGGTCCAATCAGAATTTTGTTGCTATTTTCTACCCGCCACTGTACATATGTGAGTGGAGTCCACTATCGTGTTGACAAAATAAGCAAAGGACCTATAGCAAAGCAAAACTTCGTTCAGGAACGAAACTAAGAAAATAAATAATTTGAGTCCTAGTTAGAATTAGGGCTCTTACTATTCCGTTAGTCGATTAACAGTTATCCGAGTGCATCGAGTGCAAAATGCATCTACCATTTCAAGAAATGCAATTCTTTGATCTAACCCTGCGATATTTAAGTTCTCATAAAAGTAATAATAAAAGTGGTAATTTGAGGATAGTTTTAGGGATTATTTTGGGATTTTGACAGAACCATTTCGGAATGGTTTTAGGGATTATATTACAATTTTTTTGTGGCCGTTTTGGAATTCTTTTAGAGATCATTGTGGAACTTTTTCAGAGTCATTTTTGGACAATTTCTGTATTGCCTTTTCCCGGGTCATTTCGGTACTGTTTGAAATAATTTCTAAGATTTTTGGGGGGCATTTCCCTAAAAAAGTCCCAGAATGATTCCTAAATAAACTCCATAATGTTCAAAAAAAAAAGCCTAATACAAGCCCTAAAACATTCCGAAATTGCCTAAATCAATCCTGAAATTACGACGAAAAGAACCAAGTAGTCCCGCCAAAAGCATTATTTTGCTCAGCAATGGTCCCGAAGTTACATCCAATCAACTCAATGAATCTCAATTTATACAGAAATAACCGAAAAAATCTTTGACTCATCACTAAAATTTTTTTGAATAATGAATAAAAATAAATTTTTTATTTTAGTAGTTTTTATTACAACTGACCCAACCCTGATTCAAGTACGTTCGCTGGCTTTCATGAAACGTCAATTTGGATACAAAAAAGTTGGAACACCTTTAAATGGTTATCCAGTGCAGATGTGGATGAGTTCAAGCATAACTCCACATTACTAATAGCACAAGTTAACTTTTTTCCGTCTAGCGATTTTTCCAAAAATTTTGATTTTTAACGATATGTACCGTAACGTATTGCTGTACCTTAACTTTTTCTGCAGTAGTGATAGCATATTTTCGAAACAGCTATCAATAAATCAAGTGATGCCACAGCAAGCATCTCATAACCAAATTTGGTGGATATTTTAGGCTGTGGCTCGTATAACTATATTGAAAAATTTTCCTAATTTTATATTATTGGAAAATGCATGGTTAGGCTTACCAAGCCTTAAATATTCTCTTTTGTGTATCCAACCTTAAGATGCATTTTCTTCCTCATAGTGGGTAAGATCCAGTTTTCGGAGTATATATCCAGCAATGTAGCGAGGGTTTCATCAATAACAAATCGGTCTTATTCCATTTTTGTAAATATCGCATCTATTTATCGTATATCAATACACAAACAATTTGTTATTTCTTCTCACTCTTGATAAAAGTAATACATTTGAAACATAATGGGGGGTTTTTTTTTTGACGCAAGAAATCCTACAGGTAAGATAGAACTGTCAAGTTCACTTCTATGAACCGACTAGTCGATTAACCAAATATTCTACTAAGTCGACTTTTTGTAAGAACCCTAGTTAGAATGCGTATAGCTTGAAGCTTAAAAAAGTTAAGGATTTACCTTGATATAAATAAAAATCAATGTGGTTTTTGATAAACATAAACAGAAATACAAAAAAAAAATAAGATTTCTTTATCAACTACGAAGATTGCTTAAATTGCACTTACCCTTCACTTTGATTTATTGCGTTCGGAGCTTGCGTAGCTTTGGGTTGCGTTCTAAAAAAAATGAAGATTTCGATATAAAAGACTATGGTATTTTTATAATTTTGAAATTAATGTGGCAAAAGAGCCAATTTGTTATATAAAGTTGTTTTATCTTAATCAGAGAAATAACGACTGGAGTACAGCCACTGGGCATGGGGATGAATAAAAAAATACTTCTTACCACTATGCCAAAGGCAGTTATATTGAAACAAGTTTACAGTTTTTATTTGGTAGAAGTTGAACTTACAGTACCACGACATTTTTCTAGTTTTTGTAGTCATTTTAAATATAGTATATGTTATAAAGCTTATTGAGGGAAATTCAAGTTTTTGGATAAATATAAAAAATTTGTTAGAAAAAATCTTAGTTCAATTAAATATTTGAAAGAAAAATAACAACCACGTACATCGGGTGGACAAACCGACAGCTGTTACGATGATACCACGATACATCTCTTCAAAGGCATCTCCCAGGAGTACGATTTCAACCTCGTCTTTAACTGCATCAGCCACCAAGCCCAGCTTGGGTTTTTTGTTTCTCTCAATGCCTTCTTTCTCATAATTGTATTTACAAACCGAACGAAATTTTTCGTACGCTTTGTTTTAAGTGCATTATTAAATTTTAGGCAGTTCACTTGGAACAGGTTTATTTTTGTTATTAAATAAAATTTTACTTTATTCAACAAATGCGCTTTTACGATATTCAACACACCATGGAAAAATAATATTAAAGTCATACTCCTTTATCTCCAAAACCCCATCAGGAACGAGTCGAAATAAATATTTTCATACTTCTCAAAAGTTTATAAAAACAATTTTTCAGAATTTTATAACCCATTTATACTGATCTAAAATGCCTGATGTCAGACCAGTAATTCGAATGTGCTTACATTCGCTGTGAATGCGTTCATCCCTTTGTTATGAAGTATGAATCAAACAAGTTTGACGCGTTCGAATCAAACTTTCATGAATTCATCACAATTGCTGTGTAATTTGGTTTGAATGCGTGATTTTGTATGGGGGAATGTGCCGCCACTGGACATAATTCCGAACCTTACATCAGGACAGGAGTAACAACGGACTTATAGAATGTGACCTTTGTTCCCCGAGAGATGACTTCATATCTCAGTTGCCTACTCAGCTCAAGGAAGTACTTGTTGGCAAGAGTGATTCTGCTTAGAATTCAACGGGCGGTTTTGGTCAACAGTGACGTGGCAGCAAATACTAAGGTGTATTCATCGCAATACCATCTTAGCTTTTTTGTTCAAACCAGAGTAAGCTGAAGTTACGTCATCAGAACACATCAGCAAGTTTGTAGCATTGTGGGTTAGCTCTGCTGCTCGAATGATCTTCTCCAGCATCAAGTTAAGAAAATGGAAAGGTAGAGAGTCGCTTTGTCTGAACCCTCGTTTGGTTTCGAAACAATCCTGAAGGAGCTGTTGGTATTGCTCAGTGTCATTTTGAATAGCCGTATAAGTTTTACAGGGAAATCAATTAAATAAACAAGTCAATCATAGCGTTTTATTTTCAAATCAAACCTGTTAAATTTGATTAGTAATTAGCTAATTAGACGTCTTTTTTAATTGATAGTGACTATTTAAATTGTTTTTCAATAAAAAGCAATTATTAATTGATTACGATTAGAAAATATCAAAAAAAAAACAAAAATAATCAAAAAAAAAATTATTTTGATTACTTTTGATTATTTTTTTTTTTGATTATTTTGGTTTTTTTCAGTATTGTTGATGTGTACATTTATGTGCTTCTACAACAATACTGAAAATAATAAAAAAAAAATAAATAAAATTTAAACAATTTAAAAAAATCAAAAACAATCAAAAGTAATCAAAAAACTTTCTTTTTTGATTTTTTAGTAATCGTAAAAAATCATGATTTTTTTTTGATTATTTTTTTTTATTAATTGTAAATAATAATTAAAAATTGAAAGTAGTTGGTAATCAATTATTAAATGGATTCTCAACAAAGTAGTTATTTAAACAGGTAATCATTAGGATTAGTAATCATTATATAACAGGTCTGTTTTAAATTCATTTATTTTATTTTCGGTACGTCAGTCATACATTTGAGTCCAATTAGAGTACACCATTTGAGAACTTGGCATTGATTGCAAAGAGAAAGTTCGCTTTTTGCCACTAAAGTTTAGTTGGTGTTCAGAGACAACCTGTTGAGCCTTCAGATGTGCGGTTCTCAACTCGAGATACAATGTTACTTAAGCCTAAATGTTTATTATGTTCTATCACCATTCGAGACCATACTAAACCCCATCGATATACGACATATATTTTACTTTGAAATTTTTTTTAAAGTTCTTGCATTTTCCAAGACATTTCAATATTTTTTTTTTTCAGTTTATTTTCTAAATTGTATGTGCATCAATGCCTATTTCGTGTTACATAGACTTTCCACCTTTAAATGATTTATTTCTTCCGCATCATAAAAATAAATAACGCAAAATGCCACACCATACAATCATTGGTGCATTATCACACCCAACTGCAACACAAAATTTGTCATGCAACGCACCCACGTCTCACACATTCGTAGATTTATGAGCACATACTAGCAACTATCAAAAATATAGAGATACTTACTTATGTTCGCTTGTCGTGGGCTCCAAAATGTCTCCGGTTGTCGACGTCATCTTACCATAATACGAACGATGATCATAACCATTGATCATCGCATACGCGGACTGCGACGTTGGATTATTATTTGAATCTGCAAAAGGCGCATCGGACGCAGGAATATGCACCTTAGTGGGATGTAAACATTTTGGAGCCCACGACGCCACAGCCAAATAGATATCCGTTTGTGGAGGTAGTTCGGGTGAGGTGTGTGTACGATAACCATCTTCGGGATTATCTGAAAGTAAAACTTTTCCATGCATTTTTTTATGCGCTGTTGGAGTCGCTGTTGTTGTTGCTTTAGTAGCACCACAACTCGTATAGAGATAATCGTTGATTGAATGAGAAATTTTCGATCTCGTTGTACGTCGGAATGACGGTGAAATATGGCCAGCTGGTGACGATGCCGCCGCTGCTGCAGCTGCATAAGCAACCAAAGTGCCATTTTCACTAGCGAGTTTTGCTGCAAGCGCTGGCGGCAGTGGTGAGTGTGTAGTCTTAATTTTGCCTATCCAAGTGGTTGTTGGTACAATCGTCGTTACCGTAGCACCTGAAGAAGATGAACTGCAGTAGTGTGTAGCATTACGTTGAAAGTTGCCGTTAGCGGAGTCCTTTGTTTGGCGCTGCATAACTTTTGAGAAATCCACGTAGAGTGGTTCATCACTTGAAGGCTTACGTTGAAATTCATCATCTTCGTCAATTGTGCTGCGCCGCTCGAGAGCTGCAGCAGCATTTAGTTGATGTTCGACATCATCGTAATCACGGCTGCGCGGCGTTGCTGGTGCGCCAACGGAACTGTAGAAACTATAATTACTTGATGAGGATTGCGAATAGGAACGACGTTGACATTGATGGCGAAAGAATTCCTCCTCGAATGGCAGACCTTGCGGGTATTTAGTAGAGAACACTTTCTTCGTTTTAGGTGAACCATGGGACATGCTCGAACCCGAACCTGTCGATTCGTTGCTGGCAGTGCTGCCATTTTTAGCTGAGGAGGATGCGTCCGCATTTTTATTTGACTGCCCATTGAAGGGTACATAATTCTTGCGGCGCTGACTAGCGGAAAGAGGTTTGCTGAGATCAACACTCACTGGACCAGCAAAACGACGATTATTCAAGTTCGGCGATGCGGAAATGGACGTTAACTTCATGTCTTCTCTATATTTCTTCTTTGTCACAGCCTTTGGTGTATGCGGCGCTGGCGGCAATGGTGCTGGATAATTTTTCACCGAACGTATTGGTACATTTTCCTTGTGTCCCACGTTTTGGTGTGCCGTCGTACAATAGGCGCGCTTTTGAGATCCAATTTGTGTACCTGAGGTACGAGTGTTGCTATTGTAAAATGTGGCACCGGTATATTTCGGCTGCTGCGCGGAGTGCCCCTCATCATTCAACGTTGATAATAGCTTAGCTGCACCAGCACCAGCATTTCTCTGTCGAAAACTCAGATTGCTATTTTGGAACCTTTCAAAGTGGTTGCTGTTTCGCGCGGGTGGAGGAGGTGGTGGTGGTTGATTACGCGTACGCAAGTATTGTTTATTAACGCAGCTCGTATTTACAGCACTAGCCGGGACAGGTGGTTGAGGCGCGCGCGGTTTTGTGTGTGTAAGCGCGTTGCCGCAGCTCCCACCACTTCCACCGCCGCCGCAATTGCCATTGGCTCCGCATGTCGTCTCAATTCGGCGCACCAATTTGGGTGTGAGCGGTTTTATTATGGTTGTGGAGACAGTGTTGTTGTTGTAACGTTTATCCGTTATGTTGCTATCAAAATTGTTTACATGTGTATTGTTGTTGTTGGTAGCATTGCTGTAATAGCGTGTTCCATAAAAACTGCTGCGGAAAGGCTGCTGTCGCCCAAAACTGTTCACCGGGTTGCTGATGTTGCTGTTTTGGCAGTTCGCTTGTAAGTGATTGTCCATCGATTTGTCATTATTTTTATGTTTATTGTTATTGTAATTATTATTATTATTATTGTTATTATTGTAGTTATTAAAATTATTATTGTTATTTGTTTGACTTGAGTATGATGACGTAGAACTATTGTGGCCATTGAGCAGCGCACCATTTTTATTATTATAACTATTACTAATATTGTTATTGTTATTATTGTTATTGTGATTATGATTACTGCTACTGTTGCTTGTAGCTGTGTCGTTGTTATTGTTGCCTTGGCAATATAGCGTACTGCAACTATCGCGCGTTGCTCGAAAAGAGCTATACGGTCTGGATGTAAATTGATGTCCCACCGGCATTTTGATTTCTCCTTTCGTTTTTTTTTTTGTAAAAAGAAATATTACTCAATGTGAGTATAACAGTAGTTGTTGTTTAGGGAGGAGTGCGTATCAGTTAGCAAGCTCCGTATTCCGTGAGTAAATAATACAATGATTTTGAATACTAGCGAATCGACCGCTTGCGAACGAAAGTGAGGCGCTCCTGTTCACTTGCTCGTTTTTCTCTTGAAAAGTTTCTTTATTTAATACAATTTTTGAGTACTTTTTTATCTTTTTTAATTTCAAAACTATTTAAAAATATACTTGTAATTGCAAATTATATTCCGTTAAAACATTTCCTTAATAAATTTAAAAAAAAATTTTTTCATGTCAAAATATTTATTAAAAATTTTTTTTTTTTAAGATTGACCAATGAAACAAAAAAATCACTTCTAAATATTATTTAGATAAGAATATTTGTTTAATAAATTTTGAATTAAATTTTTTTCTTAGAATTCAATTTTTGCTGAATTCACTTTATTTTCTAATTTTGTATTTAAAACTTTCCTTTAAGCTAAGTAAAGTTTTTTTAAATGTTTGTGCTATAGGTACGAAATCTTTTAAATTAGATTTTTTTATATTTTTAAGTTACCATTCTTTCAGTTCATTCATTAATGTTTTCTACAAATTTTTTTTTTGAATTTTCGTAATTTTTTGACTTTTCCCAAGCCAAATTTTTTTTAGTTAAAACTTTTCTAATCTTTAATATTTTTTTTTTCGAACTCATCAAATCTACTTTTCATTTAAAAACTTATTTGAATTTTGGTTTTACTAACTCTTTTTTTAATGTTTTCAAAAGTTATTTTCCTTACACAAAAAAAATTAAATAAATTGATTTTTGCTAAAAAATTTTCTTAATAATTTTTTTTACTTCAGTTTACCTAAGAACATTTTAAACGAATTTCCTAATTTTTAAAAAAAAATTTTTTTTTTACTTTTTTTTAATTTTTACATTGTTACATTATGACCGTTTTCTCAGCTTTCCTTTAATTTTAAAGATCACCCTTATAATTTTTTTCTAAGGTTTGCATTGACATTTGAAGAAACTTTTTAATTATAGCTCCCAAATGAGTAGATTTTAAAGGGCAGATGGAGTTTGTTTGTTTCAAGCTTTTCAAAAGATTACCCAATTTTTTTGTAAAACAAAATGTTAATTATATAAAAAATTTTTAATTTTTCATCTTTTTTAATAAAAAAAAAATATTTTTATTTTAAGTGTCGTTATTTATAAATTTTTTTTTATATAACTTCTTTAAATAAGCAATATTTTTTTTGCTGGCTATAACTTTTTTAATCCGAAAATAAATTCAGTATACAAATTTAGTTTTTCGATTTCAAAATTTCATTCAATCTATAACTTTTTTTAAATTGAAAATAGAAAGGATAGAAGAAAAATTTACTTTTTTGATTGCAAAATTTAAGTTTTTTGAAAATTTGCCAAAAATATTTTAAATGGGTCTATGTTTTTTTTTTAATTCGTCAATATTTATCAGCGTCTTGTTTTTGAAAATTTCCTTCAAAGTTAGAAAATAAATTAAATTTAAAATTTAAGATTCTTCAAATTCTTTGAAAATTGGAAAACAAAACTTTTTGCAAAACTTATTTTTGAATCCAGATTTTTTTTATATATATTCTTATTTGAAAATAATTTCAAAAAATATTTTTAAGTCTAGTTTTGAAATTGTGTAAGATGTTTTTAATCTACTTTACCTTTTGTTTTGAACTCAAAAAAATGTATTACCAATAACTTTTTGTTTATTTTCTTAGTATGCAGCTTTGAAATTAAAGTGGTTTTGTAGTTATCACATTTCAATTCATCACTAATCAATAAATAAATTCGTTGTTTAAGTTGCTTCAGGCGTTAAATAAGACGTAGTTCTCGCACCACAGGAGCAGATACTTTTCTTATTACAATTTTTTACATATATATATACATAGTATACATAGTATATATATATATATTTTTTAATACTAGCGTGTTTCAGCTCTCTATTGTGGCATTTGCCGTTTTATCGATTATCACGCAAATAAATTTATCATTTATAAACGCTTTACGCTATTATTAAAACACCTTTTCGATTTTCTAAACTTTTTATTTTTTCGCCTTCTTTCTTCATTCGCTTGTTAATTGACGTTTATCATTTTATATTTGTATATGCGTGCACTTCGTTGTAATATTTTCTATTTAATAATAAACTTTTTTTTTTCATTTTGTTAATAACTTTATTTTAGTGGTTAGCTTCATGTATTTTGGACGTTGCTTTCGAGTTAAAAATTTTCCTTTTGTTATTTTAACTGAAACAAGCCGATGCATTTTTAGCCAAAGCGCATAAAATTTAAACTTGAAAAACAAATTACGAATCCATTTTTTGTTGGATTTTCTGCTTTTTTGTTGCTATATCCGCATCTAAATTAGAATAAAAACATACAAAAATTGTATACTTCCGTGTGGTCTATCTTGGCGTATACGCAATGTTGTCTCAAATGCTGCGCTTTAACAATTGAAAAGTTTGTGAAATGCTTTCTACCAGCAGACCACAGTGGTGCGTGTCTCACATGTTTTCTTAAATCCGTTGCAAATATCCACCAAGCACATGCAACATTTGTTAGTCTTCATGCTGGCCGCATTTTTGCGTTGAAAGGTCGCAGTTAAGAAAAATTGATTAGTAAAAACAATGTAGCAAACGGAATAGCGTAACAGCAATCGAAGGTAAAACAAAGTAAAATAATACCGAAACACTTAAGCCATTTGTTCATTGTGACAACCTCGACTTGTGTGGAAAGAATTGTTGAAAAAATCAATAAGAATCGTTTCAATTAGACTGCTTAAATTCAAAAGCTACCATTCAAGCAGACAAATCGGCAAATGATAGATTTGCATTTAAACAGTGTTCGGAAAAGCTTTTCCTGGGAGTCGAACTATGTTTGGCCTACACACATACACGGTCGGCTTCTTTGACTACAACCCGAACGAATAGAGCATCGAATGAGAAGAGGAACCAACACGAAATCCTGGAATGGGTGAGTTCGACCTCGGTATTGGGATTAAGCCAACATTAGACGACAATGATGGTGTGGAGCCCTGTGCCATTGAAAAGGCACGCATGTCTATATAGCAGAACAAAGTAATATTCAACTCACCCCACACCACTATTCAATCCTTTTAGTCCTGCAGGTTGTCTGAAGGATCTTGCCAAGTATGGTAACAGAAAAGTACGGTGGGTGCAGACATTGTAGGAGAAGCTCCTGTACATCACACAGTTATCGTTTTTCGGATAGCCCATTCTCATTACACCAAGTGTCATATTCAAAGTAATCCGGGCTTTTCTAAAAACTTTTGCAATCTGACGACCTGTAGTAAGACAAGCCACAGCATAAATACCATACTCAGTAAGGAACACCAAATGATGGGGAAACACCTAGCACCAGAGTATGAGAGAAATCACATTACCCTGGTGGCAGTCCTATTTACTCAATGGAGCTCTGCGCAAGCATTGAACGACTCCAAATGACCAGCACAGCATCTACCACCGTGTCGTGACTTTGTTCAGCATATCAAAAATAATTGTTACTAAGATAAATCTCTATTGATCATTAATGTAGAGGAGGCAATAAGTTGAGCTAGTACTCGAAACTAATATGCTAAGAGGAAATAAGCTTTATGCCCACTTGCAATGCGATCGGATTCCTATGAGGCCTACATACGAGTATATGATAATGATTATGCTAACCCTGATCTGTTATAACATGCAAAACAGTCAAACAAATGATAGTTAAACTAATGTGGCCTAGCTCTTACCATAGATGCTCTTAGAAGTTTTAAAAAGTTGTTAATAGTTGTTGTTGCCAATAATATTTGTTAAGTTTAGATTCATCATAAAATGTTATAAAAATACTCCTAAAATACCTACTTTAGTGACGCAACAGCTACACTGAGCCTAAGAAAAATAAAGAAAGATAAAAAGTTAACCACCAAAGAAAATATAAGACTTCATAAAATAAGAATTTACTAAATTAAATAAAGGTAAAAAGGGAGAACTTCAAGTGTGCTATGACCAGTCTTTGCCCCTCAAACATTCTCGGAGTGCTCAGAAGTTCGATATGAGTCCTAAATATGTGGAAAATATAAAACTCAGGAAAACGATCATACAGGAGTGTTTTACGACTCCGGTGCGATAAAAATTATGAGCCTTATACGTAGTGTTCATTTAACAAAGCAATTTTGGAGCAGATATTCATATTGTGTTTTAAAAAAAAAAAAAATGTTTCCATTAAAAAACTGTACATGTCTTTTGCTCTTGTCATCTGCAACAGAAAAGTGTGTTCCATAAAATTGTGACTTTATCGCTGTATACCCTACTAATGTATTGGTGGTTTTCAGTGTAACTTTTTTTTTAAACACGTGGGAAACAGTGTTGCCAAGCAATAAAAAAGAAGTAACCAAAAGTTAAAAAATAAATTACCAAAAAACTACCATTTTATAAAAACGAACTAATACAGGTTTATTTGAAATTACAGGCACGTACATACGTAAGTCAAATAATATAAAAATATTGCATCTTAGATGGAACTTTCAAAAGAAAAATCAACGAAACCTCTCTGAATATCTTTAACTCAATATATGTACGAGGTGTGTTCAAAAAGTATCGCGAATTTTGTGTTTTTTCAAAAATTATTTATTTATTCATGAATATCTATTTTGTCCCCTTCAAAGTAATCCCCATGAGATATTATACACTTGTGCCAACGGTTTTTCCAATCTTCGAAGCACTTCAAAAAATCATTTTTTTGTATCTTGTTCAGCTCCTCCTTCGATGCCGTCTTTATCTCGTCAAGAGAAGCGTAACGTCGTACTTTCATGGGCCTCTTCAGTTTAGGGAACAAGAAAAAGTCACAGGGGGCCAGATCTGGGGAATACGGTGGTTGCGGCATCATTAGTGTGTTGTTTTTGGCCAAAAAGTCGCGCACAAGCAACGATGCGTGAGCAGGGGCGTTATCGTGGTGCAAAAGCCAAGTTTTGTTCTTCCACAAATCCGGGCGTTTCTGGCGGATTGCTTCGCGCAAATTGCGCATAACTTGCAGGTAATATTCCTTATTGACCGTTCTTCCCTGTGGCAAGAACTCATGATGCACCACGCCCCTGCAATCGAAGAAAACTGTCAGCAAAACTTTCACATTCGACCGAACTTGGCGCGCTTTTTTCGGTCTTGGTTCGTGCGGCAGCTTCCATTGAGATGATTGAGCTTTGGTTTCCACGTCATAACCATAAACCCACGATTCGTCACCAGTTATGACCCTCTGGAGCAAATTTGGGTCGTCGCGGACAGAGTTTAACATCTCATTAGCAATGTTCATGCGATGCTGTTTTTGGTCACAATTGAGCAATTTTGGTACGAATTTCGCGTAAAACTCGAAGACGATCCAAAACACGTGCAAGAAAAGCAGCTGTCAACAATTAACTGAACATTCAAAATGGCCGAGCTTGTCGGCATAAGTGAGAGACATGAGTACCAACATAACGCCACAAAAAATTCGAAATTCGAATATACGTAACCAGCGAAAATTCAAAATTCGCGATACTTTTTGAACACACCTCGTATGTACTTGAAAAGTTATACTTTTTCTTAAGCCACTGTACATTTTAAAAAAAAAACTATTAATTTTTCTGTTATAGCTTAAGCTGATTTTTGTGAAATAAAATTCTTTCGGCGTTTGCGCGATATTTTACCTAAAACTTTATATTGGCCTCAAGACATCGAACAAATTACCAAACAGGGAAAAAATTACCAAATTACCAAAACCGTTTTAAAGTGGGAAAAATTACCAACTTTGGTTAAAAATAACCAAAAAAGGTAACACTGGTGGGAAATATACACAGATGAATATTTCAAGGCTTTTCTCCCAAATATCTTTTAACAAAATTTTACTAAACATAGCCTCAGACAACATTTGCCAATCCACATTCCTGAATTTCAGTGCCAAAAATTATATTTTAAGGGCCCAAAACTAGCAGATTGTAAGGGACATAAATCACTCCGAAAAGCTTCATAAAGGAGTCGTTTTGGAGTCCAATATGTGTCGATTATTAGATAAAAAGGTATCATATATGACTCCTATTCTATTCGGCTAATATCGGACGACCATCACAAGAAGGGAAATACCCTAATTTTGGACTCATAGATGAGCTCATAAAGAGCGTAAACGCTCCAATGTAGGACTCATTTATGACTCCTGTGATGTGCTGGGTAAGTATGATACAATTTGAATAGCCCGATATCTCAACTTTAAAGATATAAAAAAAAGTTAGAAGCCAACATAAGATGTTTAGAATTTTTCTCTGTATGTATGTATGTTTGTTCGCGCATCACTCAAAAACCGCTGTATATAATTGAATGTAACTATCACCGATGCATTGCTGAAATTTAGGATACATTTTACCCCAAGGGAATATTTTATTCCCACTGTATACAGTGGCGGAAATAAAAGTTGGCTCAGAATATTTTTATACAAATAGTGAAACAGTCCGATGACGCAACGCCGAAAAGCGTCAATTAATGAATAATTCAGAAAATTTGGAGTATCAAATAAGAAGGTTGTGTTAATGAAATTGTTCTACTACGTTATATAAATTATTCAGCCAAAAAAAATTTACTGCAAACAAAAACTTAATTTATCTTAAGACCTTCAAAGAATTGTAAAACTTTTATTTAACCCAATGGGTCAATCACTTAAGACATAAAACGAATAGAGTTTTCAGTTTATGTTGTTTTTGTAATCATTGAAATAAAGAAAAAAAGGAATAAAGCATAAAAATTTAATAAAAAACAATAATTAAACGCAAAAAATATTTATGTATGTACTTGAGAACATATGTAGCTACAAATATTTGTATGCGAATCGTAGAAAAAGTGTGTTAAATGAATTAAAGAAAATTTCTAACATCTAAATTTTAATATGCGCATTGAAGTACAGTGGCGGGTGAAAAAAGGAAGCAGTTTAAGAACAACTATTTAACAACATCAACGACACAGCTGCCACTTTGTGCAACCGATGTGTGTGGTGAATTTATAACAGGCCGAAATCTGTTTCCATGTCATAGTTTTTGTCACCGAACTACTCCGAAACGGCTTGACTGATTTATATAAAATTTTGGACGTGTATTTGGCACGCGTGAGAGCCGGATGTTAACTATATTTTAAAGTGCTAGGTGATTACGGTGTGGACATCGACCTAAATGTTGATCTGGGTAATCGTAGCATGTGTTTCATGAGTATCAAATGAAATCTGGTAATGCGAGCCTTAAATTCCGTATATATCGTTTCTGAGATATGGAGGAAAATATGTACCAGTTGGAATGGAATGGTTTCAAGGGCGTGCATAAATATATATTTTTCTGAGATCACTAAATGTGGCTTTGAATGTAAGCTTTCTGTTATAGAGCAAGCTATATTGAAAATGAAAAATATGGGTGCTGTTTTTTTGACTACTGTGATTGGTACAATGTATACTAAAATGTTAGTCATATTTGTTTAACAGGCCCAAATGATTGTTGGCTGTAACAGCTTCGACGTATTGCCTACTTGTCTACGGGGCGAGTATTATGTAGTTTGTCACGGCTGTTGGATTCTATTCTTTCTTGAGTTCTCTGCGTTTTTCACACAAACAAAATAGACACAGCAAAATTTAAAGTTTATTGAACCTACAACTTACGTATGTACATATTTACGTATTTGTATGTCTGTTATATTAACGAAATAGGTAATTTACGACTTATGATTTTGAGTAGTAAAAACGCAACCTTGAAAGAAGACAAATGGCTGTACACCAACAAAACCCATGATGTGATGTTTTAAAACGTTGATTAAGTTGAGAGTAAAACGTTAAATTGGCATTAAACTTTGTAAATAAAATGACATTGAAAAATGTATGAAAATATTTTAAGTTATTTCGCGAATAAGAACATGGGTGAAAAAACCATTCATGTAGCAGTTATTTAATGACATGCAAAAAAAAAACAAAAAAAAAAAACAATTTAAAGAATTGTTTCTTTGGCTTTGGTTTCACTATAATTAAGACTACCCGAACGCATTTTACTTTATATCTATTATGTACAGACGTTGCAATGTTACAGCTTCCCTATATGTATGAGCCAACTTTTCTTGCCGGCACTGCATACAGTGGGAATAAAATATTTCCATGCGGTAATAAAAAATCTGTATTTTGTATGTGTACTTTTTTTTTACCTATAATGTACAGACATTGGCCTGTTACAATGTTATCATATGTAAAGATAAGAAATCCGAATGCACATGTGAAAAAATAATCTAATGCATATACAACGAGAAACCGATAGTGGAGGATAACAACTGCTAACAGAAAATAATTTATAAAAAAAAAACGAAGAAAAAGAAGAAAAACTAATTTTTTTAAATAAAAATAAAATTTAAAAAACAGTATAAGAAAATTTAAGAACAAATAGTATAAGAAAATTTAAAAACAAATAGTATAAGAAAATTAAAGCACAAACAGTATAAGAAAATTCAAAAAATATATAAGAGTTAAATGAAAAATAAAAAAAGAAAAAAATCAGAAAAAACAATATATAAATTTTAAAAGTTTGGTTCTTTTGCAGTTCGCGAGGGTTGTATTTATCTATCTAGGACTTTTTTTTTTGAATGTTGCAAAAAAAAATACAAAATATATAAATAAAGAAAAAAGATAAAGAAAATGAAAACAAGTTAAAAAAAGGGGGAAAAAAAAAATAAATAAAAGAAAAACTAAATAAATAAGAAACTAAAACGTAAAAAATATAAAAAAATATAAAAAATATACATAAAACAACAAAATATATATATAAAAAAAAATTAAAAAAAAAATATTAAAAAAATATATGTAAAAAAAAAAATATAAAAAAATAAATATAAAAAAAATAAATATAAAGAAACGAAAACAAAAAATTATAAAAAAAAAGAAAAAATTAAAAAAAAAAAAAGGAAAAAAAAAATTGTAAGCTTTAAAAAAATTTAAAACAAAAACCAACAAAATATAACAAAAAAAACATAAACAAAAAAAAAAGGCAAAGCCAAAAATTTAAATGGTTGATACTTTTGGTGTACACTAGAGGGTTATATTCATATTTCCCAAACATTTTTTTTTCATTTGCAAATTTCTTTTGGTGATTTCAAGTAATCACTTAAACATAAAATTCCTACCAACATTTGCAAGCAAATAATTCGAGAAAAAATGTACAGCCGCATATTCTTTGTAAGCAACCAAAAATTAATAGTAAAAAGAGACCATTTCTTAGCACAGCTGAAGCAAAAGCACACCTGGCAGGTATTTAAAAACACATGGAGACAAACTAGTTTAGCACACAAACAACACATTGTATTTTATATTTCATAATTGAGCAAAAAAATAAATGCTAAGATTATCAAATACGGTAAGTGAGGATTTATTACTCCCGCATTTCTTGGGTTTTATAAGCGAATTAATTGTATTGATGGAAGAGCTTTTTATTAATATTTTTTTAATCAAAAGTAAAAGTGGCTGCTGACAACAAAACACGGTACATCAATGTTGCAACAATGAACACCCGCCACATCATCAAGCAGTGTTTGTAGTGAGGCAGCATAACTGATTGACTAACTGGCTTACGCAAAGAAATTCCAGTAGCACGCACGCCAAACCAAAGAAAATGCAAAAAATATAGAAAATTATAAAGTTCAATGCTATCATAAATCGATAACAATTTCCGCTGTTCAATCGCCAACATTCAAAGTAAACAAAATCCTGTTTGCAATGGCTAATGACCGGCCAATCGTTCGTCAGCGTCCAACATAGCAAGTGGTGATCGGCCAAGTAAACAAAAAAAAAATGTTCGCAGAAATGCACTTTACAGCTGCTAAAAACGGAAGAAAGTCAACAACGATGAGTTGGTCTTTATGAGTAGGTTCATTAGTCCTACGCAGTAACAATAACAACAGCAATAACATACACTATTTGCTGACTTGTGTGAAGTTTTACTTTTTAGCGTTCACTGAACCAGTTGCTGCAATACAAAAACGAGGATGTCGTTGTAGTAAAAAGGGTGGCGTTTTGGAGGTTCCACTATCCATATTGAGTGATCTTAGCAGTGAGTGGATGTTGAATCGATTTATAAAACACTCATAACTTCAAGTGTTTCCCCCAAGCTGTGGTCTTTAACATTATTAAATTCAGCTTTAAATCAATTATCGGCAAATATTTTTCTGAAGGAGAACTATGTTTGGCCTGCACTCGCCTGATTCCTCTTTAAAACTAAATAAAATTGTATGTTCTTTCTGTTGACGTTCAGGTTGTATGTGCACTGGCCCAGCATAGTTCGGCCCCCTTTGCCTATTTGCCGATCATTGCTTTAAATGGGAGCTATATTTTCTTAAATGATTATGAGATACCCAAAGATTGGGTGGGACTCTTTAATATCGAAGAATGTGGCTAGTTCGAAAATACTCTAAAATCTATAAAAAGTCTCACTTTTGAGCTTGTTGTTGTTGTTGTTAACAGTGCTTCGCCCTGCCCAATGGGCTCGATCACTGTAAATTGTCATCAGGCTCTTCTAACGGAAGTCCGAGGAAACGCGCAGTTTCCACAGGGTTAGACCAGAGTGATGTGGGTGTTAGAAGAGAGGGTGCAACTGAACAGGAGAAGAGATGTATGGTATCATCACATGCAGGGCATGTATTTGGTATGTTGGGGTTCAGTCTGGATAAGTAAGAGTTTAACCTATTACAATATCCAGAGCGAAGTTGTGCTAGTATGACTCTAGTCTCCCTCGGAAGTACACGCTCCTCTTCAGCCAATTCAGGTGGCTGAGTATTAATAACGGGATTCACAGGCCGAGATCTGAGGGATCTGTCTACCGACTCAGTGTGGAGGTCATTTAGAGCCCGTCTATGGTTCCGCAGATCAAACGGCAAAGAAATATGATGCCGGATCTCATCGTAGTGCTTACGGAGATGTCTCCTTATGTCTCTGGGGGGCGGCGCTACATCCAAAAGATGTCGGTTTGGATGACTAGGTTTATGACAGTTCAGAAGGAACTGTCTACTCAAGAGTTCCGCGTGCTCTTGAACATTGAGCAATTTCGCCTCTTGATGGAGGTGAGACTCAGATGACATAAGCAGGCATCCCGTAGCAGTTCTGATGGCAGTGTTTTGGCAGACTTGCAATTTCCTCCAATTGGTGTCAGAAAGGTTAGGCGACCATATAGGCGCAGCATAGTCAATAACCGGCCGGCCAATAGCCTTATATGTAGCAAGCAATGTTTCTTTGTCTTTTCCCCAAGTACTGCCGGCCAGTGACTTGAGGATCTTATTGCGGCTCTGTAGCTTTGAGGCTATTGCGGTGGCATGACCAACGAAGGTGAGGCCGTTGTCAAATGTCACACCCAAGATTTTTGGGTGGTTGACAGTAGGTAGAGGTACTCCGTCTACGTGGACATTTAACTCTTGCCCCATCTGCGCATTCCATGTAGTAAACAGGGTCGCCGTCGATTTAGTCGGAGATAGGGTCAGATCACGCTCGGTGAAGAAGCTGGAAAGGTCATGGTTCGTAAGCGGATACGAATCTTTTGGTTGCTGGTACTTAGCCTTAAATATCGTCGGAACTTCGAAATGGTCAAGCGCCCATCAATGCCACCTAGTTAAAAAATGTGAAAAGCTCCCTCCCATGGCTTAGTAACCTTCAGTTCCGAGAAGCTGCCGAAAAGGGTTTCCTAGAAATTCCATTCTACTACGGCAGTGCGCTGGATAATAGTACAGTAGGTGCTCCACTCTCTTCCATCTTCTTTAATATTGCAGAGCCATCCAGTGCCCGGTGAGCATCACAACTAATCTAAAAATGGCTCTTCAATTTATCTTGATAATAGTTAAAGATCGTGTGTAATACGTGGTATTGCCAGATTCATATTCCATTTTCTGCAGTGACCAACCAGGTTATATATTGTTGTTGATGCTCCGAGTTCCGTTTCTCGGCCCAAGTGCACCCTGGGGTAACGCTTGCTTGATAAAGGGATCAAATGTTGTCGTGTTGCATGTCACGTTCAGGAGCTCTGTAGGACAAAACATAATCGTCCTTGTTATCCCACAACAGGCAGCTCGCTAAACTTTCCCTAGCATTTCTTTCATTTAGTTCAGGTTGCCCCGTAGGCTAAATCACCCCTTAGTACATCCATGCTGTGAGTTCTGATCTCAGACCCCACTTTTTACCTAGAATTCTGTTGCAGGCGTACAGGGTCGCATATGTCCGCTTCACTCTATATTAAGCTTCCAGCGTTATGATTACTGTTTCGAAAAAATACAAAGAGCATGTGACATTCCTGCAGAGGAGCTGCCATGGACAACAAACCCATACAAAAGTTTCTCCGGAGAAAATTATATGTACCGAACTTTTAAAAAACCCCCAACATAACTGAAAACAGCCAATTCATTCCAACTAAAAAGTACACCCTTTTTATGCGGCCAATGTGTACTAGTTAGCTTGTCTCCGCGCGTCTGATTGAGGGGCCAGTTAGTGGCAATCGGCAGTCACCCGGCTACACTTGTTCAGCCAGTTTTCTCACTTTGCACACGGCCATTTGGCTTAATGACTCTGTTGGAAAAGGAAAATCAAAGCATTTCTGCTTTTGCGGTCATATGAAATGCCTTAAAAAGACAAATAAACAACCAGGAAAAAAAGGAGTATTTAAAGTCAAACAAGCTTGCACTTATCTGCGTAGCTCTGCCAGAAAGGTGATTGGCTTTGTGTAAGTAAACGCAAATCGAAGCGTGATAAATGTATATAAAAAATAATAAAATAGCATTTTTATATATTTACTCGTCTGCTTTCCTTTAAAATGAGAATAAATTGCAATAAATTCTGAAAGGCTCGACTTGCTATCAATGCACACAGCGCTGACATCTGCTCACTTCGCTATAGCACTGAGTAATGCAGCTTTGCGTTATTGAGCTGAGCAGCAATAGCAAAGATAGATGTCTAATTCAATTCAGAAAATTTCTGATAAAGAGGCCTATCCATTTAAAGATGTTGCTAAATTACTCTCAGATATCGGCCAATAACTAGCAGCCTCAAACGATACAACTAACATGAAATTGAGTTCTAATAGAGCTGTCATGATATTAGCTGCACTTTGCGCTATTAACGTCATGCACTAGCTGAAAGCGTTAAAGCTTTATAGTGCGCCATTACCCACTCCCTTATTCTTCTTAAGTACTTTCGTATGCTATGCAGCACAGCAACAGACAGTACCGCACAGTACAGTAATACAACAGCAAGAGACAACACAATCATTGCACATTTAATATGAACCAAGCCAGTTCATGCTACTGCTGCAGTTGCCTTCTTTGGCTACATAATTCGCATTAGCCAAGCGAAGTTAGGGGACAGCTATTTGCTTCTTTTGACCTCTTTTTTCGTCATGTTGCACCGTTTCTTTGCCAACTGTGACTGACGTGATGTCTTGGGTATGCTGGTTGATTCTTTCTTGTGTTTGTTAAGCCTGTTTCTGGTGGAATTTTATGTAGAAAGAAATATTCAAGGCATTACAAAAAGTTGTCAAGTTCTTGACAAACGACGTTTTTTAGGTCAATAGCAACTTTTCCTGTTTGTTTTTATTATTTGTTGCATTTTCGAATGTGTATGTAGTGCGCCTTATAAAGGAGTTCACTGTTCTTATGCGTAGAAATTTAAAATATTTTCACGTAGTTTACGTTTGAAGCACAATACCGAATAGGGAATCCCAGTTGATGTGTGAAGCAGCAGTAACGAAATGTTCTCAAAGAGAGGAATATTTCTTGAGTCATCTTGTATTTTTTAGAAAAATTGTTTTGTACATATTTCTGGGAAAAATTTTAATATTTAGGAGTCTTCTATATCCTCATATAAAATTTTTCTTTCATCAGTGGTGGACATTATTGCGCTATGACCACACGTCCAAACCATTTTGGTACTAACATCACAACTTCTTCGGGATCATTTCGGTATATTTTTAAAGATTATTCTGGGAACTTTTTCAAGACACGTTCACCACATACTTACAGTTAGTATAGTAGGTGACTTAGCTCCAAAACATCCCCTTTAAATCAACAAGAAATGATTTCCTGGCGGGCATTCTCTAAAATAATTTGGAGATGATCACTGTCACAAAACTTTTACATTTTGTGGAAAATTTCGTATGAATATCTTTAAAAGTATGGTGACACCATTGAATGCAGACCTGTAAAATAATGATTACTAATCGTAATGATTGCCGGTTTGATTATTTTCTTGAGAATCCATTTAATGATTGATTACCATTACTTTAAATTTTTAATAATTATTTTCCAATTAATTAAAAAGTAATAAAAAAAATAATAATTTGAAGTCTGAAATTTATAAGGATTTTTTATGGTAGGGCATAACTGTGAGCATTGCCCATTACATCCTTAGTATATGCTGTACTTTTATGCATATATACGTGTAGTATGTGCATGTGTATATTTATGTGCTTCTACAATACTGAAAAAAATTAAAAATATATCAAAAACAATTAAAAGTAATCAAACAAATTTTTTTGATTATTTATAATAATCGTAAAAAATCATAAATATTTTTTGATTTTTTTAATCTTAATCAATTAATAATTGCCTTTTCTTAAATTCAAATAATCATTACTAATTAAAAAAGCCCTATAATTAATTGATTACTAATTACTAATCAAATTTAACAGGTCTGATTGAAAGTGAATTTGGTCCGAAACTTGTAGATATATCACTCGCAAGACAGCTGAACATATTATAAGTACTTATAGTATTTTATTTTGTAGTTCGGAAAACCTGAGCATTACCCTGTAAAAAACGTTGGAGCATCAGAGTACTCCAACACTTATCCTCATTCATATAAAAAAGGTGGTCCAATTTACATAGCGATGTCCGGTGATTGGATCACCTAATCCTATTCGGAGTACCATTTACTTTGCTTCTGAATAGTCTATAGAGTACTCTAGACAAAAGCGAGAATGGGAGTATGTGTTCTTCTGAGGACCACCTACTCCCGCTCTCGCTTTGCTGTTGAATACTCTATAGAGTAATCCCATGGGAGTATTTTGAGAGTACTCTCACGTAGGTGGTCTATAGAGTATTCAAAAGCAAAGAAACGGAGTACTCCGAGATGGATTAGGTGATCCAATCACCGGACATTGCCATGTAAATTGGACCACCTTTTTTATATGAATGAGGATATGTGTTGGAGTACTCTGATACTCCTATAGGAGTATTCTATGGAGTATGAAACGGAGTATTTCGGTTTTTTGCAGGGTAATGCTCCAAATACTTACATACACCCTTACAAACTACTGTGAACATGAGGGAGGAATATGTTATTATTCACAAACGACTAATATTGCGAACAGTGGAAACATGGTAAAACTATCAATTGAAAAAGGTACTTGGTAACACACTAAAAAATTAACTAGTAAAATAATTCATGTTAAAGCAAAAAAAGTAGCGAGTATTTACTTGTACTCGGTAGTATCGTTAGACCCCTAGCTAAAACGCTAGTAAGAGCATTTTAAACCAATAGCATCAAAAGCAGTGGGAGCAAGACATTTTTGATATTTACTTTTACACAATCACAGTATGGACTTTGAGCCTAAAATCTACAAACCTTATAACGACACCAAACCGTCAAAGGTTTATCAATATCACAATTCAAAATTCTATTTAAACGCTTCGTTGTTCATATGTTTTTCCGTGACATAAAAAGGCACACACCCGACTTTAAAGAGAGCGAGAAGAAGAGTCTCATGTATTCAACGATACATACAATGGGTTTTCTGAAATCACGCAATTATTCAACACAGTTCGAAAGCAAATAATCTGTAATAAACTACTGATTTTATATACACCAATGTACGACAATAAACTTTTCATTTAAC
Organism: Merzomyia westermanni; assembly: GCA_949987695.1. Taxonomy (NCBI): domain Eukaryota; kingdom Metazoa; phylum Arthropoda; class Insecta; order Diptera; family Tephritidae; genus Merzomyia; species Merzomyia westermanni. The sequence goes on from OX465288.1 coordinate 137,248,071, forward strand.
GCTGTGCCCTAAATAAATGCGCTGATTAACATGGAAATAAGCAAATGCAGTCGAACAAGACAAACGATAAAATAAAATATGATGTACGAGTATAAGGCAAGCTACCACCAGAGCAAAAGGCGAATGTAGAAAGAGCTAAACATTAAATGAAAAATTATAAAAAAAACCAAATATTCAAAGGAGAAATCTACATAAATAGACTATGATAACACTTGGCCTTTTCGTCTATGCAGGTAAAGAACAGAAGAAGATAAAGATATGCATTTGCCTTGAATTGAAATTCATAAACGACAACACTTTTGTAGAAAAAGATAAGCAAATCTCGTGTGTACATTCTTATCGCGTGAAGATGATTAGTAATATATGAGGTATTATTATGAGTTTTTTTTTTACGAGGGTAAGCCTAAAAATATCCGAAAATGGACATCAGTTAACCCTCTTACCGGCAAGACCACGTTTAGGCGAAATATTTTATCTATGTCGCAACCTTTATTTTATAATTGTAAAATGTAGCAGAGAGAAAATATAATCATTCTCGCTGAAAAATTGAGTGCATTTTGTCAAAAAAAAAAAATTAGTTTTGACAGAAGTGGTTTTGGCAACTACAAAAAAGTGATAAAAAGTAATTATCTTTAAAAAAAAAAAAAAATTCAAAATGTTTGGCCAAAAGTCATACCCCGCCTACAGGCGGAGTGGGCTGTTAACAGGCAAGTTCAGATAGAAGTGGCGTTTCTTTTCTGAAACTTTCGATATCAAAAATAGCTTCGTGGGTATTATCGAATTTATAAGTTCATTTTCAAAAGCAACCTTTCTTCTTAGCCGCAAAGTAACCTGTAACACAAATTTCATTTAAAATCTCATTCCCAATCAAGTCATTATGCGAAAAAACGGATGGTCATGGCTTAATCGATTTCATGCAAGTAATTGTGGTTAAACAGCAATACCTGTATGTGAATATGCAACGATTTTAAACAGCGCATTTTCAATGTTCCATTCAGAGCGTGGAGAAATTAAAAAAAAAACACGCTACGGTATCCTGCTTCACATGAATATGTGGTCGATATGAATAAAAAAACTTTGGTTTCCTTAGAGCTATCCTTAATCTTCCCCTTTCCTTTTGCCAGTAACCAAGTCCGTCCCACTCCCCCAATACAAGGCAATATCTGCTAATTGTTGCAAAATGCGATATCACGGTAGACGATTGATAGAAGTTGAAACGCTTAAACGGTAAATGTACGACCTTTGCTGGTGTCGGTTGACACCTATATCAGGTCTCCGCCTGAGAACCCCGTTATTAACATGCAACCGCCTTAAATAGCTGAAGAAGAGAGCGCCCCTCCCAGCGAAACTCATGCATGAGATATGTCCCCTAATGGCGCCAAATATCTCTTTAACTGTTCAATAGAACCTACTCTTCTAACACCAATATCGCTCTGGTGCAACCCTGTTGAAACTCTCAGAATGATCGTGCACATTGTGCAGGGCAAGGCACAGCAACAGCCAAGGCTTTGATCTTTTGGCTTGAAATCTATTCTGAAATAGGATGATATTCCAATCATCCGCCGATATGTAGATCTCAAGATCTTGATGGCGTGCGTTTAAGATAAAACCCACAATGAGCATCATTTTTTCAAGCAACCCTCGTAAATCAAAAACTAAATCTACTAGCTAATGAAGAGTAGTGTAGTTGAACTGAAAAATATCACAGAATGAATCAAATGTTTGTATTACGAGTATTAAGGCAACAGCATTTGAGACAACTTAACCGTTTTTATTATGATATATTTAGCATTTATAAAAAGCAAATAGTGTGATTTGTTAATATTTCATTTTTTTGCTGTTTTTAAATGTCTGTTTAACTATTGTTTGTTTTTAAAGTATTTTTCTTGACAAGTTAGCTGAGTCTATTTTCGGATTTTACTTTTCCAAAAAGTAGTTTGAGTTTTGTTGTGCAGTTTAAATAATTTTTTTTTATTTCTTTTAACTTTATATTTTTGCATTTTTTGTAATCACTTTCACTTATAATGAAAATCTCACGCATTTTTTCTACTGGTTTTTTGCTCCGTTCACTTTACATGTTTTGTAAGTTTTATGAACTTAGGACCAGCTGATAATAATTAGTACTTAATTAATAATTTTTCCTTCAGTGGTTATTGGTTTTATTTATCTTTTGAGCATTTGCTTCACATATTTTTGTAATTTGGCTAGCTTCTTAGTTTTATTTATTCAACTTCTTATTGTTATGTTTTTTTTTCCAATATTTAGATTCTTGAAAGGAGGCTAGAAAAGTTTTCATGAAATCACCCAAATAAAGTTAAATTTGTTATACAAATTTTAATTAAACAACTTTATAAACTTCATGAAAATATACATATATTTAATTTTCATTTAAAACACACAAATACACACATTTAATGAAGCAAACAATACACAAACACAACACGCACGTTATTCCGTTTTATACCAGTGAGCACCTCCATCCGCTTTAAAGTAATCGCATCGACTGAATTTGTAACATTATAGCGCGTTCCAAACAAGTGTCGGTTGGGATCACCATCCATTGCTTGCGGCGAAAAAAAAAACAAAACAACAAAAGAAACATAAAAGATCAGAAAAATTACAAAAAATACCAGTCAACACATGTCTCAAAAGACGGTTGAGTGTGAGTTTGAGTGGCGTGGGGTTTCCTACACCTTTTCCAATCCACAAAACCAGAAATGAGAACAAAAAGGCATGCAGTTGTTTATAGCATTGCAAGCAAAGCAATAAACAAGCAGCACGCTTCAGGTAAGAACACAAAAAACTAAGGCGAATTCAGTAAATGTAAGATCTAACCAAAAGCCAAAGCAACGAAACATAAAAATCAACTCAAGGAAAGAAGCTGGTTTCACTATCAAGTGTGTGCTTTTTATTAGTGTATGTATGTGTGGGTATATGTTTTTCTGGTAGAATAATAGTATGACAAAGCAGCGGAAACAGCTGTGTTACATCCAACACGATCACCACACTCGCCATGATTGGCTTGCAGATAAATTCGCCGCAATCCACAGCAAAGACTCTCACTTCCACTAATATTGGTTAGAAAAAAAAGTAGAAAAAGACCGCGTAAACCATTGCTCTCACTCGCTGTATCTCTCTATTCTCAACGCGCACGTTCGACGACGTGATGACGCGGGGTAACCTCTCCACACAATCCCAGCAATTCGCCGTGTTCCTCAACTGCCAATGAGTAAGACATACATAAAAAACTTAGTACAATAATCTTTTGTCTCGCATTATAAGCAAAATTATTGTGCGTTTTGTTTTTACTTCAAATTTCTGCATAAATTATATAGCAAAAAGATCAAGTCTTAAAACTGTAGAAAAAAATGAGTAATAATCAAAGGTAAGACGAACGAGGCACGAATTGTATAATATTAAACGTTCGAATAAATCGGTTTGGAACAGCTAAGCGGAAGTTACTCATATTTGATTGAGCTAAAATAAAGTGCACATGTTTCCAACAGATTTTCTTCGGTATACTGGAGTCATTCATAGGTCCATAAATCTTCCGAGCACAGCTGCATGTATGTTAAAACGTCTGAATTTTACTTAACTGCAAAGAACAATCTTCAGGATATGGAAGGAACTTTTCTCGCCATTCGAAACCAAAGGAGGCTCCAGACAAGACGACTTTCTATCGTGCGATTTCTTTAACATGATGCCGGAGAATATCATTTGAGCAGCAGAGCGGAACTGCACTCTTGATAGTTACAAATTCGAAACCGTGAAGGACTCCGGCTATTTTGGAGCCAGCGTGAACAATGGCAGCCGAGAAAGTCAAGTAACAAACATGCTTGTAAAGTAGCACTTTACTTTGCACTGAGGTGGCAACTGAAAATAAAAGTCTTTTCTCGGTAAATAAAGATCACGCCCTACAAGTTTTACACCATATATACCTCTCCTGATATTGTTCGAATCATGGACAGTATCGAAAGAAAAGTTCTCCGGAAGATTTGTGGTCCTTCAAGCGGTGAATATCGAGGGAAACTCAAAGGTGAGTTACACAAGTTTTAAGCAGCGAATTAAAGGTCAAAGGGTTAGCTTACCGCAGAAACTCCGGTGCCCAAGGATTTCTTTTCGCCACAGAAAAACGGGGAAGCCTTGACTAAGATAAAGAAAACAGGTGGCTTCCCTCGGTCTTTCCAATTGGCGCCACTTATAGCCTAGGCGGTTTAGCGCCAATAAATGGTTATGGTACAATTTCTATACGCGTTGGACGAGTGTACGGGGTATTGCAAATTTGTTCACTTAACGGGAGTTTGTGATGGCATAAAGGAATCGTAGAGGAATTATAGAGCTCCATATATAAAAGTCGTTAGGATAAATGTAGAAACTGTCCATCTGTCGAGTTGTGTATTTGAATGAAATTTGGTATGCAGGTCACTTTAAAGTCAAGCAAGATTGCTCCTGGAAATGGGCGAAATCGGGCGATAACCAAGCCCCACGGAAAAAGAGGCTAAGCCATTTTTATTATCATAAATTACTTTTGGCAACATTTTGAAGAATAATTGTGACACGGCTCACATATGAGGGAACACATTTTAAATATTTGACTGCAAATACATACAGTTTTGTTCAATATAATAGTAATGAAATTAAATTGCACATCGTTCTACGAAATAAAAAGAAGCTGGGTTTTAATAATTTTCATTTAAAATATAATAAAAACCACATAAAAAGAAATTTCAAAGTTCACACAAAGTTCAGGAAAGTTAATTGAACTTTTCAAAATTTACATCAAAATTTCAATATTTTTCAAAAATTTTCCCTGAATTTTTAGCATACTTTTTGTCAAAGATGTTGGGTATTTTTTTTCATGCAAAATTTATTTTTCTTCATGCGTTGTATGGAAGAAATCACTCAAATTCTGAAAATTCAGGCAAATTTTTGAGCGAGTTTTAACTACAAAACTGCGTACTCCAAAATTTTCTAGAAATTCTGCCTGAACTTTGTGTGAACTTTGTAATTTCTTCTTATGTGGTTTCTGTAATGGAATTCGCTATATTCGTAATGAAAATTATCAAACAAAGCTTCTTTTTATTGCGTTGAACAATATCCAATTTAATTTCACTACTATTATATTGAACACAACTGTAAGTTCGGAACAGTTTAACATCCCGAAATCGCCTTGCAACCAAGACCAGCTACACTTGTTTTTCGATAAAATTTGTTTCGTTATTTAGTTCAATTTATTTTAGTACATAATTACTTACAAGTCATGGGCTTTTGCACCATGTCCTGCATCTCACAGCTGGGTCTTTTGTACACAATGTACGTACATTAGACTGGGTCGATTTATTAATCGATATCGCGCCATCGATTTTTCGATAGGTTTCGGGCTCAGGGAAAAAAGGTTCCACTACGCATACCCAAAAAAATAATTTTCGAGCCTGCGAAATTTAATTTTTTTTAATTTTTTCGACTTTGATTTTTAAGGATATAAGTATTGGCACAGTCGTTTTCTGCGATTTTCACAGTACATTTTTAAAATAAAATTTAGAGTTCTTGTATTAGACATTGACACATACTTTTATATAGTATTTGTTAAAATAATTTTATTAAAGCCAACATTTTTGAAAATCGCAGAGAACGACTGTGCCAATACTTATGACCAGCACTGTATGTACTTAAAAGTTTTAACAAGTGTTGATTGTTCAAATTTAGATTGCCTGTTGTGTGTGCGCCCCACAGCACCAACGCACGCGTCTTCTATAATGCGTGTAATTAATTATTAGAATTCTATAATTTTTCCTGTAGCTCACGTTCGCTACTAAAACTATGTTGTCAAACATACATGCGTATGCCTTTGCACAAATGCTAATAAATATTAATTTTTTCTCTTATTGGTTTATGTAAAAAATATGTTAGAACGTGCTTTGCTTTCTATGATATATTTGGTTTTTAATTTTTTGGCATCAGTCGGTGTATCCGTCATAATACATCAAAATCATCTTGTCGAACCAACAAGTACTTTTAGCACCTATACGTTACATTTTTAATTTATGAGCAATTTAAATGAGATTTACCGCTTTGTTTAAGTTGTGAAGTATTTCTTTAAATGTTATGATGCATGTGCTCTCGTTATAAAATCACTATTGTCAGATGACTCCCTCCCCTATCAATACCATATATTACAGAACGGATAGTGCCGAAATCTTGCCTAATTCTAGAGCGACCAAAGCGGGGACATTCTTGAAAATATGTGAAACAAGCGGTATAAAGACAAAAACGTACAACAAAGCAACACAGTAGATGCCAAATCTGCTCATCAATTTATTATCAAATTCGCCTTGTAAGCAGTTTTATACAAGCAAAATATCATAAAGTTCATGACCAACTTCATTTCAGAATCGAATGGCGCTTTGACAGTTAAATTAGACATATAAGCATGGTGACATCTTCATTCATTGGCGCTTAGCCGCCTAGGCTTTGTTTACAATTGCTACACAACACACCAGTCATGCCATTTAAGCTTTTACAAGGACAAGAACAAACTATCTTCCTGCGATCTTTGTTCTCGAATACTTCAAAGGACATATTTCGACACTGTTCATGATTGCGAGTCAATAAGAGACTTAAAGAACGCGAAGATCTGGTAGCTAACAGACTACAAGGTCTTGAACCGCTAATAAAGTCCAACCAGCTAGCAGACGAACCATCAATTGAAATAAGATTTGCTAAATCATCCAGAACATCTGCATATAAACAAGACATACACTAATCAGACACCGCTATGTAAAACTATATCCCTACAGCGTGGTTCTCTAAATTAAATTGCTGAAAAATAGTTGAAACGCCATAGGCATTAGTTGTGGGGTTGTGGCCTTGAGTTATTTATTTCAAAGCATTCAAATCTATTTACTTCAGCTTCAGGAGTTCAGAAATCGAACCTATCACCCATGTGTTATGCGCCAAACACTTCCCAATATATCTCTACATATAATAAAATTGTAAAAGGTCGATGTCTGTACATTGCAGATATTTAAGAAAAATCGATAGCAATGATCATTATTAGGCCAATAGAAGCCAAATCCACTGTTTTTAGAATTTTTGTCTGTCTGTCTGTATGTTTGGGCGAGCATCACTGAAAAACTACTTAATGGAATTGAATGGAGGTTTTACTGTTGTATCACTTGACGTTTAACTTAAAATTTAAGATTGTTCCGTAGCTTGACCGGTTTCGGAAATATAGACCGATTTGTGGACCAAGGTGACCCAAAATTTGTTAGTACAATATGGGTATCAAATGAAAGGTGACAATGAGTGCTGCAATAAGCAATGTAATTTAGTTCCATATCTTATCTGGTATGGAATATAATGATGAAAATCGGACTCAGTTTCTTATTAGTTCTGAGACGCAGCGAAGCGAGCGGGGTTTACTGTCTATATAAATTAAGAAGAAAGTTGTGTTAGTTGCACTTTTTATAACTCAAGAACGGCTAGACCGATTTGGCTGAAAATTGAAACCTTTTTCCGGGAATTGGACCGAGAACCTATTCCAAATGTTTTTATTTGTTTTGCGATTTACTTGAAATTTTGTATATTGCTAGCCTTTTACTTTTATTAAAATTTACGATTGGTTCTTTTCCTGGAATTGGATCAGGGACCGTCCTATTCCTAAACTTTTTACTTATGGTGCGATTTGATTTGATATAGCCCTTTGCTTTTTATGATATTTGATGTTCTTTTTTTCCGAGAAGTGGATCAGGGACCAACCTATTCTAATTTTCTTAAAAAGATTTGCAGGGAGAGAGCGCATTTTGACATTTCATTGGGGGAGAGAGTTGCTGGGGGGAGTTACTCAGTAAAACTTGCAAGTCAAAAACAAATGGCCGTGACATAGGAAAGCAACAACGAAATCTTAAAAATTTAAGTTATTAACCAAAATCCAAAAGCAGTTTTGCTTGCAACTGTTGGCGTACGCTGACGATATTGATATCATTGGCCTTAACAACCGCGCCGTAGATTCTGCTTACTCCAAATTAGAAAAAGAAGTGGAAAAAATGGGTTTGGTGGTGAACGAGGGGAAAACGAAGTATCTCCTGTCTACATGCAAAGAGTCAGCGCATTCGCGCCTTGGACGACTCCGATGGAAGTACTGTGAAATACTTTCACAAAATACACTTGTTCACCTGTTTCTTGAAATCAAATATTATTTTGTTAGATTGTAAATGAAATTTTCATGAATGAATTAAAAATTCGAGTTGCCTTGAAGTAAGCAAACAAGACTGAAGCTGGGTTATAACTTCTTCACAAATGGCGCCCGAGCAAATAAGAACCAGCTGGATTTACAATTTGGTTGTGAAGACGATGCCAGAATTATTGAAAGACAAGGGTTTGTTGTGGTATCATAACACCAAACGAAACTGGCTATGCTGGAAGGATTTCACAACGGCTTCTTAAAATTCTTTCTACCACCACGTTATTTTGAAACCCTGGAAGATCTAATTAGGACTCGCCATCAAAAGCCAAATGAGAATTTTAAGGATTATGTTATGAGTCTATGTGATTTGATGCGACGTGCTGATATTCCTGAGGAAGGGCGATTGGATCGAATTTATCGTAATTGCATGCCTGAATACCAGTTCTACATCAAGAGACCTGGCTTCAATACTTTTACGCAACTTATATCTTTGGCTGAAGACTTTGAGGAAATATTGAACAATCAAAATCGACGAGCTGTGAAATTTAATCTGTCGGATCAAGGAAAAGACTTTGGAAATGACTTACAACAACCAACAACTTTCAAACGTATCTTGTGTCATCGTTGTGGTGGTCAAGTACATTTCGCTAAAGATTGTCGACAGCCAAAACTTTATTTTTGTTGGGATTGTGGTCGTCGTAACATAAGGACCTTGGACTGCTGCAAAAAACAAGCGGGAAACCAAAGCGGACTTCGATTGAATGGAGGGGAATCGAGGTCTCAGATACCCCAGTAGGTACCCTCCAGTACAACAACGATAGTATAATAGCCATTATACAATTCGAGCAAATTAAAACGGAAGCCATAATTGATACAGGATCATCGCGTAGTTTCATTAGTCGGCGGCTTATTACAAGCTTCAATTTAAATAACAAACTTGAACCTATACAAACTAATATTCGCATGGCTAACGGGTTAGCAGAGGAAATTAAGTTCTTTTTATCTACGGATTTGGTTTTTAATAAAATGTTACCAAAGTTTCAATTGATGCATTCGGTCATAGATGACATCATACTGGGAATGTACTTGCTTGGAAAAACGAGTGATGTTATATGCTTTGGGGAAACAAAAGTTCAACTATCTCAGTGTGATATAACGATTAAACCAGTAAGGCGTCTCCAGTGTACATTGGTAAAAGAAGTTACAGAAGAGGCATCCATTCAAGAATTTTTACGATACGAGTTAAGGAAATTTTAAGAAGTGCAAGGACCTTCCAACGTTACAGAACACAAAATCGTTATGAAAGATGATCGGCCAATAAAACAGCGATAGTTTCCTCGTAATCCTGCCATGCAAAACATCATAAACGAAAAGGTGGACGAATTACTAGGAAAAGATTGTATAGAACTTTCGCAAAGCCCTTTCAGTGCACCTATTGTGCTAGTTCGAAAAAAAATGGTCAATGGCGAATGTGCATCGATTACCGGCAGCTTAATGCGAAATCTGTTCCAGATGCATATCCTCTACCACAAATACGGCACATACTTGATCGACTTCGTAATGCTAAGTTTTTTAGTAGTATTGATCTAAAGGATGGCTACTGGCAGATACCGATGGAAGGAAATAGCAAACACTTCACAGCGTTTACAGTACCAGGTCGTGGACTTTTCCAGTGACGCGTTAAGCCATTTGGATTACACTCAGCTCCAGCTACCTTTTAGCGTGCTTTGGACAAAGTGATCGGCGTTGATCTTGAACCTTATGTATTCGCTTACCATTTGTGAAGAAGTTATAACCCAGGATAGCTTCAGTCTTGCTTGCTTACTTCAAGACAACTCGAATTTTTAATTCATTCATGAAAATTTCATTTACAATCTAACAAAATAATATTTGATTCCAAGAAACAGGTGAACAAGTGTATTTTGTGAAAGTATTTCACAGTACCAAGTGGAGACCGATTTGCGATCCCGCGGTGTTTCCAATTGGAGCCAGTATGTTGGACGGTCAAAATCGCCTAGGCGGTTAGATGACCATTTAAAGAAGAAAGAAGTTTTGCTTGCAAGTATTTACTGATTCCTGTTAAGCGGAAACTTTTTACTTTTTGCGTTTCGAGAGAGTTTTTGTTGATGTATTATAAAAGACTAAAGTCTTACATATACAGCCTTATAGCTTAAATAAATATACAAATTTTTCGTCATTCTCATTTACTGACACTTTGAAAGTTTTAAAAATTTAATATTTTGAAGTTGACCGGTTGATGTGTGTGTTTCGAGTTTCTATTAGTGTATTGTGCTGATATTATCATTAACAATATCATGCCGCGACCAAGACGATCAAATCTTTGACGAAAAACCCGTAATGCAAGTGGGATTCGAAACGGTGCGAAGAAAGGACTGAAGAAGAGCAAGAAATTGCACGTGAAGAGCGCCGCGTTAGTATGGTTCGACATCGTGCTTCTCAATTACAAGAGCAAAGAGAGGCAGCCCGATAAACGGCTCGGTTGCCAATGTGAAATCGTCGAGCAAATCTCAGAAATCGACAACTAGATAATTTTCGACGCACAGGAAGAAATTTACCAAGTACAGTTTTGAATCGAGCAGCGTTTCGTTACGATTGCAGCACTGATTACTGCTTGCATTCTAGCGTTCACATTGGGCAAATGGACGTTGTTTTTCCATGACCATTACCAAATGACAAGGCCAATTCTTAAAAGTTTGTGGTCTGAATCTAGAAAATCCATGTTTTTCTCATGGTCTATTATATGGGGCATGCTCACGCGTCGTAAGACCATCTGCTTTATTTGTTCTTGCGGCTGGTAATAAAACGAAAAATGTCGTCTATCACAAGGTGTTTGATTGAAAAGTGCAACCCATGCACCAAAATACATGACCAAAAAGGAATCGTAAAAAAATTAATTTTTTTTTACACATATCAATCTACTCATTTATTGCTTTTAAGGCGGAACAAAGTTCGGCGGGTCAGCTAGTAACTTAATAAAAATCTATGTAATTTTATTACATACATACAAACATTTCTACAGCGAAAACCATTCAACAAATCGCAGGACAGTATTAATTATTCACCGCAAAGCAGCTTTCATCCGGTGTTGCCGTCAACATTTTTTATTTTTTTTATGAGGTTAACAAGTTACGACACTGGCTAAAGTAAGTAATGTTAGAAAGGAAAACGAAAATAAAATAAATTATAAATAAACACATTAAAACATTCTAGCACCGTTAAATTGACAAGTATTTGTTCCATGTTGTTAAAAAAAATCAACGCCGAATGAGTACAATGAACTTATCGATTTATTTGATCGTAAATTATTACTACCAAACATTTTAAATCGAAAAGGGTGTAAATATACGAGTATTTGTCAACACAAACAGGGAAATAAACTGACCGAGGCAAAGTTAGCAGAGCACTCCCTTCTGTGCCCAGTAAACATGAGGGAAACCTTTATCGAAATCCTTAAAACTTAAGTAATCTCACCTATTCATACAAGAAAGTTGTAATATGCCGAGCTTGAAATTCTACTACCATCAGCTCAACAGATTTGGCTGAAATTTGGTAGCTAACCAAAGTCGGAGCGCTCCGAAATAATGATCCAAAGAGAGTCCGTAATTTTAGTGTTATTTTGTAAAGAACAAAAAACCCAATTTTTTATAAAGATTCACGGAGCCTTGGGAGAAGAAATGAATATTGTAGAGAGGATAAACTCAATTATACGCATGATTTAGAGAATTTTCTGACCTTTTTTATTGTACCTAACAGAGCGTACAGTCTTTTTTTAGAATGTTTATAAACTGTCGAAGATTGGAATGCAAGAGAAGTGCTTTTAAAATTATAGAAAGTTTGATGTTTTGATAAGTTCGTAATGAAAAATATATACTATCCGATGCACTTACTTATACAAATATTTTTACATAAAACTTGTTTTCAATAAAGAACTAATAAAATTATATTTTCAATATTGAATAAATCACAGTGAAACAGTGAGCCAGCCGTTGACAACATGCTTATTTGACAACATGTATATGAAATAATTCGTATGTGTCAGTAATTTGTTTTCATTAACCCTTTGAAAACAACTGAACGAAAAGTTCACAAAGCTCCAGTTACTATTTCACATACGTTTCGTATGAGAGCTTAAGAAATAAATGTATGTATATTATGTGGTTCTCCCAATTCACAATTGACTCAATCGTTTCTTTACTTAGCCCTTGTGTTAATCGGCAGGGCCATAGAATTCTTGCAAGCTTTCTTGCCGATCACACCTAAGGATTGCCACATACATACTGCATTTGTTTTTGAATCAACCATAATATACCTTCTAATCTTCCCTTTCTCAATAAATTGGTTGAATTCTACTGATAGAAGTATGTAATTTTCTATATAAAGGACTAGAGGATTGCAGATGATATGCATTCAAAGTTCAATTATTAGCTTCCGATATCTTTAGATGTAATAAAACTTCTACTGCGAAAATTTCCGATCCCTTTAACAATTAGGAATAAATACGTATTAGTACCACTGTGCAAATAAAACGGTTTGCGCACCATGTATTTTAATATAATACAATGTCAATATCTTTTCTTTTTCTAATTTAAAATTAAAATCAAAGAAAAAAAGCAAAATAAAATTTATATGGGTTAAAGCAACCGACATTTGATGAAAATTTTTAACTCATACATTCAAGAGAATTGTCAAATAAGCATGTTTACTTTTTTTATTTTGGCTACTTGGCTCACTGTTACACTGTGGAATAAATAAAACTGTATAAACAATTAAAATTATACTTTCTTCTGATTAGTTAAACGCAGATATGAGTCTTAAAACCTTATATTAAACTCCAAAAAAAACTCCAGAAAAGCTTGAAAAAACCATCAATAAAAGGCTCCAAAAAGGTTCCAAAAACCATCAAAATGGAGGAGAAATGTGTCTAGAAAAAATAAAAAAAAAAAATAAAAAAAAAATAAAGAAAAAAAAAATTAAAAAAAAGCTTCAGAAAAGCATCAATAAGAGGCTCTAAAAAGACTCAGGAGTTCATTTAAAAAACATCATAAAACGCTCCAAATTCATCAGATTCCGAGTCATTTTGGATTCTTTTTTATGACTCTTTTTAGGGTGCACGCATAAAACGATTTTTCGCTCCTTTTGGGCTCCGAAAAGAGCTCATTTCTGAGGGTAAAGCTCCGAGAAATGTGTGTTTTATGGCTCCGAATAGAGTCTTTTTTCCTACTTTTGGTTAGCTGGGGTCTTTCATTGCTACACAAATACACACATGTGAGATTTATTAAATTAAATTCTTTATTAATTTAATTTTTTTTAATAGTATTTTCATTTAAAACGTTATAATGTTCTTTAAAATGTAATTTTAAAAGAAATTCATCTTATCAATGAAAATTTAAATAAATTATTGTGTTTTAGTTGTGCTCCATTTCAAATATGTATTTCAACTCATGATCCAACTACAACAGGTCGTAGCAGCTCGACAAACATACAAACACACAAAAATTTTCCATGTATTTTGTTTTTGTAATTTGTGAGTTTAATGTCAAAATCGTACTGAGAAATGAGTGTAATGTCAAAATTCGAGCCAAAAGTAAAAATCAGCTGGTCTATTAACACGACCTGTATTATTGGATCATGTTTCAACTAATAAAAATTTTTATTTTCAACAAAAGCTAACTCGGTATTTAAAAGAAAAAAAAATTACTAAACAAAACAAGTAGTTTTATTTATCCAGAAAAATATGTTTATCCTACATACATATATCTATAAATATTTGCCAACAAATTTTCGTTAATCCATATTTGTCAATAGCCCACCTGTAAGGCGAGCTGTTGCACTAAAATTCGAAAAGAGTAAGTGAAATGCGGCATAATGTACAAAAGTAGAAAGGAATACGAGTAAACAACACAAATCAATACTCGTAAAGGAAATGAAAAAGAAAAACAAATATTTAAAAAACTGCAATAAATGACAAAACAAAAAATATTATTGACTTTTGCAGCCAACATTAAAAAACAAAAAAAAATATAAATTTAAGTGACTGATACTTTCGTAAATCAAAATCTTTAGCGTTAAGCAAATAATAATCATATGCCAGTGAGGAAAAGTTACTAATTTTCTGCATGATGAAGTCTGTAGGAGTACTTTGTAGTTGTAAAATAGTGTGGGCAGCAGTGAAACCCCAAAATGTGGTTAATACACGTCAGTGAATATGCAAAGGAAAGTATACGAAAGCTCTTATTTTTATAGGCAATACACATATATATGTGTCTGTGCATTCAACAATAAAAAAATATTCGCAAAAATTCAAAATTAATCAGGCATAAATTAAAACTTTCATTACTTTGTAACGCGAATTTTGCAAAGTTTGCCATTTACGAGCACATATAAAATGATTCCTTTTAGATAAGTCCAGATCCCGTAAGAGGAATAAGATTCAAGCACCAAGCTGGGCTTTCTTAGCTGATGAGGTTTTCTCTGTAGCTGAGCAGTTTTAGATCTCGACGATTAACAAACCAAAGCCTTTCAACGACTCGGCACGAACGAATAATCCGCGCGTTATGCGGATGCGCCCCTCGCGCCGGTCGGGCGGGATATGGTGGGTAATCCGTTGGGAATTATTATTATTATTATATTTTACTAGTATTACATAAGGAAAGTGAACTTTCCTACAACAGTTCTTGAATAACTTAAAAGCACTAAAGGGATTCTAGGTTAAAGCAAAACAATGTAAAATGATTGGCTAAAAAACGCGCCAAATGCAGGGCTCATTGTTTTTATTTTTTTATTTCGCTAAGATCGTCGTAGAATTCAGTAATGGGACTGTCTGAACTGTGTACCTATCATTTAAGGCCTCTTACTTCTAGTGAAACTTTTGTGATTTACCGAATTTTTGATTTACATTTTGAACGGAAAGATTAACCCGTTTTAAAATATTTTTGAAGAACGCCATTCTTCAGAACTTGTTTAAAATAAGCCATATCTCAGCTGAAAATGTATTGCGTTCAAATAGGAAATTCATTTTGAGATAGGGCGCTCTTCAACCACATTCTGAAATAGGACGTTTTTGAAAAAAATGCGTCCAAAATCAACAATGCATAAAATCTTAGATAGCTTCTATAATTTTACACTTCACTGGATAATTATAAACGCAGTCATATTATATGTATTAACGATTTAGTTTGATTGTTCAACAAAGTTTTATAAAATGTAGGTATGTGCGATTAATCGATTAAACAAATTTTTTTAATTAATCGAAGCTGTCCATTAAACAAATCCCGAATAATTACTGTTTACTAAAAAAAAAATTACTGAAATCTGAATAACTTTTGATTAATTGCTAACGATTATTGTGTGACGACACGTTTGATTAATTGATGAATCGCAAATGCCTGATGAAGTGCTAATCGTAATGATTACTTTCAATTTTTAATGATTATTTTCCAATTAATTAAAAAAATAATCAAAAGTAATCATAATTTTTTACGACTTAAAAAGAAAATAAAAAAATAATCATAAAAAGTTGTTTTGAATACTTTTGATAATTTTAGATTATTTTTGGATTTTTTTTTATGTCTATATTTATGTCTTCTACAACAATACTGAAAAAAATCAAAAATAATCAAAAGTAATCAAAACAACTTTTTTTTTGGGTATTTTAGATTTTTTCTAATTGTAATCAATTAATAATTGCTTTTTTTTAAAACAATTAAAATTAGCATTACCAATTAAAAATGCCGTCTAATTAATTGATTACTAATTACTAATCTAAGAAATAGGGTATACATAGACTTTGATTTCTTATCGGTTTTATAGAGAAGAAATTTCGAACGTTCCAAAGGTTTACATGATAGTTAACAAGAATTTGATATTTGTGAGTTTAACCTCTCGGAAAATTTTCTAGTTTCGATTATTGTTGTACTCAACTCGACACACATGAAAAATATTATTATTACCCAGATATTCTTAGTGTGACAGTGTAAGTGTACATTAGAGCGTATCGCCAAAAAAAGTTTAAAATGTTCCCCCCTGGTTCGAATGTTTACTTGTTGGAGATTTCAAAAATGGGAAAAAAAAAATTTCGGCACCCTGTAAAAACAGCGAAATTCGTTTTTTGCTCATAAAATTTCTATTTGCTCTTTGATTTCAACGAGCAATATATTGTTGTAAAGGTTTTAACCCGTGTCATATTTCGTCCATATAAGCCATTAATCTGCGACACCAACTTTAACTTTTATTCAAATTTATTTAAAACCAAGTCTTTTTAGTAAAAATGGAATAAAAGCTGAACTTGGCATGGTGGGCTAAAAGTTTCTATGGATGAAATATTGCCTTGGTGAATTCCTTTCTAAAAATGTATCACTTTTGAAAATCGAACGTAAAATATAGAAATTATAGAAAAAAAAAACAAATTTCGCTGTTTTTACAGGGTGACAAAAAAAATTAAAAAATTTTTTTTTGAAAACCTCATAAGGTAAGTGTTCAAACGGGGGAGAGAACATTTTCAACTTTTTTTTTCTCCTTACACCGTGATACGCTCTAGTGTACATACAGTCGTTTTCTGCGATTTTCACCAAGTTTGACCTTAATAAAACTATTTTTACAAAGTGTGCTTTGTTATTTTAAAAGTGTGCGCAAAATTCGCAAAAATTTCAAGAAGTTTTAGCAAAATTTTCAACTCTTTTCATATAATTTTCAGAAGTTCGTTGCTGATTTTTGGCAATTTTTTTTCCGACGTGCTAAAGTGTTTTCTTTCATATAGAAAAAAGTGCGTTCATAAACTTGTATGAAATTTTTGCTTAAACTAAAAAAAAGTTCCAAAAATTTTGGAAAAAAAATTCCTAATTTTAATAAAATTTCTTTGAATTTCCACTAATTTGTGTACATTTTTAAAACAACATTTTTAGTTGTTGTATTAAACCTTGACACATGTTTTTACTCAAGCTTTGTTAAAATAATTTTATTAAGGCCAAAATTCGTGAAAATCGCAGAAAACGGCTGTATGTACACTTATGTCCGCCCCTGTATGCACCCACAATATGTATGCTGTACTTACTGTTAACTATTTAAATGTACGATATAAAATGTTGATTATTCGGTTGTACTTACCTAAAAAGAGAGGAAAGATAAATATTTCGTTAGAACATTAATAAATGTAGTTGTGAAATGTTATGGATTTTTAGATCAAATCAATCTAATAACAAATCCAAAATAATAATATTTGATAGTATGCAATTTAGATAACCAACAACTACAATTACATGCATTTGGTTTCAGTCACAGATGGGCAGTTCCATTACCAGTAAATATCCATTAAATAAAAAATGTAATGCTGAATGAAATGAAATTCCACTAAAAATAAGTGCTGAACGAAAATACTTTTTTTTTCATTATCACCCAAAACTTTATTGTTAATGAGACTCATATTTACATTAAGACTGAACTCGACTGAATATAAATCTGACTGGTAATGAAGACCAGGTTCCATTAAAAATTTACTTTGGTACTAATCAAAGTGAAATTCAAAATAAACGGTGCTTAAAAAATGTTGAGTGAAAATAAAGTGGCACTCTAAATTCCAATGTTGGTGGCAATGGAAATTGAATTTCACTATCAGTAAACCTTGGGTAGTGAGTGAAGTGTTTACTGCATTCATATTTTAATGCAGCCTGCTCATATCTGATTTCACTACATACCGAATTATAGCATCGCGCAGTATCATTGGATAGGCATGCAAGTTTTTAATTATCTGTGTGATGCCTTCGGGAAAAACGCAAGTTTCAAGTTAATTTTATTTCGGAGTTTATGCAAAACTTAAAACTACATAAAAACTTTTTGGCCTTCTTGGTATATATTCCCTTATGAGTTAGTGTACATAAGTTCCAGAGAGTTTGGCTTTATTAAATTTTAAGACCTCATTTAAAAAACCAAGCATTCTTTGATATATAAAAAGGGTAAAAGATTTGTGTCAATGACAGCTGCAGTACGCATAATTCAATCATATCATCATTCATAAAATAAGTGAAAAAGTATTTTGCTCTACAAAAGTGTTGCAAAGTATAAATATGCATGAGCAATGACTGAGTAGAGTGCGTAGTGTACATACGCGACTTTAAAAGGATAAATTAAATTATAAATGTTCGCAAGTTGTATGCCAAAAGCAGAGCAAATAAGTTCACAAAACATGGATGGGGTAAAGTAAACAAACAAATATTGAAATTTATTTATACATATGTGAATGTGGAGTTGTGGATTTCATTTGAGGTCTTACGCAAATATTCGCATACATATGAATTGTAAATGGGTAATTTCGCCATAAATACCACATAGTATTTATGTATGCTTACTGCGCATATTTCAAAACAAAACTCCACTTTACTTAACAGCCGAAGTCATAAACCTTGATTCTGGTAAAAGGAATCATGCACTTTTTAGTGCTATATCGCACAGAGATGCAATGTGTGAGTTTACCAGATCCGTATGTTTCAAGTTTGATGTACCGAAATTTAGAGATGGACTGGGTAAAAAAGACACATAGGTCATGCACATAGCTAATTGATTCATTTACGAAATAGATTACAGATTTCAATTTAGGTTCAGCCTTTTTGAGCCACATGATTAAGTTTGTTGTAAATACCAATTTTTATATACAGCTTTACTTACCAACAGTGTGTATTAATAAATTCGTTCAATTAGTTTTCGAGATATTGACGGATATTCTCTCTCTCTCTATCTCTATGGCGCGATATACAACAGGTATATCATCATAAACCTCCTAAGAGATTTTTGCGCCAAGCTTCTCTTCCAATTTGTGGTGTGCCGATTTGAATTTTCCCTACAAATTGGTGGGACCTACAGTTTTTTGCCGACTCCGAACGGCATCTACAAAGGAGACGAATTTTTGCTGAGAAGCCTGTCATGGCAGAAATACACTCGGAGAGTTTGCCAAACCACTGCCGAGGGGCGACCCCGTTTTGAAAAACTTTTTTTTCAAAT
The DNA here is from genome assembly GCA_949987695.1 of Merzomyia westermanni. Lineage (NCBI taxonomy): Eukaryota > Metazoa > Arthropoda > Insecta > Diptera > Tephritidae > Merzomyia > Merzomyia westermanni. Next base: position 137,267,266 of record OX465288.1, read on the forward strand.
CACTTTTGATGTTACCTGTACCAGGGCTCGAACCATGGACCTTCGGTGTGGTAGGCCGGCAACACTACCTTCACACCACGGCGGCCGCCATGACGGATATTAAAACAAAAAATTATAATCGTAATGATTACCGGCTTGATTATTTTCTTGAGAATCCATTTAATGATTGATTACCATTACTTTCAATTTTTAATGATTATTTTCCAATTAACTAAAAAAATAATCAAAAAAGATCATGATTTTTTACTATTATTAAAAATTCAAAAAAAAGTTTTTTTGCTTCAGAATTGAGGTTGTGTATATTTATGTGCTTCTACAACAATACTGAAAAAATAAAAAAAAATAAACAAAAGTAATAAAACAACTTTAATAATTTAAATTTTTTTTCCTACTCGTAATCAATTAATAATTGCCTTTTCTTTGAACAAACAATTGAAATCATCATTAAAAATTAAAAAGCCTCCTTATTAATTAATTTCTAATCAAATTTAACAGGTCTTATCTCACTGAAGTTTTAAAAATTTGAAATACGTGCCAACTCGTTAAACACTTACTTAGTGGCAACACGTTTGTAAGAGCTCTCACTGGAATTTGTATACAGGTTTTTTGTTACTTATCTCCCATCGTTTTATAAACTGAGGTGATAGCCACGCTTTTTCTATACATCGAATATTTTGGAAAATGTAACAAAAAAAAGCGATCAATCAGTACGTAATATAGCCATCAGGACTAAATTTGGTTACAATTCAGGCAACTAATTACTTTTTTGGAAATTTTTAAAAATGGGCGTGGCACCGCTCACTTTTGATTGTGTTAATTTTACAAATATTATCAAACAGAAATCAAAAGCCGTTGAAGGTATCAAACCAAAATTCGCCACGTGTTACCCCTTTACAGGGAATGCTCCCGACAAAAATGGGTAAGGACCATATCCACTTTTATATTAGAGGATCATAGACGAACATAATAGACAATATTGCTGATTCGAAATAAGATTTAGCACACCTAATAAGAGCAGAACTTAACGGCAATTAAATTTTGTGGAAGTAGGCGTGGCACGACCCACTTTCCAGTATAGAAACACTGTTCCTTTCGAAGGCAATTAATTGTAATTTTCTTAAAGATATTTCTATGATATTTGGTAAGCTCATTTTTATTAGTATGTAGCAAAAATGAAGGAAGCAGTAGACAATCAAACGCAATATAGGGGCAATAAGTTAGTACCTACTGCAAAATGGAGCTAAGTTAGATATATTTTAAACTATTTTTTTATTTTAAATCTTAAGGTAGACCTGCGTAGAGTGGAGTATTTGTTTCCAGTTAAAATTAATCCCTAATCATTTATGGAAGCTCAACACACAACGATTTTAATCTACGAAATCTGAGATCTATCGAAATGGGTTTGAATAGAAATATGTGTGAGCTTCCATTAATGCTAGTGCCCACAAATCTAAGTGATGTTTATGTTTATTCATTGAATTGAATTTCCTAGCACAACAATTGAATTATTATAAAAATAATACTTTAAATGATAATAAAAATAAAGTTCGAAAACTCAAATGTCAGTAATAATGGAAGTTAAATATCACTATCAGTAAATCTTGAGTGTTTAGAGAAGTGTTTACTGCACTCAAAATTTTAATGCAACCTGCCCATGCCTGGCAGTGCATAAGAATCCTACTTCTAAACGATGGTCGTTATTTGGGATGAACTCGGGATTTTTTGAGATGAGCTCGAGCGCTTTCGTATAAAATCTACGATGGTTGTTTAAGCAAATAGTAAAAGAATTCGTCGTAAAAATACTACGGAACCAGTTTTTTAGCTCTTCTGAAAAAATATTGAAAAACAGATAACCGGAAGTCCAAGCTCGTGGCTAACCGAGAGAAACTCAATTTAGTTACATATATCATGGCACTCCCCATAAGCCAGGTAATTTGTATGGTCTTTTCTATATTTCTTTTTTACATAAAAAAATAGTCAAAATGTTTTTGTTCGGAAGTGGGATGTATCCCGCCCATTGCCTTAACTTTAATTCTAAGAACCTAAGGTCACTCAAAATGTCAAATACAAATGCTTAGTATTAATTTAAGACCTATCACATTTTCAAAATCTGTATGCAATTCTCTATAAAGAAAGAGTCGGCGATGTTACTCTGCGATTTCAGCAATTTTTAATTTAGGGATAAATTAAGCCACATCTATAAGCATCTACATTTTGACAGATGACTGATATATTTTTTGAACTAGAAACTGAAGGTGTCAAATAACATAGAAAACCAACTAAACGCAAACTAACAGGAAGAAAAGCTATAAAAACGCAAAACAGAGCATTTTTGATATATAAAGAACGCCATTAAAAATGCCGGATAAAGCAATTGAATATAATCGGCTTGATTAAGTGATGAGAATAGTGATAACCACAAATGTCCAATGTTGTGGGATGTGCGGTGCAATATAAAATACGAGTCATAATCTTTTGTAAGCCAAAAAAATACGCGGAAAAGCACTGCATCCACGAAAGCTTAGAAAATGAATACGATATTTAGTTCGCCTTTGATCACGGAAAATTCAGCATACAAAAGGATACTTTTAGTCATGGGATCTTATGGCACGAAATATATATAATAGCTCTGCTCTACGGCTATTGTTGTTGGAGCAAAGCTCGAATTTTTATGTTTTGTTTTTTAATTGATATTAGAGGAAAAAATTACAACGATATGCACAGCGATGGTATGGGATGACATGTTTCGAAGTGCCCAACTTCTCATCAGACCCCTTCTCGGACACTGGGATACGAACCCAAGTGTCTGCACCAAAGCCGCTGTTAGAGTACTCTAACAACTAAGCTATGATGCCCTGTAGCGTCACGATGCATTTTTCCTCTAATGTGCCATTTGCTACTTTCAACGAGTAGAGTTGTTATGCATATGATGTATGTTTTTGCAACTTGATTACAAAAGATTGCAGGTAGCGTAATAGAAAACATATGTACAGGGAACATAATCCGGTAGGGTTAGAAATGTGAGTACTGGAATTAATAAGGCGGCAACGAAAAATTTCACTATCAAATCATAAATTTGTATGAGAATAATAGGCATAGGCGTGACTCACATTACCGTGTTCCCCGCTGCACTATGGGACATTTTGGAAGAAAATTTCTCAAAACCAAATTTCTCAGCAACAGGAAAAGCTAGAGAGAGCAGACAAACCAAAAGCCAGCACCAAAAGAAATGAGATTTGGTGGTGTTTTAAATTAAATTTTCTGTTGCGACCTCTACTTTTTTAGACATACTCCAGTTCAGCTTCTAAAAATCTATGACAGACTTGATTTAAAAAAAAAAGTTTATTTAGTTAAAAAAGGCAAAAATGCAAAATTATATTTTTTTTAAATTATAGTTTTAAAAGTTTTCCCAATATTCGATTTTTCTTATATCAGCAAATAATTGAGCTGTCAGTCACTTTTTGCTTGATTGTTGTAGCTTTCACAGTTGCTGGGAAACTTGGTTTTGAGCCAACATTTTCCAAAACGGACCATGGAAAAAAGAGGAAAATTAATGCCTCCTACTGCATAGGAAAGCTGAGCTGGGAAAGTTGTTGGCCTTCCTTGGCGTTAGCAGAAATAACTAGCGCTTTGTTAGCCTGGACTAAAATGTTTTAGACGGTTAAGTACCAGATAGAAAGCATGTAATGGCCGTTTTCATACGTCATTTCGATGCAAGATAAAATTTTTTCTGCTTGGCTAAACAAATTCTTGAATTGAAAGCAACAACAACAAAAAAGCAAGTAGAAAAAATTATAAGCCCTCACAATTTTGGTTACTATTTTGCAAGCGACATGTAAATATATGGTTTTCAAAGAAAACTTACAATTTAAAAAAAAATTTAGAATTTTTTGTTCTATTCATAAGTCGCTTAGTGCTTACAAAAAATCCCCCAATATTTCACAAAATACTTGAAAAATTGCAAAACAAATATATGACTGGAAGTTATAAAAAAAATTATGTGGTCAATAAATGTTGATAAAAAGTGAAAACTCGGAAATTTAAGATGCTTACATTATTAACGGTTAATTTAGTCTGAATGTAAACCTAATTAGAATAACAAAATAGTTTATAAGTTTCAAGTATAAGCTCACGCAAAATACTTATTTTAATTTCTAGTAGGTATACGAAACCACAAAAACAAGTAAGAAAATGTAAGTTTGGGTAGAAGTAAATAGGAAATACCCAGTTGTAGTTGTAAGTACTTTCAAAAATATGTCATGTAGAAGAAAAGGCTGCTTTCTGTAAAAAGTTTCTCCATTCTAAACGATTCTGAAGTTATCTCTACATCTCTAAATATCACAAAATTGTAAAAGGTCGATGTCTGTACATAGAGATATTTAAGTAAAATCGGTAGCAGGGACCATTATTAAGCCAATAGAAGCCAAATGATTAGTTTTTAGAATTTTTGTCTATCTGGCTGTCTGTCTGTCTGTATGTTTGGTCGCGCATCACTCAAAAACTGCTGAATGGAATTGAATTGAACTTTTACCTAGAAGTTTGGCTTAACATTTAAGATGTCATTTGTACCAATAAATGTTTTAGTACAATATGGGTATCAAATGAAAGGTGACAATAAGTGCTGCAATAAGCGATGTAATTAAGTTGAAAATCGGACTCAGCTTATTATTAGTTCTAAAACGCAGCGAAGCTGGCCAGGTTTACTAGTTTAGAGTAGAAATTAAAAAAATTATTCACACATGAGAGCGGTATCGCGCCCTTTTTCCAAACATTTGTATTAGGATGATCAAATTCATATAACTACAAAATTATACCATACACAGCTGCATCTGTTAATGAATTCTCTTATCTATACCATATAATATATGATTAAAATTCAAGTACGAGCAAAAAATCTCTTAAGCCGATTTCAATAATTCCGATTTTAGAATGGCTGTTCCACAAGGATATATAGGTATTTTTGAGGAAGATGGAGAGGTGGGGGGCTAGAGTAGACCTGCTAAATTTGATTAGTATCTAGTAATCAATTAATTAGACGGCTTTTTTAATTGGTAATTATTATTTAAATTATTTTTCAAGGCAATTATTAATTGATTACGATTACAAAAAAACAAAAATAATCCATTGATTATTTTTGATAATTTTTTTTTTTTTGATTTTTTTTTTTTTTTTTTTTTTTGATTTTTTCAGTATTGTTGATGTGTATATTAATGTGCTTGTACAACAATACCGAAAAAAATTTTAAATAATCAAAAAAAAAATCTTTAAAAATCAAAAATAATCAATAGTAAAATAGTCAAAACACCTTTTTTTTTATTTTTTTTAATAATTTGTTTGATAACTTTTTTTTAAATTGCAAAATAATCATTAAAATTTTAAAGTAATGATAATCAATCCCAAATGGATTCTCAAGAAAATAATTAATCAAACCGGTAATCATTACGATTAGTAATCATTATTAACAGGTCTGGGCTAGAGACATACGAGAAGAGAATTAGGAAGAAGAAAAGGAGTAGAGAAAGAATCTTATACTTCCTCAGATAGAAGAGATATTAGAAATTCTCTGGCCGAAAATAGGGGCGTGGTTATAATGCGATTTCGACCATATTCAATATTCGGACAGCGACCTGTATACAAAATTTCACTTCAATATTAGAAGTTTTACTCAGTTTATCGTATGCAGAGACGACTTTGACATATGTAAATATCTATCTCGACTCCTTTGTGCCGTTACAAACCTTATGTGAACAATAACCTATGTACTAGCACATCCGGGTATAAAGGCAATGATAATAAAGTTATTGGAATTGCGAATAGCATTGCTAATAAATGCCAGAGGTGGGAAAGCTGAAATTACAAGCGATGTGCGGCATAAATCAATGGACAATCACTATATCTGCGGTCACAAACAATAATCGCCAAAGTCCCATGTAAAACTATAGGGTTCATGCGGTTTTCCCTTATGACCAAACATATTTCAACAAATGTATTTATTAGAAAGTTTCGAACATGTATTGAATTGTAATGCACAAATTGGGCATTTTCCATTAGCGCCAAATTCTTGTTCATTCATTTAACGTTTCTCACCTTTTTTAAAGACTTGCTCAGCACTGCTCGACCAGGCGATACACAAATTACCACCGTGGGTCCCGAATAATCTCGCCCATAAACTCGTTTACGACCACTTTAAATACAATTTTCTCGAAAACCAGAACCCATCAACACTTTCAAATAACATTCATATTTCAGATTCCGAAAAAAATCCTATCAGAATTGATTATGATCCTTCAGTCATCTTACGTTCGCAGTCAAAAAAAGCAGATATCAAAGCGGCCCACTGTAGTGCCTACTACTTAATATTTATATTACGCTAGCATCGGTGCTTGTTGTATTTTGCATATTCATGTTGCATGCAACATGCTGACAGCAACAAGTAATGGCTCCAGCAGCGATGGACATGAAAAGTAACAAAAATTGACAAGACAATTGGAATTGTAAACGGCCAAAAAGCCGTGGACATGACACATTACCATTTTCTTATTCTTAGTACAACTGTAATATACATATTGGCAAATGAAGACGTTAACAGTGAGTCGGATTTTTGGAGCGAAGGAATGGTTAACTAGAAGATTGAATAAAAAGAAATGTCAACGAAATACAGAATTAAACATAACGCAAGCTGAAAAGTAGCTCGAGCTTGTTCTCAGTTGAGGATTTCAAGTAAGAAGCTGTTTTAAATTGTCTAAATAGGGCAATGTTCAATAATTAATGGGTGTCCGAAATATCTTACCTCAACGCTTGTGAACGGACTCGAACCTTACACCGCGTTACATACATGCTGTCCTATGAACCAAATATACTTTTTCGGAAAGGGGAGAAAAAAATAAAAATACACATGTATCGGCGATTTTCATGTACACGTCAGAATTTTTTTTTTTATTGTATAGTTATACAGTAAAAAAAAAATTCTGAACCCGGAACCTTCGGTGTGGTAGGCCAGCAACACTACCGCCATACCAGGGCGGCCGCAATTGGAATAGCTATTGTCGTATAAGACAAAACTAAAAAATTTTAATCAAGGGGTATATCGTGTATAGAAAAAGCTATGATTAGCAATGCTGTAAGCCCAATGCTTATTCAATTTGTGCTGTTTATGCTACAAAGAAGAAAACTCCTTTTGTTCCTCCTGGCTACAACTGACTCAATTGTGGTCATAAGCCTCTCTTGCCCTGCACTAGTCCTAACGGTAAAATACAACACAACATATTGGGCCTCTAACACAGTGGTGAATCCCTCGCCTCACTAGTATGCTGACCTTTAGACTCCAAAGCAACATCAATATTAAAGTAAGTGGTTTTTGCATCCAGTAGTTTATGTCGGTATAACAGGTGCAATGAGAAGTGCCCTGCTGACCCGCTTAGCACCCTTGTGGAACTGCCTTCCCCATTCCAATAGAGAAAGAGACTTCAAAGTATATCTTATCTGAAGAGAGGAAATAAGACAACATATGAAGATAAGAAAATTCGATGCACTCCGGGGAAGAAGAATTAAGCAAATGGCAGGGAGCCTTTTAACCGCGAAAGACTCCCCGAAGATTTGGCCAGTGTTACGGATATTGACAATTTTTCACCGAATGAATTTGGTCTCCTCCGCCAATCCCGAATGTCAATGAAAAAATTTGTTTCCCTCGAAGATTCGGGTCGTGAACTTTAGTCGCCCTTTACAACCCCACGGAATTGTAAATCGGTATCCACTTGGTATTTCCATAGGAGTGGTGGTGACTCTTTTCCTCTGCTTCCAACAGCGGGTCCGGATAAGAGTACCCATTGGGCAGGAACATCTTCATTCGAACAACATTGCCTAGCCAACGAAGCCGCTCTTCAACTCTCCAAAGGAAAAAATTAAGAAAGGGAATATGCTGATAGTAAATTCAAAAGAGAGTCGTATGACTTAGAACTGCATATCGACTAAAGTCACAAAAGCAGATAGGATCTATATATTTGTTGACCACCTTCCTACAGGGCATAATCTTCTAGCAAGAAAGCCTTTGAAATGGTTACTTCCTTCAAAATTAAGAACCAGCCACTATATAGCTCCAAATAATTGTTTTCATGTTATGAATCGAAGTCAAAACTTTGGAAACATTTATTATATTATAACATTTTTATTTCATTTAATATATTAATTTTATATTTAGCCGTTCAACATATTTTAAAATGAATCCATATTTATTGGAAATGATAAGCCCACACAAAATTTAGCTACCTCTGGTGATATCTCCAGCTATAAAGAAAAAAATACACTGCAGACAATAAATCTTCAGTTTATATGCATAAACTGACTACAAGAATAAACAAACTCCTCAGGTTATGGTGGTGCGCATGCGCAAGGACTTTATTTTTAGCACAATTAGAACTGTATATTTGCACAAAACTGTCAGGAAAACAGACAGTACGCCAAACAACTCAAACGCAGTCGCGTGAATTAATTAAAAGAGTAATGCATTTTTTCAAAGATATGCACATAACAGAAGAACAAAATAAAACGGTATAAATATGGTGAAAGCAACTTTCCATTTATGGTGGTAACGGCGAGACGACAGCAAGCAGAAGAACCTAAGATCAATGTTGTTGTTGTTAAATCGAAAGAAAATAAATTTTGCAATCGAACTGATCATAGCAAATATATGTACAGTATTTTTACAAAACGAAGATAATAAATAAACAGAACGGAAAGTAGAGAATGGAGGGATTTTTCAAGTAGTATCTAAAGCACAAAAGTGAGTTTCCATTTTGGGTAAACAATAAAAGTTGAGAGAAGAATGAGGAATTGGTATGATTGCCTGATCGACCTGAAGGAAAACGTCCAACAAAAATAGCCTTGGAAGCTATTTGATATGCAATAGAGGTAAGCTCAATAATTATTATTAAAAAAAAAAATGCAGTCAAGTACAGTGCGGGTGAAAATAATAGCGCTGCAATGGGATACGTAAATGAACTGAAGAATACTTATGGCCAGGTCAATCGGTAATTAGTAATGTCCTAAAACAATCAATCCCTTTTCCAAAGTTAGTTGCTGCCGTAAAGGGCAGCTTATGCAATTTTTGGATGAGCTCTTGTGGCAGTAAATAGTCATTTGTGGCGCGTGAACTGCATATTCCACTTCTGAATTTTTATAAAGACAAGTTTCGTCATTGCTCCGAATTGCTCCTTGTGTGCTATAATGTGATTATTATGTTATATGAATCGATTCTAATGTACTTATATAATTATAATAAATAATTAATAAAAATACCTAGGTACACGATATACCTCCAAGGACATTAAAGTTGTGTTTGTTAACAGTGCTTCACCCTACCTAATGGGCACTAACGGCCTGAGAATCGTCATCAAGTTCTTCTAACAGAAGTCCAAGGAAACTGCTAGTTTCAACAGGGTTGCACTAGAGCGAGATTGGTGTTGGAGAGTAGGTTCTATTGAACAGTGAGAGAGATGTTTAGTATCTATATGCAGGGCAAGTATTTGGTGTGGTGTCGATTATGTAGAAGTAAAAGTTTATCCGGTTAAAGTAACCAGATTGAAGGTGGGCCAGAGTGACTCTTAGCACTCCTCTCCAACTATCTACCGATTAGGATGTCATTTAGAGCCTGCCTGAGATCCCGCGTATCAAACGGCTGAGTGATGTGATATGAATTTCTCATGTAGTAATTTAAATTTTTTTTTTTGACAGATTAATTTTTACGTCGAACTGTTTCTTTTTTTTAAATGGTCATCTAACCGCCTGGGCGATTTTGACCGTCCAACATAACTCGCCAGTCGTTTCTTCGTTGCGCCAACTGACGCCAATTGGAAACACCGAGGGATCGCAAATCGGTCTCCACTTGGTCCTTCCATCGAAGTGGTGGTCTCCCTCTTCCTCTGCTTCCACCGGCGGGTGCCGATAAGAATACTCTCTGGGCTGGAGCATCTTCGCTCATTCGCACTACGTGGCCTAGCCAGCGAAGCCGCTGTGTTTTAATTCGCTGAACTATGTCGGCATCTGCGTAAAGTTCATACAGCTCATCATTAAATCTTCTTCGGTACTCGCCGTCGCCAACGTGTAGAGGTCCACAAATCTTTCGAAGAACCTTTCTCTCGAATACTCCCAGAGCCGCCTCATAAGATGTTGTTAGTGTCCACGCTTCTGCACCATATAGCAGGTAGTGACTTGTAGAGTGTTATTTTCGTTCGTCGAGAGAGGACTTTACTTTTCACGTCGAACTAACATAGTTAATATTAAACGTCAATACATACTTGGTTAATTCTAAACATTCCAAAGTAAACAAATTTATATGTATCTGGTAATAAACCAAGTTTTAAGACAATTATTGCCTAAATATATATTAAAATCAGTCGAGCAAAACCGCAAAACGTTACAAAATTGGCAAGTAGCCCTATTGTGCAGTATTACCCAAGGCAGAAATATTGAGAAATGTAGCTGAAATTAAAGGAGCAAAAACTACTAAATATTTCAGACAAGAAAAAAATAATAACTTTTTAAAATATTACTCAATACACCGTTTACAAAGATGTAGCAAATCAGTGTCACGCTTCTATTACGCGGTTATTGCCATTCTGAGCCGGTATTCGACGCAATTGCAATTTGTTCGGGCATAGATTTGAAAAAAAAGCATTGCCTTTAGTAGGTTACACAAACAAGCATTTGTGGTAGCAATGAAATTGAGGGTCTAATTTTTTTTGTATTCCTACTCTTATTTTGTTATTAACCTTGATTTTTTACTTAATAATTTTGATATTCGATGCCGCCCACAACAAAGCAGTAGATGACAACAATACGCATAAGTAGCAATGGAAAGATACAAAAGATTATGTAAAATTCAATTGAACATGCAAAATTTCGGCATTACGAGTAGCACAAAAAAAGAAATATTTTTTTTTGATGACGGCTGTCAGCTTAAGACAAACCAAACTTTGTATTTTCTTGACGTTACTGTGACAGTAACCTTGTCAAATTTGGCATAAGTGACACACTAAACGTTATATGATATGAGAATGAATGGAAAATAATAGATAAACTCATACCGGTGCATTATTAAGAGAAATTTGGATAATCATTAAAAAATTAAATTGTAGCAAGTTTGTAAGAAAAACCTTGAAATGTAACTAAGGGGTATATTGTGTAAAGGCAAGGCGACGCCAAACGACGTCAAAGCAATTTTCGTACGAAAAATAGCACTGAAGATAGCACAATGCCGAGACCAGTTTTCCTGCCAACCAAAATTTATAAATATATTTCATTATTCTTTGAAGTTTGAACCAGCAATTACCGTTTTTGGCGAGGCAAAAAAAATCTGTTTCATCACTACAGCGCACGTGTGTTAGTCACCTTGGGAAAAGTTCATAACCTGAGTTCATACCAGAATAGAGTAGGAAAAAATTTTAGAGACAACTACTCTATTCAATTAAACAACTTGTAATGATTATTTAAAAAAAATGATTATTTAAAAACGAATAACAATAATTTTCATAAAAATTAAAAATGTGAAAAATTATTATTCTTGGCCTTGAGCTCGTTTCATGAATACGTAAAATCAACAAAAATTGTTGGTACAAAAAAGAAATTTAAAAAAAATAATCAAAAGATAACATGATTTTTTACGTTAAATAAAAAAAAATTGAAAATAATCAAAAACACTTTTTTTTGGATTATTTTTGATATTTTTTAGTATTGTTGTAGAAGCACATAAATATCCGGTCAAGGACTGTCAGTTCGACAGCACTCCCCAAAACCTTCTGGGAGTGTTTTTGTCGTTACAACAACAACAAGCACATAAATATACACATCAATAAAAGTTGTTTGGATTATTTATTTTTTTGTTGATTTTTTTGTATTGTTGATTTTTTTTTTATTGTTGATTTTTTTTTTATTGTTGATTTTTTTTATTGTTGATTTTTTTTTTATTGATTTTTTTTTTATTGTTGATTTTTTTTTTATTGTTGATTTTTTTTTATTGTTGATTTTTTTTATTGTTGATTTTTTTTATTGTTGATTTTTTTTTTATTGTTGATTTTTTTTTATTTGTGATTTCTTATCGTAATCAATTAATAATTACCTTTTCTTGAAAAACAATCAAATTTAACAGGTCTGTTCTAAATTTGGTTTACTGATTTTTTTTAAGGGATTGAGCAGCTTTTACCGCGTTGCCGACGTTATGTTGAAAAATAAAATGCTTTTTAGCGAAAAAAGAATTATTCAAAAAGTCAGCGAATTTGCAAACTGCACGTACATATACATATATATACATCGTGAAATGTAATTTCCACGCGTACCCGTACATCACTCCCAAATAATACTCAAAAGTGACCGCATCTGCCGGAAATGCAATTATTCACACTACCATTTGTGTATTTGTATAACTGTATAATCGGACAAAAGAAATCCTTTCTCTTAGTTTACAATGATCTTAATCACAGTTTGAGTTTTAAACGTTTACGCCGCGTGGGTGTACTCCTCAGCACCGTGATTAATAGCAACAGCAATCAAAGCGTTTCCAGGATTTATACACACAAATTAATTGTACGTTAAATTAAGCGGAAAGTGGGGATTAATTATATTTCCATATTAGTTTAGTAATGCAATAAACGTAGCTACTTCAGACAAAAACGATGATCACTTGCTTACAATACGGACTAAATATATGAACAAAGAGTACAGTTATTTATGTTGTGATGTCATACAAAGTGACAATGGCGCACGACTCTAAATGCGCGAATCAGTTGCAAATGTTGCAAGCTATAAAACAATGATTACAAAAAGCTTTGCTTGAATATAAAGAAATTGAAAACAAGAAGTTATTCCTAACAATGAAAAAAACGATCAAACTGACAATAATTGACAAAACAATAAATTGAGTGGAAGACATTCGCGCAACCGAAGTCATGTTTTGCTGACAATTTGCATGTGTTTACACAATGATATGCCGTATGGCAGGTCACTTGTGAATGATTGACCAAAAATGGCAATAGCAGAAATGCATCATACATTTAAGGTGAATTTTTGCGGATATTTAAATCGTTAATTTGTTGATAAATATGCATATATTTACATGTATATTTATGTATGTGTGTAAGCAAGGGTTAGCAATGATTAACCATCATTAAGTTTGTTCATTTACTTTTCCAGTAAATACTTTAAAACAAGAGTGTAACTGTGAAATGAAGAGTAATTTTATTCGAAGAGAAAAATTTGACATAAAAGTAAATGAACAAAAATTGGTAAGCAAAAAAACGATTGACATACAAATTTCAAAAGTTAATTAAAAAAATAACTACATTTTATTGTTTGGTTTGTTGTCTAGCTGTTGGAACGTCCTCCTGCCAGCAAGGATGTAAAGATTTTACAAATAAACTTAATTTTATCACATAATGGAACACTTCCCTTTTCTATCCATTTATGTAAAGATCAAATTTATTTTATTTTTTGAAAATTACAAAATATATTTTTGTAATATTGTATTCGAATAGTCAAACAAATATCACTACAGCTTATGCACACATTTGTACACGCAAACATACATGCATACATATAAAACGTGAATGCATGCTTATGGTACAAGCGATGAAGAGAGTGAATTTCGCTGCCGACATCATTTGTTGTTGTTGTTAACAGTGCTTCGCCCTGCCTAATGGGCACGATCACTCTAAATTGTCATCAGGCTCTTCTAACGGAAGTCCGAGGAAACGCGCAGTTTCCAAAGGGTTGGACCAGAGTGATGAAGGTGTTAGAAGAGTAGGTATTATTGAATAGGAAAATAGATGAATGGTATCATGAGGGGACATACCACATGCAGAGCATGTGTTTGGTATGGTGGGGTTCAGTCTGGATAAGTAAGTCTTTAACCTATTACAATATCCGCTTAGAGGTGGACCGCTTCCAACATTTCTCGCATTTCAATACAACTATTCGAATAGCACTATTCGAATAATACTATTGGAATAATAATTTTCGAATAAACGGACAAATTATTTGAATACTATTCGAATTTTTTGAATCGAATATTTTTATTCGAATAGTATTTATTTGAACATTATTTGAAAATAGTCCCACTACTAGTGTATAGTGTTGGCAGATAACAACAACAATAATCAAAGGAAAAATTTATCTTGGCAGCTTGCAAACTACACGCAGTATAGCCTATAGGTTAGGCAGCTGCGCTTGCAAAATCAGAAGATCTTCTGAAATAGCAAACTATACGAATTAGTCTGACGAGAAATCGTGGCTGTTTTCGAAATAGGACTATAGCTATAGCCTGTATGTTTGTTGCTTTCAATTTTTCCTTTAATCAAAAATAATAATAATTGACAAAGAATTATTATCAACTGGCCTTGAGCTCGTAAAACTTACAAAAATATGTAAAATGAACAGACCGTAAAAACCAAAACAAAAAAAATAAATATATTTATTATTTTATTTCAGTTTGGGTTTGACAGTGAATTCTTTGAGTTTACAAATTTTTACAGCAAGAAATTTACTAGTAGAAACTTTTTGAGTTAATGAACACTTGGAAGAAAAATTTAGTAAGAATGCGTAACTTCCATACGTAACATGAAATGGTATTAAAGCTTTGGCCCGATGTTTGTAAGTATGAGAAGAAGAAGAGATAGACCCACCAATAAGTATACGGAAATGATCAGGGCGATGAGCTGAGTCGATTTAGCCATGTCCGTCTTTGTATTATATTAATAATTAATCATTTGTCGGAACTAACAAGATCGGACCAATATAACGCATAGCTCCCATACAATCGATTGTTTCGATAAACGGGTTTTGGCCTATAGCTCTTGCAATTAAAAAGCTAGGAATATAAAATTTTGCAGGTTTAGTACTTATTGCATAAATAATGTGTGTAGTGAGAATTGTTAAGGATTGGAAATACGTCCTTTTTCCAACCTCCCAACTAAATTGGAGTCTAACTGTGTTGATCGGAATCTGTTGCATTCCGACAGCTAATATAATAAAACTTAAACTATTAAAACTAACCAAGTTAACCTTTGGAACAAGGGAGGATTGGAAGGAAACAAGTCCTTTCCAACCTCTTAAATAGTTGATCACAACGCAGTGCTTTTTGACAGCATTGGCATCATTATTTTTGTATGTAATTTAATTACTCTATTTTTATGTTTTCAATTCATATGTAATATACTAAGTAATAATTTAATCTTAACTAATTGTATGTATACCTGTTCATTGCTAATAGTCGACCTTTTTGTATGTCGACTTTAAATAAATAAATATATCGTACACGCCTCATACAACGCACTTTCCTGATAAACGTGGTTTGGACTGTATATATTTCAATTAACGGGGTAAGACCGTAAAAATTTGCAGTTTATACTTGTTATAAAGTCTTCGGCACAGCCTTACTTACTTCATAAATAAAAAAAATTATTTCCACATAATCGCCTTTTAGCCATTAGTCTAAAGTTTTTCCAATTTTTTTTACTCCTTCCAAATAATGGTACTTTCAAGACATTAGAAATAGCCATTTGTTTTAGCGATTACCTATTTATTTGCCTCGAATCTTTTACCGCCCAGACATGTATTCACATTTGGAAACGACAAATAATAGGAAGCGGCTAAATCTGTAGAATAAGTTGGGTGAGGTAGCAGTTCCTAACCCAATTGAAGAACTTTGGTGGATACACACGTGTGTGGTCGTGAATTGCTGTGATGGAACAACATTCATTGACTCGCCAAATGCGTTGTTGTATGCAATCAGTTGAGATGCCTATGGTCCCAGCTATTTCACGCACTTTCATTCTAAAAACGTCCAACAACCAAATATTAAAATGGTGGAGCAGATTCCTTGGTTTCGCGTAAGATTTCTCTACTCAATTTTTTTTTTAACGCACAAACTTTCGGCTTTAAATAGCTGTCGAAAACGAACGTAGTTGGGGCAAACAGTGTCGAACTTATAATTACTGGTCGCCAAATTCAAAGTCACGGACTCATCAACCAACCCTCGTACTCAGTTACATCTTCTAGTTGTTGTTGTTTGTAACGACAAAAACACTCCCCGAAGGTTTTGGAGGGTGTTGTGGAAAGTGAGAGTCCTTTGCCGGATACGAACACGGCACGCTCCGGTAATCCCTTGCGGTACTGCCCGACTGTCCTGGTAGCGATTTGGTATGACCAGTTCAACCTACTTCAACGTCAGCGCTGGTCTCATAAACTGCGTTGACTGGCGACCAATGCTAACTCTTGCATCAGATCATTTACCGATAGTCCTCTCAATCGATCGCCCCAATGACTTTATCACTTTTGAGACACTTTCACTAATTTCAGCAAAGCTGATTGGGTTGGTTTTCTTAACTTTACTGAGAGCACTTTCGCTGCTCTTCCCATCCCGCCTGACGAACGAGAAGGGAAAAAGCGTTTGGCATGGTCATAGCTTCAGCCTCCAACCAATATATTCCGTCAGGTAGAATTAAGGAGGTACGTCCGTATTTCCCCGCAGAGGCAGCGGCCCTGGCAAATGAACGTGACCATGTGCGACGCTTGGACCCTACGGATCCCCAAATTCAAGATCTCAATGCGGAAATCAGACGACTGGTTGATCAACACAAACGCGCCAAATGAAAGGAGCACCTAAGGTCCTGAAACCTCTCTGCTGGTGTTGGCAAACTTTGGCCACCGTTAAATCCTTGTCAAATCCGACCAAACCTAACGACAAAATATCTATCAGCTTTGGTGATAAGGTAAAGTCGAAACCAAAAAGATGCGCGAGCGCTTTCTGCCGGCAATTTGTACTGAATCCTCTGGCGACAAGAAAATTAGACAAGCCATCAGGGTAGCGCACAAACGAAAAAATAGCCCATTGCCGGAGGCCTTACGGGAGTCCAAAAGGTCCAAATCGATAGGCCTAGACGGTATATCCATGCTGATGCTAAAACATCTCGGAGAAAAGGGGGTAAGGTACCTAACAACTGTCTCCAATCTGTCTATGACCACCTTTGTTATTCCAGAAAAATGGAAACAGGCAAAGGTGGTGCCACTACTAAATCCCGGTAAGCCGGCCAACGAGCTGGAGTCTTATCGACCGATATCACTCCTCTCGCCAGTAGTGAAGACCTTGGAGACAGTCTTGCTCCCTTACTACACCGCTAACTTGCGACTAGCCGAACATTAGCATGGATTCCGTAAAATGGATAGCACTACCACCGCGCTAAACGCAATCACCACTCAGATAGGTGTCGGTCTCAACCAACATCTTCCAAATGACAGGGCCGTGCTAGTTGCGATTAACCTGTCTAAAGCCTTCGGCACGGTCAATCATGCGCAACTCATTAACGACTTGGAGGATTCAACTCTTCCCCCCTGTCTAAAGCGCTGGACCGCCAACTATCTGAGTGGCGAAATTTTATTTAGAGGCGAAACATCAAATCCCCTCTGTAGATGAGCTCTGCTCAAGAGTTAACTCATACCTCCCATCCCTGTCCGGTTTTTTCACTAGACGAAATCTGACACTGTCACCGACCAAGTCCTCGGCCACCTTATTTACGGCGTGGACAGCGCAGGTGAAGATGGAATTAGACGTATACGTCGATGGCATTAAGCTTCCGACTGTCAGACATCCCAAAATCTTAAGGGTCATGTAGCCGCGATTGCCGCAAAAGTACAAAGCCGCAACAAAATCCTCAAGTCACTAGCTGGCAGCACTTGGGGTAAAGATAAAGAAACGTTACTGGCAACGTACAAGGCAATCGGCCAGCCGGTTCTGAGCTACGCGACGCCTATATGGTTGCTGGGGATAGCAGACACACACTGGAAGAGGTTGCAGGTCTGCCAAAACACCGCACTCAGAACTGCCACGGGGTGCCTCCTTATGTCTCCTGAGCATCACCTCCACAGTGAGGCGAAAATGCTTGGTGTGAAAGAGCATAGCGAGATGTTGACCAGGCAATTCCTGTTCAACTGCCATAAACCGCAGCATCCGAACAGGAACCTGCTCAACGAAAATCCGCCTCGCAGGAGATTAAGGAGTAACCTCCGTAAGCACTATGACCAGATCCGGCACCATATTTTTTCGCCGTTTGATCCAAAGGTGCATCGGCGGGCCCTCAATCTCATCCACACGGAGTCGGTAAACTCCTTTGTCAGCTCTCCTCCGGCGAATGCAGTTCTGCGTGTCTCCCCATAATACTAATCATCTGTTCATCTGCTCAACCGAACCTACTCTGCTTACGGCAATTTTACTCTGGTCCACCCCTGTTGAAGCCGCGAGGTTTCTGGGACTTTCGTTAGAAGAGCTTGATGACAGTGTTGAATGAGAGGTGATACTTTGGGCATGTTAAGTAGTCGTTAGTAACCGCGTCCACCGATTTTAATAAAAGTGGATATAAGCTTAAGGAATTCAAAACATTCAGCCGCACCACTTGCCAAAAAGCAGGTCTTGTGACCCTGAGACCTCATGTCCATAGCCATTTATTTTTATGCAGCTTGCAAGTCACCAACACATAGTAGATTTGCTGAATCACTCAAAAAAAGTTCAATATAATGTTTTACAGTTACTAAAAAAAAGAAATTTTATAACCCATATAAGTATAGCCATCTGTTGAAAATATGTCCACCCACTCTTACACATGTAATCCATTGATTTAATCTTTAAAAAGAATAACAAACTCAGCAATCAACTTCGATTCAGATTTATGTACAAGGAAGTGAACCTGGATATTTCAAGCTGTCATCCCTCTTTTGGGCATACGAAATATGACCATTACGCTTATTTATTTGCCTACAAATTTTGGTTAATGACTTTAATTTAGCAGTTTGTTTATTATGTATATGCACTCGAAATTTTGTTCGGATCAGAATATTTTTGCAATTTAAATAAAACCATAAAGTTTAAATTTATATTTACAAACACGATTGCTACTCTACATTTTTGTTTCGATATTAAACTCATTGGAAAGGGACCAAAGCTTTTAAATGTGGACAATTGGTTTTTCAAATTTAAAGCAATGATTATGGGGCCCCCTGTTGACCTATGACAATCACAGTACTGGTATTGTTGATGTTGCATTACTTCGACCTGCTTTTTCTGTTGTTTTTAGCATAGCGAAGGTTTTGAGGAGTATTCTCGAAAGTGACAATCATTTGCCGGATTTGAACCCGGTACTCTCAGGTACTTCCTTGTGGTACATGCCCGACTGTCGCGGGAGCGATTTCTAGGTCATCTCACCACCTCCTTCTAAAAGGAATAAGTTTGGTAATGAGAGGTCAGAAACATCACATTCGTAGCTCAACCATCGACTTGCACGTTGTTGTTGTTGTGTTAGCGTTGTTGACAAGGCACAGCATTTCAAAGAAAGTTTAAAATGTTTGTATAATGACTAGTAGGCTCTTTCAAATTTTTACTGTGACTAAATTTCCTATTCCTTTACCGATCCAAATAATACTATACGACTATCCTACCTGCCCAATCATATTCCCTTCGTATCTTTCTTTCTATTCTATGGTCCTTCGATTAAGTTCGGTGTGTAATACAGTCATCTACTTATTTATTTAATTTTAATGTTAATTTTAGTTTAAATATTTTAATGTTAATTAATATTTTTACTTTTTATATTCCTGGTTGGCACTGTAAGAATAATTTTGTCAAATTGTTGTGCCAGGAAATTGTTCAAAAATAAACAAACCCATAGAAAAAGTTGTCATCAAGCTCTTCTAACGGAAGTCCCAGCAACCTTGCGGCTTCAAAAGGTGTGGAACAGAGTGAAATTGCTGTAAGAAGAGTCGGCTCAGTTGAGCAGATAAATAGATGGTTAGATTTATGGGGAGACCCACCGCACGACGTTTGGTATGTCGGTGTTCAGTCTAGATAGGTAAGATTTTAATCTGTTACAATATCCAGAATGAAGTTGGACCAGCATTACTCTTGTCTCCTTAGGCAGTACGTGTTTTTCTTCGGCAATAAGTGGAGCTTGTTCCTGAAGGACGGCATTCACTGTGCGGGAGCTGAAAAAGGAGTTTACCCACTTTTTGAATCAAACGGCGAAAATATGTGATGCCGGATCTTACGGAGATGTCTCCTTATTCTCCTGGGAGGCGGATTTTCGTAAGGATGTTGCGGTTTGTAACAATTGAACAGGAATTGCCAGGTCAACATCTCACTATGCTCTTTAACTACGAGCATTTTGCCTCGCTGTGAAGGTGGTGTTCAGGTGACATAAGGAGGCATCCAGTGGGAGTTCTGAGTGCGTAGCTCAGAACCGGCTGGACAATTCCCTTTTACGTTGCCAGCAACGTTTCTTGGTCTTTCCCCAATGTGCATTTGATGTGATATTGATAATTTTGCTGCAACACCTGCGGGTTAGGTAGGTAGGTATGCCAGTCGTAAGAGGCGACTAAAATCCACAAAGGGTAATGACGTGCACCTTGATGGTTGATCTACGGATATGATGGCTCTCACCTCTGATTACCAAACTTCTTCTTAATTATGGAAGGAGGGGGTGAGATGACCTAGGTTTCACTGGTCACACTAAATCGCTCCCACGACAGTCGGGCATGTACCACAAGGGATTACAGGAGCGTACCGAGTTCATATCCCAAAACCTTGGAGAGTGTTTTTGTCGCTAAAACCAACAACAATAATTTTGTTGGTGTTATTTATTGTGGTGGCATTCGCGGCTGCAAGAGCACCATAGTTGAGCATGTTATCAAACGTGATCTCTAAGATTTGAAGCGATGTGTGACAGTCGGAAGCTTGGTGCCGTCGACGTATACGTTTAATTTCAATGTTCACCTGCGCTTTTCGCGTTGTAAATAAGGTGGCCGCGGATATCGTTGTTGTTGTTGTTGTTAACAGTGCTTCGCCCTGCCCAATGGGCTCGATCACTCTAAATTGTCATCAGGCTCTTCTAACGGAAGTCCGAGGAAATGCGCAGTTTCCACAGGGTTGGACCAGAGTGATGTGGGTGTTAGAAGAGTGGGTTCAACTGAACAGGAAAAGAGATGTATGGTATCATGAGGGGTCATACCACGTGCAGGGCATGTATTTGGTATGTTGGGGTTCAGTCTGCATAAGTAAGAGTTTAACCTATTACAATATCCAGAGCGAAGTTGTGCTAGTATGACTCTAGTCTCCCTCGGAAGTACACGCTCCTCTTCAGCCAATTCAGGTGGTTGAGTATTAATAACGGGATTCACAGGCCGAGATCTGAGGGATCTGTCTACCGACTCAGTGTGGAGGTCATTTAGAGCCCGTCTATGGTTCCGCAGATCAAAAGGCAAAGAGATATGATGCCGGATCTCATCGTAATGCTTACGGAGATGTCTCCTTATGCCTCTGGGGGGCGGTGCTACATCCAAAAGATGTCGGTTTGGATGACTAGGTTTGTGACAGTTCAGAAGGAACTGTCTACTCAAGAGTTCCGCGTGCTCTTGAACATTGAGCAATTTCGCCTCTTGATGGAGGTGAGACTCAGATGACATAAGCAGGCATCCCGTAGCAGTTCTGATGGCAGTGTTTTGGCAGACTTGCAATTTCCTCCAATTGGTGTCAGAAAGGTTGGGCGACCATATAGGCGCAGCATAGTCAATAACCGGCCGGCCAATAGCCTTATATGTAGCAAGCAATGTTTCTTTGTCTTTTCCCCAAGTACTGCCGGCCAGTGACTTGAGGATCTTATTGCGGCTCTGTACCTTTGAGGCTATTGCGGTGGCATGACCAGTGAAGGTGAGGCCGTTGTCAAATGTCACGCCCAAGATTTTTGGGTGGTTGACAGTAGGTAGAGGTACTCCATCTACGTGGACATTTAACTCTTGCCCCATCTGCGCATTCCATGTGGTAAACAGGGTCGCCGTAGATTTAGTCGGAGACAGGGTCAGATTACGCTCGGTGAAGAAGCTGGAAAGGTCATGGAGGTAACTGTTGATTCTTATACAGAGTTCATCAATGGAGGGACCCTTGCCCGAGGCCATTATCGTGCAGTCGTCAGCGTAGGAAACAATGGAGACTCCCTCTGGTGGGGGGGAAGTCTCGAAATATAGAAATTAAACAAGAGGGGAGAGAACACCACCTTGCGGCACCCCTTGTTTTATTCTTCGTGGTCTAGATTTCTTGTTCCTAAATTTGACTGTTGCCTGTCGACCATTGAGGTAATTAGCGGTCCACCTCTTAAGGCCGGCAGGGAGCGGTGTCTCATCCAGGTCTCGGAGAAGAGTGGCGTGATTGACCGTGTCGAATGCATTTGACAGATCAAGTGCCACGAGAACCGTCCTATGGTTTGGTGGATTTTGATTCAAACCGTTGTTAATCTGCGTTGTAATGGCGTTCAAAGCGGATGTCGTGCTGTGATTTTTGCGAAAACCATGTTGATGATCGGCCAATTTTAGATTTGTAACGAAGTAAGGAAGCAGAATGGACTCTAGCAATTTCGCTACCGGTGAAAGGAGGGATATCGGACGATAGGACTCTCCTAGGTTCGCCGGCTTCCCTGGTTTTAATAGGGGAACTACAATCGCTTGTTTCCATATCTCAGGTATAACGAAGGTAGTTAGAGAGAGATTGAAGAGAGCCGCTAAATAATTCTGTCCTTCATGGCCAAGGTGTTTGATCATCTTCATGGCAATTCCGTCGGGTCCGATGGATTTTGAGGGTTTGGCCTTCATTATGGCTTCCTTAACCTCTGCGGCTGAGACGGCAATGGGCGCAGTAGAGTGTTTGTGTTTGCGCGCACGTCGGAAGGCTCTTCTCTTAGTCCTATCCGCAGGTGGATGCATTATAAACAGCCGGCAAAAGGAGCTCGCGCATTTCCTAGCGTCCGATTTGACACTGTCGCCGAAAGCAATGGCGACCTTGTCTTTGTGTTTGGTCGGATTGGATAGGGCCTTGACAGTCGACCATAGTTTGCCGACTCCGCCGGAGAGGTTGCATGTCTCAAGGTGTTGTTTCCACTTGGTCAGCTTGTGTTCGTTGACAATCCTACGGATTTCAGCATTGAGATCTTTTATTCTGGGATCTGCGGGATTGATAAGTCTCACTTGGTCACGTTCTCTTGCCATCGCCGCAGCTTCTGCCGGGAAATTCGGACGAATTTCTGGTATTCTGCCAGCAGGAATAAAGCGGCTTGAGGCTGAATCGATGATCTTGCGAAACTCTCGTTCGCCTTTGCGTACGTCCGTTGGAGTGGGTAAGGCAGCGAAGGAGCGCTCTGTATATTCAGTAAAGCGGTCCCAGTCCGCTTTGGTGAAGTTGATGTATGTTATTTTATCAGTCGTTATGAAGTCGGTCGGTCGTTCAACAGAGAGTAAGATGGGTAGGTGGTCTGAAGCTAATGTAAGCATCGGTCGCCAGATGACAAAGTTAATAAGGCCCGCGCTCGTTATGGAGATGTCTGGCGAGCTGTGACAGTTACCTGCCACCCTGGTGGGGGCATCTCCATTGACTGTACAGAATGCTGAGTTATCTATTTGGTCTGCAATTGCCTGTCCTCTACTGTCTGCTGGCAAGTTGGAGTGCCAGAGATCGTGATGTGCGTTGAAGTCGCCTAGGATTAGGCGGTTATCGCCCCTTAGCAACGCACTAATGTCGGGATGATAATCTCTAGGACAACACGTGACAGGAGGAATATAGATGTTTATGATTTGCAGGTCGGCGTCTTCTGACCGGACTGCTATGCCTTGGCATTCTAAGGTAGAGTCCCTGGGGTCGAAGTCAGGGGAAAATAGATTGTATTGTACAGAGTGATGTGTAATGAACGCAAGGCCACCCCCAAGACCGCTGGGACGGTCTTTACGATGTACATTATACCCATCACAAGTTCGTAAGTCCGATCTCGTGTTCAGTTTTGTCTCTTGTATCGCGGCGATTTTGATGTTATGCGTCTTCATAAAGTCAGTTATCTCCGCGATCTTTCCAGCTAATCCGTTACAGTTCAGCTGCAGAATTTTGAAGTGTGTAGGAGGGGAGGCGGGGGACATACTAGGCGTGAGGGACGGATGTGTTTGCCTAGGTGGAGGTAGGCTAAGGCCTAAACTATGTCGCAGTCTAGAGTTGACAGCGCCATGGCCGATGTTGTCTGGCGTGGAGGGCGGCTGTGTACTGCAACAGGGGGCTATGAACGAATCCGTCCAAAGTTTGCCGTTTGCGAGCCCAGAGCACATAAGGGTGTGACACAGGCCAAGGCAACTGTTGCACTTGACCGATGTCGCAGGCGTATACAATCTTTGCCGACAAACGGTGCACGTAGTGAAAGGTACTAGGAGGTGGTGTTCCTGACCCACGTGCAGGCTGGAAGCAGGGGGGGGGGGGGGGGGGGGGGGGCATTAGGGGCAGAGACAGAGGGGACTGACGCTCGGCGATGCTCATATCTGACCTATTCCGGGGGGAATAGGGGTGTTGAGCGGCCGTGTGAGATGGAGACGCTGGCGTGCGTGAGCGACAGTCGGGAGTGGGTGAGGCGGGGATGGCAGCGGTGCTGCCAGTCGTGTAGACTGAGCCACTATTGTGACGGAATTGGAAGTTGTTAGAGGCGGTAAGGGAGTGCCAGAGCGGCGGCTACCGCGGGACGTCCTAGGACGTGTACAGCAAGGTGCCTCAAAAGTACTAAAGAAAGTACGGGGTTTGTGGATGGCAGGGTTAAGCCCTGAACATCCAGATTTATGTAACCATCTCTTACACTTGGCGCATTGTACCGAATACGACCGTTTAATATAAATTTTCTTCCAGCAAACGCAGCAGATCCAGTCTCTTGGTCCAGGGTTGGGTTCGACCCCAGCCCGTAACAAGAGACAATGGAGCAACCCAGCTGCAAGGGTTTGCTCCGAGGACGACAATTTAAGGGTGGGACGGGACAGATTGGACAGGGTTACACTGAAATAACAGCCCTTGGCCGGGTGAGAAAACCCGGGTCATTCCGGTGCGATGGAACCGGCTGTTGTGGGAATGTCATCGGTGACAGTGCCAAATTTAGCCCAGCGAAGAAAGCGGACAAGGTAGGGGGGTAAGGGTAAATTATCGAGCACAGCTCATTTGCGAAGGGGCCAGTGGCCAGAATCGTGCAATCATCAACGTAAGAGTAGATCGAGACTCTGGTGGGGAGGGAAGCCTCGATATGTAGTAATAACCTTTGGGTATTTCAGTCGCCTCTTACGACAGGCGTTATAAACAACAACAACAGGCATACCTACCACGGGCATATTCTAACCCCTGCTTAGTCGGCATGTCCGCTTATGGATGCGTATTTTCATTTCAGTCAAGATTGCCTAGTTTTCCGAAAAGATGTTTCCTTCAGCGTGAGCAAGCGGGTTTAGACTTAGAATATAGCCGCGGTAGGTATGCCGCGCAAGGTTCACTGTCCACGACCCGAATATTCGACGGGCTATTAGCAGAATGTGATAGTAGCATATCGATATTCCGCAACATTCTCTTCAACCTTGGGAGTATTTTTGCCGTAACTCAAACAATCTCACAGAATGCAACTTTTGAACCTTTGAAGTTGGTTACATTACATACATATTTAGCTACTTTTGTAACGGATAAGTTACACGGATATGAGGTTATACCCTATACTGACTGGTCTAAATTTTAAATCTTCTTTGTAAGTTGATACAGTGCCATTTTCGGGGACTTACCGCCACTGCAAGCATTCTGGCTGGGGTGTTATGGAAGCGTCTTCGGGACGCACGATTTTGTGTTATTTATATCAATTTTCGTCTAAAAACGAAAAAGATATTACACTAAACGGTAAAGTAGGTATTACCGATCTTAAGATGATTTTCGTAACTCTAGCGAGGAATAGTTCGTTCTCGTGTTGTAATAGGTCTAGATATCCTTGAGAAAGTTCATAGCAGAATTGATAAGATATCTTTTTGTCCATTTCATAGCCTGTATGCCGCAATGTTTGAATTCGACTCACATGCAAAGCTTATGCGACAAGGCCAAATGACATTGAGCAATGCCAACAACTTCGTTAGGATTCGGAGGACATCTCCGAGCCATTTAAAACCAAACGAGGCCCAGCCTACTCCCTATCATGCAATTTCTTTAACTTGGGGCTAGAACAAAACAGCAACAGGTACATCATACAGAAGAGCTACAATAGACTTTCTGGGACTTCAATCCATTTGGGATCCAATGGTAACACCGGAAGGGGAACAAATCTTGCCAACAAGTGCTACCTTCGACTGAAGGAAAATTGATGGCTCTTCCTCTGATGAAAACGGCGAAAAAACTTTAACAATTAGCTGTACGATCTTTATGGCGACGTAAATGCTTGAATTAGATCCCAAAGGCTGCTTCGCATCGAGCAAACATGAGCAAACGTGATTCAGTCCTTCCGACACCCTAGAGTAGAGGAATTTCCCACTGAGCTGGAAGAAACACTACACACATTTCCATACTGTTTTTAAAAGAAGATTGTTTCCCCCCCCCTGAGGAAGCTTAATAGATTAGGAAAACGTTGGACATGTGAGTGAAGAAAGAACAATTATACTTGCACTTTTGCGAACTTTAGATCCCTAACCTACATAAAACAACAAATGATCAGCAAAAATACATACATACTTTATATCATGATAGTTTACTAGTATGCACTTACGATGAATCCTTTGAAACACGTGAACTAACAGCCGACTCGCGGTGACGTTTTTTAGCATCAGAACGTGTATATCTTCCGCGTGGTCTGCAATTGAAACAAGCTTCAGTAAATTTTGTAAAAATAAAACACTTGTGCCCCAAACCAATAGTGGAAATAATTTTTCACCTATAGTTAGTTTCGATTTATTGACAGGGGGTTATTCATAGTCAAAATTAAATTCATAGGTACTGAAAGTTAGTTGTACCTTGGTTAAAAAGCTTTACCAAAACTGAGGAAGCTCCTAATTTAAACTATGAATTCGCCCAATAAGATTCAACTAAAAAAATTTCAAAAACTTTATGCTATTATCATTTCGACCACTGTTTGGGCTGTTGATTTTGCTATTTACGGTGATGAGGCATCAGTAGGCAAAGGCGATGTCTCTTCAGAGTCGACACGCCTACGTTTATCCCTATGAGCACCCGATGAACGATCGTGCGAATGGTGACGTCTACGTGTCCTAGGCATCTATAAATGAAAATTCGTGTTAATTTTGACATTCTATAATAAATCTAATGTGTTATGCTACATTATAGATGTTAAAGTTAATTAGAACTTCATACGAGTGCCGAGTTCTACAAACAACTTCAAAGACAATGAAACGTGCAAAAAAAAACGCTCCCACAAGTTGCTCATGGCAAAATAGGGGATCTCAGTACTTTAGAGACAGTAATACTCTAGCAAGCTGTAGAATATAGCTGCGATAGATATAACTGTAGTAAGTGGCGGCTAAAATCCACGACCCGAAGGTTCAAAGGGTCAAACAAATCGTTCCCGCATCGGCAGAGCTGGTACCAGAAGGTGCTCGTACCGGAGCGTACCGGATTTATTCCCCCCCAAAGAACTCTCATATCCGCAACCTTTGGAGAGTATTTTGCGGCTGCAAAAACAACATGGTGTGTGAGCTGTGTACATACTCTACTATTACGTTACTATTTATTTTATTGTTACCACAATCTTCAAATTTTTTTTTTTTCGTGGTCAATTGCTTGAAGGTGTCATCTCTTCAAAGTTGGCAAATTGGGATCGCCTCTATCAATTTATCGATGTTTCGTAAGGATATGATTTTGCCTCAGGAACAGCCCTTTTGAAATGTTTAGTAAGGTTCCTTTGGCATATTCATCTATTGCTACGTTTAGCCATCTGGTGAATGATGGCCGAATGTGAATGTTGTTGAGTCTGACACCACATGTTTATGATTTGTGCCGGGTTCCACAGAAGCAGTGACCTAATTCGAACTTGAGAGTAGGAACCAGTGTTGGGCAAATTATAAATGTTAAAGCAATTAATAATTAGCAATTAATTAATTGTTAATTACAACTTCTAAAATTTACAATTTTTAATTGTAATTATTAAAAGTGACACTTTACAATTTATCAATTGCATGGATAGCATTTAACAATTAATAAATTATTGTGTTTCTCTATGATTAAAAATTTATTAATTTATCAAGAATTAACACGCTATTGGCAAACTTCTACTGTGAGAACATGTAGGTTATATCTGCGATATTTATAAATTGTATTGAATATTTGAAAGAAATCAAACAATTACTAATTGTAAAAAATGGTTAATTATTATTAGTAATAAAGCAATTACTATAATACAATTAAAAAATTAGCTATATTTTTTTAATTGTAATTAATTTAATTTAAAATAATTTAATGGCAACAAGCAATTATTAAATCGATTAAAAATTTGATTGTTTAACGCCCAACACTGGTACCATCCGAGAAATAGATATACACATATATTGCTGCTTATGAGTTTACTTGTGTATTATGGCTTTTAGAACTCTTAACCTAGCCCAAACTTTATAGCCCAATCAAAAACGAAATCGTACCAGATTGCCCAATATTTAATGCTTAATTTATTATGAGTTCATTTAATTTTTTACACTCGTTTTTTAAAAAATATCGATGCTACTTACAAACTCCCATAAGTCAGCCCAAGCACCCAAAAAATTTTAGCACAATCAAAAAACCAAAACGTACTAAATATACCTATATTTAATGGTAATTTAAGTAATTCTATACGACCGCATGTAACTGCTAAAACACGTCCAAAAATATCGGGAAGTGTATCAAAAGAAGCGTTTTGACTTTGGTATCAATAATCCTAAAGCGGAGTTTCCATTATATATTTTTGTCAACAGATATTTGCAATCAAAGTTGAAAATTTTCTGTCATTTGCATGTTGTTGCTGTAGACACACATAATGGATGTTCCGACATGTGCAAAAGTGAGTTGGACCGGATAAGGGTTATTTGTTTGAAGCGTGTCCAAAGGCCGCCTACGCAGGTGTTCTGTACATAAATACCAAGGATCACGCTACCTATTTGGAATCGGACCTGAGTCATTTCTTGGCTTTTTGGCAATAACTTTTCATTGAAACAAATCATTTATTTTCCGCTTTCGGATTATTGATACCGAGGTCAAAATGGGTTTCTGATACCTTTCCCGATATTTTGTATGTGTTTAACAGTTACGTCGTGTAGAATTACCCTAATTTAATACGGGTTCATTTAATTTATTATGTTTGTTTTTGTAAAAATATCGATTCTAGCACATTCAAAAAACGAAAACGTACAGCATAAATTTAAGCTAGCCCAACTCTCAATAATTTTTAAAAAACAAGTGTAATAAATTAAATGAACCCGTATTAAATTAGCATTAAAGATTGTGCAATTTAGTTCGATTTCTTTTTTTGATTGGCAGGTTGGGCTAGCTTTAAGGGGTCTCAGATTTTTTATCTTTTCAAAGTATGCAATTATTATAAAGCGTACAAAAATGTGTGTGTACATACATATTTACATCTATGTAATCTATAGGTATATATGTATAAATAATATTATTTTTAGATATGGCTGTTCTGATATTAATACGTGGTAAAAACATATTGATTAAGAAGTCAACAACTTCAATCCAATTAACCATCCGATGAACGATTAGAGAAAACAAAACCTTCCGAATTTATTTATTCACAGGAAACATACACGTCCCTTGGTCGGAAGTGTGAATACGACAATCGCTAATCATTTTTAGTGCAGCTGGCTTGGATTTTACAATTTTTGCAGTGACGAACGAATTTCTATGCTCAAGTGGCAGCAAGTACGCAGCGTAGGTATGTATATAGCATGTTTCCATGTCCTAAGTCTGTGGGGCGTCAATACTTTGCTACTTATGATTTTACCTATATTTTCTAAATTTTTTTAAATTTATTGATGCTGTGCTTTACCTTTTTCCTTTGGTTCTACTTGGCTTAGATTTTCACAAATTTTCAAGCACACGAGAAGGATTCAAACCCGTTTTTGCAAAAAGCAGATATATTTTTTTGTTCGTCTTTTTATATATTCACAAGAGCGTCTGTGGCTTGGCACTTGCAACTTTCCTTATAAAAAGTTTTCTTTAACAGTTTTTGCTTGTGGAATAATTTTCTGATGTGAATAGAACTTTCTTCAGCTTTTCATCAAAACTTTTCGCACAAATGTAGCAAAACTCGTGTTTTCCCAAATGCAAAAAAAAATCTAAACACACTGAATGGAGATTTT
Source organism: Merzomyia westermanni (assembly GCA_949987695.1). NCBI lineage: Eukaryota > Metazoa > Arthropoda > Insecta > Diptera > Tephritidae > Merzomyia > Merzomyia westermanni. The sequence goes on from OX465288.1 coordinate 137,297,455, forward strand.
CCTTTGTAGCTGTCAAATACCTTCGTCAGCCATTGCAATGTTTGACAATTGAAAACGCAATACGCAAATAGGCGATAGATGGCACCGCGAATTTCTATTCACCACGGGAAATATTGCCAACGTACAAGTTTATAATCAAATTAAAAGCATTTGAGTTAACTTTTAGGGCCGCTTCATAAAAGACGTATTTTGCACGGTTAGCTGTCAAATTAACCACCGATTAGGCTTAACCGGCTTTTATGAAAGTGGCCCTTAGTATTGCTAATTGCAATTCAGAAAAAACTACGAGTTTTGTAAAACCCTAGCTATTTGATAGCAAACTGTTAACGATACCCTGAATTAGGCTCTTTTCACCGTAATAAATACATAATAATAATAATGAAAACATATCTAGCGAAGTGAGTCAGGTTCCACTGGTCATATCTAGCTTGTACCGTAAGATCCTAGTACCGGAGCGTAAGGGGTGCATATCTGGCAATGGCCTGTGAGCATCGCCAACACTCCCCAAAAACTACGGAGTGTTTTTATCGCTACACAAACAACGCTTTTTATCTGAGGCATGATCCAACTACAACAGGTCGTGGCAGGTCGACAAACACACAAAAATTGTCCATGTATTTGGTTTTTGTAATTTGTGAGTTTAACGCCAAAATCGTACTGAGAAATGAGTGTAATGTCAAATTCGATCATGATCTGAGGTTGACACTTTTTGTGTGGTTAGCTGTCGCGAATTATTTTCGAGGTGTTAACAATAGCGTTAATATATTTGCAAGTGTTTTAGCGTTTGGAAAAAGTAAAGAAATTAGTTTTGAGTTTTCTGCATGTGATTTAGTGCAAATTACGGCGAAAAGAGAAGTATTGCCATATTTTATCACCATCAAGAGTCAGCTGTTTAGTGGCGTTAAAGGAGAGTTACAGAATCGCACTTTCGTTAAGAACAAACGCCGAAATTTGGCGATAAGCTTAACGCTCGGCGAGTGGTTAAAAGTTACAGAATCGGGCTACTGGTGTAAATGACATAGCTAAAAAACGAGGTAGTGTGGAACGCTGGAAACACCCAAGCTCAACGCCCGGCTAGTCATGGAGTTCAGGCTTTTTAGTGAGAGCGCGCTTAGTATATTACAGCAAATCATTGTATATTTTATGGGGTATAAGTATGACTTAAATTTAGTTGTAGCTATATGACACAATTTGATATAGACTATCTGTCAAAAAAGCTACATCTAAATTTAAGTCATACCTAGCATTGACTATGACTATGCCCGTATATGTTTAACACTTTTTATGTTTTATATAATTATAACAGTACGTATTATATCTTCAATTAGTCGACGGCTTTGTGATAGTGTCGACTTAAAATAAATACATAAATAAAATAAAACTTAATACTACGGTATCCTGCCTTTGCACTAAGTATGACTACACCCCTGGAGGTGTGGTGGAAACCTTTAACAAAATTTTCTTAGCGCGCGATAAGAAATGCCAACAATTTACATACCTACATACTTTAACTAATTATTTTACAAGTAGCAAAAAATACTTAGAGGCCCTGTGGAGTTAGAATAACTGGAAATATTGAAGGCAATTATAGGCATTTAACCATGACCAACTTAATAGTTTGTTTTATGGATTCATGTATGTAAAGGCGCCTTTTCACAGAACACCTCCTGCTATAGCAGGATACAAATATGTTCATTCAATTACCTCTGCTGGAATAATTGGAGACACTGGATATGTAAGCGCTAAAAACGGCGAAGTAGGTAGATATAATCTATTCCAGAGCGTGTTCACCAGATTCGTTAAGCGCTTCCAAGTTTTTATGGCCGGTTCCTGAATTCGCATATACATCGACTCAACGTAGTGCACTTATTTTCACACAGTTTTCCTTTTGCACGCCAACTTGTCTTCCGCAATTTTTGTTTGTTTATATTTTAAGAGGCGCCAAGCTTTTATTTTGATATAATTGATTTTTAGTTTTTGCTTTTGCTGTTTTTTAATTCTTTATTTTCTGCACGCCAACTTTTTTGTATTCGCTATATCCACGTTCGCGTCTAAGAGAAAAACATGACAACTTAAAATAGTCTATATACTGTTTCACTTACACACCGCCAACAAAGCGCTTTGGTTAAAACGTATAGGCTAGCGTATGTATTATGAATTCACCAAAGCAGTAAAGTATTGAAATATAGTTGGAAATCTTGCGACGCAAGTTGCATTTGCCTTATCAAACAATCTATTGCTATCGCTCTCACCCCACAATTCTCCGTAGTTAAAAACGCAATGTAAAAAATCGCTGTTGCAATTTCTTCAGTTTTTGAACGCAACCAGCTGTATTGCACTTGCAATGTTTTTTGCTGTTGTTGGAATGTTTGTTTTTCGCACCTACCAAATAAAAGTGAAAATCTAAGCAATTCATGCACAAAAATGGATATGATGACTTGAATTCGTATTCAAATTGCTTCAAATTGTACTAATTGCTTACTCCTTTTGCTTTGAAGCACACTAATCTATTAATTGTTATAGATATTTGTCGCTCGTTGAGTAAAATTAAAAAAGTTTTATTCACAGCAAACAAATTGCAAGCGTTTATTTAAAATTTTCTTCTCCCTCTTTTGCTATTTCTTTGTATCGAAGTGTGAAGTGGGCTGCGATTGGAAAGCTTCGCTCCAAAATTGAGTGCTGCCGTACTGTATGAATTTAACCACCCTAGCGGTGGTGGTAACTTAGTCATAACCATATCTAATGTTACCTCTACCATAGAATTGTGATCGGAAGTCCGAGAACACAGAAGTTCAGTGAACGAACCCCCTTTTTAGAACTGATTTTTCAAGATAGAATTATCCATAACTTTTTTATATGTAGTTAATACATATAAAATCTAAGCCAACACTTGCTTCCATCCCATGTTCCGAGTACGTCTCCGATTTTCTTTCGAAACATTACTTTTAACGTATTTAGTCCCTCAACTCTTGAAAAGGAACATATAACAAACCATCCATGAACATCGACGATTTCAGCTCCACTCAGACAAGCTCAAGACTTCGTCCCTTAGCTTTGTGCGCAGTCATGGCAAATGTTGGTCTTACTGGAAATTGATGCCATTGCATGGTATACCCTAGCGGCTCCTTGGATGAGTGTGATCCTCGGTATATGTACTTCTTTGCCGGATTTTTGTTGTCGAAAAAAAGTGTCAGCCCTACTTAGAAAGGTTTTCTCTTAATACGCAGGAAAATACCGTTCGTTTGATACCCATATTGGCCTATTTCATTTCATTAAAAAAAGCAGATAGGTGGCAACTCCGTAAAAACATTCTATGTGGGAACACTTAGATAAAAATTCTTAGAATATGGCACCCAATGTACATGCTAAATTTCATTTAAATTGGTTGAGCGGTTTTCGAGATAAGGCCCGATCACATTCAAGACGGCGACTGCAAAGCGCCATCTGTCATATTATTTGTACACACGTTCTTATGTAAAGCATTATTTTAAGCGCGTCATAGCTACATGGCTACAAACCACGAATGCCGCTGTCGCCAGATTAAATCTATTTCTATTTTTACAAGCGACAGATCGTGGCGTTGTTTTCTTTTGGTCAATAAAAACGAAAGGAAGAGTGAATAACTTGTAATATAAGTCTCATTTATTGAGGTATATGTATCTTTTACACAATTTGTACTTTTTCTATAATTCTTTGCTACTTTTTAAGATAATTCACACCTGTCGCTGCTGCTTTCATTGTAATCAAGTAGCCAATGCTTGACTACAGTTGTCGCATAAATTTGTTTTATTGTAGCTGTGGTTCGTAGCCACCGTATTCAATGTGTTCAGCCCTATAGTCTGGATATAAAGGGTGTTTTTTTAGGGGTATAGAACTTCGAATTGAAATAAAACACAAGAAAATCGTTTTAAGGTCCATCAATTTGGCTTTATTGGAAGGATAATTTTATGCCATTAATGTTTAAATATGATTTCGGGCATGTGGCCGCCGCGGCTGGCTCGAATAAAGCCAATTCTACAGGTCCAATTTTCAACCACTTTTTCGAGCATATGGGGCCGTATGTCGGCAATAACGCCACGAATGTTGGCTTCCAATTCCCCTAACGTTTCTGGTTTGTTGGTGTAGACGAGCGACTTCACATATCCCCAAAGAAAATAATCCAATGGTGTCAAGTCACACGACCTTGGTGGCCAATTGACAGGTCCATTCCGCGAAATTATGCGCTCATCGAATGTTTCCTTCAATAAATCGATTGTGACGTGCGCTGTGTGGCATGTAGCGCTGTCTTGTTGGAACCACAACTCATCCACATTCATGCCATCCAATTCGGGAACAAAATAGTCGGTTATCATGGCTCTATACCGGTCTCCATTAACGGTAGCTGCCTCTCCAGCATTATTGCGGAAGAAGTATGGCCCAATGACTCCACCAGCCCATAGAGCACACCAAACAGTCAGTTTTTGTGGATGTAATGGCGTTTCAAGGGTCTCATGTGGTTTCTCTTCACTCCAAATGTGGCAATTTTGCTTGTTGACGTAGCCATTCAACCAAAAATGAGCCTCATCACTGAACAAAATTTTGCGATGAAAATCAGCATCGAAATCAATCTCATTTTCGGGCCATACACCAAAATCACGACGCATTGCATGGTCTCGCGGCTTTAATTCTTGCACAAGCTGGATCTTGTAAGGTCGCAAGCCAAGATCTTTGCGCAAAATCTTCCATAAAGTTGATGGACAAAGCTCCAATTGCTGTGCACGGTGGCGAATCGATTCATTCGGGTCCTCTTCAACACTTTGCTCTACAGCGGCAATTGTTTCTTCGGTGCGCACTGTTCGACGTCTCTGCGGATGCGTATTATCACATAGAGTAAACGTAGTGCGAAAACGATCCATGGTTAACCGAATTAATTGCTCTGATGGACGATTATGTCGACCATAAAATGGACGGAGCTCACGGTAAACTTCGCGAACTGAACCATTACTTTCGAAATAAATTTGCACGATTTGCAAGCGTTGTTCTTTTGTCAACCTGTTCATGATGAAATAACAAACCAAACTAAACATAAATGACATTAGAGTTGCCAGATTTGACCACAAAATGCCAGTTTTATCTCTATTCAAAAAACAAACCTGTAAAAAAACACCCTGTACAAATAAAACAATGCCGAACTAATTTTGGTTTAAATGAGTCATTTGGGTCAAGAGTATAACTCTAATTCTGGTACATTTGATTTTTCGGACTAGCTTTTCAGCATAAAAAATCAATCCTTTCTATCCTGAATACATAGCAACTAATTGTTTTCTTATTCTTTGATTTTTATATTATTTTTATACTAGTACAAAGGGTATTATAGTTTTGTCCATAAAATGGTGGTTTGTAACGGAAAAATTAAATGAAGAAACGTATAGATTTCCTTATGTCAAAGTTCTTAGAATGAAGAGAGGAATTTATTAAGACATATCCGTCGTCCGTCCGTTCGTCCATGGACACGAGAACTTGAGTAAAAATTGAGATATTTGAATGAAATTTGGCACACATGTTGTTTTCCGACCAAGGTAGGCTCCTATTTAAAAGAGCGAAATCGAACCATAACCACGCCCCTTTTTTCAATATCGAAAATTTCGAAAAATTTTTAAAATTAGATAATTCAATAATTAAATTTTCAAATTTCGACTGTTAATAACTACAGAACCGTTAAGGCTAGAATAACGAAATTTGTTAGGAGGTATACTATTGTTGTAGCACATACTCGTACACCCATAGTGAAGGTAGAAATTCTGAACTGCCCATATCTCACTAAGTGATACAAGTAGGATGATATAATTTGCCAGTTACATACATTTTAGTATTCGTTATGCGATTTTTGCAAAAAATTATTAGTCAATCAATTTTTAAATTCGACTGCTAATAACTTCATAACCGTGTGATAGAATTACGAGATATACTATCTACGTGCAGAGTACGCCCACGAAAAATAAGCAAAATCGGTGGACGACCACACCCACTTTTGTACTAAAGCTTTCTAAGAGGGAGGTAGGAAAAAAAAACAGAACATGCCATATCTCCTTCACTGACGCAGAAAGATGGCTGGAATTTGGTAGTTACAATGACCTGATGATCTTGATAATAATTTTTTTTTATTTTAGGAAATGGACGTGGTACCGCCCACATATAAATTTGTTGAAATTTTTTGAAATTTTTCTTCTGATTTATAGGACATGTTTATATAAGATATTATTATCTGGAATAAAATAAATTGGTAGTTATGCTGAATTCCAACTTTATATAGCGTTGCACCCAGAGGTCCCCTGTACCCACTGTAAAAGTATCACCGCCGACTTTTCTTAAATTGTGTACGTATTGATTAAGGGACACATAATATGTCCAAATATCATTAATTTAGACCAAATACGGTCAGGCTTATCACGAATTGTAATTTTATACAGCATGGGGGCGTGGCACTGCTTACTTTACCAAAATTACTAATTATTTATCAATTTGTAATCTTCTTATATCTATTTTACTTATCTGATGAGGCTTTCTCTGTAGCTGAACAGTTTTAGATCTCGACTAATAACAAACTAAAGCCTTTCAGCGACTCGGCACGAACGAACAATCCGATCGTTATTATTATTTATATCGGACGATCAAAAGGGTGACAATAGTTGCGTTCCAATCAGCTATCCAGATCAGTATCAGGATCAAGATCTCACGGGAACGATACGGATCAGTTGTATGAGAGTTGTTTGTGTATATATGTGTTTATATATGTATGGCTGTGCTACCAAGCAAATAAGGGTTGGCTGTCAAAAAATCGACTACAAAAAACTAAACGAACAGAGCTTCTATACGGATCCGGAATTGATTCACATAAATATCAAGATCACAACGTTGTTGTTGCATTTAGATGCAAAATTTCTATCTGGATCTGGATCACTCCTGATTGGAACATGCCTAATGGGAGCGTAGCCTAAATATGCCGCCATTTTGTAGTAAAAATTGAACGCAACACACCACAGATTGGAAAATAAGCTGGCTTTAATCTCTTCGAAGGTAGATAACACAAACTTTATTTTGCGAATGTTCCATTTTTTATGTAATTGACTGTATATGTTTGTGTTTTTGTTATACTATCAGATAATTTAGTATTTATGTGCATATAATTAATTAACAAGCCTCTTAGTATATATATAGACTTTGACTTTTTAGGTCTCGGTTGATCGTTTAGCCTTCTAGTTTTTTTTAAATTAATTTCATTTATTGGCCATAACATAATTTTTTTTTTGCAGACAGTGAAGGTAAAATTTGAAGAACAAAGTTGCACAGTAAGATGATAACCGTAAACTTCGAAGCTCATTGAACGTTCATTTTCGAAGTGGGTTAACATTGCAAAGGTGAATTTGGCGACGAGGGTAGTTGCTAGTTATTGACTAATACGACCTTAGTGAGTTGCAAGCATTCGGCAAATGTTGTTATGTTAACGGTCAAATGTGAAGGAAGAAGACAAATTTTAATAAAATAATTAAGTAATGTGTACATATAAATAATTATACCATATTAAAAGTGTATGAAAAACAAAAAAATGCAATAAATAAAGCCTTTCTTTAAAGAAAAAAGTGCTGTTTAAACCCTATTAAATCGAGGCGATGTAACTAAAGAAACGAGAAAATGTATCTGCAGAGTATAATAATTTAAATAACTATAGTTACTACTCGTACATAGTATGTATTTCTGAGAGTGCAAAAATTTCAAAATATACTATAAAAATATGAAAAAGATACTATTTAACAAAATTTTCGTCAATTAAAGCTTTACAACCGTAAGTAAATTTATTACATTTAATTCGTTTTAAAAATATTAAATTGTTATTGAAATAATTGGCATCAATTCCCTATTAGGGACGCTACGAACTTTCACATAAATTTTAACATTCGTATTCCCATTTCAATTGACAATTTATCGCCTGTCTGGTTTTTAGTAAAGTCATGATTTTCTAAAAGCATGCAATATCAAGTGTTAGTTTCTATTGAAATAACAAGGGAGTCATAATGAATATTGAATTACAGATTGCCTGATTTTAAAATTAAGATTTGTTTAAAGCGAAATGGTAGCTAAAGTTTGTTCCATTTACAAAATTTTTGTATCGTAATGTGTAGTAGTACGTATTAATTAAGGCTGGTGAAATTAGTTGATAATTCGGCTTATCGATAAACATATTTCTCGGCTTGTAACGGTAGGCGGACTATGAAAAATTCGTCTACCTTAGAACTAAGCTAGAGCTAAGCCATTTCACGACGGGCACGTTGAAATATCGTCAATACAACAACAATACGATAGTACTAGTTGCAGCTCAATCCGACAGAACAAGTTGCGAAGTGTGTAGCTCTCATACTGTATTTTTTGGACTGGTTCGCAACTTTACTGCGGAGTATGTTCCCACAAACTTATAGCAGTCTGCACAGGTCACTGGGCGATAGGCACGCATGCGGAGAAGATGGTCATTCCACACAGAGATCACTGCAGAAGTTTTAGGGACATAGCTATCAAAGAGATCGTTGAGCATTTTCGGTGCAAAACTCGGCTCCGGAAGCCCCTTTTTGGAAAACTTTGAGTGTATATTTGAAATAGGGATTCCAAAAATGCTTGAGGCGACCTGGGTCGCAGCCATTTTACCTATCTACCTACCTATGTTCACTAGTTCTTTTATAGTATTCGAATAGTCGTCCAGATTCGATGAATCGAATAGCCCCTTTGTTCCATTTCTCGAGTATTGTAACAAATCGAAGTTCACTAACCTATTACTCTTTGAAATTTCTGTATGACGTAGGATATCTCAGTATTCCAACCCCATCCATTCGACGTTGGTTCCAGTAAGTATTGTTTCTTGCAGAGCTGGGTAAATTCCATTCCATTACAATTATAATTAGATTACTCAGTAATTGGGGGAAAAAAATCCTCAAAAAAAATTACCAAAGTACTTCCCTCGTTTTTAGACTCCAGTAACTGAAATTTTTTCTATGTAATTGAAGAAACTACTTTGCGCAAATGTAATTTGTGCTCCAGTACTTTGGAAAGGTAATGAAAGGATTTAGTTCACATTACCTCTCTGTATCCATATGCACCTGGACGCTGCACTTACTCTCTGGAAGGCTTGAGGTGTGAGAATCAATTACAACTGTCGATATTCCTTGATGAACAGCAATCAAAAACTTACTTCCCTTGCTGTTTTAGCTGCTGAAATGCGCGGGAAATGCAAATGGAGAAGGACTTGGCTTCCCTTCCTGTTGATAATTATCACAAAGAGGATGTGACTGGCCCTCGTATTTGATCACAACCATAACATAGAAAAAGAAGAATTATTATGAGTAGCACTTATTTTATTGTTACTAAATCGGCGCTTAATCATTTCGACGGTTGTTGCCGTCGAACAAAGAATTTTGAAAACACCAAAGAACTTTACAACGTTCTCTACTTGGTCCTTCCAATGGCGTAGGTTTCTCCTTCTTCATCTACTTTCACCGGCGGGTGCCGAATAGAATACCTTCTGAGCTGGAGTTCTTCATTCGTTCGCTCAATTTGGGTTAGCAAATGTAGGCGCTAGCTTTGAAACTAGTGAAACTTCGATATTCGCAACAACCCTACCTCACCTTAGCAATTCTGCGGATTAAGGAGTAGCAGCTTAAGTTGACTTTGAGAAATTTTAAAGATAACAGAAGTACCCTACGAAAAATGCGATTAGTCCAGGCTGAATTCAGGATAAGCTGTTAACTTTTCTTGAGCATGTAATATGAAGAGACTAATTGTACCCGTTTGCACCCGAAATGTTATTCTACTAGTACGCATGTCAAGTCCACTTTCTTATACTATAAGTATTCTACACAAACTAAAATTGGCCTAGACTGCTATGCCCATAAGTGACTAGTTTCGATCAAACAGCAGACTGTAGGCAAAATGGTTTAAGCCCGGCCCACTGCTTTTGGAGGTTATGTTTATAAAAACGGACAGGGTTTGGTAAAATGAAGGGCGCACAAATTCACTCTTTGTTTTTTTTTTGCTTTTGCTCTCTACTAGTATTATTTGCAGAAACCATTCACCACTCCACAACATTGACATTATTAACTTTTCCTTTGTTTTTATATTGACAAACACTCACACATATTTAAAGCAATCTAGCTAAGTACTCCCGAGTACATTAGCAACAACAACAGCGGTGGACTCGACATTGTCACAAATTCGTTTGGATAAAAGGAAGGAAGCACGTGTTAGCATTGAGTATTTTCGATTACACAATCATGTCAAGTGAATTAAAAGAAACGTAGAAAGTGAGAACAGCAACAGAAAATTGTAAGCCAACAAATTTTGGCGGCAGAATTAAAGTGAATGGAGATTTATCAAGGCAAAGCTTGTTCCATATATGAATTGGTATCGAAACATTCAAGCTGTAGGGGCCCCCTAAGCAAGATATCAGATGGTTTAGTTACATAATGCACTAGTATCGGCGCACAGCGGGCCAGAAGGCGGTCAAAAACGGCCAAAAGTCCATGTTGGAATTTTAATTTTTCGTGGTATTAGCCAAAATATTTAATGTCTAAGGCAACTGTTGGTAAAATATTATAGCAATTGCTCAATTATTAAGGTCACAATTTCAATCTGATTAAGAACGTTGGATTTTAAATTTACAAATGGGGTGTATATTGAAACTGAATTTTTCATTGTCTAAAATAGTAAATATTTAACGTTTTTCTTCATTTTCTTATTAACAAGGTGCATTACAATAAAAAATAGTAAAAAGCGATTCACAAAAGCTAAACATAAAATATATTCTACATTTAATATACTTTACGGTAATGTTGCACATTTTTGCACTTTTTCGTTAACTTTTTTTTTTTTTCTGGCGCTGCTCCCGTTTGAGCAATTTTGGTCGAGCCGATCCAAATTCAAATTCATTCATTCCTTGAATGCCATTATTCATTTAACTCAGCTTTTTTAGCATATTTTTTTAAATATTCGTGGTTTGCGTTCTTTCGATTAAGTACATTTACGTAAATATGGCAGAATTCACTAAAACAGAAATTCTTCAGCAGTTAGATGATTTAAAAGATATTGATCTAGTCATGAACTATATTTTTCAGAAAAAAAATATAGATGTTTCCAATGTGGACAATAAGTTTCTTTCTAGACTGAAACTATCAATTAACTCTCTAAATGGTAAGCGGAATGTGAAATATAGCGCTGAATATAGAATGAAATCTCGAATCGAACAAAAGCATGCAGAATGGCTGAATTCTAGTTTTAATATCCCTGAACTGGAAATTGAAGAGTGTGCAATAGAAGAGCAGGGTTCTCGCCCTCAATTTGATGATTTTTAATTTTTTTGGTTACATAAAATTTTTTTTTTTTTTGCTATTTAGACTTTTCTGATATTTATTGGGGATTCTTAAATTTATGTTTTTTTGTTTCACTTTTTTTGATGTCCTTTTTTTTATTTATTTTTTTATTTAAAAAATTTTTTTTTGATTGAACTTTTCTTGGTTGCTCAAAATTTTTTTTTAATTTTTTTGGTTACTTAAAATTTTTTTTTTTTTTAATTCAAAACTTTAAAAAATTAAAACCAAAATTTGAAAAATCTTAAGTTAGCAAAACAAAAAGAAAAAAAAAATTTTAAATAACTAAATAAATTTTTTTTAAATTCAAAACTTTAAATAATTAAAGCCAAAAATTGAAAATTTTAAGTTAGCAATTTGTGAGCTATTTTGATAAGATAGTGCGGCGCTTAGCAGATCTATATAAGACAAAGGACTGTACCTCACTCAAAACAAGTACATCCTGCTACAAATATGAATGTACATGTACAAATCTTTGGCAGGAGGGCCCAGAAGTTTTGACGTGGTCTTATCAAATCTTCCATACGATGTTCAAGATAGTAGTTGAAGGCGCTAATGCAGGAGCCTCCCCACTTGATATCCGCAAAGGGGCAATGATTTTGCAACGCACGCGGGAAGAATCTCGAATGCTACAAAGGTCATCTCATCTTCTTTCGACATTGTCCATTATTCAGAACTGTACATCACGACAGGTATGAAGAGATAGGGCGACCTTTGTTTGTCGATACAGGAGTTTACCTCTGAATGGGCGACTCAGTTCAAAGTAGCACTTGTTGGAAAAAAAGTTCTCCGTTGAATTTAATGCTGGTTTTCAAATAGACGAAATGCCTCTCAGTATTTATTCGCCGATTCTTGATTTGATGATAGAAAGAAATCACTATATAGAGAGTGGCCTTGACTAAAGCCTCGTCTATCTATACAAGCTTGGCGTGGAAGTTAAATTCAGACATAGCAGCATACAAACAGCTGCTTTTCGAGCTGTCCCAAGCTGCGTTTAAAACGACAATGATGATTCGTGTCAATTCAGTGATATTATAAAAAGACTGATTCGGCGGTATTTGAGGCCGCTTGTGGATGTAATCGCCAATTTAGTTACCTGCAATTACAATTTCAATGATTGTACTTAAAATTGTTTTTGTTCATTAATAATAATAACAATAACTTTTCACGATAAACCTTCGAGGAGATTAATGCAGAGGTTTTCGCACCTGCCAAGGCAGTTAAATTTTTGCTGAAAAGATTTTTTATGTTAGAAATACACTTAGGGTTCTTGCCGACCACTACAGCGGGGCGAACCAGTTTTGGAAACAATTTTAGCATACTACCCACTATAAAACGCCTACCGTCCTATACACTTCTTTTCTTCCTCGCTCTCTATTGGCCTGAATATGCGCAGTAATCAAGAGAGTAAATACAAGGTGGAGCAATAGTAAGCTTCCGATGTTCAGCATATCGGTTGTGGCACGTGCAGTGTGTGCTGTTGCACCGTCTTGTTGGAACCACATGTTTTCCAATCCCAATTCCTCTGTAGCGCTCACCATTCACAGTAACCGTTTGGCCCCGACCGATTATTGGTCAAATAAATAGTCAGCAATATTCCGCGTTCTGAAGCAGTGTAGCGTAACATTGTTTATTAACGTGTATTTCGCATGTGTTTACTACACAAATGTCAAAACAGAACTGACTTTAGGGGCCAATCGCAAAATTTATAGCATTTTCTGATAGGAGGATTACTTTTGCGCCACCCTGTATAAGAGCGATATATAAACGAAAGCCACAAATAGCTAAGTGCAGGGTTTTGTTAATAAAAGTATATGAAATAATATTTAATAACAGAGCAAAATATTATGAAATATCAAATTCATTTTTAAAAGTCCGCGTACATATTACATTAGACTGGGCCAAATAAATTAATATTTTTAATTTTTCAGAAATTTAAGATAATAAATATGCGTGTAGAAAATTAAACGCAAAGTAATTTGAAAAAAAAACTTACTTATTTAAAAGAGAAAAACTAAATGTTGAGCTTACAAAACGTTTTTTTTTCTTTATAAGTCAACAGCCCATAATATCTGTTTGTTTAACCGTCTAAACGATTTTGACCTTCCATAAAAGCGCGCCACCTGACTATATCCTTTGACAGCTGACGCCAATTCGAAACGCCAAGGGATCACAAATCGGTCTCCACTTGGTCCTTCCATTGGAGTGATGGTCTCCCTCTTCCTCTGCTTGCAACGGTGGGTTCCGACAAAAATACCTTCCGGGCCGGAGCATCTTCTTGTATTCGCATTACATGGCCGAGCCAACGTAGCCGCTGGGTTTTAATTCGTTCGACAATGTCGATGACTGCGTGGACCTCATACAACTCATCCTTAAATCTTCTTCGGTTAACACCGTCAGCATCGCGTAGAGGCCCATAATTACTTCGAAGAACCTTTCTCTCTAATACTCCAAGGGTCGACTCAACTGTGGCTGTCATCGTCCATGGTTCTGCTCCATATTCCAGGACGGGTATTGTGAGCGACTTGTAGAGCGTGGTTTCGGTCGTCGAGGGAGAACTTTGCTTCTCAATTGCCTACTTAATTCAAAGTAACAAATCGATATTATTGTTGGTGTTAAAGCTTGTTCCCAGGTAAACGAAGTCTTTTACTATTTTAAACTAATGGCTACCAACAGTGGCGTGGGTGATAAAGCGCTGACTCTTTGCATGATGACAGTAGGTACTTCATTTTACCATCGTTCACCTTCAAACCCACTTTTCTCGCTTCTTTCTAAAATTTGGAGTAGGCAGAACTTACAGCGCGGTTATTTGAGCCAATTATGTCAAAGTCATCGGCATACGCCAGCAATTGCACACTCTTTCAATAGATGGTTCCTGAGTGGTGAAGTTCTGCGGCTTGTAATATTTTTCATAGCATTAAATTGAAGAAATCGCACCATAGGCTCGGAGAAGTTCTTCCCGATTCTGACTGTGCTAGTGGTATTGCTCAACGTCATTTTGCACAGCCGTATAAGTTTTGCTGGGAAACCAAACGGCACTTTGGCTTCACATAAATACTTGTTGAAGCTCTTCCCTTTCTGAAGTACTTTCAACTTTTTCTGAAATTGATTTGAGATTTTCTGAAATATGATTAGATTATCTAAAATAAATTTAAGGTTTTCTGAAATGCATTTGTATTTCAACAATAATCTTTCCAGCTAGGGCTATGTACATATTTTTCGATTTCCACTATTATTTCGAACACTAACTGACTTAATTAAAACTATATATAAAAACATCTATAATCTCGTTATTGACAAGTATCTACAACAAAATGAATTATATGGCAACCTCAAAACCTCGTCTAGGTACTACATTTTAGGTGCAGTGCAGCCGGGTATAGAAATAATGTCACTTTTGTTTACTTTACTGTTATTTATTTACACTCGCGAAAAAATGTCAAAGTTCATTTTCGAACTTGTTGGCAGGAAAGTCGAAAGTGCTAGTAGGTCACCACCACCACCTGCGATGCGCTACAATTTGAAAGAGCCACTCATAAATGGTGAATATGAAACGCGAGCGAGTTCAGTTGAGATTTATTTGTCGTAGAGAATCGTGCGATTTGGCGGCTAATTGACATTTATTTATTTATAAAAGTGGCCTAAAGAAAGCATAAATAAGCATGTAAAAATAAAAGGCATGTGCTCATTACTGCAAATATGAAATAAATAAAAAAATTTATATGAAAAGTTTCCACATGCAGTTAACTTTTTTTGTTATGTGTAAATATGCAGTTTTTATATATATATTTTTTTTTTTTACTACCCAAAACCCAAATCACGTGATTTAAGATTTTGAATTGTATGTAGATACATAACACATGCTGCTAGCATGAAAACGTAAATTTAAAAAGTTTAGCAATCGCAAGTAGCATAGCCAAATACTAAAAGCAATATACAGTGAACAGGGAAAAGAAAATTAAGTGATTATAGTAAAATTAATTTGATATTCCAACTACATAAATTTGGTACACTTGACATTTTTATATGCAAATATTTGCACGAGTATGTAATGGGTTTTTAAAAATAATTAAAGCAGATGAAATGCAAGTAAGTTAGAGCTTTTCCTCTTTTGGCGCTGTCATAACTTTTTTTTTTTCTCTTGACAAGAGCATAATTCACTTCTTGCTTTGCTTCTTAACACGCGCAAAATGAACACAAGTACACATGCACAGAATAATTCTAATAACAATAAAAAAAAAACTTGTTTCTTTTTGCATTTTTATCTATTCATTTTTTATATAGCAACAAATCGCACATGAAATTCTTTAACAATCGATGCCACTTTCCTTTTCACTTCCTATTCACACGCATTCACATTAATACATACAAAGTTTTACAATGGCCATGAAATAATGGCAGGTCACGTACATTAACGCATGACTTAGACAAATACAAACACATTGAAACATGCCACTTGGCCATGACATTGTAAAGCATACAAATTTTGTGCAGCAAATAAAACGACTGGCATTTCAACCAAAATAAGTAAGGAAGTCTAAGTTCGTGTGGAACCCAACATTATATACTTAGTAGTGATCTATTATGGCAATTTATGCATGTCTATTTTAATACTTTTCAGTTCGTATTATAAAGCCAGCGGATTGTTTTCAATAAAAACACTTCTGTTATGAGTTTTGAGGGGTAAATTAATTAAAGAAAAAAAAATATTTGGCGAGATATACAACAGGTATATCATCATAAGCCTCCTAAGAGATTTTTGCGCCGAGCTTCTCTTCCAATTTGTGGTGTGCCGCCTTGAATTTTTTTTCCTACAAATTGGCGGGACCTACATTTTTTGCGGACTCCGAACGGCATCCACAAAGGAGATGAATTTTGGTAGGCTTCCCTACCAACAACTGCTAACCACATTTTTGCAAAATACCAATACATGGCTATTTTATGTTTGAAAAATTTGCGTTCAAATAAACAGACGGATAGACAGACAGATAGACCGTGTGACGGACATGACTAAATCGACTCAGCTCATCGTCCTTATTATTTCAGTTTACCTATGGATGGGCCCATCGCGTCTTCTTCTCATGCTTACAAACATTTCATGTTCATTAAAGGTATGGAAATCAAAAAAGGTATATAACTTCCCTATCGCAGTGGAGTATTAACAGCTTGCCCGGATATTTTACTTGTATGGTATCCGCTTTGCCTAATTTTTGGCAGGAATATACTACATACTATTATGAAGCAGCTGACCAATTTTAATTAAAATATTTAGTTGAAACTACAAGCAATCGCCTTCGAAAATGGCCTCCCCAAAATACACAAAATTTTTCTGCGGTCGAGTTTTGCTTAAAAATTTTATTATGTGTGCAAGATCTTATTGATATAGCTTGCATAGTTATAGAAATATCGCGTTTTACATTTTACAAACAAATTTTTCAGAACTATGTTAAAAAACTGGGTGTGGCCGTTGACCGATTTCGCCCATTTTTACAACAAATATTAACCTTCATGTATTCAACAATTTCGTTTCGATAAATCAATTTTTGCCGGAGTTATGGCATAAAAGGTTTGTGGAATAATCCACTTGTAAAAGAACCAAATTTGAAATAACTAAATTAAACCTAGAGTAAATTCACTATTAAAATATTAAAACTAAACAATATCGTGTTCTTATTTCCAAAGGAAATAGTGCGAGTGCAAAGTGGTGAGTGCCCTACCCCCTGCATTAGTGAACCCTAAACATGGTGCGGTGCGGGGCCATGCCCATTTTCAAATATTTAAATTATTCGACTTTCTTCGTTCATGTACACTTTGAAACTGAAACAGAAATAATATAAATATTTTGTACACAAAGTTATTGCCTATTAAATATATCTAAGATCTTTTTCAATATCTTTCGTAAAAAAGTGGGCACGGAGCTTAACCGATTTCTTAATTTTTTTTTTTCAGAACATTCCTTTTATTAATATAAATATGTGTGCTAAATTTCGTTTCGATATCTTGAACGGTTTTTGATTTATGATTAATTATATTTCTAAATTTGACTTAATCAAAAGTGGGCGGTCCCACCCCCTTTTTTTAAATTTCTTGAAAAATTTATTTTCTGCCTTAAAGTTAATGTACACACCAAATTGTACTTATAAGTGTATTATGTACTGAATAATCACTTTTTTTGTATTTTCGAAAATATTCTATATATAAAAAGTGGGCGTGAGTATCATCCGATTTCGCCCATTTTTAATAGCGCTCGAGATGAGTGTCAAGCCACCGGCATACCAAATTTCATTAAGATATCTCAAAATTTAATCAAGATATCGTGTTAACAGACGGACGGACGGACGGCCGGCGGACATGGCTTAATCAATTTCTTTTCTCCTCCTGAGCATTTTGATATACAAGTCAATATCTATCTCGATCCATTCATGCCGTTACATACCACCGTTAAGCGACTAAAGTTAATGTACCTTGTGTGCGTAGCACTACTAGGTATAAAAAAAGAAGATCGAAATGAGTTTTAATAAGCCTTGGCATAGCAAAGTGACTTACACGATTATGAAATAAATCGATAGAAAGCAAGTACGAATGGCTTGGTTCGCTTCTAACATTAAATATCCAAATGCAGTTGTGCGTACTTTCAAAAAACTGCATGTGAAAGTGGTCGTTGTTGTTGTTATTAACAGTGTTTTGCACTGCCTAGTGGGTATGTTCACTCTGAGAAGCGTCATCAAGCTCTTCTAACGGAAGTCTAAGGAAACGCGCAGTTTCAACAGGGTTGGCCCAGCTCCTCTTCAGCTATTTCAGGTGGTCGGATATTAATTACTGGGCCTGTAGGCCGAGATCTGAGCGATCTGTTCATCGATCTGTTCATCCGTTTCAAAAAGTGGAACCGGTTTCAAATAGTTGTGTTTTTTTATTTTTTACTTTATTTTGTGAACACATATTTTCTTTTTTAAGATGGTGCCCTGGCTTATTTTCATCGAAGATTGCCAAGAAAGGTTACAAAAGACACGTTTTTAAAGAGTAACCCTCCTGTTTAGATATATTTGCATGGGGTAATTTTTTTAAATCGCTATTTTCGGACAAATTTTTTTGACCAACATAGATTAGGTCAACCTAGTAAGACAAACTTTCTGGAGCGATTGTTTATAATATTTTCCCTTATTAATTTCTTTACTTGTTAATTTTTTAGTGACCCATAAGCTATTGACAGCCAATTATTCAAATTCTATTAAAAAACTGTGTTAGTTTTTAGAGTTTATTTTGGCTAAATTTTATCCACACATGCCATGAACAGTATTTATTATTTTATTGGAGACTAGTGAACCCGGGCCGCTTCGCTGCGTCTCAGAACTTATAACATACTGAATCCGGCTTTAAACCTATGTCTCCCATACCAGAAAAGATATGAACCTTGATTACATCGCTTATGGCAGCACTCATTATCACCTTTCGTCTGATATCCATATTGTACTAAACACATTTTGGGTCACCTTGGTCAACATCTCGGTCGATGTCTCCGAAAAACAAATGATATCTTAAATTTTAAGTTCAACGGCTAGTAATGCAAGGGTAAAGGTTTAATTCAATTCCATTCACCAGTTTTTGAGTGATGCGCCCAAACATACAGACAGATAAAAATTCTAAAAACTGTTGATTTGGCTGCTATTGGCTTTAGACTGATCGATTTTTCTTAAATATCTGCGATGTACAGACATCGACCTGTTACAATTTTATTATATGTACAGAAAATCTATAATGTAGGCAGGAAAAACTTCTAAAAAATCAGACCTATTTTAAACGACTTGAGTTTTGTAGGTAAACTAGTAGGTGGTAACTTAATCAATTTTTTTGTTCACAAAATTGTATTTGTTTATTATTTTGAAGTCGAAACCGAAACGAAACCAAAACCAAAACAGGGGCCCAATTACGATATACGTTCCGTGATCGAAAGCGAATTTTTAAATCTTAATTGCTCTAAACCCGTAATTCGGAACGACGTCATACGTGAGCAATTGGCTGAAAGTACCGGCCGGATCAATTATGCATTATTACTCTTTTAAAAAGTTGGAAAGTTTCAAAGTTATTAATACTTGAAAAACAGTTTACGATCACCAAACGTATGTTAAAAACGTTTACGGAACCGAAACTTTAACCGGAACGTTATTTATAATAAATTCTTCAGAGCCATTCCAAGTATTTCTTTTATTTGTGTATATAGAACTAATTTCCTTTGGTTGGTGATCCTAAGCTTATGTAATATCTCTCTTCTATCTTTATATCTTTAGCCACAAGCAATAAGAACTGAACTCAATTGCGGCATTGTGTCCTCCGCACACAAATCTATTATCTCACAAACTTTCAAGGCTTGTATTGCCGGTCACGCAATTTTCGCCAAACGGAAAGTAGACAAGAGCAGAGCAAATTGAATAACTGATTACAAAATAAGAGGAAGCGCAGGGGAATAATATGAAGTGAGAGTTGAGATGACAACTTCCGTTCAGGATAACGTCTGTCTGGTCGTGTTTTTGTGGTTGTTTGTAACGAGAAAACACTCTTCGAAGGTTTTGGGAAATGTCGTCGAAAGTGACAGTCCTTTGCCGGATATCAACTCGGTACTATCCGGTACTCCCTTGTGGTACATGGCCGGCTGTCGCGGGAGCGATTTGGTATGACCAATGCAACCTTCTAGGTCATGTCACGGGTAATGTGAGGTGAGAGGCATCATAACCCTAGATCAACCATTGCCTTTCGGTCGGGTCTGATAGTGTATGTTAACTATGAGATCCACTTAGTTCACTGTCGTGTTGGAGGCAAGAGATTCTATTACTTGAATAGAAAAGTCATAGTTCAAACCAGCGGGTAGTCGCACTTTTTATTTGATTTATATATAATTTAATCTTATCTTATTTTTCGCTCTTCATTGCTTTGCTTTCTCGTTCAGCCTCAATGGCTCTTGAGCTCATTGTAATTCTTTCATTTATGAGGACATTTGACCGTATAATTTCTTGCTATTTTGCGCTTTTTAACACAAATAAATGAGTGGTTTGCACTTGAATAAATAGTTATGAAAGTCACGTGAGTGAAATGTTTTTGGAGCTGCTCTTCAATCTCTCAAACTCGCTTTTATGTGCGAGTATATAATCGTAATTGAAACTTATGTTATATTACGCTTTTGTAATTATTCTACAGCTAGAGGTAGCAATTAAAGTTTTGAAAAATAAATAAGGCTGATAGGTAATGCACTGCAGTTCAAAAATAATTAACTAGCTTCTATAACGGCTTGTAAGACAATTTAAATTTAAAATCATAGTTCCTATTGGAAAATGCTATACTGATATTTTATTTCCCTATTTTCTTTTCTATTCTCTCTTCTCTTTCTCTCTGTATCTTACTCTGCTGATTATGTACCTAGTAAATTTATGAATTATTTATTACCTCTCGTTATTCATTTAATTCATATTTTGTAACCTTGTGAATTCCTGACT
Source organism: Merzomyia westermanni (assembly GCA_949987695.1). Taxonomy (NCBI): domain Eukaryota; kingdom Metazoa; phylum Arthropoda; class Insecta; order Diptera; family Tephritidae; genus Merzomyia; species Merzomyia westermanni. Next base: position 137,318,327 of record OX465288.1, read on the forward strand.
AGCGCTATAAGATGGTTTTGCTAAATTGTTGTGCTAGGAAATTCATATAAATAAATACAAATATATTAAAATCATTAAAAAACGTTACGTTTTAGATACTCAATGCTCATTCTCTATTCTTGCATACATTCCCCTCAGAATAATTGCGCACCAAAAAAAACAGTTTTGGTCCCCAAAAAGGGCAGTCTTAAAGCTGCACACTTCGTATTTCGGGTACAAAAGCGATAGTTATAAGACACTTTGATGTGTCGGATATCTATACTCACAACTAGAACAACCCCTAAGCTATCCGTAATGTACTCAGTTAGAAGTTAAAATCAAAAAATCAAATTTGACTGGTAATCAAAATGGAAATTCACTTGAGCGGAGGAGTTCCTTAGTCCATCAATAGCCTATTTGATTCATACAATTTATTGTCTGACCAATTATTTATGGGCCCTGGTAGCAGTAAAAATCAACCTTCTCGTTCTTACCTCTTCCCTTCACACAAAGCTTCCAGGACATTTGTAGTATGATGTTTTCAGGAACATGTGTTCTGGTGTTGGCTGTGGACTATCGTGTGTGTATGCATGGAGATCACATACAATGGGAGGAGGGGCGCAAGATCTAAATAGGGTTATAAGATTCTAATCAAATTTCCTGGCTTTAGTAGATGGAGTATTCAACCCATCGGTAATAATATGCATGTCTAATAGCAGCTTGGGGACCTCAATCAGCGCTACAACACTTTAAATTTAGCATGGCCTTGTACAAGGTAGGATGCGGGATAAATTGCTGGTTGAGCATATCCAGGAACCACAGTAGCCTTCCATCTATTGGGATCCAAGGGTTGATAAAGTTTTTTTGGTTTTCCAAAGATAGTCCTTCAGGAGATCTATGCGCTCTTTACTTTACTTTACTCTTACTGAATATTTCCGTTCAGCTGAATGGTATGAAACTATTGGTGATCGCTTGTCTTCCTTAGCTGGTTTTTTTCTTAAAGAGACTCGAAAAAAACCGCATTGAATTTCATTCGTTTTTCGACTCCAATCTTAAAAATTTGTCTTCAAATAAAGCCTAAACACGTTTGCAATGTTCTCTGAACTCTGCATGGGCAGCTGATTTTTAAATATCCTTGTTTTCGACACAACAAATTCACTTGCAATACATGTACATTAGGGTGTTTCGTTTTAAGTACAATTTTTTTTGGTCCTTCCTGATCATGTGATTTTGTTTCATATACTGCAATTGTAAAAGTTAAATTTATGTACACTTAAAGCGATGCCAGAGTAATGGAAGCCAAAGCAACGGTTTTTAGAGTTTGTGTCTGTCTGCAAGCATGTTTGTTCGCGCATAACTCAAAAGTCGCTGCATATAATTGAATACAGTTTTCACCAATGTATTGCTTCAGGATCCATTTTTCCACAAAGAAATATTTTAATACCGCTGCAAACAGTGGTGGCAATTGAATTAATTAATACACAAAATGTGAGGCGTATGTTCAAATCATACTTATTTGGGGGTTTCATACCCCTTTTTTCTCGGGAACCAGAGATTATGGAAAATCTCTGAGGACAGATTCGTGTTCAGCATGAAAAATCCTTGAGAAATCATGTTTTTCGTTCTCAGAAGAAACACACACTGAAGATGGCGGATCGCCGAAACCGGTTTGTAACAAAACAAAAATTGACAAGGGATGACGAAAAATCGTTCAAATATACATCAAATGCCCATTAGTTATTGCAGAAGAGATTTTTTGGTCAAATTTATCCTTTTGTTTGCGGACAAGATCTCATTCTTATTCTAGCAGAATAAAAATAAAAGTGCTAATAGCCTTAAAAACCTCGATTTAAACGCAAATCTCCCCAGTGGTGAATTACCTACCCGCGAATTGATGGGTGCACTGTTTCCCACTATTCGTCGCGTTGAACCTTCTTATAGTTATATGTTCTTTGGTTGCATAAAAAAAAAACTTGATGATTTTCACTACACACATTACACATGTAATAAGTACTGTAGCTGTCAAATTCTGCGCTCACCGCTATAAAATTGCAAGAATTATAGCCCCAACCCCATTTATCGGAACAATCGACTGTATGGAAGCTTTATGTTATGTAGGTCCGATCTGGCTGATTTTCATTTTTCACATTACGTATATAATATGTACCAAATCTGCAAAATTTTACGTTTCCAACTTTTTAATTGCAAAATTTATAACCCAAAACCCATTTATCGGAACTATCGATTACATGGGAGCTATATGTTAAGTTGATCCCATCTGGCTGATTTTCACTAGCCAAATTTCGTATATAATATGTACGAAACTTGCAAAATTTTACGTTCCTAGCTTTTTAAGTACAAGAGTTATAGGCCAAAACCCGTTTATCGGAACAATCGATTGTATGGGAGCTATGCGTTGTGTTGGTCCGATCTTGTTGGTTCAAACAAATGATTAATATATTACAAAATGGCGGCCCCCTAACAAATTTCATTGAGATATCTCTACAACTGAGGGACTAGTTTACGTTCAAACAGACAGACAGACAGACATACGGTATACTTATTGGTGGGTGTACCTCTTCTTCTTCTCACACTTACAAACATCGGACCAACGTCATAATACCATTTCATGTTCATGACAGGTATAAAAAGGACAAAAAATTTCAAATGGCCCTAAAACAGGACAGTTTTTTTTTTTTTTTTCAAAAATCAAAGATAGGCATCTGTTTGTATTGTCATTAGCCACCAAATGATAACATTATTGATTAAAAATAAATGTATCAATTTTAAGTGATCCGTTTCAAATATTCTTATAAGGTAACGAATAAAAAAAAATTTGATTTCAATGATTTTCAATCATCCAATTACTAACCAACAATTAAATTCTCTTCTATTACAGCTTAATTAATATCAATTAAAAAAGCAATAAGTCGAACCATACTAAAGTTTTGGTCAACGCTGCAAAGCCGCCTTAATATTTCAAAAGTCAATTAAAACGCTACGCCGATTATTCCAATTCGCAGTCATTTGTGTCACCGAACGTCAGCAAGCGCATTGCAGTCCGAAGAGGTCATCATTTCAATTTTAATCATTGATAAATCATGCAAACTGCTGTCGACTGCAATGGCAGCAGCAGCAGTGGAAATAAATGTGCAACCACCACCACCACAATTATGGAGGGTAATAATGTCAAACACGATGCCTGCACCGAACTGCTATCACACAATGTAACACCATGTGCAGCTACCGCGATTGCACCGCGCTCCACACCAGCAGTCATGCTTACACCGGTAGCTATGCTCGAGCAAACAAGCGTGCTGCGTCATCGCTTGCAAGTTGGTGCCTCAGATGAAATGGGTGTCGGTATGGGTCACATTATTGGCTCATCCAACGGGAATAGCACTACGCATAAAACAGTTGTATCGATATCTCCTCCACTTATCGATTTAGCTGAGTACTTGGGCAGCAGTGTTGAGTGCATGTCTGTTACACCATCACCTTCACCACAGGTATCACCCTCGAAGAAGGCGCAACAACAAAAAGGTGTCGACGCCTTGCCAATTACCACATTGAGTGCTGAACCGGCAGCTTCCAGTTCAACTTCTAGTAGTTCGAGTTCGAGTTCGAATTTCTCTACATCATCTGTGATCGCATCACCTGCTAACATAGATCGTAAACGACGTATGCTAGAAGCGACGCATACGGACCAAGTTAGCGCTGATTACGCATTAAATAGCATAGGGAATAAAGCACATTTAAGTGATAAAGACGAACGCGCCGAACGGCGTGTTGCACTTACGGCTAAAGGTCTTCCACTCCACAACGTATATGAGGAGCATTTAACATTTATCACACCAACATCTCCATTAACGCCAGCCTTATCCCTGGCATCGCCGTCTTCACCATCATCGCCTTCATCTTCAAGTTCGAGCTCATTATCAGCCTGTACGAATTCGACAAATACACCAGCATCAGCTGACTCAATATCGTTAGACTCGACAACGAATTCATCGAAGTCTTCGCTTGTAACCATTAAATCACCCGCGTTCGATCCCACTGTACAACTGCAGCAGTGGCAGGATATGCCGAAATATTTGCAGTTTAATCCGTATGTGCTTAAGGGTTACCGTCCATTGACAACATTCAGAGGCTGCCTATTAAGCTTATTCCAGTGGCATAACGAAACTATCAACATCCTAACGCATGGTAAGTCAAGGTTCAAGTTCAAGTTTTTTCGCAGCTGAGTTGTAAAGTTTCAGTCATTTAAATATTTCAATGCAAAGGTTTCTCATGCAGATCATCTTAGACTAATGTAATAAAAATTTTAAACGATGTATGGCTCAACTATCGAATTCAAATAGATTCATGCTTGCCAAGGGGTATTACGTTGAACTGAGTAAGCAATAAAGAAGTAAAGTCATCTGTCAACGAGGATTGACCACGCTCTGCTCTATAAGTTACTCATCATAACTGTTCCGATGTTGAGCTTGGAATCATGTACTGTGTCGAAGGACGATGAGATGTCCCTAAGAGTATTCGAAAGAAAAGTTCTACGGAAGATGTAGGGTCCTTTCCGCGTTTTCAACGGCAGCAGCGCAGGAAAGTTGAGGTCGCCATTGAATTGTTTAAAACAGTATGGGGATGACATTGCATGCCTTGGTGCTTCCGATTCAGTTAACAGTATTAAGCACAAATATCTACCACGGACTTCAGCCCAACCAATTTCTCATCAATTCTTTTAAAAACATTTTAGCACCTGTGCAATAGCACTGTTGTAGCGCAGTTCGTGGGGAACTTATACAGGGGTAAGGGTACACGACAAGGCGGAGGTTCTGTGGCCACTGCTCTGATTTGTGGTCGTAAAGGGAATTTCGGGGGATCTCTGCGCGATGTTCTGCACGGTTGTTGGTTTTGTGAGCTGACTGTCTAACCCAGAAAAAGGGCCTTCGGACTTTCACCGATTGTATGCAGTGGCCCGACCCAGTAAACTAGTTCGCGAAATCATCGAAGTTGGAATCGAAATGCTGAAAGACCGTGCTTCTACGATTATAGAATTCCTCATTTACCTGCACAGCCAAGATGCTCTGAGCTAAGCACTGGTGCAGTTCGAACTAAGAAAAGCATAATCTATATCCGGGGGATCTTTTGGCGCAATTAGTTACATGTAAACCGTACTTCTCGGAATGTAGATAATTCGTTGTTTCGCTCACCGCGATGTCTCAATATATTGGAAATCCATTCATAAAGCGATTCATAAAGTAGTTAACGAGTCACCACTAGTTCACGTGTCATCACAAGCAGTGGCGTAGCTAGGTAACCAAGGGTCCTGGTGCAAAAAAAAAACGAGTGCCCCACGTTTTTAATTGTGCCGATACAAGCCAAAATATGGATACTTGGATAATTTGATAGTATATTCGAATTAGAGAAAAACTCGAAGTACCTTGATCGCAAAAATTTTTATTTTACTTTGTTGCACGTAAAAAGTGAAAAATAATTTATTTAGCGATACGTTTACTTCCAATAGTTGCTTAGCCTTAGTTTTCGCAAATGTGTAAGTGACTTCGATTAAATCTACGCTTGGTGCGGCTTGGTTTTCGATTGCTATAAGCGATAAATTCCGGAATCAAGCTTGTCTATGGTATTCCCTAAATCGTTTTTTATTATTCTTAATTTGATAAATGATCTTTCAGCTTCTGCAGAAGTGGCAGGAATTGTGTAGAATAGTGATATTGCCGTAGATACTTATGTTAGATCACATTCTATTACTCCACATTTTCTCATTATTTCTTTACAACATTTGTGTATAGTTCATGATTTTGCCTCGGTTAATGCAGGTGAAAGTGGGGGATAAATATTAAGAAATTGAAGGATAAAGTTAGGGCTTATCATATCAGAATATTTACTTTGGAATTGGTTACACTTTTGTATTAAAGTTGTTTCATAAACATCCAGAAAAGATTGTTGGTCTGCAAAATTGGAAATTTTACTGACTGCACTCATGCTAGCAAAACGTATTTGACTTACTTTGCCCTGTTTTGATATCGGTAATTAGAAGATAATTCATCAAAATGATTCTTAATTTTACTTTGCATTTTTCCTTGAAAATTGGGATGTATGTATACCATATTTTAGGACACATTAAATGGCTTTGCATTTTAATGATTCAAAATCCTTTCTATAAACTTTCATCTTTGAAATTATTTCTGCTAAAGCTCTACTTGCCGAATCCACATAGATTTAGCATTTTTGAAAAAATTTAGATGCATAATTGATGTTTTTCAAAATACAGTGCATGAATTTGCAAAGGAACACGAATTTGAGATTTTTGTTGTTATACTTTCTGCTTGACCACGTACATCTTTGCTAGAACTTTTGAAAATGATTTCTGATACCGCTGATTTCTGATGGTCCTACTAGGCTATTTAGTCGGATTTAGTTTTTTTAGAGTGGTGTCCGATTCGCCACTGAATTTCGACAGTCGTATCCATTATCTGATCTGTTCTAGCAGTTGATTTTCAAAGTATAGTGCCCAAACACTCAATCATTTGATGTTGAATTGTTGAACCTATATATCTTGTAGATCTTAAAATACGAAAAAAAATTGTAATACAAGCAGTTAGATATAAAAACATACCTTTTGGCACAAGTTGTACGACGGACAGAAAATTTCCGTGATAACCCTCCTCTCTCAGTTTTCACGATGTCCTCTTAAAGCCAAAGAACTCTTTGCCAGGGTAAGTACGACGTCGAATAACCATTTTCCAAAATGACGATTCTTTACGAAGTTCATATTCAAGTTCTTTGTCGATAGTAGTATCACTTCTTTTCTAAATTTCACGAGACACTGTGTTGTTTTATTCTTTCTGATAAATGCCACCAGTCACGAATTCCCTTATATCATACATGATTCCTTTGCGAAGCAAATAATCAGCAGGGTTGACAATAGACGGGATACTGGATATTTTACAATGACACAACCAAAAGGGGTTAACTGGTCCATATTTAGAAGTTGAAAAAGTAAGTATCTAAGCTTTGATGGATGGCGAGTTAAGGTACTTACTTAGAAAATGTTTGTATTATTTTATTTCGTTTGGTTCACGCCTAGACGACCCAAAAGTTATATAAATGGCTTCTTCTATATAGAACAGGCGCTGCGGGGCATCTGTTACACCTTTTATGTATTAATTGGTGGCTCTGAGGTATAAGCGCGGGATTGACCTCTTCATTTTTGCTGTTAAAAATCCCCTTATATGTACTAATTGGTGGCGAGAACTTGTGGCTCTGAGGTATTAGCGCGAGAATGGTCTACTCATTTTCGCTGTGAAAAACCCCGATTTTGGATTGCAAATCTTAACATATTATAAAACAAAGTCACTTTTTCTGTCTGTATTTCCCCTTGAATGCTTAAATCTTGAAAACTAAGCAACGGATTTTGATGCGGTTTTTTTTAATACATAGATTGGTTGAAGAGGAAGGTTTATGTCATTATAACGTGAAGAAATATATAAAGGGGGCGTGGCAATCGGACAAAATGTGGTAAAAAACCATAAATTTTTCTTTTATACAGCCATAAATCCTAAACGAATCCACCGATTAAAATGAAACTTACTTGAAGTTAAACTTTGAAATATTTACTTTCGTTCTGCATCAAAAAAAATAGTTGTTTCATATCTTATTTAACCAAAATTGTTTAAACAAAAGCAGCACTTTTTCCAAAAAAGCTGTTTTTGTGTTTGTTCGCTGTTAAACGAATGAGCCATTAGAACTTGACAGCGAATAAACACACAAACAGCGTTCTTTCACCATACGATCTAATTCAACATGAATGAGGTGGGCCGACATCGTATGGTGAAAGAACGCTGTTTGTGTGTTCGTTCGTCGGTTGACAGCGACGGAGCGGGTTGCTAGGATTTTATAAGCTGCTTGCGAATTACAATAGCATGCAATGCTAATGAAATAAACGAAAACAATAATTACAGCTTATGTCGCTTAAACAGTAAGATTTTGAAAAACATCTGCTGTCCTGGTGGGCGTCTTTTGGAAAAGGTCCAGAAGGATGTAAGCGCCCACGATCACACATTTGACGTTTCACTTTATCAATTAACAATAAAATGTTCCTAAAATTGCCTAAGTCGTATGGCGATTTATAATAAGATTAATAATAATTTGATATGTTCAGATTCATCGACGCGTTTCGGTCCCATGAATCATAATCCGTCGGCGGAAAAATTATGTTATTAATCATATGACTAAAAATATATGGCACAATTTTTGTGTTTTCGGTAAACAATTTCCCATAAAGGTATTAACAGTTGGACAAAGCATCTGCTGAAATTTTTACTGAGTGATTTTTCACTAGCTAAATGTATAATTTTTTGATGATGGGGCGAGGGTCCTTTGACCTGCTAAGCCACTGATCACAAGGACCCTAATATTGTCCATTTTACTCGAAATACTGTTTGAGCTCCTCAGCTCTTTCCATGGATTGACTACTCATTTTACAAAATATCCGCCTTTCAATATAAAAAGACAAATTTTGTTTCCCAAGGAAAATAGGCCATATGAGCTTGTTGTGATTTACCTTTATCTTTATTCTTAAGGCAATAAAATATTTTGGCGCAGACCTTCACTTTCAATTTGGCATTCGCCCTTAGATATTATATAATGCATTAATTAGCTTACTCAATTTGTCGGAGTCTATGTGGTAGGCTGGTGTGTATGTGGGGATGGATGCATGCAAGAGCTGATAAATTGTATGTGGGCGGTAACCTTGGCAATCTTAGAAACTTCAAAGAAATGAATGAGCACAAATTGTTTTGGTAATCAAATATGCAGTTTATGACCTTGTTTGCTGTTCTGGAATGAGTGTGTGAAGGCAAAAGCAAAAAAGTTTTTAAATAATGTTGTAGTTCTTTCGATTGTATTGTGCTAAGGCTACGCAGTTCCGAGTACGGATACGTTAAAGGATCAGGATCTATGTGAAGAATATCTCAGCTCTTAGGGGGACCAACACGTTCCCGTCACTTACGAGAACTCGCAACAATCTATCAACTGTAGAACAATATTCTGTCAAACTTCTCTTACCAGGGAACTTTTATCAAGCATTTGACCACCTGAGCGGTCTTTCATGCCTGCTAATACATCCTTTCATTTTTTTTTTTTATGACTCGTATTTAACCAAAAAGTCGATATTTTCGATCGGAGCTAGATAGGAAGATGGGCATGTTCTCCGTAGGGCGCATAATAAATCATAGTAAAAGTGTAATCAATAATTTGCATTATAAATGGAAAATTATGGGCCTTCGATAATAAAAAAGCTATCGATACTCTTGATAGCACTATCGAGTTTTAGTTGTAAACGATAATATGGATTTTTTCCGTATAACGAAAGCTCTGATATAATTTTGTATTTAAAGACAATCGATAGTATGAATATCAAGTCACTTTCTTGTTTTAGCGCACATTTCCAATCGAAACTTTGGCATATTTCAAAGCCATTTTAGGTAACTTCAAGTTGAGCTAGACTCTCGACACTTGGAACATAATCAAGAACCCCCTGACAATGCAATACAAATAAAAAAAAACCTAGAGGCTGCGCACGGATCGAGATATAGGAAACTCACGATTTAGTTTTTTCTAACCTCCCAGCAAGCTAGAGCATTGAAACATGGTACATTTATAAACAAGTAAAGAGCTAAGCCTTAATACAAAATTCTTGCAAAACAGTCGCAGAATCTTGCGATGTACTTTAAAGTAACTTTATGGTGAGCTAGAGAGTTAAAATGTTAGCCATAGCTCAGAACAAGGTGATATGTAGCAAGTTTGTTTGAAATTGGGAATGTTGTAATCGAGTTTTAACTAACTTTGGGTGATGTAGGGGCTTGAAACTTATCACTTACTTAGTTCAAGACTCAGTGACAACACAATCTGTAGAAAAGGAAATTCAAAATATTTCTTTTCCTCCAAATAACTAATTAAACAATTTCAAAACCACCTTTTTTTATAATAATTTAATATACTAAATTTGAACATAACTTGTACTCTAATAAATCTCACACTTATGTACTGGATTCATAGGTGTACCCTGATCACATTTAAATTCCTCCGCAAATTGATCGTAATTCGAGACGGGTCCAATAACTCTGAACTCGCCCGGAACATGCTGATCGGTAGATGTTTGCAAATTCTTTACCTCCGGATGCACATCATTGCACCAAATCTGAGCAAAACTTATGAAAAACAACTGTTTATTATTATAGGGAAAATGCGGCAATTGCTCCATTCTGATATCGTCATTTGCGCGCAAAGCATCCTCAAACCAGCGCATATAGGCGCGATAAGCCAAACGCATACCACCATTATCGGCAATATTTTCCGATTGGGAAACACTTTTCGGCAAAAAACGTCCACCATACAAATATTTGCTGTATTGATCGCTAAAACATTCGGTTCGATTTAAGAATATTTCCGTTGAATTCGCATCCCACCAATCGCGACTATTGCCATCCTTGTCGAAACGACGACCTGTATCGTCGAAAGCGTGTATGAGCTCGTGACCCACCAGTGCACCTAAAGTGCCGAATTTGACAGCAGTCGGATAGTTATCGCCCCACAGCAGATAGGGTTGCAATATCGATACTGGTACCTTGATGACATTTTCAATTAAAATATTCGCCGGTGTATAGGAGAGTATTTCACCTGCTTCGATGGGTTTGGGCTGTTCATGCAATTTATGAAAATCTCTTTTGGTGTTTATCTGCAGTAAAGCCAACACATTGGCTATATAATCGTGATCGTTTGTGACCAAGTCACCGAACTCCTCAGTGAAATTATGCTCGGAATATGAATTGATATCCAAACGCAGCGCCTGCAATTTTTCCAAAGCATACTGTCGCGTTGGCTCGGCAATCCAATCAAGCTTATTAGAGAGTAGCGTCATTTTAAAAGTCTCCTTCAGCTTTTTCCACATATACTCAACATCACGTTCGGTTTTGTGCGAGCTATACCGCCGATACACCATATTATCGACATTCTTAGCAAAATATGATTTCGTCTTTTCGATGCAAGTTTTCTTCTGACGCTGTGTGGTCTTATCGAGATCGATTAAAAAATCACTAATCAAGATATAAAATATATAATTTGCCACTACTTCTTTTGATGTGGCGGGTATAACACGCTTCAAATTTTCTTGATAAGTCTGCGCATACTCATACACTGGTTGACGCACAATTTCACCTAACGTTATATTGACCAATTTTGTAATATTTACTACAGCACCATACTTGGCTTGCATCAATTCGACTGTGGTCAATTTTGACAGATCATCAAGGGTCCAGCCTAGCGTATCGTCTATCAAACCATGCGCCAAACTAATTTCAAAATCAACGATTTCATTTGCTGTTTTCGTGGCCAACTCCGCTTTCATGTCCAAAAACTTTATTAGTTCTTTGCGTATCTTTTTCTTGTAACTATCTCTGTATTTCGCAGTTGATTCATCCAAATACATTGTGCGACTCTCCAGCGGTAATTCGGATTGTCCAATATACACACGATTAACGCTATTATCTTTGAAATCGGCCATTACATCCATACCCAATATGATATCTTTACCGTAACGACGCGCAATACGCGCAATCGTTTCTACCCAATCGAAGTTATCGGCGTTCCAAGTGTTGCCACTTAGTGCTGGCATTTCACCAAACTCTGCTATCAAGTCGACTAACTTTTGTTTATAATTATCTTTAAGTTTAACCAGATTTACACAAGAAACAAAAAAATCTTTCACTTTTTTATCGATAGCAGTATAATTAAAATCGGTATCATTTGTTAAAAGTTTCTCTACTTTACGATCGAGTAGTTGTAACAGTTCCTCAAACAAGCCCGTTGTTAAGTGTTCCACGGTTGTTGCCGGATTTACGCGTTGCCATTTACCGCATGCAAATTTGTAAAAATCATCGCATGGATCGATGTCCATATTCATGAAAGTGGCTATCGATGCCGTTTTAGCTGCACGCATTGTATCGATTTCTAATTGCGTTAGTTTATCGGGTATAATTTTGACACGATTTAATTTTGCCGGCGTTGCGTTGATGCGTGCACAAACGAAAATGCAAATACAAATAAAACACAACAAATACTTGATTAATATAGCCATTTTCCGACGTCACGCTCTGAAAACTCGGTACTTAAAGCGTTGTTTAACGGTCAAAAACGAAATTGCAACTGTTTTTGGTTTAAAGTTTAAAGCTCTGAACTGTGTAAATGAATTTGAGATCGGCGTACAATTAGCTCATGTTGTTTGTGTGTCTCTCCTTTCACTGGTATAACTTTGTTTGGATGAGCATACAGTACATGCATAGATATGAGCACATTAGCATTACATATTTACGTAGTGACGTGCCTGACGTATGACTCTGGGGTTATCGGATTGGCATTGTTGAAATGAATGAAATGAAATGTGTAGCACGGGAGCAGCCAGTCCAAAGCATGTAACCCTGCAAACATTCTGATGTATAAACTTGGCTTGAATTGTAGCTAAACTTACGCAAACATTTCACATAATTCTTCGAATATATATAGAAAATCCAGCAATTAGTCCCGGGATTTAGGTATTCGATTTTTTTAATAGCTTGTTATTCCACATTCCATTTTGAAAAGCTGTGTGATTTTTAAATATTAAATAAATGATTGGATATACTTTTTTATTGAAAACTATTATTATTTTATTAATAATAAATCAAAATCATAAACGTTCAACCGTTTTAAATTTTTTAATAAAAAATTTTATAATAAGAAAAATTAATAAAACATTTCTATAGAAAAGAGAAAACGAAATCCATTTTTCTGTTTCGACTTAAATATTTTTGTGTTTCCTTTTGTATTTGTGTTTTTGTAAACAAAGATAGACATCTTTGTAATTTAAAATTTCTAGAAATAATAATTTAGCAGCGATATATTTAGTACATCCAAGGAGATGAAGTCCGAACTTCTCTACCAAGTTTTGTCATCGATTATTGGTTTCCTTTACCTAAGAAAGATGGTGATTTCATATAAAGTAGGAAAATGAAAAGAGTTGCTAATGAATAAACCCACTTAATAAAAAAGCATCAAAAACGAAAAATAAAATGTCAGAAGAGTTAATGAAATTTTCCAACACAAAAAAAAATTTTATGAATATGGCAGAAAACCAAAACTCAATTTGTTGTCTATCTTAAGATTATGACTACGGTGTTATATTATGGCACCTTTCAGCAATTACATTAATTTCCATAAAGTTGGTTGGATCTGCTGTTTTATATGGATATGGCTACATATGTCAAAATTAACTGTGCTTAAAACTGCGGCTCACTTTTTGTAACAAACGATGTTGCATTTAAATAGAAAAAATCTAACATAGAATAAATACATGGAAACATATCTCTAATAGGGACGGTAGACCCACAGTTTCTTACATCCTACTTTAAGTAATCAGAAAACTAAAATTAAAATATTCAAAAATATATATATGTATATAAACAAAAAAATTGCATAATTTTTATAAATAAATCACACATATTTAAATGTTCGTAACATATTTTTAAACCCAGAAATCCGGAAATGGTATTAAAAAATGCCGGAATTTTCGGCAAAAAAGCAAAGTTAGAACTCTGCAGTAAAAGCAACTAGTTGCAAACTACTCTAAAACCAGTACAAATACCAAGGCAACTAGTCAAAAATAGACCAAAAACATCCAAGTTCAAACATGGTAATTCAAAATACTTTACATGCCGTCGATCACAGGGAATATGTCCTTGACTCACATGGGAGAGGTTTTTGTTTTGAAAACAGCAAAATTAAATAAAAAGCTCCACTCAAATTTTTCCACTCGAATTTTTACTGCTACAATCTCCGTTTGTTTTTTCCTAGTTCAATACCAGTCAGAAGTTTTTAATTTTAGACTGGTATGTTTCCTTACTAGTTTGTTGTTTGACTGCAAGGAAATTTGCCACAATATTCTTAGCGATATCGCAGCCAAGCGATAAATTTGTGTATTCGATATAGTATGAGATGTAACAATTGTGTTCTCATCCTATGAGTAACTTGCAACTTGTGGTGGTGGTGTTGTTCGCCTACCACACCGAAGGTCCAAGGTTCGAGTCCTGGGACAAAAAGGTAACATCAAAAGTAGTTTATAAATGTTTTTTCAAAATGGGATGGCCCCTTGGCAGTGGTGTATTTCTGCCATGTCAGGCTCCTCAGCAAAAAAACATTTGCTTTGCACATGCCATTCGGAGTCGGCAAAAAACTTTAAAATTAAAAACAGCACACCACAAATTGGTAGAGAAGCTCGGCCTTAATCCCCTCGGAGGTATATCGCGTCAAATATTTTTATTTTTTTTATAAAAATTTATGTTATAGCGAAACAGAAATAACAGATTTGGGTCAGGTAAAAACCCCGTAATTTCTATGGCTCTGCTAAATATGTATGCCGGAATCCTTTCTCCCTAAGAGCACTGAATATTCGACCGTATGGTGGTAACGGAGTTATGGCTTCATATTTCTCACTCATGTCGCACAACCGCACAGTGGGGTTTTTGGAGAAAATGGTCTCAAAATGACATGATGACTAAAATGGTGACAGTTAAAGTTTCGCAAAGTGAAGAAACTAGAAAGTTGACCAGGTGTGGTATCTCTCATAAAACTTCTTTAGGAGGTGAAAGCGCAAAGTAAAAGAAATCTTGCCAAAAACTAACCTCCCCCTAGTTTAACTGGCTCAAGAATGTTGAGATAGACTGTTCGGAATATTCCTCTTCCCAGTAATGGAGTTATAACCCATAAGTATGCCCTTGTATACATTTACCGTTCGTTGGGATAGCAAGTGAGTGCACAAAATAGACAATACGTACATATATATATGTATGTATGTATGTGCATACGTACTTTCATATAATTGTACACACATAGATCTGTAAACATTTTGTACTTTAAATGATGCATGTGAATTACTAATGAAAAATAAATATTTACGGCAAAGCAAAGATGATACGACTTCAGTGTCCGGTATCTCACATTGTCAGTAACAACATAAAATTGCTCTATGTAGTCGATGAGAAAGAGAAAATAAAACGGTTGTTATTGTAAAATTTGACAGACAGAAGATTTGCAGATAATTTCTAGGTAATTAAAATGGAATCTGAGAGAAGCTTGCTCTACTTAGCGCCGCTTTCATAAAAGCCGGTTAACGCTAACCGGTCTTTAGTTGACGTATTTTATACGATTAGCTGTCGAATCCATCGTCGATTAGGCTTAACCGACTTTTACAAAAGTTGCTCTTAAGGATGTAACCGAACTGTGGGAGCATTATAAGGTTCCTGTGAGCTCGAAAGAACGGACGCGTATAGCGCTCTTAAGTCTTAGAGGGAAAACTTCTCCTCGTTGCTATATCGGCTGGAAAGTACGTTACACCACCGAATAAGAGCCACTTTCTCGACACTAAACTGTTTGTTACACAATTCATACAACCAAAATTCCAAATTCAGCAACATGTTTACAAAATTGCTATACATTAGACCGGTCGCAAAACAAAGACGGTTCTTCGAAAACTGCACAGGGTACCAATTGGGAGAAGATCGGTCATAAAAACCGAATGACAGACTCATCGCAGTGAAATATGAAAATAGTCTCCAAAAAACATAAGTGGACAGTTGAAAGCATTGCTTGGCTATTGAGCTAGTAGTAGTACTGTCGTAAAATTTTTAAGTTCTAGGTTAGTTCTGAGCTAGTCGAATTTTCTGTACCTTTGGAACCTCGTAGACTCTGAAAAATATTATTTTTATCATTAGAGCATTTCAACAGAAATGCTTATGAGCCAAGCTAGTTGTGTTCACATATATAAGACAAAAATTTACAGAATAGCAGAATAGTCAATCTAAGAGACCGATTTCTCTTTTTCAAACTTTCAAATTACATATTCGTAAAAGTAGTAGGGTAAGGCTACGAGTGAGTATTACTTCAAGGTTCAAACAAGTAAGGACGGCGCTGTCTTAGGCTGTGCCGAAGGCTTTATACCTTTCATGAATACGTGCAAACTTAAATACGCATTGCTGTTGAGGGAGAAATGGCCATAATCCTCTTATCTGAACGATCGGTTATATGGGATATATACTATATATATCTCCGATCTTAGCGATTTTTTTACCGAATTTTTTATTATCTGTAAGCAAATCTCTCACCAAGTTTCAAGTTTTAATCTTTAAAAATGAGGGAGAAATGGTCATAATCCTCTTATTTAAACGATCGGTTGTATGGGAGATATATGCTATAGTGACCCGATTATACCGGATCCGACAAATGTCTAATATAATACAAATTTCATCGAGATATCTCAAAAATTGAGGGACTAGTTTGCGTTCAAACAGACGGAT
Source organism: Merzomyia westermanni (assembly GCA_949987695.1). Lineage (NCBI taxonomy): Eukaryota > Metazoa > Arthropoda > Insecta > Diptera > Tephritidae > Merzomyia > Merzomyia westermanni. The sequence continues at coordinate 137,334,709 of OX465288.1, forward strand.
GGACGGACGGACAGACGGATAGACGGACATGGCTGTATCAACTCAGTTCATCGTCCTGATGAATTTGGTATACCTAATGGTGGGTCTGTCTCTTATATTTCTAAACGTTACAAACATCGGACCAAAGTTAATATACCATTTCATGTTCATGAAAGGTATAAAAAGTTAAAGAAAAGAACGGTATTTTACCTGACTCTCTAATATATGTATATACAGTACATATGTCACGCTCCAGAAAAAAAGAGTTGATTCAATTCCTGATATGAATACATTTGAATTTAATTGCTAACTGCTTTGTGCTGAAGTTGATTAAATATATGCCGCGTGTCTGACAAATAGCATTATCATCTAATCTTTATGAGACCTGTAGTGTTAGTAAAAACAACACTGATGGAATCTCTTTTATTTTATATTATTTATAACATAATTAATTTGTTTATTGGCCGTTAATAAATATGTATATTATTATTTATGAGCTCTAGGCCTATTTTAAATAAAACAACTGGATTTGTTGTTAATATTTATTTTCGATATTTCGATATCACTCTGATATCATCATCAGGACTGAAATTAAAAACAATAAAAACAAACACATTGTATTTCACATAAAAATAACATAAATAAACATAATGCATAAGCGTGACTTACATCTTCCGCTGTGATGCAAAGACTAAAAATTGTGAAGAAAAGTGGTTATCAGAACCAACGAAAAATCTAAACAGAGAATGTACATATATATATAAACTAATAAAATCCAGTAATTGTAAACAAAAATTGAGAAACATTTACAACAATAATATAGTAAGCGGCAAAAACAATAAAGTAGGTATGCATACAAGTAATCAGGTGTATAGTTATTGTACCAAGGTGCAGAGAACTGCACGAGTGTACATGTGCAGAGAACGGAGCAAATTTTTAATTTTATTTTTGTTATATTTTATCACGAGTGTTGGTTGTGCTTTAAAATCAGGTTGCGGTAGGCGTACGCACAATGGTCCGTGTCAGCCTTGAAATTCATCCTTTTATCATTGGGGGTGTCCACTATGTGAAGCATTTCCAAAGTAAACCGCTTATAATAATTTTTCTCCTCTTCCAGAATTTTGACATTATCGAAATCCGGGTAATGTCCAGTATCCTTACAATGAGATGATAGGGCCGTTTTGTTGTCCGAAAAATTGTTCCTTAATTTTATATTAGATTTATGAGCGGATATCCTTGTCTTCAGTTTTGATTTTGTAGTACCCACATATACTTTCTCGCATACGTGGGACCCGTCGCCGTTGCAAGGAATCCTGTAAACAACATCCGATTTTTCCTGTTTTGGTATTGGGTCTTTTGTTTTGCTGAACACCTTTTTAAGGGAATTACTGTAGGTAAATGCTAGCTGAATATTTTCTTTATCGTACATTTTTGAATGTTTTATCCTTTCCGAAAGCCCAGGGACATATGTGACCGATTTGTATAATTTGGCATTTTGATTTTTCCTCTTATTATCTTTACCAAGACGCGAGTAATAATTGTATATAAGTTTGTTTATTAATTTTATTGGAAAATCGTTATTTTCGAGGGTATCCTTTATAAGTTTAATATTTTTGGTATGGTAGATCCTATCACTAATGGAGAGAACTCGTCTCACGAAATTGTTCGCCGTGTTCACAATTATTCTTCTATCATGCTGTGAGTTGAAGTTAATCAGTCTACCAGACGCAGTTGGTTTTTTGTACCAGTCTAATGTTAATTTATTGTTCCTCCTAATCACTAGGGTGTCCAGAAACGGTATCTTTCCCTCCTTTTCTACTTCAATTGTAAATTTAATCGATCGGTGGTACCCGTTTAGTAGGTTCAGCAAAACATTTGTGTCTTCTGTTTTTGTTATCGCGAACAAATCATCTACATATTTGGTTAGCATTCGTGGTTTGTTCGTTGCCTCCATTTCAAATCGGGTTAAAAGCTCCTCCATCACAATATCGGCAATTACCGGTGACGCTGGGGATCCCATGGGCATTCCCGATCGTTGCTCATATATTCTATCTTTGTATTTGAAATACCTATTTTCCTTGATGCAAAACTTGACTACCGTCAAGAAAAGTTCTTTCACCATACTTTGGTGTCGTTCGACGTTGTGTCTTTATTCCCAAGCATACCAGTTGATCTAGCACTAGACATCATAGGTAAGAAGTGGGACACGATAAAGCAGCACACGTCCATGTCGAAAGAACTTTTCTTGACGGTAGTCAAGTTTTGCATCAAGGAAAATAGGTATTTCAAATACAAAGATAGAATATATGAGCAACGATCGGGAATGCCCATGGGATCCCCAGCGTCACCGGTAATTGCCGATATTGTGATGGAGGAGCTTTTAACCCGATTTGAAATGGAGGCAACGAACAAACCACGAATGCTAACCAAATATGTAGATGATTTGTTCGCGATAACAAAAACAGAAGACACAAATGTTTTGCTGAACCTACTAAACGGGTACCACCGATCGATTAAATTTACAATTGAAGTAGAAAAGGAGGGAAAGATACCGTTTCTGGACACCCTAGTGATTAGGAGGAACAATAAATTAACATTAGACTGGTACAAAAAACCAACTGCGTCTGGTAGACTGATTAACTTCAACTCACAGCATGATAGAAGAATAATTGTGAACACGGCGAACAATTTCGTGAGACGAGTTCTCTCCATTAGTGATAGGATCTACCATACCAAAAATATTAAACTTATAAAGGATACCCTCGAAAATAACGATTTTCCAATAAAATTAATAAACAAACTTATATACAATTATTACTCGCGTCTTGGTAAAGATAATAAGAGGAAAAATCAAAATGCCAAATTATACAAATCGGTCACATATGTCCCTGGGCTTTCGGAAAGGATAAAACATTCAAAAATGTACGATAAAGAAAATATTCAGCTAGCATTTACCTACAGTAATTCCCTTAAAAAGGTGTTCAGCAAAACAAAAGACCCAATACCAAAACAGGAAAAATCGGATGTTGTTTACAGGATTCCTTGCAACGGCGACGGGTCCCACGTATGCGAGAAAGTATATGTGGGTACTACAAAATCAAAACTGAAGACAAGGATATCCGCTCATAAATCTAATATAAAATTAAGGAACAATTTTTCGGACAACAAAACGGCCCTATTATCTCATTGTAAGGATACTGGACATTACCCGGATTTCGATAATGTCAAAATTCTGGAAGAGGAGAAAAATTATTATAAGCGGTTTACTTTGGAAATGCTTCACATAGTGGACACCCCCAATGATAAAAGGATGAATTTCAAGGCTGACACGGACCATTGTGCGTACGCCTACCGCAACCTGATTTTAAAGCACAACCAACACTCGTGATAAAATATAACAAAAATAAAATTAAAAATTTGCTCCGTTCTCTGCACATGTACACTCGTGCAGTTCTCTGCACCTTGGTACAATAACTATACACCTGATTACTTGTATGCATACCTACTTTATTGTTTTTGCCGCTTACTATATTATTGTTGTAAATGTTTCTCAATTTTTGTTTACAATTACTGGATTTTATTAGTTTATATATATATGTACATTCTCTGTTTAGATTTTTCGTTGGTTCTGATAACCACTTTTCTTCACAATTTTTAGTCTTTGCATCACAGCGGAAGATGTAAGTCACGCTTATGCATTATGTTTGTTTATGTTATTTTTATGTGAAATACAATGTGTTTGTTTTTATTGTTTTTAATTTCAGTCCTGATGATGATATCAGAGTGATATCGAAATATCGAAAATAAATATTAACAACAAATCCAGTTGTTTTATTTAAAATAGGCCTAGAGCTCATAAATAATAATATACATTATTTATAACATTCTCGTGCATTCATATTTAGCATCAGAGCTAGACGATAAGGATTACATGCGTAATCGATTGCAACTATAATTACGATTACAGTAATCGTAATTTTAATTTTTTTAAATCGTTAATCTAGATACCTAGGATAATGATTTCATAATCGTAATTTCACATTTTGCTCACTCGATTTTTTTAAGGTATAGAAAGAGATCGACACTAAAAAAAGTTTATTTTAAAAATTTTCTATTAAAATTATAGCTATTGCTTTTTTATATCAACAATTATTGTTGATTTACGGCCTGTACATTTTCAAGTATTTGAATTTTTATGAAAATTATTATTGTTTTTTATTTTTTAATAATCATTTAATTAATTATTAAAAGTTTTTTAATTGAATAGAGTAGGAAAAATGTTTAGAGACAATCGCCATAGCTTTTCTTATAGATTCATTTCGGAAGCTGCTAAGCTTCTTCATCAGAGAAATTTTGGCACGCATTGCTAACCATTAAGCTAACAATACGCTGGTGTCATAATATATGTCTACTACCCAGCTAACCAAAAGTGCGAAAAAAGACTCCCTTCGGAGCCATAAAACGCACATTTCTTGGAGCTTTACCGTCCGAAATCAGCTCTTTTCGGAGCCCAAATGGAGCGAAAAATCGTTCTACGCGGGCACCCCAAAAGGAGTCATAAAAATTAGTCCGAAATGATTCCGAATCCGATGAATTTGGAGCATTTTCGGGCTCTGTTTTAATGAACTTCGGAGCCTTTTTGGACTCTTTTTGGAGCCTTTTATTGACGCTTTTTTGAAGCTTTTTCTGAGCCTTTTTCGACTCTTTTTAGGCACCTTTTTTCCTCCATTCTGATAGGTTTTGGAGCCTTTTTGGATTCTTTTTGGAGCCTTTTATTGACGCTTTTTTGAAGCTTTTTCTGAGCCTTTTTCGTGCCTAACATTTTTTCAGTTTTGTTTACTCTTTTGTTGAGATTTTTATAGGGTTTAAGACACTTATCTTTATTTAAGTAATCAGAAGAAAATTGTCTTTATATTGGTTTATACAGTATTATTTATTTCATATTAAAAATTTATGAAATTCAATTAGTTCTTTATTGAAAACAAGTTTTATGTAAAAATATTTGTATAACTAAATATATAGGTACAACTAAGCGTATACATTTTTCATTAGAAACTTATTACTTCATAAAAACAAAAATTATATCATTTTCATTAAAATGTTATATATGGAATAATAGAACTAAATTGGAGCCTATTTTACTCGTAAAATATAATTATTTATGTGTTTTTAATAAATTTCTTTTAAAATAAAGCAAAATCTTTTACAGAAACCACATAAATCAAATTTTGAAAGTTAACACGAAGATCAGGAAAATTTATCAAATTTTGATGGCAATTTTTAAAACGTTGATAAACTTTCCTGAACTTTGTGTTAACTTTGAAAATTTGATTTATGTGGTTTCTTTAAAAGATTTTGCTTTATTTTAAAAGAAATTTATTAAAAACACACAAATAAATATATTTTACGAGTAAAGCCGCTCCCAATTTTGTTTCTATTATTCCTGCCACCACTTTATATACATATCTACGCATAAAGGTATTATAAAAGTATATAAATTGGTTTATACTAAATAATTTTAATTTGTTTTATTTTGAATGCACTTCAGTTGGCTTCCAACTTTCATCTATTGATAAACATTTAGAGAAAAATACTACTTTACGTTCCGTTAGGTAGTTAGGTAAAATAAAAAACCTAAAAAAAAGCTCTAAAACATTCACTTAATTGAACGTTGCCGTTCATCCGCCCTCCAGCGTTTATTTTCTCACAATTCTCTTTACGCCTACAACAAAAAGGATCAGAAAACGCTCCAAATCGCTCATATAAGTAAGCCTTGTCATTTATCCGCTCTACAATATTCATTTCTTCTCCCAAGGCTCCGTGAATCTTAAAAAAGTGGGTTTTTTTATGTTTACTAAATAACACTCCAAAAAAGCTCAAATTACGGACTCATTTTGGATCATTATTTCGGAGCGCTCCGACTTTGGTAAGCTGGGTGGTAGCGCAACGTACTCCGAATCTGCACAAACACATAAACGACACAGAGTGCGTTGTATGCAATAACAAGGCAATCAAATTTAAATACTTCAATATTGAACGTGAAGACATAAAACTCCCCCATTATTGAATATAAAGTAATTATAAAGCCTCATTAGTTACTATAAAGTGTAAATTTCGGTTAAAATTAAAGTTTTTAGTTGTAATTTATACTTCAAAACAACTCTGAACGCGATTTCCTTCATTCCACTCTCTCGGAGTACCTTCATCCACTACCTTCCACTCCGATTCGGAAAAAAAGATGCCAAACTAGTAGGGGTAAACAATGGCTGGTGTTGATGTTATCTAAATTCCTAGTTCTATTCTTCTTTTTACCATATGCATGAACCACTTCCGCCATTTGACAGTTAGTAGTGTGATCATGATGGATTTTTTGACAGATCTGTTTTATCAGCAGAACTGCCTTACCGCGTGCGCGTTATCATTAAATCTTCTTCGATGCTAGCCGTAGCCATTAATCTTTCGAAGAACCTTTCTTTCTTACACTCCCAGAGCCCATAAATGACTTACAGAGAGTTATTTTCGTTCTTCGAGAGAGGACTTCACTTCTCAATTGCGTGCTCAGTCCGAAGTAGCACTTGTTTGCAAGAGTAATTCTTCTTTGGATTTCTGTGTAGGCCGATATTATTGTTCGTGTTAATGCTGGTTCCAAGGTAAACGAAATTCTTTAGTGCTGCAAAGACGTCTTTGCTTGATGACAGCATGACTTTTTCCTGGGAAGAGTGAAATTTTCTGAATTTAAGCTGTAGCTTTCTGAATATCAATTGTAAGTTTCTGAATATAAATTGTAACATTCTGAATATGAAATGGAAATTCTGAATATCAATTGTAACTTTCTTTCTGAACATGAAATGTAGTTTTCTGAATATTAATTGTCAATTTATGATTATAAACTGAAAAAGGTGTAGTTCAATAGTTAATTTTAAACTTTTTTCAATCCACTCTCTCTCATGCATATATGTACAGCTGTGTTCAATATAATAGTAGTGAAATAAAATGGATATCATTTGACGAAATAAGGGGAAGCTGTGATTTTAATATATTTTATTTAAAATGTAGCAAATTCCATAAGAAACCCCAAATAAAAAGGAAATTTCAAAATTTACACAAAGTTCAGGAAAGTTAATTAAACTTAAAAAAATGGCCATCAAAATCTTAAAATTGTTTGGCTGAATTTTAGAAAACTTTTTAGTACGCCGTTTTGTAGACCAATCAATTTTAGTATAACTTGCACAACAGTTAGAACTCGCTTAAAACTTTCTCTGAATTCTCAGATTTTTTTTTCGTCAATGGTGTTGAGTGATTTTCTTATACAACGCATGAAGAAAAATTAATTTGTATGGAAAAAAATACCCAACATCCTTGACAAAAAAAATTCTCAAAATTCAGGGGAAATTTTGAGGTACTTCTAACTTGCACACAATTGTGCTAAAATTGAATGAGCTATAAACCTGCGTACTCATAAATTTTCTAAAAACCTTGCACAAAAATATTGAAATTTTGATGTATATTTTTAAAAGTTCACTTTCCTGAACTTTGTGTCAACTTTGAAATTTCTTTTTATGTGGTTTCTGCTATGGCATTCGCTATATTTTAAATGAAAGTCACCGATATTCAATTTAATTTCACTGCTATTATATTGAACGCAAATGTATGTGCACAATGCCTTTATTATCGAAACAAATAATAAATTTTTGGAGTACTTACTATTGCATGCAAATTCCTAATATCGCAAAATATAATAAATTATAAAAATTTTAAAATTAACTGTGAAACTCAATCAACTGTTTCGATATATGACACCGAGTGAGTTGGTGTCCATTCTAAAACTACTTACATAATTTTTCACTTGCCAGGTTATCACAGAAATTTTTAGTTTACTTTATTTTAAGAACTAATTTAACTAGTTCATCTTAATTTAACTATTAAACTTTATCGATGAAAACCAACATTCTTTCAGGGCAGTGGTCGAACTAGGAATGGCATTCAGGCTTCATCATATGTGCTGTCATTTGTAACCCATTCCTAAAGTATAATACACCAACATATTCGTTCAAAAATATTTCAATTTTACTCGTTGAAGTAAATACTGATGAAAAGTGTGGAAAAGTTTACATTAAAGCTGACGAGGTCATATTACACCTATAGACAGCCAATTTAAGTATACGTAGGGAATGCGGGGACACCCCAATAAAGTGGACAATTTATGATGATGATAACTAAAAAGTAATTCGTCAATGGATTAGATTTTGCCCAGATCTGGTATGCAGGCGTAACTAGTATGTAATCCAATATTCTACTACACTGTATAAGTAATAAATAATACATTTAATAACCTCTTCCCAACTGTAATTATAACTTAATCAATGTTCTTTACAGCAACTCATACCCTCCAACACTTATCCTCATTCATATGAAAAAGGTGGTCCAATTTACATAGCGATGTCCGGTGATTGGATCACCTAATCCTATTCGGAGTACCATTTACTTTGCTTCTGAATAGTCTATAGAGCACCTACGTTGGAGTACTTTGAAAATGCTGCCAAAAGATTACTCTATAGAGCATTCTAGACGAAAGCGAGAAGGGAGTATGTGTTCTTTTGAGGACCACCTTCCCCCGCTCTCGCTTTGCTGTTGAATACTCTATAGAGTAATCCCATGGGAGTATTTTGAGAGTACTCTCACGTAGGTGGTCTATAGAGTATTCAAAAGCAAAGAAACGGAGTACTCCGAGATGGATTAGGTGATCCAATCACCAGACATTGCCATGTAAATTGGACCACCTTTTTTATATGAATGAGGATATGTGTTGGAGTACTCTGATACTCCTTTAGGAGTATTCTATGGAGTATGAAACGGAGTATTTCCGTTTTTTGCAGGGTATTTCAGTTTTGTAGATGTTACAGTGTCATAAACGTATGTATGTAAATGAATCAGCTTTGGCGGCAAATAGTATGTATTTAAATAAACTAAACATCGCCCAGTGGTTGAAATTCAACCACAAAACTTTATTTTATTTTATTTGATTGTTTTCTATTTTATTGTTATCTTTTCTTGCTTATCAATTCCTCCCCCTTCCTTTCCTTTTATTTCTTTTCCTTTCCTTTTCTGTCCATTTCTGTCCTTTCCCTTCATTTCCTTTTCTGGCCTTTCCTTTTTTTTCTTTTCTTTTCTTTTCTTTTCTTTTCTTTTCCTTTCTTTTCTTTTCTTTTCTTTTCTTTTCTTTTCTTTTCTTTTCTTTTCTTTTCTTTTCTTTCCATCCCTTTATTTTCTTTCATATGTTTGTTGGATCAGCGACAAAAACACTCCCTGAAGGTTTGCTGGATATGTACTCCCTTGCAGTACATGTCCAAGTGTCGCTGGAGCGATTTGTAATGATCAGTTCAAACCGTCCTGGTCATGTCATCCCTCCCTCGGTAAGGAAGGAGAAGATGGGTAATGAGAGGTGAGAGGCATCATATCCGTAGAACAACCACCGAGTTCATTACCTCTTATGACCGGTATGCCTACTTTGGGCTTATTCTAAATCCCTAACCCGCAGGAGTTTCCTTTCCTTTCTTTCCTTTATTTTCCTCTCCGTACCTGCCTTCACTTTGTTTTAATCATTTTTGTTTTATTTTTTTTAATAATCAATTATTTTGTTTTTGTGTCATTAATAAAGTTTACATATTTGCTCATATTTTACATTGTTTGTTTAATGACTCCAACAAAGCAATTCCTCGTGGTCTCAGGAGAGCCAGTGATCAATACAATAACACCAACTAAAGAAAAAATGCATGACACGTTTACTCACACAATAGCGTCTATAGTGATAATACTTGTTTTTCATTGGTCCACTACCAACTCTTCGCACTCACAGTGAGAGCCGATCACATGAGTAATACAATAACATGCATGACATGTCTACTCACACAACTACGGCTCTATAGTGTGAATACATGTTTGGCATTTGTATTGGTGTCATTTTTAAACGAATTTTTCTATGTTAAAATAAATTTTAGTTCTTTTGGATGACGGCACTGCAGTTTGGCCATACCTATCCATGCATATGTAATTGTTAATACCTTAGATGTATAGTTTGGCCATAAAGTGGGACAATTTCCCTCAACTTGCGCAGTTATATGATGGATTTGCGTTTTTATGAAGAATGTTTTTTTGTTTTTTTATATAACAGGCCAATACATTGCAAAAGAATAAAAACCAACAGCTTTTAGAATGTTTGTCTGTCTGTATGTTAAGGCAGCGCAGAGCACTCAGTGACCCACAAAACTTTGAATTTTTGGGACAAAATTTGTTATTTTTTGGTATAATTTGAGAGGAGTTAGAAAATTCTTGTTGTTTGAGTTTAGTTACAAAGGCAAATGTAGCCAAATGCATTACTTGGCAACTCTCTGCCAAACGGTTCCCAAGCGGATAGCTCTGAAGTACATAAAAGTGACTTTAAGTATCGCTGATATACCAATTATACTGTAGGGTAAGTTCTCATTAACACTCGCCAAACCAACACTATTCACCAAGAGCGATTCCGTTTACATGGTTGAACGGATACGATTGTCCAAGGAATCCACTCCTCACTGGCGGAATAAGTGGTTGCGCTGTGCAGGCCTTTTGGTGAGACTTCTCTAATGGTGACAGTCACTCTATGTCCCACATTCTCCCTTTTATTTTCAGAGTATCTTCCGTGGGACAAATGGATTGATTTTTGTTTTCATTTGTTTACAATTTACATTTGCGTACAAAAACATTACCTAATTGCTCATATCAGCTGATTCAACTATCTGTTAGTCGCTCAGATGAAACCGTCTGCTGTGCAACTTGCGTTACTCTATGCTCATCGAAGTGATAACATTCTGAACTTTAAGCCAAGCTCATAGTTTATTTAATCGTACGAATGGGATCAATTGGCTTCCCTCTCCACCGCCTCGACGTACATGTGGCAGTAATATTTTTTACGTTGTGCGTGCCACAAGTCGTACATGAGCAAAGTATACGAAGCAATCAATCTAACGATCCTGTTGAGTTATTCATTTGAACGCCATAATCCCGTGAAGGTATTAAACAGCCAAATGTCTAACTCAAAAACTATGCTGATTTGTCTCATACTACTGTTTCTGGCTCACAACGGAGTACAGCCAGCGTCAGTACCACCGCAGGTGCAATTGTATGAGCAGAAAATATCACAAAGCGACAACACCGTATATGTGCGTGATGTGATGCGTCAAGCTAAATCGGCTGAAATGCGTAACTATATGCAAACCGAGGTAGATGCGTGCGACGACTTTTTTACCTACGCCTGCGGCAATTGGGCCAAAATCTATCCAACAAATGCGCGTAATATGCTGGAGACAAACTTTTTCAAACAGCTTCTGAGTACGTACGAACAGAAACAACTCAAAGTGTTGGAAGAAAAGGAGGAAACACACAACGATGCTTATGAGGTAATGGACAAAGTAAAGACTTTCTTTGGAGCTTGTCGTCAACTAAGCCAAGGAAAAAAGGCACGTTATAAACTGAAGTTATGGGAAATTGCTGCTACTTACGGACAGTTACCGGCGCTTCTGCCAGAGGGTACATGGCAAGCCAGCGAATTTGATTGGTTGCGCACGATTGCGCTCATACAAAATAAATATGGTTTGGATATTATCTTACAGCTGGGAGTGCGTGAAGATTTTGTGAACAAAACAGTGAGTAAGCTATTTATTGGACAACCCACATTGACGTTACAAAACAAGGCCATGTACAAGAGTGTGGACACGCAATGGCATCGCGACAAATATCTCGTAGATACTGCACAAGCTTTACACAAATATTTGGATATAGCTCACGAAGTGGCAATGAAAACAGCGCGGGAGATACTTAATTTTGAGACGCGCTTAGCAGATGGTTTGTTGGATAAGCGGCTGGGTAAAACATTGAAATCGGTGGCTGTACTGCGTACCGTGGAGGAAATGCAAGCTGCCTATGCGGGTGTCATCGATGTGCGCACATATTTCAATATTAGTTTGGGTCAAGAGCTTAACGAGACATTCTATGAATATCATGTGGAATATCAAGAAAATTTGTTGCAGCTCATGCAAGAGACACCCAAAGAGCAGGTAGCAAATTATATACTCTACCAATTACTCAAAACATTCTTTCTCGATTTGGAAGCAGCAAATGGTGCCAAAGAGCGATTGTGCTTGGACAAGACCAAACTGTATTTTGCTAAAGTTTTGGATAATATAATTTTTCGAAAATATAATAGCGCGCAAACAGTCGCGGATATAGAATTGATATGGTTGAAAATAAAGGAAATATTTAAGGAAGAGCTCGAGTCGTCTAAATTGAATTGGATGACAACGTTGACACGTCAAGCAGCGATAGAAAAGTTGAATGCTATGCGTCTAGAGATCAATTCCTATGACGAGACAAAACTCATTGAAGAGTACAAAGCGCTTAGGCTCAGCAATACGGATTACATTGAAAATGTCAAACAAGTGCTCATACACCAGACCCAGCAAGCTTTAGCCAATCTCGGACAGGCACCAAAACCGCTCGAGATGCCTGTTGCGCTCTCATACTCACCCGCCTATATTGGCAAAGAGAATTTAATCAAAATTCCCGTTATGCTGCTACAACCCAATTTTCTCTGGTCTGCTCAATATCCGCAAGCGCTCAAATTCGCTACACTTGGTTACTTAGTAGCTCACGAGCTGATACATGGTTTCGATGATATGGGTTGTCATTTTGATGCTAATGGCAATGAACAGCACTGGTGGGACGCCAATTCGACACTGGCTTTCAATGTGCGCAAGAAATGTTTCAAACAACAATATTCGTTATATCGTTATAATGGTAAATATCTGCCACCAAGCGAATTGCAAGCGGAAAATATAGCTGATAATGGTGGCGTGCAACTTGCCTATAGCGCATATCAGAAATGGTTGGCCGAGATGCGAGAGACAAAAACGGAGGAACGTTCGAGCTTGTTGGCGTTGGAAATGTTGCCCAACTTGCATTTTACGAATCGTCAACTGTTTTTCATTGGTTTTGCTCAATATTGGTGTAACGATGTGGATCAGCGTTATAGAGATAAAGTTTCGCTGATAAGTATACATGCCCCAGCGAAGTTTCGCGTAATTGGTGCTTTGGCGAATTTTCAGGCATTTTCGAATGAGTTCCAATGCGCAAGCGGCACTACAATGAATCCGAAGCAGAAATGTCAAATTTATTAATTCTTAAATTAAATTTTGTATGTATGTATTTGTGTAGAACCCTGCGTTGTAACATTTAACTAGTCGAAAAAAATACTGGCTTACAACTAGAACTTTCCAACTCATCCCAAACTAGTCCGAAAGCTGCGAAATCTATACAAATAAATATTAAATTTTTGGAGAATACCTACTTAAGTGCACAAAGTTTAAAAAATTCCAGTAAATAAAATTTTATGTTTTTAGTTGCAGAACTCGAACCTGTTACCTCTCTCATGTGTACCGAGCACGTATCCCCATACTCGAAATCATTTAAATTATTTTCACTCAACAATTTCCACTTAGATTTAACTGTGATTTTTTTTGGTCTCTTTTGTACTAGTTTGAGGCATAACTTTGTCCGAAATTCGACAATTAACATTTTCTAGGGCATCGTCATATTAAAATCAGACCTGTTAAATAGGAATAGTAATTAGTTATCAATTAATTAGACGGATTTTTTAGTTGGAAATGATAACTTGAATTTTTGAATCAAGAAAATGCAATTATTAATTGATTGCGATTCGAAAAAATCAAAAAAAACGTGGTTTTTTTACTTAAAATTTTTTTTTTTTTATTTCTGATTTTTTTCAGTATTCTTGATCTGTGCTTCTACAACAATACTTAAAAAAATCTAAAATAATCAAAAGTAATCAAAACAACTTTTTTTGATTATGTTTGACTATTTTTGATTTTTTTAATAATCGTAAAAAATCATGATTTTTTTTTTAGTTAATTGGAAAATAATCATTAAAAATTGAAAGTAATTGGTAATCAATCATTAAATGGATTCTCAAGAAAGTAATTCATCAGACCGGTAATCATTATGATTGGTATTCATTATTTAACAGGTCTGATTAAAATACCAGTTGCTTAAATGGAACAAATACAGTTCTTCATACTAATTTTGAACTAGTTGGTTTGACTGCAGGGTCTGCCGGTGTTATTAGGCATATTAGGTTAGTTAAAATAATATTTTAAATACATTTTTGTTTGTAACTCTCTATTGATTATTTCGTAAAAACAGCAATCAGAGTGTGTTCAAAAATAATTTGGTGAGTTTATTCATTTGACGCAGACCTGGTAATAATTATTTCAATTGTTTTTCAAGAAAAAGCAATTATTAATTGATTACGATTAGAAAAAATCAATAAAGCTCGTTGAACTTACAAAAATATGTAAACAAAAATTATGTTGTTGTTGATTATTTTAAAATTTTTTTTGTTTTTTTTTTATATTCTTTTTTTTTGTCTGTATTGTATTACTGAAAAAAAATTTTAAAATATCAAAAAAAAAATAAAAATATCAGAAAAAGTTTAGATTTTTTTCAGTGCTGTATAATCAACAGTAATCAAAACCACTTTTTTAAATTTTTTTTTATGTTTTTTTTTAATAATGTAAAAAATCATGATTGTTGATGTGTATATTTATGTGATTCTACAATACTGAAAAAATCAAAAATTATCAAAAGAAAACCAAAAATTATCAAAATTAATCAAAACAATTTTTTTTTTTTTTTTTAATAATCGTAAAAAATCATGATTTTTTTGATTATTTTTTTAATTAATTGAAAAGTAATCATTACAATTTGAAAGTAATTGTAATCAACGATTAAATGGATACTCAAAAAAATAATTAATTAAATCGGTAATCATTACAATTAGTAATCATTATTTACAACGTCTGATTTGACGACGTTTAAGGTAATTTCTTAGTCCTACAATCGCTTAGCTCAGTAACATTATCCCTTAAGGGGAAGAGATGGAGCTACTTCACTGCGCCTCGTATTATGGTCCTCTGTAGTACTAGGTTTTAGCATAAAAAATGTCTAAAACGCTATCTGGTTCTGCGACACTTACAAGGTCTCAATGTCGACTAGAACCATCAACTGTGCAACGAAGAAAGTGTTCACAGTAACATCGGGAAATTCTGTCGTTGAAAACCTGTGCACCATACCGACAGCTCATAATTTCTCTACTCGTCTCTTACACTTGCAATCTGTGAGAAATTTTGGGCCTAACGATCTAGCCCAGTAATTTGATTATATTTGTTACTCATGGCGTAGTGCCTTTGCTGACACTATAGGCTTCCAGCAAGCCCGGAAGAACAACGAGCACTACGCGAAATGTGACTCCACCTAATAACGCGACCCCAGGTAAAAGTGAGACTAAAGGGAGTAAGGAGCTTGATGTTCTGGCTGACGGTGCCCGTGAAGTCTTCAAAAATATTCTTCGGTTGACTTAAGGTTTTGATACCGGACGGAATTCCGGGACCATGCTCCTTATTTGAACATTGCAAAGGGAGATGACGAACCAGGTACTTTGATTGTGAGAAGTGAGAATGGCCATATCTGAGCACAAAAAAAAAGAATGAGCCAGGAAAAGATGGACTACCATCGAGCTGTTCACTTGTTAAAGTTAAAGGTTGTTAAAAAACAGGAGTAAACTCTTATGCAAAGTAGGCGAGCGGATGCCTCCACCTCAAGATTTGAACCTAGGGGACCCCGAAAATCTTAGTAAAAACTGCGAAATCAGTTTCCTTTACATGGTATATTAGCTTTTATACAATCTATTGTGTGAAGACCTTATCAGTGCAACTTGAGGCCTAGTAAATATGCCATCAGCGAGATCTTAAGAATACGCCTACTCCTGGGAAAGACTCGTGATAGGAGACTCGTGTCCACCATCTCCTTGTCGATCAAACCCATTTTTGATAGCGCTTAAAGAAGCTGTTTGTGTGCTGCTAAAGAAATTCAATTATAAAGTGGATAAGCTATCAGCACCAGGACTTGGCAGCAGAAAGCCTCCACTTAGTTGAGAAGTACAGCTGAAGACTGACTTGGCCTTTCTTGGTGTTTCCAATTGGCTGCAGTTACCGAAAGCAAGGGATGACCGACGTGCTTTATTAAGGAGCAGTTAATCTTACCATATAAAAAGTCTTCGGATGTCGATAGACTATTGCTCCGCCCACCAGACCCAGGTATGTTAAGTATGCTTGTGGTAAAAGGTTCATCGGGACTAAACTAATCGCTGCCTCAACAGTCGGCCTATTAAACAGAAGGGCTGTCCTCATCGGTAACAACAATATTACTCTGTTTCAACCCTGTTGAAACTGGGCGTTTCCTTGGACTTCCGTTATAAGAGCTTGATGACGATTCTCAGAGTGATCGCATCTGTTAGGCAGGGCGAAGCACAACAACAACAACAACATCGGTAACACTCCTATAGACCCTTGGGTAGTATTTTGGCGGTACAAACAAAAACAATAACAACATAAACTGACCCACGTGAAAGCTACACATTTTTTTTCCGAAAAAAAAAATTTTTATATTTATTTTATAAAATGAATATTATTCTTATATTTAAAATTATTTCATTATCACGTATTCTTATATATATATGTATATTCAAATTACATTACAACTAAATTGTTTGAGCAGATAAACGATAAATTATCCATGCTATATACAGTTGTGTTCAATATAATAGTAGTGAAATTAAATTGGATGTACTTCGACGCAATAAGAAGAAGCTGTGCTTTTAATAATTTTATTTAAAATATAACGAATTCTATAATAGAATCCACATAAAAATAAATTTCAAAGTTTACACTAAGTTCAGAAAAGCTAATTAAACTTTAAAAATGGCATGGAGAAATATTAATTTAGTATGGAAGAAATTACTCAATACCCTCGACGAAAAAAATTATTAAAAAATTCAGGAAAATTTTTCAGCTAGTTCTAACTTGCTCAATGCTATGCTAAAATTGCTTGGTCTACAAACTTGCGTACTCAACAATTTTCTGAAAATTCTGCCAAGAAATTTAAAAATTTTGATGTCCATTTTACCGCCTTTATTTAAAGTTTAATTAACTTTCTTGAAAATTTGTGTAAACTTTGAAATTTATTTTTATGTGGTTTCTGTTATGGATTTCGATTTATTTTGAATGAAAATTATTAAAAACACAGCTTTTTCTTATCTCCGCGAACGATATACCTCTTAATTTCAATACTATTATATTGAACACAACTGTATATAAAACTAAACCAGAAATTTTCGTAAGTGCAAATCAACCAATCTAATGCACCGATTTCTCGCATTCAAATTTTAAAATGACATATCGGTCTTAGGCAAGGATATAGGCATCTTTTCAAAGTGTCACTCTACCCCTTCTTCAACCTTTTCTTACATCACCAAAACCACCAGTTTAATATATAGAACATTTGAACTCCGGATCCATTGGCGCATCCTGACTGCACTTAAATACCCACGAGAACTCTTGGAAATTAGAGAGTGTGCCTATAACACGATACATGCTCGGTGCATGTGAATCGGCTGCCGCAACAGCAGAGCGGAAAAACGTTTGCACATCATCACACCACAATTGAGCAAAGGCAACAAAGAATAGCTGTTGATTATCGAATTGCAATTGTGCGAACTCCTCACGAATTATGGCATCCGTTGCATTTGCGGCATGCTGCGCACTCAACCAACGCTGATATGCTATGTAAGCCAATTTCACACCAGCATTATCAGCAATATTCTCCGATTGTGAAATATCATTGGGCAATTGATGACCGGCATAACGATAATTATGATATTGAGCTTGAAAACATTTGCTCCGCTCCTCAAATTGATATGTTGACTTTTCATCCCACCAACTATGTAAGTTGCCAAATTTATCATGTCGACGTCCATCATCGTCAAAGCCATGTATCATTTCGTGTGCAATTAGATAACCAAGTGTTGCATACTTTAAGGCTTGCGGATAGTTTGGACCCCAAAGGTGTCGCGGTTGTAATAGTGCTACAGGAATTTTAATATTATTTTCGAGCACATTATAAGCGGGTGTAAATGAGAGTACCACAGGTGCTTCCATTGGTTTGACGGCACCGTTTAGACGTTGCAATTTCTTACGACTTTCCATTTGTAAAATTTGCTGCACATTCTCTACATAATCTTTGCTTGTTATATGTACATCGTTATATTCGGCGCTGAAATTTTCCCACTCGTAATTGTTTATGTACAAAGTCATTGCATTTAGCTTCTCAAGCGCATATGCGCGTGTAGAGTTGGAAATCCAATCTAGCTTATTGCCTTGTAACTCGGTACGAAATGCAGCGCGCACCTCTTCCCACATATCCAATACTTCTTGCTCTATGGCGACATCTTTATAACGCTGATACACCATATAGTCCACATATTTACCAAAGTAGGTCTTAGTACGTTCAATGCACCATTTCGCCACATTACCCTTGTGCACATCGACGATGTAAGCTTGCAGCATATGCCATACGATGTAGTTGACTACAACGTGTGTTGGTGTTTCGGCAATAGTTTGTATGATATTAACCAGATATTTTTCATCGTAAATGTAAATTGTTTCGGGTAAAGTATCCACGCCCAATGCTATTTGCAAGAACTTCTGCACATCCAGACTATCACTGTAAATTTCTTGCAATTTACTGACGGACTGCAGCTTTACTAAACTCTGAAATGTTAGACCTAAACGCGCGTCTGCGCCGCCATGCACGAGCGCGCGTTCAAAATTTGTCAACTCTTTTGCCACTTCTTTTGCTTTCTCTTCCTCCATGCCGAAAAAACGCTTCATATGCTCGATGGTGGTCAGCTCTTGCAAGACACTAAACAATTTCGTATTGCTGGTGATTGAGAAATCCGGCGGTCCTATATACACCTTATTCATCGTATTATTCAATATGTCTGGCACTATGTCCACAGCGAGTATAATTTGTTTACCATATTTATGTTGTATTTGCGCTACGGCTTCCCACCACTTGAATTCTGCTTCGGCTGGCCAATCTTCACCATCCAACATTGGCACTTTTCCGCCAAGCTCCTTAGCGGCATGCTGTAACGCCACCCGATAACGGATATCGTCCTTTTTCACCCATTCGCAAGCATGATAGAAATTCTTTACATTCGATTCCAACATGTTCCCAACGCGCGGCTCGTTTAAAATCTTTTGTAGACGATGATCAAAAGCGTTTGCTATCTGTTGAAATCGATCGGTCATTATGTTGTTGATTAATTGTGCCGGATTAGCTCGATGCCAGTTGCCGCATGCATATTGATAGAAGTCTACACATGGATCTATGTCGGTATTGAGCATTGCATGGATTTCGGCAGTTTTGGCTTGTCGCGCTATTTGTTTAGCCCATTCGGTATTTAAATCATCTTTCAGCTTAGTTGTTGTCGTATTATTAGGCGGCGCACCATTCAGCGTATGTAGTTGTGTTGTTAGTATGATTGCTAAAATCAATAAACACCACTTATTTATTGTAAAGCTGTGATACATTTTATGCTGTCCGATCAGAAGCTTAATTGATAAATTCAACCAACGTCGATTTGAGGTTGAATCGAAACTAAGTCAAGTATTTTGTGTTTATTGAGCTTGTAGTAATGCGGGAGAGTGTATTTCTTATCTGCATGTGCGGCTGCTATAAATTAGTAGGTAGTGTGGTAGGCTTCCACGAATGAGGTACTGGGTTCGATTTCTGCTAGGACAGTATTTGATGCTAATTTTAAAATTGGCTTGCCTTCGAAAAAATTGGGAGCTTGCTCAGTAAATCGACATTTGAGTTGACAAGGAATGCTTCAAACTGACCTGTGGAGTAGGGGCGTGAGTCTGTCCTTTACTCCCATGTGGGCGAAATGTTTGCATATCCCTAGCACAGCGAGTGTGTTTCAATCCGAGATCTATGCTATCCATGAAGCATACATGACATTACTGTCGGCAGATCTCACCGGTAAGAGAATAGCCATGTGCTTTGACAGCTAAGCGGCTCTTCGGGCTTTCAGGTCAGCAATGACAACCTTGATTTATCGTTTCTCTAAAATAGGTGTCGGGGCATTGCAAACACACAAGGAAATAATAGGGCCGTTGAGCTGGCTCAGTGTGAGTCTCAGAAGCTAGGAAGAGCAGCAGTGCCTAAGCGGGGCTTATAATATGTGAAAGCGATTGTAGTCCTTCAGACTTTCCTAGAGACTGCGGCCTTCCTACAACGAAGTACTACCTTCTTTTCTCAAGATGCATAAAACTTGCAAATTCGGATAAGTTGCGGTACTCACTATAAGGGCTTATGCTGCACGGATGGGACAGCTGCAATTTTCTGCGGCCAGAAAAAGCATTGAAGCGCCTATAGAATGAATTTTTTAGAAAAAGCCTTTTTCGGGAACCTTTCAGATATCAAAGAGAGTAAGCTTATGGACCTTCTAAAATGTTTGAACTCAACTGCGTGGCAATGTTTTGAGACTGAACACCTAATGTACCTTTTAAGCGTTTGTTTTTAATTAAAATGCCGCATTAGCGTAGTCAAACGGGCTCATCAAACCAACCATCCAAATTAGGGAATTTCAGTTCTGGTGATGATAAGATGTAGAGAGTCTGCGGGGCTAAACCGTGAATCAGTTTGGCCACCGTGATTTCATCAGGCTTGCCGGTGTGTCCACAATATCAGACTTCCTCTCACCTTCTATGAACTCGAGAAGCTACTTGAAAGGCGAAAGAAATTGTAAAGAGAAAAAAGTCTTCTAGAAAAAGTAACATGTCGCGCTTTCCATTCATCTTCTTGTCTACTGTCTTTAGAGTGGAAGTATGTACGTGATACTGAGAAGACCTAACGGCCAAGCTCCGCCTAATTCAACAATGACACTATCGAAAGCCGTCAGTAAATATGAAAAGATATTACATACAGCAGCCAGTTGGACATCTATTGTGCTTATATGGGTTCCTGGTGCCTGGTTGAAAGAAAGAAAGGGGAAGAGAAGTTCGGCCTAAAACATGTCACTGTTGAAGTGGGCAAATTTTTTTCCTATTACTATTGTCTTTTTGTCTCTATCTTTGGAGAATAATTGCTGATAGGTCAGTCAGTTATCGCTGAAGGCGCTTGTTGATGATTGGTGGGTACTATCCTCACAATGAGAAGACGATTCTGTAGTAGTCTTATATTGATTGCGCTTGACATTAAAGTATGAATAAATCGTTTTATTTTGTTTTAATATGAGAACAACAGCAACGTGAATATCCAACTAATCTTGACGGCACTAGGTTTAATGTCGTCTCCGAACAACATTTGGCAAAATAAAATATATTATTATGAAACCAAGGCGATTTTACTTACAGGTGATTTCATAAGAACATATGAGCAGTGGCTTCTTCTGTCAAATTAAAAAAATCCATGCAATCTGACAGGAGTAGCCGCCAAAGGAAAAACAAAACACATGAAGTATGTGTGTGTATACAGCAACAAATTCGCCGTGATAGCACCTGGTATGAATTCGCCTTGTATGAAACGCTATTCATACAAAAATTTCAAACCAAAGAGATCAGCTAGTTATTGACCCCAAACTCAACTCTCGCTTTCTGAATGTATGGACTATCCGTGGTCCCAAAGAACTCATACCACTACACGGTGGCGTAGCCGGGGGGGTTAGACCCCCCCTTCGTCAATGAACTACTATTTTTCTGCTTTCGATTGAGTAGCACAATACTGTTTGACGCTTCTGATATATAATTTTCTTATTTTAGACTAATGACAAAGTGCAGTTTTATGAATATGTAATACTAAGCCTATATACATATACTAGTTTTTTCAGACCAACAAAATTAACTAGGCTTTCAAGACGATAAAACCGGTTTCGAGGTATACGTACAAATTGCTTCTTGTAGTAATAAAATAACAGACAACCTTATCTTTCACGCCTTTAAAAATCCGAATTCAGGCGGTCTGAAAATACTAGAGTAGGCAGGCCCATTAATTTAGTCAGAGCACACAACGGCGGAAAAATAGATAGCGACGAGAATTTTGTACACGTTTTTTATAAAAGTATAGCCCATTGTCTAACAAAAAACATTCAAGAACAAATTTCAATTTGGAAAATTTAACCAAGTTTAATCAAAATTCTACACTTTTTAATCCGAGTTTTTATAAAAAATTCCGATTTGCAGTTTTATGATCTATTAAATTTTACTATTTATGATAAAGTGCCAGGGTGAAGTTGACACAAAATAGTGCCAATTATTTGTGTTTATTGAAAAATTTATGGTGTCCGTTTTGTTACGCGAAATATTTTTTTTAAATAATAAACGCAGTCTTTTAGCATCTTTGTTAACACAATGCATTCTGCCCATGTGTAATAAACTTTAACAAATAAATACAGTTGTGTTCAATAAAATAGTAGTAAAATTAAATTGCATATCGAAAGACGAAATAAAAAGCTTTGTTTTTAATAGTTTACATTTAAAATATAGCGAATTCTATAACAGAAACCGCAAAAAAAGAAATTTCAAAGTTTACACAAAGTTCAGGAAAGTTAATTAAACTTATAAAAACTTACATCAAAATTTCATTATTTTTAGGAAGAATTTTGATACAATTTTGGAGTACGCAGTTTTATAGCTCGTTCAATTTTAGTCACGGATGTTGGGTATTTTTTTTCATACAAAATAAATTTTTCTTCGTGCGTTGCATGGAAGAAATCACTCAACACCCTTGACGAAAAAAATTCTGAAAATTCAGATAAATTGTTTAGCGAGTTCTAAAATTGGTCGGTCTACAAAACTGCATACTTAAAATTTTTTTGGAAATCCTGCCAAAAAAATGTAAGATTTTGATGTTCATTTTTTTAAGTTTATATTGAATTTTCCTGAATTTTGTGTATACTTTGAAATTTCTTTTTACGTGGTTTCTGTAATGAAAACTATTAAAATCACAGCTTCTTTTTATTTCGTCGAATGATATTCATTTTAATTTCACTACTATTATATTGAACACAGCTGTATAGGTTTTAGCGCTTGTAGTGGATTTCGCAAAAGACTTAGTACTGGAGTTACGACGTATTCGTTCCGACGAACATGACTTCGAAAAAATGGTTCAGAACTTGTGAAATGGAGTCAAAGTCTGCAAGCATGTAACCTAGATGTTTATTTTAAAATTTCTGTTTTATATGTATATTGAGCATATATCTAATAATGGAAACAGATCCTCGATTCACTCAACATAAAACTATCTTTAAAGATTTCGTTTCGGTTTTTCAACAAATCACAGAGAAGAAAATGACAAAAATTTATTTAAGCTTGCCGAATTTTATGAACCACTTGTTCAAAGCCAAGATATAGTGGGCGAAATCAATTTATGGAGAAGGTTCTTGAAGTGAGATAATCTTCCGCTAAAAACTGCATTTTACGCACTTCAGAGCTGCGACAAAACGTCATTTCATAACTTATACAAATTGCTAAAAATTCTTGCAAATCTCAAGTTTCCCCTTCTACAGTAGAATTCCCCTTTTCAACCCTTCTTCTTCTTCTTTAAATGCCGCTTAACCGTCTAAACGATTTTGGCCTTTTACCATAGCTCGCCACTCGTTACGTCTTTTTGCCAATTGCCGCCAACTGAAAACGCTACGGGATCGCAAATCGGTCTCCACTTGGTCCTTCCATCGGAGTGGTGGTCTCCCTCTTCCTCTGCTTCCACCAGTGGATGCCGATAAGAATACCTTCTGGGCCGGA
Organism: Merzomyia westermanni; assembly: GCA_949987695.1. Taxonomy (NCBI): domain Eukaryota; kingdom Metazoa; phylum Arthropoda; class Insecta; order Diptera; family Tephritidae; genus Merzomyia; species Merzomyia westermanni. The sequence goes on from OX465288.1 coordinate 137,358,441, forward strand.
ACCTTTTCATTCATTCGCACAACATGGCCTAGCCAATTAAGACGTTGGATTTTAATTCGTTGGTATTTGTCGGTGTCTGCATATAGCTCATACAGCTCATCATTAAATCTTCTTTGGTACGCGCCGTCGCCAATGCGTAAGGGTCCGTAAATCTTTTAAAGAATCTTTCTCTCGAATATTCAGATGGTGTCAGTATCCAAGCTGCTGCTCCATAAACCTTATTTATTTTCGTTCTTCGAGAGAGGACTTTGATTCTCAACTGCCAACTCAGTCAGAAGTAGCACTTGTTTGCGTGAGTGATTCTTCGTTGGATTTCTAGGCTGACATTATTGTTGGTGTTAATGCTGGTTCCTAGATAAAAAACTCTAAAGAGGCTAAAATCTTATCTACGTAACTCTACTGGAAAAGTTATTAAAATATTGATGTGTACATTATGCTTTACAATTGTTGAATATCCTATCTTATTTATCCCTTCCCTCTATACGAGAAGATTAAAACTCGCTTTATAAGTAATAATATTTTCTTCAGACTTCTTTATTTTCCAATTTCTTTTATATGAAAGAAAACACTTAGCTCTTCGGGGAAAAAAATTGCAAGAAATCAGCAAAATGTGTCACGACCGTAAGATTGACTAAATTTAATGAACTGCAAAACTGCATACTCCAAAAAAATTCTGATAAAAATGTAAGACTTTGATAAAATTGCTGTGAATCTTCGCGAATTTTGCGTACATTTTTAAAACAAAATTTGTTGTGTGTCTCAAATTTCAGGTTTCGATTTAAAAAATTTTTCATCTCCCCTTCCCCCCCTTTCATATATTGGCCAAGATGGCACGCCTCAATCCTGTTCTCTCATCAATAAGGACAACAACAATCACGTGTCTATATAAACCCATTATGTAAATGCCTGGAGAAAAATGGTAAGAGGTGCATACCCTTCTAAGGGCTAGATGCCCAAGAAAAGACTGCATATAGCTAGCAATTGGAAAAGTATGTATTGATCGAGCACCCTATATTATAAGCATATGGCCAACCCCATCTTTTTGGCTCAGACGCTTTCTTGGCTTTTTTTATTATTTGATGACAGCAAATACTCCGTCTTAAGATCCACTAACTACCTTCCTGTATTCAGACCAGAGTAAGCAGAACTTCCGGCTCATTTGGTAAACCCATTGACGTAACGTAAACAATCAAAAAGCATAAATTGAAGTGTTATCAAATCTCTTTTACCTTGACATCCAATAGCAAATGTACACTCATACATATATATTTTCCTGTGTATAAATATATACCCTGCCAAAAATGCGATTAGTCTAGGTTTTGGTCTGTTTAGGCCAGTGGTTCTCAATCATTTTTCAGTCATAGCCCCTTTTAGATTTTGTAAAATTTATTGGGTTAATGTGAGGACTGAGAAATGCTCAGTGAGCATGGATTTCCATTACGAAGTTCAAATTCTTGGTTGAGTACCTGAACATCCAGTTTATTTCTAGGAAAACAGTTTGAAGTTCAGTTTTAAGGACCTGAAAATTAGAATTAACTTCCTCATCAATTTCTGCCTCCCATGCTTCAACCATGGTGCTTAGGTACTCAAGCATTGCAAAGTTTCCGAAATTTACTTTACATCGCCAGATTGTAAGCTTTGAATTGAATGGTTGAAGATTATCTCTAAAAAATATTAGGTGCAAGTTCTTTTTCCGATCCAAGCGGGGTCGTTAAAATTGTATTGTCTAGCAAGAATTAATTTAACTGATTTTGATTAAATTTTTGATAGACCAAAAGAAAATAGGCAGCTGTTTCGAGGTTTTTCTCAGGAATGGGATTTGAAATCGAGGGTTTTGTTTTTATTTTTCTCAATGCCTTCTTTCTATACTTATTCTTACATACCGAACGAAACTGTTCACTTGATATTAAGCGTATGAATATTTTTAGTAGACAGGGCTTGATAAGCTCTTCGCCATTTTCATGAAATTTCAAATGATGATTTTGCTTGGAAACTTCCAGTGAAATCTAGGTGTGAATATTGTATGCTACTTTCATGCCGTTTGACTTTTACTCCGTCGACTGAAGTTTTGTAAACGCTGATATTGGGCTACTTAAGGGCTGAAGACCACTCCAAATAATAATCGGTTGGGAATCACTGGTTTAGATCAGTTGAACTGTTCATTTTTCTTTGAGCATGTCTTACCCTTTTATACCTGTACGAGTACCACTTTCTACCCCTATGAGTGTGCTACGCAAATTAAAATTTACTTATCTCAACTATAACTTCAACGGCCTAGTTGGGATCAATTATAGTCCACTCTCTTTAGAGATTAAGCACAAAATTTGTTTGCCGGGTATTATTCTTGTAATCTTTTCCTCGCTTTCCACTTGATTTCCTGCTCATTTATTTACATAATTGATACATGACGTACTTATATATATACACAATATACATATATAAATATACCATGCATATACACACACACCCACATTTAAATTTGCTTACTTATTTCGAATTTTTACTCCATTATTTACAGCCATACCGATTTTCTATATTCTGGCAATTGTGCCTGGGCTTATGCCGTGGGAGCAAGAATATCGTTTTTTATCCTTTTGTCATCTTGCCGGTTCGGTGGCGCCATGGTGTGGCAGCTTCCTCTATCATTTATTCATGAATATCGAACGGGGTGAGCACGTTTACTATACTTTGCTGAAACTGGATATGGTCGGCATTTGGGTCAGTCAAAGTTTTGGTAAGTAAATGTAAAACAAAATAAATTAAGATTAGTGCTTTTATAAATGCAAATGTAAGTATGTGTGTATGCACTATGTACAGTTGTGTTCAATATAATTGTAGTGAAATTAAATTGGATATCGTGCGGCAAAATAAAAAGAAGCTGTGTTTTTAATAATTTTCATTTAAACTATAGAGAATTCTATAAGAGAAACCATAAGAAAGGAATTTCATAGTTTACACAAAGTTCATTAAACTTTTAAAAATTTACCTCAAAAATTTCCATATTTTTGGGCAGAATTTTAAAAAAAATTTTGAGTAAGCAGTTTTATAGCTCATTCAAATTTAACAATTTTCCCCTGAATTTTTAGAATTTTTTTTTTGTCAAGGATGTTGGGTATTTTTTTTCCATAAAAGATTAACTTTTCATCATGCGTTGTATGGAAAAAATCAATCAACACGATTGACGAAAAAACTTCTAAAAATTCGGGAAAACTTTTGAGCGAGTTCGAACTTGCAAAATGTTATACTAAAAGTGATTGGTCTACAAAACTGCGTACTCAAAAGTTTTATAGAAATTCTTCCAAAAAATTTTAGGATTTTGATGGCCTTTTTTTAAAGTTTAATTAACTTTCCTGAACTTTGTGTAAACTTTGAAGTTTCTTTTTATGTGGTTTTTGTTATGGAATTCGCTTTATTTTAAATGAAAATTATTAGAATCACAGCTTCTTCTTATTAATTTCACTACTATTATATTGAGCACACCTGTATATTGATGTTCAAGGTAAGAAACGCTTATAAAGACAATATATATATATACACCGATTCCATGTAAGCTTACCAACTGTTATATTCATTTACATTATTTACATATACATATGTACATACATGTGTTTATGGGTCATTCCAAAGTGAATACATTCGTACTATACATCCATATTTATTTAAGCCTTATCCTTGCAAAAGTTGACAAAATAAGCATGAAGCGACTATGATTACAACTAATAGCATTCCAATTTCCTCGAACTTCGCAAGCTCACTAGGCTGCTACCCCTTATTAGATCACCATCACATTTCTTTCTAGCGGGTATACGAGTGACGAAGCCATTCCTGAAGCTCGCGATCAGTAATCTATATTGGTATAGGCAGACATATTCCCTGCTAGGGTCGGTCTTGTGTGGGGAGCTCCGCTAATACGATCGATTCACTAAACGGCTTCCATCATCTCTAACAAACGCCTCACACAAATCCCATTTTATGGGTTATCCCATGCCAGTTTACGGCGTTCATATTCATGTAAACTATTTCGGTATGATTTATTAGTTAAAAATTTTATATTAAAACATTCTGTTAATTTTTTATTTTTTTTTTCTTCGATTTAAACAAAGTCTAAGAGTGAAAATTACATAATTTAACTGCCGTTTTCGCTGGAATCATTCGTTTGTATTACTTTTTATATTTGACACTGATAACAGATTATGCTCACTCATTATGATCAGTGATGCCTACCAGTTTCTGTGAGTTAAACATTTGAAGAGAAAAATGGCCGGGAGTTGGAAATGTTGAATATGAGTGATATGAGCTTTCAAATCATTCCTAAAGTTTGTTTCGAAGACTGTGATGGGACAGCTCTAGTGTGCTTCCATTGTAATATAGGAGTAGTTAACATTTGGCAAAACACGGATGTGACAGAGTCCCAACTCCTGTTCAGAGCCATCCAGTATTTATCACCATGCAACTCTTGGCCATTAAGAGAAGATAGGTTATAACTTGGGATTTTCGTCCTAGTTATAAATAGCACTAGCTCTGTCTTTAGTCACAGACCTGTGCTACATTGCCCACATATTGAGTAGACGAAGTATGAAGTATGTTGTCTGTAAAATAATTTTCCTGTCCCTTTTTCAATAGTTGTTATCACTGTGATCACTGTTTGTTATCAATTCTTCTTTTCTTGAGTTCGAACAGAAATTTTACATTTAAAAGATAGAACGATAATAAAATAGATTTGGCTTTGAACTTGTTGTACGATTATATAGTTTCCACATTTCCGTATATTTAGAATTTTTTGTTGATAAGCAATAACCCCCTAAGTCAACAATTTTTGCAAAATTCAGTACGAGAAACGAATGAAGTTTATTTATTATTTATACCCAGATGTAGTAGTATCTCACTGGGCACTTTACGGTGGTCTGCAACGTCATAAGCGGGCATCCATGAATTACGTGAGTTTAAAATAGGGGGGGGGAGGCCTCCAACAAAATCTCACCAAACCTCACTTAAACCGGGGGTGTAGTCGAAAACCTCGCGTCAACTTAAAAAATTATGAACTAATTCCAACATGAAGCAAATTTGTTTTGAACGAGAATCTGCCATCAGGATTCAACTGCTTTGTCTTTTGAATGGAGGGTACACACTTCCAAGCACAGTCTTCTTGCACTAACGGAACCACAGATGACATTTGTTCGATTATTTCGATCGAAACTGTACACGAGTATCCCTGCATCTATCGAATATGTTTAGCGTAATTCTCACTTAATAGAGGGAGGGGCCTAACCAAGTCTCACCGAAGGGGGGGCGGGGTCAGAAATTCTTCAACAATGGCTCACGTAATTTATGGACGTCCCCTAAAGGAACAGAGATCGATATAGCGTTTCATACGTTAAACTTCGTAAAGTGAATAGAGCAGTCTATTAAGCAATGTACGTTCATCGTCATACATCTGCTGGTACTTTGCTTACTAGCTGGCCGAGAAATATCGCTACTAATGATAACCACGCCCACTTAAATAAAAATACTAAACTGATGGTTCTAAGGTGGAAAGATGTCGCAGAGTCTAATAAGATACCAATATCAGATTTCATGCAGAACATTATTAGACATTTTTCAGCCTAATCATTCCCTTTCCCCTAAGAATTATCTTTCCCTATATCAGCCCGATCATGTTTGTGTACTAACATAATCAATAACTCAGTCTACCGTTTTAATAAGAGCTGCAGAAACTTAGCGAAGCGGTTTCGTACTGTAAGTTATAGGGGCTTACTATATACCCGCGGTAAGGTATGGCTGTCGTACACTCAGAGAAAACGCCGTTCTAAAATGCAGCACCATCGGTCTTAATTTAAGATTTTCGTGTTCTCGCTTTTTTGGTCTTAAAACTAGCATACTTGTTCTTGAAAATATACCACCCTTTCTCAAAATAGCAACATTGTGCTTGAAATGCGAACGATGTTATCGAAAAGAGAACATATGTTCATATAATGAAACCGTCCGTTCTCTTTTCGATAAAATCGTTCGTATTTTAAGGACAAGGTTCGGGAACAATGCTTATTTTCATTTGGCGTTCGCTGCGTAGTGTTCGTGTCGGTAGTGTAAAATATTTATTATTATTATTATGGAGAATTTGGAACAAATTTGAAAAGAAATGGAAATGGACGAAGTTCTTCCATATTTAAATGGTAAGTTGATGCATATATATGCATAGTCTTGTTCCTACTTGCAGAAAGAAATTTAATAAGTACTTGGATACATATGTACAAGGTGGCGCAAAAGTAATCCTCCTATCAGAAAATGCTATAAATTTTGCGATTGGCCCCTAAAGTCAGTTCTGTTTTGACATTTGTGTAGTAAACACATGCGAAATACAAGTTAATAAACAATGTTACGCTACACTGCTCCAGAACGCGGAATATTGCTGACTATTTATTTGACCAATAATCGGTCGGGGCCAAACGGTTACTGTGAATGGTGAGCGCTACAGAGCAATGATCAACGAGTTCTTTTTGCCGCAACTTGATGAATTGGGATTGGAAAACATGTGGTTCCAACAAGACGGTGCAACAGCACACACTGCGCGTGCCACAACCGATATGCTGAACATCGGAAGCTTACTTTAGCGCCACCTTGTACGTGTGGACATGCTAAAGTTTTTCTTGTGCGTTTGTGCAGTTTCAATAATAAACATTTTTAAACAAACCAACATACATACATATTTCTTCCTGCAAGTAGGAACAAGACTTTATGATTTTGCTGTTTTCGTTAAAAAATGTATCAAAGAAATGAAAAAGTGTTTAAAGTTGCCCAATTTAAGACTCAGTGGTTGTCGTTAACAATTACTTATACCATAATGGTAACATGAATCACTTTTTCATTTACGTTGGTACTTTTGGTAATTCTATACGACCGTACGTAACTACTAATACACGTCCAAAAATATCGGGAGAGGTACCAAGACTTTTTCCATAAAAATTTACTGAAAATGCTGACCCAATATTTATTGCAGCTGCGCAAGTAACTCCCGAGAGCTTAAAATTTTTAACTAGCGAGGATCTTAAGGAAGCGGTACCACCTTTAGGATTACGCGTGGTGTTTCGTGAGAAGCTTTTTTCTTGGAGAAAACAGGTAGAATAACATTGAATGTGTTGGTGTACTGATGCATAGCTAATGCAATTTTTTTTTTACTTGTTAGTTTGGAATTGAAGACTACACAATGTCAATGCCATCGAAGGTGATTGACTGGCTGCAGAAACTCTACTTCATATGAATTTTCATTAAATCAATGTCATTAAATAATATGAATTAAAATGGTTTTCTTTAATTATTTTTGCAAACAGGCACGTTTTGCTCCCAGGATAGGTCTAACCCGTTCTTGAATCGACCGGAAATCGTTATAAACTCAAGAACGAAATGTTCTTGAAAATAAGCTAAAAACAGGCTCATTGTAAGCCCAACACGTTCTTGAAATGTACGGAAATGGTTCTAAAATCAAGCACGAAATGTTCTCAAAATGAAGCCAAAATGTTCCCAAAAGAAGCAGAAAATGTTAATAAAATGAACCCAATAAGTTCTCAGAACATGCTTAGAACGTTCTAAAAATAAAGTCAAAATGGTCTTAAAATGAGTCCAAAATATTCATTAATCAAGCCCAAACTGTTCATGAAATGCGAAAGGTGTGCTTGAAAAATCCGTTCTCAAAATAAGACCAGCGTTCACGAGTTTAGTCAAAACGTACTTAACAGACTTTCGTGCACGAATGTTCTCAGTTTTGAACTTGTTTCGTTCCTTTTAGAACGATTTTTTCTTTGAGTGTAAGAGGGAAATAAATTCACGACTTTAAAGTTCATCGGGTTGAAACAAATAGCTGCAAAGATGCCCATCATATTCATATTCGTCTAAGCACTGTCAACTCAAATAAAAAAACCAATACCTCCAGTATAAATCATTATCCAGCTGCTCTGATGGTGGATTAACCGACAGGCTTTTCGACAAAAGAGCACGTTCAGAGCAAATGTAACATGTTCCTCATAAACCTTGCGAATACTATAACTTAAAATGCCGAGGCACACACCCTCGATAGAAAATGGAATTAGAAGATTAGTTCCTGAGAGTGGTTTTTATGGATAAACGCGGGAGTGCCCAAACTGAATGCGGGTGCAGTTATGCTAAACCAATTATGAAGTAGCTAACTTACTGCTTATGTTTTGAGTGAAAATTTTATGTCACTATCGCTGGACGTTATTGTTGTTATTAACCGGCACTATCATTCTCAAAATTGCTATAAAATTCTGCTTGGGAGCCCACCTATGATTCCGTAGAGTTAGATGGCTGAATTACATAGATGGTGGAGACGTCTACTTTCGTCTTCTTTTGTCTCTGGGTGGCGAATTTCTGCACGTTTTCTCTATCAGCTTGAGAGAGCATACTCTCCGATCGAAAATCAAAGTTCGTAACGATTGTTTTAAACAAGCACCCCCGAAACCTGAGAGAAACTCAGTTTGGAAGCCAATAATAAATATGCTGCAATGTCTCAGTCCAGGGTCGGGTCACTCTTTTTCCCATTGATATTTTAATTACTGTTCTCATTCCATGATTTTAAAATGTTTTGGCTTTAACACATGAAACGCTACGAAACGTTACAGCTTCGGGTTTTTGTTTTTAAAATCGAAACGATTTTATACAATTAAGTGGTTGGGTAAGGCTTTAAAAAATTTAACAGTTTCAAACGGTTACGGACTCAGCTTACGAAAATTAAACCGCTCTAAATAGTTACGACTTGAAAATGAAACGGTTAGGATTTTGGTCTTAAACAACCAAACTGTTTAGACCTAGCTTCGGTTCGGCTTTGAAAAGCGAATTGGTTTCAGTTTCTTTTTTGAGCAATGAAGCTGACTTTACGGTTATGAAAAATAAATCGATTTTAAAGTTTTAAAAACCAAATGTATATAAATAGTTACGGGTTTGGCTTTGAAAAGTGAATTAGTTGTAATGGTTTTGAAATAAGAATCGGGTTTCAATATTTGCGACTTTTCAAACTGAATCGGGACGCTTAAAATGTGTCAAGATTTGAGCTTCAAAAAAGTAAAAAAAATTACAGCGGTTATGTTCTCAGCGTCGAAGTCGACCTAATTACTTGAATCTAAGCTGTTGTAATAAAAAAAATTGGAAACGGTATTTAAATTAGGGTTGAAATATCATTTTAATATTTTCCTAAAAAAGTAGAAATAAAAAAATGTATTTAAAAACTTAACTCTAAAGCACAAACATAACTCCATCCTCCCTAATATATCAGACATTTACGCCTCGGATTCATTCGTGTATCCACTGCACACTCGAACTCAATAGCGAATTCATCCAAATTCGATAACATGGCAACAACACGCACCTCCTCGGGTGCATGTATATCAGTAGCTAACAAAATGTCACGCCAATGACGACTCACGTCCGTACACCAAACTTGTGCCAAACTCAAAAAGAATAATTGATATGGCGTTAAATCCATATGCGGCAGTGACTCATGCAACAGCAGCGTAGCATTATCTCGTTGCTGCCAAATCCATTCTTGAAAAGCGGCATAAGCAATACGCACGCCCACATTATCGGCGATATTTTCATCTTGAGCATTTGTCTTCGGCAATTTACGACCGTTATAACGAAATTCTCCATATTGTTGGCGCAAACATTCTTTACGTTTGGCGAACTCTTCTGTAGATTTGCGATCCCACCAATTATTCAAATTTCCCTGAGCATCATATTTACGTATGATGGAATCGAAACCGTGAGCCATTTCATGTGCCAATATGAAACCGATTGTTGAGTATTTAAGTGTAGTAGGGTAGGCGTGATCCCAAAGAAAGCGCGGCTGTAGGAAAGCGACTGGTATGAGCACTTTATTGTATTCTGCAGCATAGGCAGGTGTAAAGCTGAGCATTTCACCCTCGTCAAGTTTTGGTGGTTCGAGTAAACGTAGGCGATAATTGCGACCATGTGCTTCTAAAATTTGTATCACGTTATCGAAATAGTTATCGGTGCTAATAACTATATCGTCATATTGTTGCTCGAAATTTTCGTGCTCATATGAATTTATCTCCATAGACATGGCTGAGAGTTTCTCCAAAGCTTTGTCACGTGTTGTCTCTGACATCCACGAGTTCGAATTCGATTGCAGTGAATCACTAAAAACATTTTTCAATTCCATCCACAGCAATTGTAATTCATCCTTTATATGCGCGTCATGAGTTGATAGCTCTTGATAAACCATGTAGTCCAAGTATTTGACGAAAAAATGTTTTGTGCGTTCAACGCAACGTTGTTGATGCTTCTCATCTGAGTCGCTAGCCTCCATACGAAAATCCTGTAGCAACTCCCACATAATATAATTAGCCACTAATTCTTTGGGTGTATCTTCGATAATTCTGCGCAAATTATCTAAATATGACTCGACATATGCATAAACGGGTATCACATAGGCATGACCCAACCAAGTGTGTACGAAATGTGTCAAATTCAATGTTGGCTTATAGTTATCGGTCAGCACTTCGAGCAGTGTGAGTTGCGCTTTATCCTCCATGCCCACACCTTTGCTAGTGTCCAATTTGCCAGCAGCTAATTGCTTCTCAAAATCCACCGTCTCCGTTGCCACCTTAGAGGCCAACTCCATGTTCATGCCAAGCACCTCGTACATTTCCTTTTGTCTAGCCACAGCCAAGGCAATGTAATAGTCATTGGCGCGCGCTGTCACTAACCGATCGAGTTGTCCCAAATATAAGCGATTCACTTTATTGTTGCTCAAATCGGCGTATATATCTGCACCCAAAATTATTTGTTTGCCATATTTACGCAGTATGAGAGCAATCACCTCTAACCAATCGAATTTATCTGCCTGCCATTGTACGCCCTTTAACGCCGGCATGCCACCAAATTCTTCCAACACTGCAAGCAGCTTATGCCTATAGTTGGCCCGTAATTCTGGTTTATTCATGCAGGATTCAAAAAAGTATTTGACTTTGCGTTTCATTTCCGTTTCGTTTGTGGTACGGTGAGGTTCGAGCATTAAACGCGCCACACGTCGATTGTATGACTTCTTGAGTACATTGAAGAGTCCGGTTTTACCTTCCGAAAAGCGTGCTGGATTAATTTTATGCCAATTACCGCAAGCATAACGATAAAAATCATCACAAACACCTACTTTCGGTTCTATGTAATTAAGCATTTCGGCAGATTTGGAAATACGTAAAAGTTCACGTGCATTTGCTGTTTGAAAGTCAGGATACGTCGTACGCTTCGCAGACGTCGCGGCATGGCCATTCGTGAAATAATTAGCAGTTAGTAAAATAAGGAAATAAAACGAAAACTGCTGCTGTTGGCCACAATACATTTTCACAGCGAGTGCCGATTTCAAACTGATACTGAACTGTAAACATATTTTTCATCTCGTGCTTTGGAAAGTCTCATTGTTTGTTTACCAATATGCAAAAGTAGCTGTGGTTTGAAGTTAATTCGGAAATGACCAAAGGTTATCAATTGACAATGTCTAGGGATAGGTTTTCAATTAATGGCTTTTAGTTTGAAATATACTATGCATATACTTGCAGTATTAATAGGTAAACACCAGGGAAGTAAAATTTTTCGATTGTAACAGTTCCGGGATCCCGCGATTTGGAAATTCGTTGTGTAATAAAATGCATCACCCCGCATAGTCATCGCTCTGCTTTTCTAGCTTTGTAATCGACATCATCAACGGAAGTCCCAGGAACCTAGTGGTTTCAATAGTGTTGGACCAGAGTTGTAGAAGAGTTTGCTCATGTAATGTACGGTGTCATGGCGGACGCAACACATACCGGGCAAACATTCGGCATGTCAGGGTTCAGTCTTTATATATAAGAGTTTAGTCTTTTGCAGCATCCAGATCGAAGTTGGGCCAGTATGACCACTATCTCCCTCGTTAGTTCGCGTCTCCCTTTGGCAACGGATAGCTCGTGGGGCGACAGTGGAGAGTTGAGGGCAGTTGAGCAGAAAAAGTGCGCTCGGTAACGTAAGGAAAGAGGAATTTTCGGCCTGGTGCATTGTTGATAGTTACAAACTTGAAGCTGTGAGGGGCTTGTTTTTGAATACATATCGAAACTTTTCCTATAATTTTGACAGACACGTCCCATATGTTAAGAATTGCTCAAGTTTGTATGGCAAGAAACTATTTGTAGCGTTTATCAAACTTTTATGTCAAAGTCTGAGGTTATGTAAATCGGCCTTTAAGGCCGTTTTCTCAATATCCGGTTTACGCTAACCCGCACTTTGTTTGACAGATAACCGAGGAACTTCTGTCAATTAAACTGCCGATTAGAGTTAAGCGGACATTGAGAAAACGGTCCTTAGTCAATTTCGAAACCAGCGCTTACACAGAAAAAAGTTCCAATAAGTGTTACTTTGGACTAAGTAGGACTGAGAAGTATAGTCTTCTTTCAAAGAACAAAGATCACGCTCTATAAATTTCTCATCATAGTTGCCCTGATGTGCGCCTTGGAATCATGGACCGCGTCGGGCTAAAAAACGGGGTGAAGTCCAGAACGCCTATTATAGTTTTGTCCATAAAGCGGTGGTTTGTAACGGTATAATATAGTCGAGATATATATAGAGCCCTATGGGAGTCCTGCTAGCTGGATACGCAAAAATTCCTTAACTGAAACTCCCTAACACAATGGCGTATCTTACACGGCTAAAAAGTTTAGCCTAAATAGCTACATACGAGTATGTATATGTCTAAACCAAATTTGGTTTAAAACTTAAATTCTGCCAGTTTTCAAGAAAATGAGCGTGAAGAAAAGAGTTTTAATTCTAAACCGGAAATGTTTAACAATTAAAAAACATAAAAACATTTGCATCAGTTGCCAGGACTATTATCGACGCTCCCCGCATTAGAGTCGTCTTCTGTTGTTGTTGTTGCCATGGTAGAGACAAAAACACTCCCCGAAAGTTTTGGGGAGTGTTGTCGAATTAACAGTCCTTCGCCGGATTTGAACCCGGTACTCTCCGGTACTCCCTTGCCGTACTGCCCTACTGTCGTGGTAGCGACTTATGACCAGTGAAACCTTCTAGGTCATGTCACCCCTCCTTCCGTAAGGAAGGATAGATGGGTAATGAGAGGTGAGAGGCATTGCACGTCATTACCCTTTTTTTTTCAATTCAGTTTTAATTCTAAACCACAATAAATTGTAAATTGGTGGAGGTAAAGGTTTGGAATTTATTACGAAAAAGTTTAAACCGGCGAATGGTTTAAAATTTTGGCTCAAATTTTTAGCCGTGTAGTAATTTGTAAACACCAGTATTCTTTATCTCTACATCCAAGTACTTATCGAAACGGCGAATCACTTTAAAAGGACCATCATACTGCTGCTTTAGTGGTGGTCTAACAGAGTCATCTCGAACAAAATCCTGCGTACAGTTGTTGATATATTTTTGTACACCAATTTTGTTTGTCGCATGGTTGGAAGTTATGACTCGTTTTAAGTTTAGCATTGAATTTTTAAAATAACCAAGAAGTTCACAGACGGTGTTTTCGCGGATATGGTTGATAAAAAAATCTCCAGGTTGTTTTAAGTTTTCACCATATAACATTTCCGCTCGAGCAGCTCCCAAAACTTCTTTATAGGTTGTACGAAGTCCTGGAAGGCTGTTGATCCAACTACTATCTGTGTGACACCTGATTGCTCTCTTAGGTGTCCTATGCATGCGCTCAATCAGGCCATTAGCATGAGGATTGTAAGCAATTGATCTCAAATGTAGGGCAGCAACAAGGTGCGTCAACTCTTTGAATAACCTCGATTCAAATTGCTTGTCTTGGTCAGTAGTAATGGCAGAGAGCACGCCGAAGTGCGCTATCCAACCATGTAACAACGCTTTGGAAACTGCTTCAGCAGTAACGTCTTGCATAGGAATTGCCGAAGGCCCTCGAGTAAATTGATCTTGCAAGTCAGGCAGTATTTATAATCTTCTGACAATGGTAATGGTCAATTTCCGGAGCCATTGATTGTTCAGCAGTAATTGGACAGATTTGTTTCAATATACCCAATAGAGCTCTGCGCTCTACTAACATTTTTTATATTAGTATCCTGAGATGGAATTATCTCAGCTTCGCCCCACTTATACGAGCGCTCACTGAGTTTAATCGAATCTTTAGGAAACTTGATCTTGATTTCGTAATGCGAAAGTCCCAGTTAAAGGCACATATTGAGTCTTACTACTGAGACCATTAAATTGATAGTTAATCTAACTTTTAATTCGTCTTAAGCTGAATTTGTTATCTAGTCAGTACGCTCTTTTTTCCATTAACTTAATAAAATAATAATAATAATAATGTAAATGTTGATATGACGAAATCGTGTACAGGGCACTGGAAAATCGTCTAGCGCTACGCGATTATACTTCCAGACTTTTGATTTTTGACACTGCAGGCATGATGATACCATGTAGCTAGCCTGCTGTTTCATGCGCGGCCAAACAAACCGCTCTGTTACCAACCTAATCGTCGCCCTCTTCCCAGGATGTCTAATGTTGTGAACAAACTCAGATACTTGTTTGCGAAACTTTTCTGCGACGTATGGCTTTGCAATTTTTGTTGAGACATCGCATACAACCATCAAATTAGTACCTGGTATTCTTACTGGCTCGAGTTTAGGTGACGTGTCTTTCATGGGCTGTTTAAGTTCTCCGTCGTTTACCTGCTCTTGGGCTAGTTGTTCAAAATTAATTTGCTTGCCACTAAAGATAGATTCTTAGCGAGATAAAAGATCTGCTACCAAGTTAGGTTTCCCTGACACATGTCGTATATCAGTAGTAAATTCGCTGCTGAAACTTAGATATCGCCTCTGCTTCGGAGTGGTTTTGTCAGGTTTCTGTTGAAAAGCAAAGGTTAGTGGTTTATAGGCAGTGAATATTTTGCATTGTCGGCCGTCGATTAGGTTTTGGAAGTACTTAACGGACGGATAAATGACGAGCAATTCTCGATAGTATGTGCTTTTTTGTCTTTCTGACATGAGTTTTGAGAAGAAACCTAATGGACTTTACACACCATCTCTCAGCTCTTATATTGCGGTACCTTCATAATAGTTACGCGCGCCTAGATGAAGTACAAGTAGTGTTACCTATTGCTAAACCCCGTTTACCCTCCTCAAAGGCCTTCTTTGCTTCATCGTTCCAAATGATGAGCCTTTTATCTTTCTTTTATTCCCCTTTATCAATTTAAGGGCTACGGTGGACATTTTGAAGTTAGCGATGGCTTCAGTATTGTCAGTTGAGGGTGCAATGCCATCTTCAGGTTTTGCTAATTGGCATTTAGAAACATTTATTTCTAGGCTGCTATCCCGCAGGCGCTGACACACTGCGCGAAAGTGGGTGGCTTGCTTTTCCTCCGAGGCTGAGTCAATGCAAATGTCATCTATATAAACGATTACATACTCCATGTCTTGAAATATATCGTTCATGAAGCGGTGAAACGTCTGATTTTCAATGCATAAATCGAATGTCATAGCTCATATAATCCGAAAGGTGTTATTATGGCAGTCTTTTCACAACCCTCTTCGCCTATCGGAATCTGGTGGTAAGCACGCTCTAAATCTATTACTTTGAATACAAACTTACCATATAACCTTTGCGTATAATCCTGAATACGTGGTATTGGATATCGATTAGGTAAAGTTATCGTATTGAGTCAGCGATTTTCGCCACAAGGACGCTAGTTACCTTCTTCTTTTTCGAGAACCACGTGCAATGGGCTTGCCCATTGGCTGCTACTGGATCGACAGATGTTTTGCTTCAACTCTTTTTTTGCTTTTCGGGATTGAGTCTTCGTGCTTTACTAAACTATATGAAGTCTAACTTTTGTGTTGAGCGAGACATGAGAAACAATCAACGGTTTTTGTCAAATCTTTGTACTCACTTAGTATACACTTGACAGGTTTAGGCAGATTAAGTGCAATTGTATAAATCTGCTCATCCGAAGCTGTACATACTAGTGCGCTTACCTCAATTTTTGTTGTTATGTCGCCAAGTTTTTTTCTTCTCAAGTCAACCAACAATCGAAACTCATGAAGAGAGTCCACTCCTATAATCGGGCTGGTGACGTCCGCAACCACAAAGTTTCAGTTCACTATTCTTCTTAACCCGAAGTCGACTTGAAGAATCTTTGTTCCGCATGTTTAAATCGAAGTGCTATTAGCTGCATACAAGTTGTGATTTGAGTCCGGCTTGTCTAAATGTTGCGGTGGAACTACAGAAAAATCGGCACTACAGAGAAAACGACGATTGGTTTTGCGATCATTCAGGAATAGACGACGACTTTCGATCAAACCGGCTCTGTGTGTCGCCTCTTTTAACAGAGCTTCTTCTAGTTTTACCGTCGCACATCTTACTTTCAGGGCAAGATTGGTTGCTACTAAAATAAGATGTACTTAAGTCTCATTTTTGTTGTTGTTGTTTTTAGCGACAAAAAAATTCCCCGCAGATTTAGGGGAGGGTTGTCGCAAGTGCCAGTTCTTTGCCGGATATGAACGCGGTACGCTCCGGTACTCCCTTGGGGTATGAGAGGTGAGAGGTAGCTCAACCATCAAGTTACACGTCATTACCTTTGTGCATTTTAGTCCCCTTTTACGACAGGTATGCCTTAATCAAGCACATTTTAACCCCCTAACCCACAGGGGTTCTACAGTCTTGTAGAGTATACTCTGCAGGTCATAACACAGCTGGGTATTTAATGACTTTAGACTTTCTTACTTGTTTCGTGTCATTTTGTCGAAACTAAACTCAACCATATCGATTATGTGTAACTAGTCGCTAAACACGTTTTTTTAGTGCTTTTGTACAATTACAAGTATGTGTACCATATCCAAACATACCTACTAACAAACTATATATATTCAAAATAACTTTAAACTATTTCAATTTCTAGGTGCTCTGCCGCTTGTTACGGCTACCACATTTTGCCTTAGTCCTATATGGAAATGGCTAATTATAATATCCTACTGCTTGCTGTCGCTTTGGGGCTTGTACAAAGTGAGTGTTTCTCTATATATTTATGTATGTTTGTATTTGCAAAAATTAATAGTTTTTAGGTGGATATATCTCAATAGATCAACTTGGATTATGGAAGAGCATTTTGTAATGTTCCAAAAGAAAGAATATACCAGAAAATCCGGCAGATGACGCAAGTTTTCAACACCCGTTTAAAAAAAAAAGCTGTTACAAGCGACGACAAGAGCGTTAAATAACTAGTTATTTAACTGCTAGCTTTAAGTTAGTAAAACGGCTAATCTGGCACTAGTTGATCAACAGCATGAATTCCCTAAAATGCACGGCACTACCACATCACTGAATACGACAAACCCTCAGATAAGGGCGGTCTAAATCAATTAGCCCTCCTCAAGAACGGTCCTGTTGTTCTTAAACGGTCAGTCACGCTAGACTTTTAAATGATATTGAGAATACCAGCCTTGCTCCCTGTCTGAAGCGAAACATCGCCAATTATCTAAACGGTCGCAAGACTTTAGAAACGAACTTTCAAGATCCCTAAGAATGAAAACAGCGGTGACACATGGCGGTGTCCTATCCCCGCTACTGTTTCATTTTTAAATCTCCAAACTCCTTCACATAAAAAAGATTTCCGTTTCCTGACTGCGTGATAATGGCAATAGTCAAATCCTCTTCCTACAGTGTGGGCAATTGCTTGAAGCTGAGCAACTTGCACGGCACATAGGGAGCCACAACGGCCAGTATAACGGGATCCGGCATTATATCACTTGGCCACACCGACTAATCAACTCCTGTAACTGTAGAGGAATGCGGTTTGCCTGGGGAAATGTGTGTCAATCTTACTTTAACTCAGTCTCTATATTGCAATAGGGTGAACTCATACCTAGGCAGACTAAAGCCCGACACGTGGTGTGTTCCCATATAATACCAATCATCTTTTTAACTGCCCATTTGAGCAGAATCTCAGAAACCCCACTATGATCCAACTCAATTGAAACTGCTTTTTTCCTAGGATTTCCTTTAGAAGAGCATTTTTCGGTAATAATTAAAATTTTTGTACATTTCACTTTCTTCTTTGTATTCCAGGCTCTAACAGCAAGCTCACCTTGGCAACGACGTCTCTGCTTTGCCCTTCCATTTACAATGCGTTCCATATTAACGTTTTTTCGCACAATTGGCGTGTGGGTTGGTGGAAGTCGATTAGCACTCTCGCACGTTTACCTACAAGTGAGTATGTCGGGAGTGAAAGAAAAATTTTTTATACAAGCTAAGTCTAGTTGAAAGGGAAAAATTTTAGACAAATACCAACTATTGGAGTGAAACACAAAACGTAAAAAAAATTTTGTCAGTGTACATTTTCGTTTTATTGTTTTTATATTGTATGTGTAGTGGTGCCTTTTCACTTACACGCAGCTAACCAAAGGTAGGAAAAAAGACTTCATTCGGAGCCATAAAACTCACATTTTTCGGAGCTTCACCCTCAGAAATTAGCTCTTTTTATAGCCCAAACGGAGCGAAAAATCGTTCTACGCGGGTACCCTAAAAGGAGTAATAAAAAAGAATCCAAATAACTCCGAATCGGATGAATTTAGAACGTTTTATGCTGATTTTAAAATGAACTTGAGAGTCTTTATGGACCCTTTTTGGAGCCTTTTTTTGATGCTTTTCTGAAGTTTTTTTGGAGTCTTTTTTGACTCTTTTCAACCATACTTTTTTCTCTATTTCGATGGTTCTTGGAACCTTTTTGGACTCCTTTTGAAGCATTTTATTGATGCTTTTCTGAAGTTTATTTTGAGTGTTTTCTCACAAAAATTGTTTACTTCCTTTTGGAGATTTTTAAATAATTTTTGGAGTCATATTCATATCTGTGTCCTTCTAAATCAGAAAAAAAATTGAATTAAAAATATTTGTACAGGTAAGTGCAGCTAAAAGTATACATTTTTCTTTTGGAACTTATCATAACACTTCATACAATCAATAAATATATTATTTTGTTTGATTTTTAATACAATTCCCTTGACTTTTAACTATTGATAAATATTCAGAAAAAAGACTTTACGTTCTGTTAAGTAAAAAAAAAACACGTCAGAAAATGCTCTAAACATTCATATAATTGAGCCTTGCAGTTTATCCGCTCTACAATATTCATTTCTTCGCTCAAGGCTCCGTGAATCTTTATAAAAAAGTGGATTTTTTGATGTTTACTAAATAAGACTCCAAAAAAGCTCAAATTACGCACCCTTTTTGAATCATTATTTCGGAGCGCTCCGACTTTGGTTAGCTGGGCAGGGTCTTTTGTCTATACTTCTATGCTATATATACATATATAATGGAAGCACAAATAGGCGTATTGTCAAAGTTAATAACAATAATATAGATTGAAGAAAACATTATATCCAAATCGTTTATGCCGTGTAATTAAAGAGGTACCACTGCGCTATGTAGTGGAGTATTAAGTGAGCCTAGGTTATTCATGCTGAGTACATTTTATGTAAAAAGAAATGCCAAATCAAAACCAGTAATGAATTGTAAGAAATGATGAGAAAATATATCGGATAATAGTTATATTAATTTATGTAAACACTAATGCTATATTTAAGTATAACTTCTACATCCTACTCTATTTCAAATATTTTATATAATTTCTTATATTGCTTTACTGGGTTTCAGTTTCTCAGTGGAAGCATAAACTACAGTTAAGTCAGTCTAATGTCCGATTTGACACAACTGCCTAACCTATGAGCTCAACTAGACATCATTTGAGTGTGAAACCGCACATTACTTTCAATTTGTCACTTGCGACATTTTATCCAAAGTGTCAAATTTGAAAGAAGCTTAACTGTAACAGTAGTTTTAACTCAAACTGCAAAACTGATTCCCAAATTCTATATAAATATTAAGGAAATTTACTTTCCTAACTTCTATCATACACAATATTTTTACGCTACATAATCACTGATACAAACCATTTTGTTTCTGTGCTTCTACTCTTCTTGTTATATTTACTGATAAATGCTACCAAAAATAAAAAAACAAAATCAAATTTCCAGTTAGAAGCAGTGAGTGATAAATGTTGTAAAATTAATAATTATTTTCTTTCATTTCAATTGGAACAATTAAATTAGTGCATTCTTTATTTTTTTTTTAGGTTATTTTAAACTATATGCGAGCTTTGAAGTAATATCTTTTGAAAGTGCTCTTAAGAAAAGCGAAGTAAATAAATTATATAATGAGTGTTACTGCATCAAAAAGTTGGCTTTGTGTTGAGCAAAAAATTTTGAATATGTAAATTGTTCAGAGCATATTTTGAATTTTTCTTGTGTGTCAAGCGAAACAGTAATGTAACTCCATCAATAATTTGTCTAAACCAACGGCGCAGCTAGAATTTTTTCTCAGAGGGGAGTTTAAGTATTTTTTTAGACGTATTTTAATCAAAAAAATCTGATATAAATGAAATAGTTCCACACACAAGAAAAAACCAATTTAATCGTGACTGATCGTAATCATGGCAATATTGCTATTACGTAGCACGTTCAGCAACGTCTCGTAAATTTTGACATATTAGGTATGTTCGCAATGGAAATAATTGCTAAAAACTATTATGAATTATCCTTATATTTTTAAATTTGCGCTGTTAAAAAAAAGCTTGCTAGGGAGAGGAAATTGAGAGCGTAAGATTATATTTAATTTCAAGGGAACTTGTAAATTTCAATTGTATAAATTTTTGATCGAAAGTGGTCATCTGAAATTAAATAATATAAACAAGTTGGTTCCAAAAATTTCACTTCTAAAATAATTTAACTAATTTTTAATAAAAATTCAAGAATGAAAGCTTTAATAAGTTAATAATTATAAACACGTTGAAATAAAAAAAAAAACAGTCAATTTGAAAATCACTTGAAGCCAAGGCGAATTCCTATACAGGTGATATTATAAGAGCATATGAGCAGCGGCGTCTGGTGTCAAAATAAAAAATTTCTATGCAATTTGGCAGGAGAGGCCGCGAAAGCAAAATCAAAACACATGAAGTAGGTGTGTGTATACAGCAATTAATTCGCCGCGATATCACCTTTTATAAATTCGCTTGAAGCTTTTTTTCTATCGATAGTTGACGTTTACGATTTGTTGTATACGTTCACTGAACTCATTATACCAGTGCTCAGTTCAAATAATACGCAAATTGATCACAAGTTTTTAGAAATTTATTAAAACTTAAGCCGTGTTCGGTGACAAAACTTGGCAAAAGTGAAAATGACGTAAAACTCTCTCGAAACGCAAAACGTAAAAAGTTTCCGCCTGACAGGAATCAGTAAAAACTTGCAAGCAAAACTGCTGTTGCTTTTTTGATTGGTTAATAGCTCAAATTTGTAAACTTTTGTTGTTGATTTCCTATGTGACGATCAGCGGTTTTTGACTTGCAAGTTTTAATGATGCAGAAACTTGCAACTACCTCTCCCAATAAAATGTCAAAATTCTCTCTCCCCACTGCAAATGTTTTGTGTCACCGAAAACTTTTCAGTAAAAATTTTATAAATTTTTTAAAAATTTTATCCTCACCGAACGCCACTATTATCTCTTTTGCTATTTAAGATAAGTGTAACCTTCATTACTGAAATACGCTCTGGAGGGCGTGAAATACCGTAATACTTGATACAAAAATATATATATATTTAAGAGCATTTTCAAAAACTATTTATAACTCTATGTAAATAAAATGGCTTTGTTATAATTAGTCATTAGTTATGCATAACTAAATAATTCGCTGGTAGTTTGTTGCTTTAATTATAACCAACATACAAATTATTTTGTTGACATATGCATGAGCATTATTATTCTGTTTTGTTTTTAAAGGATGGCGTCTCAATTTTGGGTGGCGTTATAGGCGCTATGCGTATACCAGAGAAGTGGTTTCCAGGACTCTTGGATTTCTATTTAAATTCTCATAATATCATGCATGTACTGGTAGTAGTCGCAGTATACTCAATGCATAAGGTAACTAATAAAGCCTTGTATATTTGAATTACATTTATAATTAATACAAATTATAATGTACATCTGAAAATAGGCAACAATAAAAGACTTTGAATGGATGTCAGCAACGAATTGTACACGTATAGCAGGTGCAACAAATGATATTGGCGAAACAATAGATACGACTTTTACCTCAAATGTGGAACTATGACCTCTTAATATTCCGAAATTCAAATATTGTTATGCAGTTATTAATTATATGTAGTGAATTGTTTTTAATCCAAAGTATTCCATAAAATCACTTATTCTACCTAATGATTTTAAATACATATTTAGTTGGAAAATAAGTAGAAAAAATTAAAAAAAAAAAGTTGCTGAACATACTTAAATTAATTAATTAAGGTATTTAGAAAAATTACATTAGTACATAGTAGGCATGGGTCTATTCGATTAAAAATGATTCGAATAAAAAATCCATTTATTCGAGGGCTTTAAAAAATTCTAATATTTATTCGAATAATTTATACTTTATTCGAATAATATTATTCGAATAGTGGTATTCGAACAGTTGTATTGAAATGCGGGAGATGTCGGAAGCGAAATTCACTGTCTTCATCGCTTGTACCGATGAGCATGCATTCACGTTTTGTATGCATGTATGTATGTATGTATGTTTGCATGTACAAATGTGTGCATAAGTTGTAGTGATATTTGTTTAACTATTCAAATACCTATTATTCGAATTATATGAATAATTTCGCCTTCGACATCTCTCGCATTTCAATACAAATATTCGAATACCACTATTCGAATAATAATATTCGAATATACGGATAACTTATTCGAATAAATAATATTCAAATTTTTTGAAAGGAATATTTTTATACGTTTATTCGAATAGTTTTTATTCGAATATTATTCGAAAATAGTCCTAGTAGTGGTACATAGGCAAAATAAAAGTACTAAATCGAAATATTTACAAAAATAAGTATGCTTTAAATTAAAATGTATTATTAAGCATTTTAAGGTTTATTCGTAGCACCATTTCATGAATTAATTTGGCTCAATGTTCGAAATTGAGGCATACATTTAATCTATGAAGTTCATAACCGTTAAAAGCTGTTTAATTTTTCAAATCCAAATTATTAAATTCGTATCAAAACACGCAAGTCTCCCCTTTTGAACGAAATCTAACCCCAATTGGATACATCAAGAGAGACAAATCATTATTCACCTATTTATTCCATCTCCGTCGAAGCGTCGCCTTCCTGTGCTGCCAAATTTGGATATCGACAAGAAAACCTTCTAGCCCTTAGCTTTCTTGGTAATTCGTATTCGTTCAGAACCGAAACCTTCCACAAAATATCAGATTATCATCACCTACGGACAGCCCAACCTTTCAGTGAAGTTAATGCTTTTTCAAGCAATTTTGAGTTTGATATAATTTTGAAAAAACCCATATACACTGGATGGAAAGACCTACTGCTCTCTTTACTGACACCGTTTACATCTCGCCAATACAGACGCGTTAGCATTTTTTATAACTATCTGTACAAAAAAGGTCTCCCATGCAAATTGGATTTTTCATTTTGCTGGTTTTATCACCAACAACTCCCAAGAAACGGGTGGTGAGGGAAACAAGCCTGGGGTTTCTAAAGATAGTTGGTAGCTATGATTACAAATTTGTATTTACAGAAACCCTTAAGGTCATATCTTTACCCCGAAGCCGTTCTTAGTTTTTATTTACACACTGTTAGCGATGTCTTCCAGAGCAATTCTATTTCTCAGGCTCTGTCATCGGCTTTGTAAGCTTTGTGGAACCAGTCGATGTGACCTCACCTATTATACGGTGTCGAAAGTGTGGTAGAATTTCCTGGAGAATTTTTACCTAAGCCACTGGGATGATCAATGATTTTTACCCACTACCCACTGATCGCACACTCGCTTACAAGAACACTATGATCTCTTAAAAGAAGTAGCTTCGTCTTTCTTTTGACAGCAATTTTGAAGAACACATTAGTGGCCTAAAAAGGTCAATATCGAAACTTATGGGTGTTCTTTTCTACAAAAAATGTTGGCTTGTTGGCTCAGCTCTCTACACAATCAGTATTTTTGCAGAGCACCAATTTGAGAGGGTTACATTTTTTCTTGAAAAGAAACCGCCATTTTTAAATATATCCACCCTTATTAGAACTCTTTGTTAAATATCCTTATTTTAGAAACACACATTTAGGTCAATCGAGTCCACATTTTTGCACGAAATCTCTAAAACTAGTTGATTTAACGAAAAAAATTTAAAGTTTTTAAATACCTGCTAAACATGTTCATAATGTGCAAAAATATGTTTGTACCCAGCTGTACTAGTACACAACCCATTATGAATGTGTACACTTAACGAGGGTTTATAATGGCATAATGGAATCAGATGGATGGAAGTGCTTAGTACGAATAGAGAAATCAATTGTAAACACATATAACAACATGTTTGATTAACTAAACTTATTTTCTTAAATCCAGAAACCTATTATGCAAGTAGATAGTTTTATATCTCAATTAAATTGCTATGCAAACACAGCCTAGTGAGGCATCTATAAAATTTAGTTTACAAATAAGAAAATCTGTATAAAAACTTTTAATTTTTATTATTAAGCACGGCACTTAAATAATAATAGTTAAAATAAACAATACAATAAAAAAGCAATATAGGAACAAATTGTAATTATGTACTTAGTATAAATTTATTCAAGCATTAATATGTATGTATATACAAATGTACATAGTTTGCAACATACCTAATAAAAGATGCTTCTATGCATACATACCTACATTTTTCGGAAATATTCCCTAAGAAACTTCCTCATTTAAGCGGAGGAGACAGAAAAATGTATTCAAAATGAAAACGATTCCTATAGTATATCTGGAACGTATTTTTACACTTTCAAAAATGAACTTCAAAAGCTATAAGGTAGAGATGGAAAACTGCCATCTATACTATCGTTATATCGAACGTTTACATCATATTTTACTATCGATAATGTCGGTTATAGTGTTAAACATGATTAAACATGCTCTAATTAAAGTGAAATCTTGAAAATTTTATCTACTCCTGTAAGTCCATTGTAAATTTCTAATAAAATTAAAATTGTTCGAGCAAAATCCGGGAATTAACCACCAGCAATTAAACGAGTTTTTCTTTGAAAATATATAAATATTTATAGTATCGATATATCGATAGCGTGAATCAATACTATATATACAATGAACTTTTGAACTACTTACGTTAGCATCGTACACAAATTTTATAGCTCACTATACTGAAAAGCACACATATGAACGAAATAGTGCCTTCCCGTCTGAATTTTGTTGCCCCGCAAAACTTATACAGTTGTGAAAAATGACGTTGAGCAACACCACCAGCTCGGTTAGAATTAAAAAGGACGTCTCCGAGCCGTTCGAAACTAAACGAGGTTTCAGACAGGGTGACCCACTATCGTGCGATTTCTTTTATTTGATCTTATAGAAAATAATAAAAGCTGCAGAAATTTACCTAGCTGGGATTTTTAAAAGCGTGAAACTGTTGCTGACGACATTGACATCATCGGCCTTAACAACCGCACTGTAACTTTTGCTTATTCCAAACTAGAAAAAAAAGCGCAAAAATGTATTTGGTGTTGAACGGGAGCAAAAGAAGTACTGTCTGTTAGCCAGTTGGCGCAACAAACAAACCACTGGCAAGCTTTGATGGGCGGTCAAAATAGCCCAAGCGGTTAGATGCCCATTTATAGAAGAATTACCTGCCCACAACAGCCGATTGCATAGTGCCGGAATGACTTGTCTTGAATACCCGACCAAGGACTGTTACTTCGATGAATTCCTCTTGCGTCTTCCCCTTAAGTTGTCATCCTCGAAGCAGCTCAAGCGGCAGCCCATTGCTCCTTTGGGCATAGCTTCTTGAAGCACCAGCACGGGTGCGACTCAAGGCCACGGATCCTGGTCTCTTTCACCACGTGCACTTTTTGACGGCTAACCCTATATGCGTATGCGGCAACGTACGTTAATATTAACCGTGAATACTTGCAAGTTTAATCTTAAGTTTAAAAAATGGTTTTTATTTTTTCAATAATCGAATTCTAAGTCGCCTTTTACAAAATTTTTTGAATCGGTTTTATGGACCTTGTGGGAAATTTCACGCTCATCGAAATCGACTTGGAGTTTTTTCGTGTATCTCATCTATATGAGTGGTTAAAATAAGGTTTTTAAAAAGCAATTTTATACATTTAACAGCCGAGCTGGTGCCGCAAAGTGCCTGTACTGGAGCATACCGTATTCATATCTGTAAAAGGACTGTAAAATCTACATATCTTTGTTTTGGTCCGTCACGCCCCGTTTCAATAATGAATTCGCCGTCTTGGGTGTGCCTACTCAGCGAATAGCCGCTTTGTACATAAAAAGTAACTCATACGCCTCGTTATTGTTGTTGTTGTTGTAACGACAAAAACACTCCCCGAAGGTTTTGGGGGTTGCTGTCGAACTGACAGTCCTTGGCCGGATATGAATCCGGTACGCTCCGGTACTCCCTTGCGGTACTTCCAGACTGTCGTGGTAGCGATTTGGTATGACCAGTGGAACCTTCTAGGCATCATATCCCTAGATCAACCATCGAGTTGCACGTCTTTACCTTTGTGCATATTAGTCACCTCTTACGACCGGTATGCCTACCTCGGGCATATTCTAAACACCTAACCCGCAGGGGTGACGCCTCGTTATTAATACAATTGACTGATCATTGCCCGAGCATATGTATTTACATATCAATAAAGCATTTTTTTCATTACGATAACAATTTTGGAAAATGCTAAAATCTTATTTAATTTTATAACAAAGACTAACTTAATTCTTATATGTACATATAGTTTTGATAATTAAATTACAAACATACCGGTATGTAACAATTAGATGAAAAACTAAGATGTACCAACACCTTTTAAGTCGCAACAATGTACTTATCGGTTTTATACATTTCATAAGCAAATTTTTCGCGATGATTTGGATTGTATTCTAATCCCACATAATCTATTTCCAAGCGGAAAGGGCCATCCATATAGTTTTTTGCGCCTACCGAGAAACCAAAGTGGGTAACTCGATTCAAACATATGGGGCCCTGTCTATCTTGTATACGACCCTTTGATGATAGAAAGAACTTGGAAAATGGAACCTGTAATAAATTTTTCTTAATGTACGGCCAAAAATTATTCAAAAAAGTCCCCATTACCTTAACTAGTTGCCAATGTGGGCCACCACGTGTATACAACACATAATGATATACATCATTCCATTGTAAATCAAAGTAGCCTTCGGTATGGAGATTAATAAGATAATTACGTCCATCTCCACGTATTTTCATTACCAATATATTATATTGTGTCCAGTCATACGTTGCTTCGCGTTTAAAAGAGCGCTGTAATTATCAGATTTCTTTTTAATATTTACATTTAGAGAATAAGTTTTCTAAAATATATTATTTCTTACCCGCACGCGTTTAGTTCGTATATTAGCATAGCCAGCTCGTTTTATAACACCATCTTTAATATGATCTGAATTGACATTACCATGAAATAAGCCAGCACCTGCCGCACTAAGCTCCAGCGCTGCGTTGCTTTTGCCTTCACCATGATCGGCATCTGTCGTGACAACCCATCGGTCTAGCGCATTTTCAGCTTTAAAATCGAATACCACATCGGTTTCACCTGGTCGGCATATTAGTATGGGATCACTTTCTAGTTGCTCCTTGATTTCATCTTTCCATAACGCGAATTCCTGCTTGAGCTCACGTAGTCCATTAAGTATGAGTTCCTTTGTGGAAGGGGACTTAATCTTAGTTTTGTAACCCGATTTCTTTTCTTTCTCCCAAAACGTTGAGCGTATGGCAGTTGTATGTATAAAACGGTGACCTCCCACTTCCTGTAAAAGCGGCGGTGCAGATAGACTCAACGGGCTGCTTGCAAGACGTCGTGTACATAATAGCAGTAAAAGCATTTTTGCAATAAATTATTGATATTTGTTGGTTATCAAAGCAATTGAGCTTTGGAGAAATTGTATCCAGAGCAATGCATAATCACCATAATCTCGGCAACTTTGTTGGTCACTTCACGTCAGCATCAGCTGTTTTTATTACGTATTAATCGTGATGCAACTTTTGAGAAAGTATCGATACCAGTACTCATTAGGCGGGTTCCAATCAGGAGTGATCCAGATCCAGATAGAAACTTTGCATGGAATTGCAAGAACAGCGTTGTGATCTTGATATTTATCTGGATAAATTTCGTTTAGTTTTTTGTAGTAGATTTTTTGACAGCCAACCATTATTTGCTTGGTAGCACAGCCATACATATATAAAGACACATATATACCAAACCACTCTCATACAACTGATCCGTATCGTTCCCGCAAGATCTTGAACTATTCCCTACCAGAAACGCTGATTTTTTTAACTAACACACTCACACTCTAAATTTCAGGGCTGATCATGTACTGACCAAAATAGTGACAATTAGGGGTCGCCATTAGCAGTGTGAGACAGATATATAATGATCTATAAAATTCTATGTATGCGCGAATAGCTCATCCAATTGAATCATGTGGTCAGTACTGACTGTCATTTGACTATCAAATGATCACCAGCAATGGTGCGTTTTCAAAATTCCCAGAAAATTTTTAACCGTCGCGAATTCTATGCGAAAACTCTAAAAATTTAAGTTGAGAATTTTTATAAAAGCCAGAAGCGGCATATTTGAACCATTTTTATTGAAGATAAATATTTAAAAATGAAGAAAAGAGCATATCAAAGCTCCATTAAAAAAGAAAAAATACAAAAAGTTGGCAGAATGTGTGGGGCGCACCAAAATAATTGATTCGGGAAATTTAATACAAGTGTTAAGTGTTGATGCAGTTGCATTTCCAGTCGCGGAAAGTGTTTCTGCAACCGAAAGTTAGGTTGCAAAAGGTTAGAAAAGGCTGAAAATTAAGAAGCTAAAAAAAGTCAGAAATTTGTTTACGAAATCCATTTCAAATTTTTTATTTTAGTTTATACTATTTGTATATAAAGGAACTATTCTTGTTCATATCAGGCACATTTTCCTTGACTAGGAATTTTTTCAAGAAAACAAACACTATAGAAAAATCACTACAAACTAATAAATTTTATAATATTTTCTTCTACTGACGAATCAGAAAAGCTTGAGTCTGCGTACAAAGTTTGGGTACTCATCATAGAGATGAGATCATCGATAATTTCAAAAAAGAAAATACATCCGGCTTTGTAACTTTCAACTTTCAAAGATTTATCAATTGAAAAAAATTTTTCTTTTGTAAAGAATTCACATTCTCAGGTAGGCGATGTCACAATTCGGTTATCAAGTCCATTTAAAATAGTTGACAATTTTTACGAATAATTTTCTGTATTTCGTCTTCAATACTAGCTTCATTTAACTTTAAATTTATGTATTCCTCGAAGTTGTATAAAAATATGGTGTTGGGATCAGAAAACTTTTGGAGTAAGAAAAGGCTAGAAAAAAGCCACGAAGCTAAAACCGAAACAAAACACAGACAAAATAAAAAGCTAAATCTATCCTCAAAAAGGCAGACCTGGTCACACTGTTCACATGTTCAAATGTAATACCCAGCTAGTGCTAGAAAGCTAATGGTTTGCGTCTATCGATAACTTGCATGACAACAGTCGAGAATGGTTTATGTTGGGTTCTTAAGGACGTTACTATTTGTTTTGGGTTACACATTTTTTTTTATTAGTATTTTTGCAAAATGTCAGATATCACATATCACAAATCATCGAATGTGTGTACCCTCCCATATAGGGCAATGGTTTCGATATTTTTTAAAGTATCACAACCCTACCAGAACACTGACTGTCATTTGACATAACATCTGATCGTCAGTACTGTCAGTCTAATTGTCAGCACTCCAAACAAACTTTACATCACGAACACAAGAGGGCTTGCGCAAAGCTGATGTAAACAATTGTGTACGGGTGAGCTTTTACTTCACTCTAACACAGTAAAATCGCCTTTTAATTAAGCATACAGCTGTACTGCTCACTGCCACTTGAATTATTGGATCAGTGCTGTCTATAAGACTATCATTGACTGTCAAAAATGATGCACTACTGTTTATACCAGTGTAACCATAATAATGTCACAACTGACCAATGTAAAAATGCTTTTTTAAATACAGAAAAATTTATTTCTTAACATCTTAAAATTACTTGAACATTTCTTGTCTTTTTTGATTTAAATGAAGATAAATAATATATATATAATAATAATAAATAATGGATCAATCGGCTGGAACACATTTTCAGATGCAACTGCATCATAACGTGAACCACTTTCAGGAGCGAAGTCCTCCCAGAGCGAAAATACACTTTTCGATGCAATCGGCAGCGGAACAAAACTTTCGGTTGCAGAAACACTTTCCGCGACTGGAAATGCAACTGCATCAACACTTAACACTTGTATTAAATTTCCCGAATCAATTATTTTGGTGCGCCCCACACATTCTGCCAACTTTTTGTATTTTTTCTTTTTTAATGGAGCTTTGATATGCTCTTTTCTTCATTTTTAAATATTTATCTTCAATACAAATGGTTCAAATATGCCGCTTCTGGCTTTTATATAAATTCTCAACTTAAATTTTTAGAGTTTTCGCATAGAATTCGCGACGGTTAAAAATTTTCTGGGAATTTTGAAAACGCACCATTGCTGGTGATCATTTGATAGTCAAATGACAGTCAGTACTGACCACATGATTCAATTGGATGAGCTATTCTCACATACATAGAATTTTATAGATCATTATATATCTGTCTCACACTGATAATGGCGACCCCTAATTGTCACTTTTTTGGTCAGTACATGATCAGCCCTGAAATTTAGAGTTTGAGTGGGTTAGTTAAAAAAATCAGCGTTTCTGGTAGGGCGTTTGATACATTTCCCGATTTTTGGACGTATATTAGCAGTTACGTGCTGTTGTATAGAATTACCGTTTGGCCGATAGCTTCAACCATATATTATTGAACCATGGTCATACATTCGCCAATTGTATGTATACACAATCATGATCAAAGAATTTATATGGTCATGGCGTCTTCTTCTTGCTCATCCGCACCTTATGTCAAACTAACATATATTTGTTTTTTGTTCCCTCTCACATCCCTACTAGACAGGTACCAGTTAAATGGTTGGTCAGATAACCCCTCGGCCTGACTTGCGTTTGCGTTATTTTTGCTTATTTTTCTCAATTAGTTTCTGAAGAGCAGTGTGCCAAATCTAACCATGTGTTTGCTGTCCGTGTGCACACGTACAGTATACGGCATCCCTTTCTTGCGCATGTAAAACCACATCTGTCTGCACTCTTCACTCTCATTATCCGTAATGAAAAGTTGGGTTAGCGCTAACAGTTAGGTATAATGCAAACGCACGCAATCGCTAATGGTATGAGTATGGCAAACATGCGCCAGGCCTAATGGTTATGAATAATGGAAACTTCATATATAGCTAACAATGAAAATACAATTGGGTTTATTATTAGATGTGGTTTTTAATGTTTAATATAATTTAAAATTACACAATTTTCACGTTCACAACAGTCAATTAGATCTATAAATACATATTTATACCACTAAACATTTACAAAATATAATTTCACTCCATTTGCCGCAAGTTGAAAATTCCTTTGCTCGTCCACCTGAAAATATGAAAATTTTTGTGCATAAAAATATATAAACCCGGACTTTACTTGTTTAATAACAATAATAACCACTATATACTTGCCTTATCTAGGCGTATTACTTGCAATTTGTTTGCAAAACTCCTTATTAAATATTTTATACAATTTTTACGACGCACTAACATTTCACTCACAATACCGAAGAAGAAGATACACAAAGAAAAAAAAAACTTGACAGAAGGCTTTGTGTGTGTTAGTAATTTACAATTTTCGCTTGCATGTATTAGTGAGTGTGGTTAGGTCCATGAACTAATAATTAATATGGACGCTTCAAATGACATAGCGTCTTCTTCTTCCTCATCCACACCTTATGTCAAACTATCATATCTTTGCTTTTTGCTTACATTCTTTGTTTACAGTTCCTGGAAAAGCTATTGAGTTCGTTTCGTGTTTTATTTATTTTTAATAAAAATTCGCTGTGAATTGATATTTAACGAGTGCTTTGTGATAACATTTTTAAAAAATGTGTGATTTATGTGTGTGTTATACGTGAAAAGCTTAGAAAATAGGCGAATCGTTTTTGCGCGTTTCCTCTCACATGTGCATTTTGACATAAGAATTAAACGACGTCAAACGGTAATTTCGTGTTGTTGGCCGATTGCGACGCCCATATTAATTATTAGTTCATGGTTAGGTCCGTCTAGTAGGGATGTGCATTTTGACATAAGAATTCACCGACGTCAAACGGTAATTTCGTGTTGTTGGCCGATTGCGACGACCATATAGATTATTGGATCATGTACACAATGCATTTGAAAGAAGAGTTAGAACAAAACAAACGAGAAATTTAGTGGAAGCCATTCTCTGTGGAAGCACGAATAAGCGAAAAATTTACGTTCTTTAAGTGCAGTGAGATATTTATGGGGTTGAAAGAACAAAGTGCATTTATTAATTAGAAACAAAGTAAATATCATCAGCATAATGACTTTTGAGGATGTAGAAAAATGTGCAGCGCCTGGAACTGGCAGTAGTGACTGGGGATCATTTTATTTTCTAATAGGTTTAGTTTTAATGCCAGTTGCGTTGCCTTTCGTGGTTTTGGAGTGTTATCATCGTTTGAAGGTTAAAAAGTACCGCAACCAGCTATCCGGAAAGGTAGATATTACTTCGAAATACATGATCTGTAAAATGTATTCTTCCCTTTTTTGTTGGTGTAAAAAGGTTGTACTAATAACAGGAGCAAGCTCCGGTTTGGGCGAAGCTATGTCACACACATTTTACAAAGCCGGTTGCAAATTAATTTTAGCTGCACGACGAATTGAAGAATTGGAACGCGTAAAAAGAGATCTATTGGCGTTAGATGCGGTGAGTATTTGTAACTGTTTGTATTTGTAGGTATTCTGGTAAATAGTTTAATTAATGCTCTTTTATTTAATTAGACCGCCTTAACATACCCGCCTGTTGTAATGGCTTTGGATTTGAACGAACTAAAAGAAATAGCATACTTTGGGCAAAAAGCCCTTAGCGTACATAATCAAATTGACATACTTATCAATAATGGTGGTATAAGTGTACGTGCAACTGCTATGTCTTCAGCTGTAGATGTTGATTTGAAAGTAATGTTGGTAAATTACTTCGGTTCCGTGGCACTCACTAAAGGTGACCCAGTTAATTTCAGATCACCAGCCTCTTTTAACCTTGGTTGCTTCTTTCAAATTTTTCTAGCTATTACGCCATCAATGTTAAAGAGAAAAACCGGTCATATATGCTTCATAAGCTCAGTGCAAGGAAAATTTGCATTACCGTATCGTTCAGCGTACTCAGCTTCTAAGCATGCTTTACAAGCCTTTGCGGATTCACTGCGCTCCGAAGTGGCGAATAAAGGCGTACAAGTTACATGCATAAGCCCGGGCTATATACGTACACAATTGTCGGTAAATGCGCTAACGGGCAGTGGAAAAAGTTATGGAAGTAAGTGAACTTATTTGAATGATGTCATACAGTTTAAAAAGATTTCTCTTCTAGAAATGGATAAAACTACTGCTACGGGTATGCTCCCGGAAAAAGTAGCCGATCGTATATTAAATGCCATCGTAGGCAAGGAGAAAGACGTAATGATCGCTGATGTGCAAGCTAAATTTGCATATTACATTCGTTATATGTGCCCATCATTTTATTTTTGGATAATTGGTAATCGCGCAAGAAAACTGGAAAGAGCAGAGGCAAATGAACAAAAAAAGGGCAAATGAGGATGTAAACTATCACATTAAACGTAATTGTAGCTTCACATACTATGTGCGTGCATGGGTATGTATATAATTGAAATCGAACAAAATATTGCATTTTAAGTACAGCAGCAATATTGTTTTCTATTTTCTGTTACCCTTTTCATACAAATAATTAAAGTGAATTATGAGAAGCTTAGCGGCCTTTCATTATGTTCTTTACCGATTTTTGAATCCTCATCCTACGATTTTTTTCTTTTTGAATCCTCATCCTAAGATTATTTTTTTTTGTATCGTACCCACATTGCAAAATTCCAATTCAATTCAATTGTTCAAGTCTATTGAAATTCAATTGCATTCGAGAAGTGGAAGAGTCTAATTAGCATCTTAATGTATTTCTAAGTGTAGCCGAAATTGTTTATCATATAAAATAAAATTACTGTATTTATGTTTTAAAGAAAACCTGTATTTAATTTGAAATTTTGGTTATAAGAAAAATGATTTCTTAGTCAATGTTCTTTCCCATGCTTCTTTCACAATTTTTAAAATGTCGAAATTCTTTTAAGAAACTTAATAAAATGTAATATTAGACCCAACGTGTAACTGAAAGAAAACTAGCAGCATATTATGAACAGAAACAAAATATTTATTTTTAATATAGTAGTTTTAAATCAGATTTAAAAAGAAGTTGCATACTGCGTTATTTCACCGTAAACGCAGTTTCAATAAAGCTTAAAATCTAAACATTTTTATACGATTACGTACATATATAAATATGTATTTACATAATTCTTTACATTTGTAAGGCGATGTAGCTATGGCAGCAACGTTTTGGCTCTTTCCGTATTAATGTTTGCTTACTTTCCAACATATAAACGAGCTTGCATGTAACTTTAACAGTATTCCACTCCTACGTATTATTTCTTCGTTTTCTTATTATTTTAAATGTATTCTTATTAAGTATATAACTCAAAGCAGCAGCAACAGTGGTCGCACCAGTCAAATACCACAAACCATGCAACACGGGATGATCTGTAATAGAAAATAATAGCACGCGATAATGAATGCTAAGTTAAATATAAGTTTAATGTGGTGCATAGTACCAATGTAATTCCATATTGGAGCACCCAAGCTTAAACCAATTGTAGCCAATTGCACACCGGTATTAATCTTGCTAATAAATGTTGGTTCCAATTGCGCAGTCACATGTGTAGCATCGAAAAATCGCGTAAAGGTGCGCTGTAACAAACAAATAGAATTCTGATTTCTTTCCCTGTAAATTATTTTAAATGATCAAACATACTGGCGGTGGCAAACTAATATAGCGTATTACAAAACCAGCTGCTAGTAGGAAGACATCACGAAACAGCACTGTACCGGCTAACCACCAAGGCAACAATTCACCAAGACCCATTGAAATGACTAAAGAACCAATAAGCAATTTATCTGCCATTGGATCTAGGAACGAACCCACTTTACTTGCTTGACTAGGCCAACGCCGTGCGATTTGTCCATCTAACTGCAAAATAAAAGAGAGGTAAGTACAATGTGTATGCCCTTCTGATCTGTAACGTAAACGTATCTGCGCCGTCTTGCCAGGAGCAATAATGGGACAGTTCCGATTTTGAGGTAATAGGCTCACAGAATCGATCATTGCATTTTACAAAAATTCCGAGGATCCTGCGTACAAGCAATTCACAATGTTTTGCAAACTAAGTTACATCAATCAGCGATAATATACTGATTTTTCAAAAACAAGCTTTTAAACTTAATTGCCCAATATTTTTTTAGCACAATCATGCTTCTGTAGTAGCTCTTGCGATGTCTCCTAACCCCTTTGGTCTTCCGCGGCCTTACTGCCAGCAGAGAATCTTTGTTTTAACAGCGACCAACACATATTCCCTAGGTTTGCGGAGCGTAGCGTGAACGATTTGATAAGACCACGTCGAGCCTTCAGGCCACAATATCTCATTTCTCGCCGTGTACTTATACGGATATTACCCATACCTGGACGCACAGTGTCATCCACGTTCCCATAATCAAAATCGTGACAATGCAGTGCGGATAAAGGTATAATTAATTTAGCGCGTTAGGGTGACTTAGAATATACCCACAGTATGGTATGTCTGCAGTAAGTGGGCGATTAAAATATACCCCCCGAAAAGGTCAAGGGGAAAAACAAAGTATTCCCGCGACAGTCCGGCTAAGGCCAGAAGATGCTAGGCAAACAGCTCCTTATATAACCAACAATATGCAAACCTTCGGGTTACACCGAAAGCAAATTCATGTGGAAGTTTCTACGTTACAAATATAAAGAAATAATAGTAGTTTTTCGTTTTAATTCATATTTACCAAATCTGTAAAACCGGCTACCATGAGTAATCCCATTGCCAATCGGTAATCCTGTTGCACTATGACATATCCAATATAAGGTGATAAAAACGCTCGTCCCACAGTCAACATATTTGGTATGGTCATTATATTTTCGCGTTCAATTACCTCTTCCATTTTCTCACGTACCCGTTCTTGCACCTTGTGCCGTGCACCACGTATATCTTCAACCAATACATTTTTTTTTTCTATAAAGCTTTCGCGTTTCTTGTCTATAACATCCTGTATCAAATGACGGCTCTGCAGTGTTCTTAGTTTTAGCGATTTCTTTTTGGCATCGGCATACTGTCGCAGCCTCGCTACATCCCAATTTCTATGTTGATTAAAGTCCAGAAATGTGATACGTATGAACCCCGTCGCAGCTGCATAACGATTCAAACAGTTTACACCATTGGCAGGTGGTCCAGCAGTGCTAAGACCAATAACCAAATCTGTGAGATTCTTACTTAACCCATTGCGTGTGCATTGCACTTGGCGGAATATTGTAGCTGGCAACATATTTACAAATGAGCTTGCGTTTGCTACTCGCAGGTTGATTAGGTGGCAGCAAAGATGGCGTGGAAAACTTGTGTACGTGCTTGCTAATTACTCAATGTTGATTGCACTATATAACAAAAAGGCATATGCATATAAGAGTGTATTTGAGTGCATAATAATTGCTTGCAAATAATATTAGACATTAAAAACAGGCTTCCCCTACCCTGACCAAGGTTACCCGGCACGTAGTACCATGACCACACTTACTCCACACTTTATTGACACTTCACTTACCATTTGATACTGTTGTTGTTGGCCTCAGCACATACGCGAGAGTTTAAATAATTTGTAGATCTCTTCAAGTACGAAATTTAGTTACAATTAAAAAACCAACTAAAAATTCTAAAATTGATAATTTTCGACAGCTCAACTGGTCTGCCAAATATATATGGGTTAACGTCCAATCTGTCTTATATCACATTTCGCGACCTTTGCTTGTTTTGACGTTCCTCTCCGAAAGGAAGATCGCACTGACTGTATCAGCTGCTTTATACCCCTCTTAGCACTAAATAATTCTTTTCACAATTCTACGATTGGACGTTTTTCATAAATAGTTATTTGTTTTCTTGGTAGGTCTATACGACAGCACGTAACTGCTAATGTACGTCCAAAAATATTGGGAGAGGTATCAAACGACGGGTTTTAACCTCCGTATCAATAATCCAAAAGCGGAAATTCGATATTTTATGTCTGTTCAGAGATATTTGCAATTAAAGTTGAAAATTTTATGTCATTTTCATGTGGTTGTTGTAATCACAGAGTAGGGTGAGCCGAAAAGTGCAAAAAGTGTGTTCTGCGCAGAAATACTGTGGACCGCGTAGCCGGTGTTGGACTGGCTAAGGGTTATTTTTTTGAAGCGCGGCCGAAGGCCGCCTACGCAGAAAGGTGTTCTACACACAAATACCTTGGATCAAGCCCCCTATTTGGGATCGGACCTGGGTCATTTTTGGGTTTTTCGCGGATAACTTTTAACTGAAGCAAAAAATTTAAAATCCGCTTTCGGATTATTGATTCGGAGATCAAAACGCGTCGTTTGATACCTTTCCGGGATTTCTGGACGTATATTAGCAGTTACGTGCTGTCGTATAGAATTACCGTTTTCTTTAAGATACAACTGCTAAAACATGCCCAAAATATCGGGAGAGGTATCAAACAACGCGTTTTGACTTCGGTATCAACAATCCGAAAGCGGATTTTCAATTTTTTGTTTCAGTGACCCAAAAATTACCCAGGTCCGATCCCAAATAGGGGGCTTGATCCAAGGTATTTTTGTGCAGAACACCATTTTGCGTATGCGGCCTTCGGCCGCGCTTCAAAAAAAAAACCCTTAACGGGTCCAACACCGACTACCCGGTCCACAGTATTTCTGCGCAGAACACACTTCTGCACTTTTCGGTACACCCTAATCTGTGATTACAACAACCACATAAAAATGACGGAAAACTTTCAACTTTGATTACAAATATCTCTTCACTGAGACAAAAACTCGGAAATCCGCTTCCGAATTATTGTGACCGAGGTCAAAACGCTTCTTTCTAGACCTTTTCCGATAGTTTCGGTCGTGTCTTAGCAGTTGTCTCCTAAAGGAAACAATTACCGTGAAAGTTTGCAATCTTTTAGGATTTTAATTCATCGTATTGGGATTAGTGTTTTTTAATTCAATTTTCCCTATTGAAGAATGTAACTTGAAATTTCCGCACCTCTAAATTCACGAGTGGGAAATAAGACTGCACACATTAAGGTTTTGAAAGAAAGATTAAACATACTGCATGACAAAGGAATAACTTTTAACACTGAATAAGCTTTCAATTGAATGCAGCCTTTTCTTGGTGTGCACACACTTATTTAGTACCAATCTATCGATACAAATATGCTATAGGCACCGAACCCTCTCAAACATGCACATGGTTGCTTTTTGTTAAAAGGCATTTCAAAGCAGTTACACAAAAAATTGTTTATTTGGC
The DNA here is from genome assembly GCA_949987695.1 of Merzomyia westermanni. Classification (NCBI taxonomy): domain Eukaryota; kingdom Metazoa; phylum Arthropoda; class Insecta; order Diptera; family Tephritidae; genus Merzomyia; species Merzomyia westermanni. Next base: position 137,397,277 of record OX465288.1, read on the forward strand.
TTTATACACCTTCTATTAGTTAATTTATACATCATGAACCACAAAAATATTATCTAAAACAATATTAACTTTTTGAAAATGTCATAATAATGTAATAATAAAATATGCAAATATCAAATATTCTAACATATCTGCTTTGAAAATTGTCAGTTTTCTAAAAAAGTATTGCCATTGTATCATTAAATTGGTATGTGTTAAAAACGTACTCATATACAAATCTTCATATACTATTAGACCCGGCAGACATTATCCTGTCCCTCACCTTTTGACGCTTCCTATTTATTCCTTTTACTTTTCCCCCAACGCTCATTCGATTTTTCTTTTTCTACTATAACCTAAGATGAAACCGCTACATCAGAAAGTTTAGCAATCAATAGAGGTGAAAACGACTACTGCAAATATATTGCAGAGCCAAATACGAATATCGAAATGATTCATAAGTATCCGGGATTAAAAGAGTGCTATTTAAAATGCAATACCCCTTTACCCTCATCAGCATCTGTGGAAAGAATGTTTTCTGCAGCCACTGTTTTAAATGCCCCTCGGCGTGGATCTCTATCTGACTACAACTTCGAAAAGCTGCTGTTAATGAAAATTAATACTATAATGGGGTATTGTAGGCTAGTTTGACCTAATGGTTTTTTGGTGCAAATAAAAACTAAAGGTTTTTATTTCACCATCTTGCCCAACGTTTCGCTGGATATTCCAGCATCTTCAGGGGCTACACTATTTATTTTTCAAAAAGAAGAAAACAAACATGATAAAACATATAAACAACATTTAACATGTAAATTACACTTACAATAACAATTAACATAAACACTTAGCGTCTAATAATCATTACCACCTTGCGTGGTAGTCTTGTCATAACTAAACTTATTGTTATTTAAACATAGCATGTATGCAGCACCTATGCAGTCATAGTCTTCTTTTTTGTTTATCGTTTTCTCTCGGTTATTCAAAATATGCAAGCTTTCCAGTGTGTATCTCGTCAATTCTCGTTTTTCCTTATCGATGATTTTAGTGTTGTTGAAGTCAGCTGTATGGCCACTGTCTATCATATGTTGGGAGAGAGCAGTGCTGGGCTTTTGTTTTTTTATATCTGCTCGGTGCTCGGCTATTCGTAAACAAAGACTCCGCTTCGTAGTTCCGATGTACATCTTATCACAGTTTTCGTTGTCCTTCCCTTTACATTCTATTTTGTATATCACGTTGTTTTGTTGTAGCTTGTCAATTGGATCTTTTGTTCTTGTGTATATTTTGGATATTGTGTTGTTGGATTTATAAGCTAAGGTGATGTTTTGTTGTTTTAATGTGTCATGGTCTATTGCATTTAGTTTTGGAATATATGTGACACTGCAGTATTTCTTTACGTCTGTTGTTGTTGCATTTGGTGGTTTGTTGTGGGGGTTGCTATTTCTCATGATTTCCTGGTTGATCAATTCATGTATTAAGTGGTCGGGGTAATTGTTATTTTTCAAAATTGTATGTATTTTCTCTATGTTAGTGTCGTGGAATTTCTCATGGCTGATTGTCATTATTTTTCGAATAAGATTTTTCGCTGTATTAATTTTGTATTTTGTTGGTTGGGACGATAGGAAATTAATCAGGCGACCAGAGGATGTTGGTTTCGAGTACCAATTTAAAATAAAACTTTTGTTGGTTTTATGTATACGGACATCAAGAAAAGGTATACTCTCATTTTCTTCCATTTCCATTGTAAATTGAAGTTTGTGGTGATATTTGTTTAGCGTTTCTAGTATTTTATGCGCGTCTTTTCTTTTCACTATTGCGAAAATATCGTCCACGTACTTAGTGAAAAGAAAAGACGCGCATAAAATACTAGAAACGCTAAACAAATATCACCACAAACTTCAATTTACAATGGAAATGGAAGAAAATGAGAGTATACCTTTTCTTGATGTCCGTATACATAAAACCAACAAAAGTTTTATTTTAAATTGGTACTCGAAACCAACATCCTCTGGTCGCCTGATTAATTTCCTATCGTCCCAACCAACAAAATACAAAATTAATACAGCGAAAAATCTTATTCGAAAAATAATGACAATCAGCCATGAGAAATTCCACGACACTAACATAGAGAAAATACATACAATTTTGAAAAATAACAATTACCCCGACCACTTAATACATGAATTGATCAACCAGGAAATCATGAGAAATAGCAACCCCCACAACAAACCACCAAATGCAACAACAACAGACGTAAAGAAATACTGCAGCGTCACATATATTCCAAAACTAAATGCAATAGACCATGACACATTAAAACAACAAAACATCACCTTAGCTTATAAATCCAACAACACAATATCCAAAATATACACAAGAACAAAAGATCCAATTGACAAGCTACAACAAAACAACGTGATATACAAAATAGAATGTAAAGGGAAGGACAACGAAAACTGTGATAAGATGTACATCGGAACTACGAAGCGGAGTCTTTGTTTACGAATAGCCGAGCACCGAGCAGATATAAAAAAACAAAAGCCCAGCACTGCTCTCTCCCAACATATGATAGACAGTGGCCATACAGCTGACTTCAACAACACTAAAATCATCGATAAGGAAGCCATAATGAAGGCCAAACCCTCAAAATCCATCGGACCCGACGGAATTGCCATGAAGATGATCAAACACCTTGGCCAAGAAGGACAGAATTATTTAGCGGCTCTCTTCAATCTCTCTCTAACTACCTTCGTTATTCCTGAGATATGGAAACAAGCGATTGTAGTTCCCCTACTAAAACCAGGGAAGCCGGCGAACCTAGGAGAGTCCTATCGTCCGATATCCCTCCTTTCGCCGGTAGCGAAATTGCTAGAGTCCATTCTGCTTCCTTACTTCGTTACAAATCTAAAATTGGCCGATCATCAACATGGTTTTCGCAAAAATCACAGCACGACATCCGCTTTGAACGCCATTACAACGCAGATTAACAACGGTTTGAACCAAAATCCACCAAACCATAGGACGGTTCTCGTGGCACTTGATCTGTCAAATGCATTCGACACGGTCAATCACGCCACTCTCCTCCGAGACCTGGATGAGACACCGCTCCCTGCCGGCCTTAAGAGGTGGACCGCTAATTACCTCAATGGTCGACAGGCAACAGTCAAATTTAGGAACAAGAAATCTAGACCACGAAGAATAAAACAAGGGGTGCCGCAAGGTGGTGTTCTCTCTCCCCTCTTGTTTAATTTCTATATTTCGAGACTTCCCCCCCCACCAGAGGGAGTCTCCATTGTTTCCTACGCTGACGACTGCACGATAATGGCCTCGGGCAAGGGTCCCTCCATTGATGAACTCTGTATAAGAATCAACAGTTACCTCCATGACCTTTCCAGCTTCTTCACCGAGCGTAATCTGACCCTGTCTCCGACTAAATCTACGGCGACCCTGTTTACCACATGGAATGCGCAGATGGGGCAAGAGTTAAATGTCCACGTAGATGGAGTACCTCTACCTACTGTCAACCACCCAAAAATCTTGGGCGTGACATTTGACAACGGCCTCACCTTCGCTGGTCATGCCACCGCAATAGCCTCAAAGGTACAGAGCCGCAATAAGATCCTCAAGTCACTGGCCGGCAGCACTTGGGGAAAAGACAAAGAAACATTGCTTGCTACATATAAGGCTATTGGCCGGCCGGTTATTGACTATGCTGCGCCTATATGGTCGCCCAACCTTTCTGACACCAATTGGAGGAAATTGCAAGTCTGCCAAAACACCGCCATCAGAACTGCCACGGGATGCCTGCTTATGTCATCTGAGTCTCACCTCCATCAAGAGGCGAAATTGCTCTATGTTCAAGAGCACGCGGAACTCTTGAGTAGACAGTTCCTTCTGAACTGTCACAAACCTAGTCATCCAAACCGACATCTTTTGGATGTAGCACCGCCCCCCAGAGACATAAGGAGACATCTCCGTAAGCATTACGATGAGATCCGGCATCATATCTCTTTGCCGTTTGATCTGCGGAACCATAGACGGGCTCTAAATGACCTCCACACTGAGTCGGTAGACAGATCCCTCAGATCTCGGCCTGTGAATCCCGTTATTAATACTCAACCACCTGAATTGGCTGAAGAGGAGCGTGTACTTCCGAGGGAGACTAGAGTCATACTAGCACAACTTCGCTCTGGATATTGTAATAGGTTAAACTCTTACTTATGCAGACTGAACCCCAACATACCAAATACATGCCCTGCATGTGGTATGACCCCTCATGATACCATACATCTCTTTTCCTGTTCAGTTGAACCCACTCTTCTAACACCCACATCACTCTGGTCCAACCCTGTGGAAACTGCGCATTTCCTCGGACTTCCGTTAGAAGAGCCTGATGACAATTTAGAGTGATCGAGCCCATTGGGCAGGGCGAAGCACTGTTAACAACAACAACAACAACAACATAAGGAAAAACGAGAATTGACGAGATACACACTGGAAAGCTTGCATATTTTGAATAACCGAGAGAAAACGATAAACAAAAAAGAAGACTATGACTGCATAGGTGCTGCATACATGCTATGTTTAAATAACAATAAGTTTAGTTATGACAAGACTACCACGCAAGGTGGTAATGATTATTAGACGCTAAGTGTTTATGTTAATTGTTATTGTAAGTGTAATTTACATGTTAAATGTTGTTTATATGTTTTATCATGTTTGTTTTCTTCTTTTTGAAAAATAAATAGTGTAGCCCCTGAAGATGCTGGAATATCCAGCGAAACGTTGGGCAAGATGGTGAAATAAAAACCTTTAGTTTTTATTTGCACCAAAAAACCATTAGGTCAAACTAGCCTACAATACCCCATTATATAAATTGAAACTGACCGCAAAAACAACAAAAAAAAAAAAAAAAAAAAAAAAAAAAAGAAAATTAATACTTTTTAGCATGTTTTTGACTTTTTATTTATTGATGTTATGTAAGGTTCTTACATATTCCATATGTTTGCTCACACTTGAGATTGTAATTAAATTTGTGTCACATGACAGGCTTGAAGCAGTGTTTTAATGGAATGTCAGGATTTGATGAAATAAATTTAAATTATTTGGAGTTTATATGAGACTACCGTGCCGACGTTGTCCTTTTCTTACAGTTGATTGGATCTACCCCGTTTTCTTTCAATTTCCTTCAATGCCCTTTCATCCAACTTTAATTTTTCTTCTTCTTGTATCTCTCCGTTGACATAGCTTACCCCCTTCATTATAGTATATAGTGACTTTTAGAATAACTTATATTAAAAATATAGATGACACAGTGATGACATCAGTGTCTTTTGTCCGGATTTTAGTCCAAATAGCCAGACCTGAGTCACCTTGAAAATCAAATTGTAAACTAAACCATTCTCGAAATTCACCTGTAGGTCGATTCTGTAACTATTTTAACGCCAGGTGTTAGCGTTAACTTCGCTTAGCACCATTTTTAACACTTTTCCCTATTCACTAACTTTTAACCACACGAAAAGTGTTAGCTAACACTTTTTGTGTGGTTAGCTGTCGCGAATTATTTTCGAGGTGTTAACAATCGCGTTAATATATTTACAAGTGTTAGAGAGTTACAGAATCGCACTTTCGTTAAGAACAAACGCCGAAATTTGGCGATAAGCTTAACACTCGGCGAGTGGTTAAAAGTTACAGAATCGGGCTACTGATATGCACAACAAATTTAAACAAAATCAGTCGACCCGTTCAGGAGGTATTTAACCACAGAACAATTATATATATAAGCTAAACAAATTATTTTTCACTTTGTGGCTGTAAATCACCCAAAAAATTTAATTTTGTACTCGTTGATTTATTAACTTTTAAGGAAAACAATACTTTTAACATACCTGGACCGCTAATAAATTCAAAAAATATCTACCCTGAAAAAAAAGAGTATTAGTAGGAAATGGTAAAACAGTGTGCATTCTTTTCAATTTTACAATCACATTAGATTGGGAATACCCCGTCATTCCCATTCTGTACTGAATGAAACTCGAGCATTCAATAACACACACGATTTTGGTCCATTTCAGGAATGCATGTTATTTTATGTAAACAAAAAATCAAAATTTTGAAAAGAATGTCGACGGAATGCACACTGAATTGATTGAATCTCTTTACAGCTCTGGGAAACAACTGCTAAAACATATTCAAAAATGTCGGGAGGGTTATAAAGAGACGAGTTGTAAGCTCGGTATCAAAAATCTGCAAGTGAATTTTTTGTTTCAGTGAAAAGTTATTGGCTAAAAACCAAAAAATTACCCCTTTTATGAGCAGAACAGCTTTTATTGTAGGCTGCCTTTGGGCGCGCTTCAAAAAAATAACCTTTGTCACCGACTGCGTGATTCCCAGTATTTCAGAGCAGAACACACTTCTGCACTTTTCGGTACACCCTATATCTGTGTCTACAACAACCACATGAAAATGACAGGAAATTTTGCAACTTTAATTGCAAATATCTCTTGACAGAAATATAAAATCGAATTTCCGATTTTGGACTAGCACGGAGTGCTAGTACTCATCCAACAATGGCGATATGGGTATCAAAAGACGCGTTTCGATCCCAGTAATAAGAATCCGCAGCCGGAGAACAAATATCTATATTATTATTTACAAAAAACCAAAAAATTACTCTAGGCCGATCCTAAGTCTGGGGCGTGATCCATACTTTTCATGTGCAGGGCACCTTTCTGAGTTGGCGGCTTTTGGCAGCGATTTAAGAAAATAACCCTTAACCGGTCCAACACCTGCTACGCGACCCCCAGTATTTTTGGGGAGAACACACTTCTGATGGGTTTTTGGCAATAACTTTTAAATTAGTAAAAATAATGGGTTTCCCCCACCATATTAGGGTTTCTGGGGCTGAAACGCGTATCTGGGTACCAGTATCGACATTTTTAAAGCAGTTTTTACAGTTGACGTTGGATGTAAAGTATTACCAAATTTTTTAATTTTGCTTGCAAATATCTTGCAAACTATGAAAAATAATTATTCTCCGGATCCGGATTATGGTTCCGGGGATCGATACGCTCCTTTTAATACCTCTCCCGACATTTTTGGACGTGTTTTCGAACTCGGTGGCGGTCATAAACAATTACCTTGAATTATTGTTACCGAGGTCAAACGCGCCGTGTTTTAGCAGTTATCTCCTAAAGAAAACATATACCACTTCTTTTGTGCAGCCATCTTTTTACTATAAAACATTGAACGGAGTGTGAACGTTTGACATAAATCTTCCAGCAAACGCTGATACCTTAGAATTACAGTAAAGGGAGAATTGTGCGAGTAAGAGCCATTTTCATAAAGGCCGGTTAAGCCTAATCGGCGATTAATTTGTCAGCTAACGGTACAAAATACGTCAATTAAACTCCGGTTAGCAGTTACCGGCTTTTATGAAAGCGGTCCTAAGAGTAAGAGCCCTTGGTCGGGTAAAACCAGAGTCAGTCCGACAGTCCGTAGCACCGGCTGTTGTGGGAATGGCGCAGGGGTTAAGCTAATACACTTTAAATGCAACCCTATTTATTTATTTACGTTTTCCCTTCCGAATTGCATCAAAATTCGCATTTTCGCGACTTTTTTTTTATTTTTTGTTTATTTGGTGCTCCATCACCTGTTCTGGATTTCTTAAATTAGTGCAAAAGTGTAAATATTTGCGCAATAATATAAACATAAACCATTTAGTGGTACCGTGGCAAGTCTCGGGGAGAGTAGCAGTTTTGTATTGTAATCAAGTGAGGCCACGTGTAGGCTTCGACATAGCCACTAATTTAATAGTAGCAAATATGGTGAGTTCCTCGCATTTCTTATCTTCAAGTAGTATAATTTTTGTGCAAAAGGGCTTTAGGTTATTTAAGTGTAGTTGTAGTTACGTACCTACAAGTTCCAATTGCGAACCTTGAGAACTATTTATAAGTACCATGCTAAAAAGTAAAAACAAGGTGACTGTGGAAGGCGATTTAAAATCGATGTAAAAGTGCATTGACGTGCTGGTTTTATTTTTCACCGGCGAAGAAACAAACCAGGCAATGTACATGTTGCTGAGCTTGCTTCGTGGCACTTGTTGGAATTAAAAATGTACAATTATTATTGTGAAAAGACACGAGACTACACTAACTAAAAAAATCTGACGAACATTTTTACTTTATTATTGAGATTTAAATTATACACAAGTGAGGGTTACAGGCTGCTGAGCCTCGGGTATGTGAGAAACCGATTTTAGGTAGGCAGATCCTCTGGATTAATATTGGTACCGAGCAGACTCTGGAAGACAGGCACAACATTTCAATAACAAATCAAAAGCCTGAACTACAGCTAAAACTTTAATTAAACTGTGTCTGTTATTTCGATGTAACCCTGTCTAACTTGTCACCTCAATACTCTCTTGCTCCGGGCTGGTGTTGACCCAACACGGGGCCAAGAGACTGGATCTGCTGCGTTTGCTTCAAGAAGATTTATGACAAACGTTCACACTCCGTTTGTCAGCTCCCACCCAGTGAATGCCATCATTCAGGCCAAGCTGCACCAGTCGCCGAAGATGATCGCGAATTGCCTAGAGAGACAAGACTCATGCAACCCCTGCGGGTTAGGAGTTTAGAATATGCCCGAGGTAGGCATACTGGTCGTAAGAGGCTACTAATATGCACAAAGGTAATAACGTGCAACTCGATGGTTGATCTACGGATATGATGCCTCTCATTACCCATCTTATCCTTCCTTACGGAAGGAGGGGTGACATGACCTAGAAGGTTTCACTGGTCAAAAATCGCTCCCACGACAGTCCGGCAGTACCGCAAGGGAGTACCGAAGCGTACCGGGTTCAAATCCGGCCAAGGACTGTTCATTCGACAACACTCCCCAAAACCTTCGGGGAGTGTTTTTGTTACCACAACAACAACAACAGGCCTGTTACTGTGCATACCTATAACAATTTAAAATTATGTCTATTGAACTATAACAATTGTTAGTTATAACTAACTGGGAATAGGGCTGTTAGTCTGCCCCTTCGGGTTAGGGGTTTAGAATATGCCCGAGGTGGCATACCGGTCGTAAGAGGCGACTAATATACAGAAAGGTTATAACGTGCCTCTCACCTCTCATTACCCATCTTATCCTTCCTTACGGAAGGAGGGGTGGCATGGCCTAGAAGGTTTCACTGGTCATAAATCGCTACCACGACAGTCGGGCAGTACCGCAAGGGAGTGCCGGAGCGTACCGGGTTCAAATCCGGCCAAGAACTGTTAGTTCGACAACACTCCCCAAAACCTTCGGGGAGTGTTTTTGTCGTTACCACAACAACAACAACCGGGCTGTTAGTCTATCAAAACTTTCTTACCTGTTTATTAACACCACACATACCTCCCTTAACCCTCTAACAGGCCAATTTTTGTTGCAAATAAAAAAACTCATACCTAGTAATTCTAGTGCGATAAACTCGAATGTAATGTATCCAAAAGGGCTCATAATTTTGCTTATGGGGCTGAGACCCCGAACCACGCCTCTAGCCGAACTTGCCTGTTAACTGCCCACTCTACCTTTAGGCGGGTTATGATTTTTGGCCAATAATTCTAGAAATTTAATTATAAATCCACATTTTCTTCGTAATTTCTAGTCCTTAACAAGAATACTCATATCGAGCTAAGCTCTGTGGCACAGGGACTTTTTATTCAATTGCTTCATTTCGCTTCTCAAAACACCAACGTGCAACGAGTTAGGAAATTCTTACCATTTATACGATGCTTTTTGGGGACCGTAGCATCAATAAACTGTTAGTTTCCAAATTAATGAACTAGATAAAGAAAAGTGTTTATAAGCTCAGCCTTTTATTGCATTTGAAGCTCACTAAATTTAAAATGTACATATATGTTAATGACTATTATACACAATATTTATCTCTCAAATTCATTTCACTGTTAAACAATTAATACAAAAGTAATAAGTCTAACAAAAAATACCTTAATATACTTAAAACGTTTGTAAAATGCACAGAAAGTACACCTAATCTCGTTAAAAGTAAGGGCTTGCTAAGAAGTATATTTGAAAATTTCAATCAGTCATAAAGTTATGAAATTGTTTAACGCTCCTCGCAAATTGATGTGATACCTAAGATGACCATACGTCCCGATTTGGGCGGGACAGTCCCGATATGAAGCTGTCTGTCCCGCTGTCCCCAAAGAGACTTTAAATGTCCCGCTCTCGCCCGAAGCAGAAAATAAATCTACCAATTTTCTAAAAAATCGAATAACAGCTGATTATGTCAAAACTATTTAATTAGATTTATTCGTGATTATTCAATTAAAAAGATGCCTAAGCGCAAGTGTACTTTTAATATAGCTTTATAGATCGCTCTACCTATCGCCACAGCCAAATCCTAATTACTATGTAAAAAATAAAATATCTAAATATGCTGTACTGTGCTAAAGTAGCTATTGTACAAAGTAAGTCAATTATTTATGTATGTGCTCTTGTTTATATTGTCTTAACTTTTCACTAAAAAGTAATGAAATACCAAGGCATTTTTATTTTTTTTCCTAAAACGTCCCGCCCTGAGATAAAAATTAAATGTGACCATTAGTGATACCACAAGGTTTTCAAATGCTTTTTTTTACTTCCAAGTAAAGTCGAAGAAGTATGCCGTATCTATTAACAACATTTGCAATTCATGCATTTTTCTTTATTGATTGGCAAATAATATAAGCTTTGTAAATTTTTTCTGAATGTCTGATTTTTCTTCAGTTTCTTTAAAGCTTTCGTAAAATAGGAGTGAATCAATGTAAAAAAAATTTAACTGATTTACAAAGTGAAATCCTATGATCGTTTAATATATCGTTACAATAAAAACTTTCTATTTTTACGTGATCGTCCATTAGTTTATTTGTAAATGAATTTTTTAAACTTCGAAAAACATTAGCTACAAGTAATTCTTTTCTGTTTTTAGGAGACGCTTTTGCTGTTTCTTGTCTGTTGACAATCTCACATACCAAGCATATATCGCACACATCTTTTGATGGTGGCAGATAAGGACCCAAGTTTTTAAGTTATGATAACGTTGGCATTTCTTCTCCTAACAGTTGTTCTTTACAAATGTGGCAATTTATTTTTGAAATAATTTTCCAAGCGACAAATCAAGCTATGTTTCGGAAGACATTGTCAACGAAAACGGCATGTCTGCGTGCGGCCATAAATATCTCTTAGTGCCTTTAGAGGGGTTATAGTCTACGTCTACATCTATATCTATCTGTATATTACATTCTTGTCGCCATTGCTGTTCCAAAAGAGCGTCTTTCTTAAAAATAATTCCAATTTATATTATTTTGTTTTAAATGGAATGTGATATTAACTCACCTGCGTAATATTGTATTCGTTTCTCTTCTGCTAGAACACACGCAACATACCCTGGACGTAGTTCGTTTTCTTGTGTATATATCGCTTTCAATAATATATGTTATACTTTTATATTAAATACATACATATGTGCTTTCAATGACCGCTTTAGTGTAATTATTTTTTTTTTCTTGAAACGCTCATGACTTTTAAAAATATTTTTGTTAATAAAAATATATGCCTGCCTCGCTCAAAAATAATATATCTGTACTGTAATGTTTTCGAACGGTATTAGCTCTTACTGCCAATATAGAAGTAATAAATATGTGGATGTAATATTACAAACAGACATCCAAAATAATAATTATTTGTATTTTGAGTTTCATAAAAATCACAGAAACTTCAACAAATATAAAAGAAACTCTTTTCGTAATAACACTGCGTTACAAAAACGAGCTTTAGTTCTGTCCTATGAGCCAAATATACTTTTTCGGAAAGGCGAGAAAAAATAAAAATACACGTGTATCGGCGATTTTCATGTACACGTCAGACTTTTTTTTTATGTATAAAGTATAAAGCTCGTAGTGTCCGTCTGTCCGCCTGTGTAAAAGACTTTGGATCGATTTTTAACCCTTTTTCCGTGATGCAATCGAGCTGAATTTTTGCCGGCAGACTCGTGGAAATGTCTGTATCACGTCAATTTTTTTAAAAAATAGATTTTTATCAATACTCAGATTTTCCTGAATTTAACAAAAAAAAAAAATTTTTTTTTCACTTTTTTCAAGTATTCAGTATAACTTAAAGGGACTCCAGTTTTTCGTCACATCCTACTCCATATATTTGAAGTTTATCAATAGTAACTTTCTAACACTAAACTGTTTATGACTTTTACAACACTTACAACTGGTATGACAGATGAAACATTGAATTGCAAAAGGGAACATCGCCCAGGTTCATTGAAGGTGAAAGCTGTGTCAATATTGCGCCAAACCTATCATCCTCTGTCTGTTTTTTTCCATCAAATTCTAGGCCTCCTCCTTCTGCTGCTGCTGAATTCGGGTGTCGGATGGAAAACCGCCTGGGCCGTATCTTCTTTCTCCGTTCGCATAATATGACCCAGCCAGCCATATCTGCGTAAAGCTCGTATAGCTCATCGGTTAACTCGACACTCGCCTTTGAAATCACCGAAGAATTTTTCTCTCGAAAATCCAAAAGCCATCTGATTCTCCTCCGGCACTGTCCATGAAAAACCGCCGGGTCCATTTCTGAGCCAAAGCATGCAGGAAGAATGTCGAGAAAAATATTCTACAGAAGATTTATGGTCCTTCCCGTTATGCCAACGGCCAACGGCGAGTGTCGAAACTTATGTCATGTTATTCGAATGGATATAGACGAAGGATGGCTTGGCTTCCCAAGGTGGTTTCGATTGTAGTCATTTATTGGTAACAAGGGATGACTGGCATGCTATGATACGCCACGGTTTCTTTCGTTTCTAGCAGACGACTGTACGATAATGGCAACGAAGCAGGCCCATAAAATTTATGAGGTTTGATCTAAACTAACCGATTATCTCCAGATGTTATCCAGTTTTTTCGTCGAGCGAACCCTCTCATTGCCCCCGAACAAATCCTCGGCCTACCAATTCCTGAGGTGGCACAAGCAGGTGAACAAGGAATTAGAGATCCAGGTTGATGTCGCCACCCTTACAACTGTCAAACATCCTAAAATCTTCGATGAGACGTTACAGGAAACTCTCACCTTCATCGCTTATGCAGTCCCTATGGCAATCAAAGTCGAAAGCCGCAACAAAAGTCTCAAGTCACTGTCTATTAGTACCTGGGAAAAGATAAAGAAAATTTTCTGGCAATATACAAAGCAATTTGAAAGCCGGTCCCGAGCTACCATTCTCTAGAATAGTTGCCGAGCCTAGCAGATACACATTATAAGAAGTTGCAGGCCTGCCAGAAAACCGCACTCAGGACAGCTACAGGATGTCTTCTTATGGTGCGTGAGTATGAGACGGATACGGCAAAGTATATTTTGCTCTAAATTTTGATGTATGACGGATAGGTCGACTGTGAAGTACTGTATCTGCTTTGCGCATTAATACATATCTACATTAGACCCTGATATGCCCAATGATTTATAAGAAGAAGTTACCTATTAAACAAGTTCATAGAATCAGTTTTACTAAAGCACATCATTGAAATACTAATTATATAAAAAGCTTTTCCAATTTCCATCTCCTATTTTTTTTTTTTTTTATTTATTTATTTCGTCTATGATAAAAAATCTTACAGACTAGTACAATGACATATAACAGTAAAGTAACAACAAGTACGATAAAGTATTGAGCAAAAGTAAAATTATTTTCTTTATCATTAAAAATAAATATCAAGAGTTGACTTGAAAGTAGCTCTCGAGAGAGAAAAATCAATAGAAAGAGTCCTTGAGAGTTTATTAAATTCCTTGAGGGCGCGAAAAATTGGGTCGAAATAGTAATAATTGGCCCTGGTAGCATATAAATAAAAAGGCAAGAATGATCTTAAGCACCTATTTGGCACATTAAATGATACCTTCTCAAGAAGCGTTGAACAATTCAAGGAGCCAGCAATGAGGTCATAGACGAACATAAGTAATTGCACTACCCGCCTGGATTCAAGGGGTTGCAAATTAATAAGCTTACAGCGCGAAGTGTAGGAGGGAATCGGGTCATCAAAATTTAACGATATAAGACAGAACCGGATAAATTTCCTTTGTACCCTTTCGATTCTTGCTGAGTGGCAGCTGTATATTGGATTCCACACAATCGAGGCGTACTCTAACTTTGAACGCACTAAGGATAAATAAAGTGACTTCCTAGTATATGGATCTTGAAAGTCCTTTGCATATCGAAGGAAAGCAAGGTTTCGGTATGCCTTTGGAAGCACAAAGCAAATATGATTAACAAATGAAAAAGAAGTGTCAAAAACAATACCTAGGTCAACAAATTCTTTGACAGAGGCCAACGGTCACCTGAGATATCATAGAAAGTAGAAAGGACTCTAGAAGCCTTAGTGAACGACATATGAAAGTATTTCTTAACGTTAAGATAGAGTTTGTTGGCAATACACCAGTCGACAAGATTATTTAGGTCATGTTGTAGAAGCAAGCCATCCGAGGGATCATTAATTCTACGAAATACCTTAAGATCGTCGGCGTATAAAAGGAACTTAGACGAAGTAAAGCAGGACCCGATATCATTAATGAAGAGAACAAACAAAAGAGGGCAAAGAATACTACCTTGAGGTACCCCTGACGTTGCGACAAAAGGGAGAGAGCTACAGTTCTCAATTTCAAAACACAGTGACTTATTTGACAAATAAGATTTCAGCCAATTCAAAAAGACAGAGTGAAATCCAATGCACTCAAGTTTGTTTAATAATATTTTGTGGGAGACTTTATCGAAGGCTTTCGAAAAATCTGTGTAGATGGTATCTACCTGATAACCATCTCTAAATGCAGAGATGCAGAAATCAGAGAAAGAAACCAGGTTAGTGACTGTAGAGCGGCCAGCTACAAAGCCATGTTGGCGTGACTCAACAATGCTCTTGGTCACAAAAGTTATTTTCTCTTTTATAATTATCTCGAATAGCTTAGAACATACTGTGAGTTTAGCTATGGGTCTGTAATTAGACACATCACTTTTGGAACCGGATTTGAAAATAGGAGATATTAAGGTCTTCTTCCATCTAGTAATAAATGTACCCGAAGTCAGAGACAGATTGAATATATGGCGAAGAGGGAAAATTAACGATACACTACAATGTTTCAAAACAAAAGCACAAAGGCCATCACTGTCACATTTTAACGATGGCTTAAGTGTGCACAATGCATTGCTAACGTCTTCGTCAGAAATTATAAGAGAGCCGAAATCTACAGATTCATGGACAGCTGTAGGCGTTTGGCTGCAAGTCGGAAAGGCAGTGTCATCATCAAAATTAGATTTAAAAAATTCAGCGAAAAGTTCGACAGTTTCATTGAGAGACTGGGAGCATTTGCCATTGTAATTCATGCAAATTGGAATATTTGAAGACCCAAGCTTAGAGCGAATAAAATTCCAAAAAGCTTTTGGATTTTCTTTTAAGTCATTTTCGAGCTTTCTCACATATTGATTGCATTTATCAAGAATATTAAATTGTTTCACGCTGAGAGTGTATTGTTCTCTAAGAAAAGTATTAGATGCATCAGCTTTATATAATTTATGAAATTTGTTACGTTTATTTTTTAATTTCTTAAGCGTTTTGTTATACCAGGGGAGTTTATGCACCCTAGGCCCAAAAAGAGGGACCTGAGCGTTGAAAACCTCAGTCAACCTCGATAAAAAAAATATCTTAACAGACACTGACTTCACCGGAAGAAAATATATTTTCCCAGTCAAATTCAATTAATGTATTGTTCAGCTCATCAAAATTAGCACTCCGAAAGTTAAAAGAAGTATTCCCCATCACAGCTGAGGTAGGAATAGCATCAAAATTTTGTAAATAGATAGCAAGAGGAACATGATGTCTATCAGACGCACATAATGGAAAAGTACTCTCAAAGAGACCCACTATTAAATTCTCATCAACAAAAACTAGATCAAGCAATCTAGAAAGTGAGTTAAAAATGTTATTGATTTGTATAAGATTGCAACTTAAAATACTATCTACAAGGTGGCGCAAAAGTAAGCTTCCGATGTTCAGCATATCGGTTGTGGCACGTGCAGTGTGTGCTGTTGCACCGTCTTGTTGGAACCACATGTTTTCCAATCCCAATTCATCAAGTTGCGGCAAAAAGAACTCATTGATCATTGCTCTGTAGCGCTCACCATTCACAGTAACCGTTTGGCCCCGACCGATTATTGGTCAAATAAATAGTCAACAATATTCCGCGTTCTGGAGCAGTGTAGCGTAACATTGTTTATTAACGTGTATTTCGCATGTGTTTACTTCATACATGTCAAAACAGAACTGACTTTAGGGGCCAATCGCAAAATTTATAGCATTTTCTGATAGGAGGATTACTTTTGCGCCACCCTGTATAAGATTTATTTCCGTTGATCGCGAAACATTGGTAGGTGTTAGAATACCGTTATTCTGAAGGTCTAACCACACTATATCAGGTAGGTTAAAATCCCCGAGAATACAAAAATGAGCCTTAGTATTACTCTGATAAATTTTAGAGATGTTTTCGATATGTAGATTATATAAACTTTCACAACTGTTCGGTGGTATATACGAAACACAGACAAAAATAGAGCCAGACGGTCCAAAAATGCGAACACACAGTTGATCAATCAGAGAATCCTCATGCAGCAATTGATGTGCCGTAAAACGCAAACTTTTCTTCAGAGCAATTAAAACCTCACCTCCCTTACGGAGACCAGTCTTCACGGGATCTCTATCTTTCCTAAAGGTATGAAATACATTAGGATCGAAGTATTCCTCATCGGAAAAGTCCTCATTGAGCCAAGTTTCCACAAGCACGAAGGCATCGTAATCTAAACGTGATGTAGCTACAAAAATTTCTTTAGATTTTGTGCGCATACCACCCATGTTATGGAAATATATTTTTAGAGCTGCAGATGTATTGACACTAAGATGATTTCCAGATTCAGTTTCGCTTGATATTGAAAGCGGGATATGCGACATTATTTCCGACTTGGTGAAATCGAAAGGGCCGCACATTAACCTCAGATGGCCAAACGTAAGGGTTTATAATTTTTTCAAGCAGGGCAGGCGTAACTCCAAGCTTGAAATTGACACTCTCCAAACTATCGAGCGGGACACCAGTTCGTACCAACTTACGACAAGAAAGGTGAATTAGATCAATACCAGTATATTTGGCAACATATTCAATAATATTTTTGTCAGTCACCGAAAGCTTAAATGAAGAAATATGTACCCATTTCTTCTTAACTACAGCTTCAAGCTCTGTATTTTCATTCCGGCCGTAAACAATACTTCTCCGACCAACACCATTACTTTGACGCGCGGTGTTATTATTTATCACATAAGCAGCAACAATGGCTACAACAGCACAATCACTTGTAGCAGTGGTGGATGTATTTGTGACCGTAGCGTTTAAAGCAGGAGTGTTGATAAGAGCATTAGCGCAATGACGTTGAACAGGCGAAATATCAGCACCTCTTTGATCATTTGTAGCGGCATTACCGACAGTAGAAGGAGAACCAGTGAGGGGAACAGCAGAACGTAAGCAAGAATCATTAGGCAAAGGCAAAAATGAAAAACCCATTTCGCCAGTAGAACGACAATTATTATCATTATTGTTATTGTTGTTCGGGTTATCGTCACAAGCATTAGCAACCGCAGTTTTTGTCCTATTGAACAACTTTGAAGACTTAAAAAAAATATATCTTACAAATAATTATTACTGTGAGACTTTTATAATATAAATTACAGAATAAAAGTCGTTGAAGATTTAAAAAAAAAATTAAAATTCGGATAATTATTATTTCACTTTCAAAAATATCTATTGAAATGAAATAATTATTTTGGGACTTTTATGAATACTTCTTATAATAGTTATGTCTCTGATTACAAATTCTTGTTTTTTTTATATAAACATAGCACAATCGCACAGAAAATGTTCCGCAACAGCTGCATCATAGACAAATTATGAGGCCTCATCGAACTTAGATACAGGAGGGCCACAGGCACACTTTATAGAACTGAAAAGTCGTCCACCTATTGCAAGACTCGTTAACCCAGTGCTGAAAGATGCTGCAACTGAGGATTCCCGGGGGAGCAAAGGCCTGTTTCGCTTCTAAAACATCAAGAGCCGATCCACGCCCGTCCAACTCTTATACCCATATACCTAAGAGAAAGAATGTATTAATTTAAAAGGTGCATGGTCAAGTTTCTGCAATGACCAACCATACTAATGCTAGAGCGCAAAAAGCGTTGATCTGAGATTTACGAAGAGGATAAGCACATTATGATGACTTTAGCGAATATCCGCACACCTCCTCCACATTCCCTATTTGGATCCCTAAACGTAAAACCCATCTTTTCAATCCTTCTACGAAAGGAAAATCGTTTTAAAGTTTGTGTCAAGGATAGCCTGGGACAGAAGTGGCCCCTTCTTATTTTAGTTGTAGACATTTGGCAAATTGAGGATGTGTCTGAATGTGCAGGATTTCGGAGTATTTCCTTCATAAATAAAGCCTTGCACCATTGGTCTTCCAACACACCACTTCCACCTAGGCCAAGATCGGTCGAATAACTGGTTTTTATACCCATACTGTGGCTTCTGGGCTCAGACCAAACTATCTACCCGGCAGAAACCAGATAATTATTGTTTACGTACTACTTTGTCTAAAGCCAGATCGGTGGTAAGATAACACCACCCTTCGACTGGTGTATTTGTGGTAACGACAAAAACACTCCCCGAAAATTTTGGGGAGTGTTGTCGAATTAACAGTCCTTGGCCGGATTTGAACCCGGTACGCTCCGGTACTGCCCGACTGTCGTGGTAGCGATTTATGACCAGTGAAACCTTCTAGGTCATGTTAATGAGAGAGGTAATGAGAGGTGAGAGGCATCATATCCGTAGATCAACCATCGAGTTGCACTTCATTACCTTTGTGCATATTAGTCGCCTCTCACGACCGGTATGCCTACCTCGGGAATATTCTAAGCCCTAACCCGCAGGGTCAATTTAATTGATTAACGCACAACACTGACTAGAAGTATCAAGAAACAATTCGATAGTTGATCTACGGATATGATGCCTCTCACCTCTCATTACCCATCTCTCCTTCCGTAAGGACATGACCTAGAAGGTTCCACTGGTCTTACCAAATAGCTACCACGACAGTCGGGCAGTACCGCAAGGGAGTACCGGATTCATATCCGGCCAAGGGCTGTCAGTTCGACAGCACTCCCCAAAACGTTGGGGGAGTGTTTTTGTCGTTACAACAAGAAAAAAGCAACAAGCCACAATTTTCCATATTCTAAACAAAACTAGCATCCACAAGTTTTCAAGATTCGAAGAAACGAAACTCATTAAAGTGCGTATCGGTCACTCTTATTTTACTCAAAAGCACTACCTGGACAAAACGTACCCAAACTATGCCACCGTAGTAATGTAAATGTTCAAATATCCGTAGAACACACTTTTGCCTGCTGTCGAAGCCACAATCACCCCCGTCAAATAACCTTTCATGATTAAAATCCATTGGATATACAAGGTGGCGCAAAAGTAATCCTCCTATCAGAAAATGCTATAAATTTTGCGATGGGCCCCTAAAGTCAGTTCTGTTTTGACATTTGTGTAGTAAACACATGCGAAATACACGTTAATAAACAATGTTACGCTACACTGCTCCAGAACGCGGAATATTGCTGACTATTTATTTGACCAATAATCGGTCGGGGCCAAACGGTTACTGTGAATGGTGAGCGCTACAGAGCAATGATCAACGAGTTCTTTTTGCCGCAACTTGATGAATTGGGATTGGAAAACATGTGGTTCCAACAAGACGGTGCAACAGCGCACACTGCACGTGCCACAACCGATATGCTGAACATCGGAAGCTTACTTTTGCGCCACCTTGTACTTTACAAAAATACCCCGGAAAATCAGGAAAAAATCATAAAATTTCTAAGAACTACAAGTCTAATGTATGATATATAATATTTACTTTCTCCGCAAACATATGCATTTTCATAAATAGTTAAAAAAAAAGCAAAAAAAAACACTAAACAATGTAAATAAGCATCATGTGCATATGGAAATTATTTATTTTTCTTTTTCTACCTTTATATAAACTTATCTACAGGCTCAGCTGAAGGCCTTTGCAGCCATAGCTTCTTATTTATCTTACTTTAAGTTTTAGACTTAGCGGTACATATTGTTAAATAAAATAAACAAATAAATGTTTACGCACGAAAACGTTTATTAAGAGTTATGTGCATCTTGTTGATAAAATGTCGTGTCATCTACACATGTGAACATACATAAGTATTATAATCTAGTTTAATAGTTGTTTTTTTGTTTTAACTACTTTCCTTATCAAGAATTGTCTTTTAGCCAATAAAAACCAGTTACAGCCAGAATCAACAGTTACGGTGTATATGTATGTTAAAACCAGTTATGTAGTAGATATATCCACACCGCCTTGAGTAATAACAACAAAGTATGCTAATGCAACAAGTGGTAATAAACTTGAACTGATCAAGCTGCTATGATGGTATGCACTGAATGCTGTTAAGTTCATTTTTGACTTTTATGTGGTCCACTGCTACGTTGGCAGCTTAACATAATAGTTTCAAAATTACGGAAGCATCAATAAGTAGTTTGTTTTATAAGAAATCAACTTTTTAGCTTGGAGAAATTTAAGAAACAAAAGAGTCAAAATGGTGCGCTTCAAAGAGGTACAAGTGAATATCAAAGGAATGCTTAAAGTTAATGTTAAAATTAATCAAAGTAAAAAAATTAAAAAACAACTAATAAAGGTATAACTGGATATTTGGAAAAACGTGAAGACAATAACATCACTTTCGTATACTTACAAATGCATAAAAGTGAGAATTTACGTGGTATTACTTATCAACTTACGGAGTAGAAAACAAATATGTGGATGCGATACGTATACATATTTATGCAGCAGAGTTCGAAATTGGAAATTTCCACTGCGTAGCTAGATTGTACAATAGCTCAGTAGATTTCGTTAAACTTCATGTAACTGGAACATGGATACGTTAAGCTTAAGAAACCAGAAATTGATTTTTTCCCCCCCAAAAATGGGTTTCTAAATCAGTATTGAAACGAAATTTTAGTAAGAATTTACTTGCAAAAAGTGCAGCATATATCGACTGCTGAGTGGAAGATCACTCTATCTCAAAAATTTTTCAAAAACGCCCTATGCCAGAACTTGTTTAAATAACACTCTTTTTCAGAATTTGATTCAAAAATGCCCATTTGAGAATTTGATTCAAAAACGCCCTATCTCAGCTAAAAATGTATTGAATTTTCGTTCAGATAGGGCGTTTTTGAAACTCAGTCTGAGATAGGGCGTTCTTAAACCAAATTTTGAAATAAGGGTATTGGAAACAACTTTGAGGTGGGGCGTTCTTCATAGAAATTCTGAGATATGGCGTTTTTGAAAAATATTTATAAATAGGGTGATCTTCCACTCAGGCGTCGATATGCATTTCTCAAGTTTTTAAAAGAAAAATATTATAGAGAGTTTTAGCCCTTTTGTGACAGTACCCTGTTTTTCGTGCAAGCAAACGGTGAAAATGATAGACAAGGTCAAAAGGTTAAACTAAAATTTTTTTAATTTAAAATATCTTTCAACTAGTGGACATCTGTACAACCCGGTTTGGTCTGTCACATGCCATTCCATGAATGGATGCGCCAACCTAGCAGGGCGAAATAATGCTGCAATAATAACACAAGTCAAAAAAAAAATTTTGGTTTGTTGCAGATCGGTTTGTAAATGTAGTCCGTAGTATTCAATACCCTGATAAAAACTTGATACTTACTCTCTTAATGCTAACTATGGTTTTCGAAATAGAAGCTAAAAAACCCCTTTTAATGGGTTAAGGTCTGTATTGCCACATAACTTTTTTTTTGCTTATCCTATCAAAACCGTTTTGATGTAGTGATGCCAAAGAAACTGTAAGAATAGTTTGAAAAAATTCAATTTTTTCATTTTAATCACGGTTTTCTCGAATAGTTTTTAACCAGTGTATATGTAAAGTTATTGCAAAACATTCACCTGTTAATTCTGTTTTTAACGACATGTACTAACTTTTTTATATACGCGTAGGCGTTTCTAGGACATTCTATCGTAATCAATTTCTATTGTGAAACATATATTTTTATATCTTTTTACCTGCGTGTAGTTTTGTATCTACCCTCTGTTTGTTAAATGTTCTGGAATTAGTACTTTCGGGAGCATGGTTTCAATTCTTATTGCCTTTCTATAAATAAATAGATTTTGATATAATGTCTTCATCACGAAGTACAACACTTCATTCACGAAAATCACGTAAAAGAAAGTTTTTATGTACATAATAAGGTTATAAATGTTGTTTTTGGTCTAAATAGAATATCCTAGGAATGCATATGCGGAAAGGTTGTATGTCGTCGAAAACAGAATTAACAGGAGAACAAATTATTCGAGAAACCCGTGATTAAACATTTTAAAATGTGAAAAATTACATTATTTTTACAGTATTTTCAACGACATCAAAATTGTGTTGACAAAATAAATATAAAAAAAGTTATGAAAAATTTGAAACAATGGCACAAACGAGGAAGACCCATTAGACAAACAGGGTGTATATAAGTTAACATGCGAATACCTACATAGGGCAAACGGGACGGAAAATTAGAACTAGATTCCGGGAACACATAAGAGATTTCAGCAAGAAAACACAAAAACCCAATAGCACACCGGAATCAAACTTCGCAAACCACATGTTCACAAACAAATGCAAACCGACGCAGATCAAAAACACAGCCAAGCTTCTCCATACAGAACATAAAGGTCTACGTTTAAACATACTGGAGAACATGGAAATATATAAACAAAAAACATTTCAAGGAAATATAATTAACGAAGAAAAAAACACCGTTTCAGACGCATTATTCAAACCTCTGAAATTGATATACAGAAAAAAGATAATAACACAGGCAATTGACGCGAGAACAAAAACACGCAATCAACCCTCAGGGGGTATACAAAACGTACTTAATAAACATCACAGCGAAAAACTATAAAAGCGGAAAAATAACGAAGAAAGACACTGAAGATGGCACAACGCTGAAACCGGTTTGCTCCAAACCAAAATTGACAAGGGGTGACGGAAAATCGTTCCAGAAAAATTCATACTTCTACCCTGTCGGAAACAGCAATAATAATAAAAAGGAAAAAAAAAGTTATGAAAGTTATAATCGACTGCTCCGATAAAATTTGGCAGCTACAGTACTTATTACATGTGTGTAGTGAAATACGTCAAGATTGGACCAATATGTCGTATAGCCCCCATACAACACAATTTTCCGATAAACGGGGTTTGGGCTATGTATCTTTAAGCTAACGGGGTAAAACCGGTAAATTTTGCAAAGTTTGTAAAGGGTGTTTTTTTTAGGGGTATAGAACTTCGAATTGAAATAAAACACAAGAAAATCGTTTTAAGGTCCATCAGTTTGGCTTTATTGGAAGGATAATTTTATGCCATTAATGCGTAAATATGACTTCGGGCATGTGGCCGCCGCGGCTGGCTCGAATAAAGCCAATTCTACAGGTCCAATTTTCAACCACTTTTTCGAGCATACGGGGCCGTATGTCGGCAATAACGCCACGAATGTTGGCTTCCAATTCCCCTAACGTTTCTGGTTTGTTGGTGTAGACGAGCGACTTCACATATCCCCAAAGAAAATAATCCAATGGTGTCAAATCACACGACCTTGGTGGCCAATTGACAGGTCCATTCCGCGAAATTATGCGGTCATCGAATGTTTCCTTCAATAAATCGATTGTGACGTGCGCTGTGTGGCATGTAGCGCCGTCTTGTTGGAACCACAACTCATCCACATTCATGCCATCCAATTCGGGTACAAAATAGTCGGTTATCATGGCTCTATACCGGTCTCCATTAACGGTAGCTGCCTCTCCAGCATTATTGCGGAAGAAGTATGGCCCAATGACTCCACCAGCCCATAGAGCACACCAAACAGTCAGTTTTTGTGGATGTAATGGCGTTTCAAGGGTCTCATGTGGATTCTCTTCACTCCAAATGCGGCAATTTTGCTTGTTGACGTAGCCATTCAACCAAAAATGAGCCTCATCACTGAACAAAATTTTGCGATGAAAATCAGCATCGAAATCAATCTCATTTTCGGCCCATACACCAAAATCACGACGCATTGCATGGTCTCGCGGCTTTAATTCTTGCACAAGCTGGATCTTGTAAGGTCGCAAGCCAAGATCTTTGCGCAAAATCTTCCATAAAGTTGATGGACAAAGCTCCAATTGCTGTGCACGGTGGCGAATCGATTCATTCGGGTCCCCTTCAACACTTTGCTCTACAGCGGCAATTGTTTCTTCGGTGCGCACTGTTCGACGTCTCTGCGGATGCGTATTATCACATAGAGTAAACGTAGTGCGAAAACGATCCATGGTTAACCGAATTAATTGCTCTGATGGACGATTATGTCGACCATAAAATGGACGGAGCTCACGGTAAACTTCGCGAACTGAACCATTATTTTCGAAATAAATTTGCACGATTTGCAAGCGTTGTTCTTTTGTCAACCTGTTCATGATGAAATGGCAAACCAAACTGAACATAAATGACATTAGAGTTGCCAGATTTGACCACAAAATGCCAGTTTTATCTCTATTCGAAAAACAAACCTGTAAAAAAAACACCCTGTACTTACTGTAAGAAAGGATCCGACAGTTACAACCGAGATTCGCCTTTATGAAAGGTATAAAGCCTTCGGAACATTCGAAGACAGCGCTTTTCTTACTTGTTTTGCTTTGTCATAGTGGCAATTTTGTTTTGGTTTTTTCGTGTAACAGCTTCACCTGGTTTAACATTGGGAAGTTGAAATGAATATTTTGACACCCATTCATGACCCTCCAACCGCGAAATAACTTTCGTCATCCATTATGCAAATGTATGGTGATCTTGCAGAGAACAAATTTTGTAAAAGTAAGCGCAAGTGTAGTTGAATGATTTTCTGAGACCTGTGGCAAGGGTTTGTGATCTGTAAACACCTTTGGGCTTAGTAAAGGACAGTCCAGCAAAGTTAAGCATAACAAAATATAATATGTGCCTGTCCCTTGTTGTTGATGATGGTGCTATGCATATTTGTGAGATTTGGCTTAGTATGCGTGTATAGAAATTCTTGCTTGACTGGTTGCTGATATGCGACGCTCTGCTTATGTGTGTGTGTGAATGCATACTGTGTATGCTTTGCTGGCGCTGATTATCCTTACATTATTTGGATTGCTGTAACAAAAAAAATGTAAATAGATACTGTTAAAAGAAAAGCATATAAAAGGAAAAGAACAGCAGAGAAAAAAATGGAAAGAGGGCGAATGAAAGGAGTAACTAATAATTAAAATAAAATAAAGTATGTATAGGATATACATGTTTACGCATCAAACTCCACGAGTACTTGGTACTCACGCTTTTTTTCTTTCTCCACTTTCTCTTATACCCCTGTCTTCGTTTTCCTTTTTACTGCCTCATCCTATTCATATGACTGTTCTAAATAATTTTCTTCCGAACATCCGTGATCGGATGTGACTATCCTGTAATCTACCACCAAAAATTAAGTTTGTTTTAGTTTGAATAATTTGTATAATTACTCATTTTCAGGACGAAACATATCTCTACGATCCAAATATTTTGCTCCAATTGAACTTTCATTTAAGTCCTGCTAAGTTTCAACCTTTCGTATCTGCCGCATATCCCGGAGAAAGTTGGCTAAAGGTACGACCACTAAAAGATGGTGATTATGATCGCGGCTTTCTGCAGCTGCTCTCTCAACTCACTGAGGTTGGAAACATTACGCGCACACAATTTTTGAGTAAGTAAAACTATGAATTTTATATTATTATTATTTGCACAGCCCAGAGTCTTCCATACCCCATGTCGGGTAAGGGGCTTTGAATATACCCGCGGTAGGTGTGCCTATCGTAAAACCCGACTAAACTCCACGATTCTAAGGTTAGTTGGGGTCAAACAAATCGCTCTAATCGCTCTATCCAAGCATGCCAGTCATCCCTTTTTAGCGAATATATTGTTTATAATAAAGCTCAATGCAACTTTCTTTTACCCAGCCCGCTTCTCGCAAATGAAGGCTAGCGGCGATTACTATGTCACGGTAATCGAGGACTCACGCAAAAATGAAATCATTGGCGCAGCGTCTTTAATAGTTGAGCGAAAATTTATACACAATTGCGCTATAGTAAGTTAAGAGTTAATAATTCAATTTCTTTAAGCTGCTTCTTCTCATGTTGTATTTCAATTCCAGCGCGGTCGTTTAGAAGATGTGGTCGTCAATGATACTTACCGTGGCAAACAGCTGGGGAAACTGTGAGTTGTCTCGAATATAAAACAAAATACATATGTATGTCTTTGAACTCTATATCTTTTTTCTTTTAGTATTGTTGTTACTGTGAGCCTGTTAGCTCAACATCTTGGGTGTTATAAAATGACTCTGGACTGCAAGGATAAACTGATTAAATTCTATGAATCTTTGGGCTACGAACTGATTCCTGGTAATGCCAATTCAATGACAATACGTTACGATGATGGAGCGCGTGCTGTGCGGCATAACAACGCAGCGCTGAGTGGCGTTAATGAAACCAACAACACTAGTCAAACTGTGAGCCTCAATTTAGCTTCTTGACAACTAGCCACCAGTACCGCAGCAACTAAATCGAAATTATAAATGTATGTAATGCTAGTTTTGAAAAAGAGAACAATAACAATTCGTATACTGCGTCAGTAGCAATACGCTATTTGCATATGAAGATGTGCAGAGATGAAGGTGTAGTGTCACACTTTTGGATTTCCGCTGTTTTATTCAGAGCTGAATACATTTAAGGATTTCTTAGCTATGAAACCATCTGCTTCGTAACACTCTATTTACTTATTAAGGCAGGTTTCTACCTTGTTGGGCCGAACCCCTGATGTTTTTTCTGGAATTTTTTTCTGGGAAAGTATAATAGGTAGAAGGATAAATTTTCGCACAGTTATTGGGAAAAGTTTAATGAAGCTTTACAAATTTTTTGTTGTTGTTGTTGATCCAAATAAAGAGGGGAGGGGGGTACCAAACAATGGTGGCAGGTCGGCGGCGACTCGTCCTTATGGTGGACGTCCTAGCGTCCGTAAATAAAATCTGAAACGCAAACAAAGAATATTTTCTTAATCTGTACACTTTTCCGCATCCGTGGAACTAGAACGAAAAACAAAACGTAAAAAATGCAAAAATTATGAGCTTTAGAAAAAAAATCGATTTTTGGCTCTTTTTTTGTTACTAATTATTTTTTTTTATAAACAATTTTCAATATTTCTAGAAAATCCTATTTCCGTGGATGCACAAGCTCCTGATAAACATGTAAAAAAAATTTCATCGCGATTGCTCAATTTTTGCGCCCTGCAGGACTTCCACCAACTCGGAAAATGTGGTTCTGAAAAAAAAACGCGTTTGAAAAAAGGCAGCGACGGACCAGCGCGCTTGACACCGCTCCACCAAACGGCCGATAACTTTCTTAATTTAACAGGTTTCAACTCGAGATCGTATTCTTGAAACATGTATCTATCTGAATATGCACAAGGTAGCCTTAAGGACCTTCACGGCGTTGAAATTTTAAAACTTTAAACTTAATTTTCTCAAATTTTAACTTTGCGACATAATACCTTCATACAACATGCACATCTTCATATCTACATACATACATCAACATGAATAAATCGCAATAAACATTTCATATATGTAAGTGCTTGAAAAACATCGATGTTTTACCAAAAAACAACCAACATATTTTTTGGATGTATAAATAAGTTGTTGTTGTTAGTAGCACTCCTGAAAATTTAGAGGAATGTTACCTCTCACTTTCAATATCTATAAACCTGTCTAATAATATCCGGCTTTTCCATCATGTTCGAAAAGCCAGGTGGAACGACCCATAAGGTTGAACGATATCAAATTAAATGTATAGACCCTTGGGCAGTGTTTTTGAGCCTAAAAACAACTACACCCTTCCTTACTTGTTATAAATACTTTGATATCAATCAATACAAAATATAATGATTACTGACGCAGTTTAAGGTTCCCCTTGTTTGAAATGTCTGCTAATTAGCTCCAAAATTAAAAACGATTTTGCAATTTGCGATTACTTATTTGTATAATATAAACACAAGATTATCTATTTTTTACTTTTTTATATGTTCGAAGTTTTTTTTTTGATGCAGGTTTTTGAACAAACGAAAATTCTGAAATTCAATCCTTGTTTGAGTAGCGATAAAAATCAATTCAATCCTTGTTTTCTCCCTTTCAGTTCAATCCTTGCCTTCATCGCTTTCAAATGAAATGAAATACTCTATAAACTGCGCAGTAAAAAATTAATCACAATTTGCAAAAATTGTAATTTGGTGTTAATTAGTTGACTGACGCTGTATAGAAAAAACTTTTGATAATATTTCCCCCGGGATTAGCCAGTTGCATTGTAAGGATTTCAAGAATACGGAGGAACCATTTTTAAATAAAAAAAAAAGAAGATTCCCGTTATATACCTAATATATGGACATAAGCCCATATTTAAAAATGTGCCTTTGGTTAATACAAAAATATAGAACTGATAGAAATTGGATATCTGTTGCAGAAGTCAAGTTTAGCTGGCATTCTGACAATCATTATTGATAAATTTCCCCGATTAATCACATTTTGATTATTATGCTCTAATTAGTTTTATTATTCAAAAAATTCCTTAAATTTCAACAAAATGACTCAATTAACCTTATCCATTAATTAAATATTTATCCTCATTCTTTGTTTGTCAAAAAGAGCACTCAAACGAAATGAACAAAGTTACTCAGATTTCGATTATTTATTTTTGAAAAAACAGTCATTAAAACAGTGATTAATCAGAGTTGATAAAACAGAAAAAATATAATTTAAAAATTTGTTTAAGCGATTAAGCTCAAAACCATGTCATCAGCCAAAGTGGACCAACTTGTGGGGAATATTTTATCTTACTAGTCATGTGTGCGAGCTATTTTATTCAGTCAAAATGTTTGTTCTTTTTTTTTTGGTTGCATATTACATTTCGATATTAGTTTGATAAAACGTTTTCCAATAAAGCGTTTTATAGCGGTGCTGGTAGGTGGTGGTGCCTTGATGATGACTGCTCCCCATACTTACTCTTCATTACGTACAAAGTAATAAAAATGAATACATAGTAGCATCAGCAAGGCATACAATTTAGAAAAGTACTTATGTATATTTTTATTTTTTCCACTTATTTTTTCTACGTATTGCATTAATGTGTCGTTTAATACATAATTGTTTAGTTTAACCGTATAATTTGATTTGATTTTTACATTTGCAAACATGGCTGGCACAAAAAGGTAGTAGTTATATTACCATTTAAAAGTACATTTATCAAATAGTTGCTAACTAAACATATAAACTGCAAATACGTATGTATGTAAGTAACTTACATTTTACTGCTAATGCATTAATTTTATGTACTAATTGTGTTTGTAGATGCATATAAAAATACTTGTTTAAAAAAAACCAGCGTATTTTCTTTTTTATTTACAACTTTCGACAATTCATAATGGTCACTTATTTGTATGTAAGTACACGAGCAATTTGTTTTTTTTACCACCATAGATATATGTATATATTTACATTACTACTACATTACATTCACTAATTGTATTCACATAAATGCCCACATTTTGGACATTTGGAGTGGTTAGTGAAATAGTCCATAATATGCTCTAAATGTCCACCATGCGAACAACCTTGACACCAAGCGTAAAGGCCACGTACAATAAGACTACAAACACAACACTTAGATGATTGCATCGATTTACATTTCAGACAGTACCAGCCGACACTACCACCCATTGGACGCCCACAATCACCACAATTAGTATGCACTGAGGTGGATTGCTGATTAAGTTCACGCACTGATCGTAACCATGAAAGATTCACCACTTTACATGCCTCATTCCAGAGTTGGTAGCGATGCAGTTGATCGATATACGTTTGGAACCATGTTTCCTAAAAAAAACAACGATTAGTAAAATTTGAAAGCACAATTACTTACATCATATTTCCTAACAAATAAACAAACATAATACGTAGATGGCCTTTATGTAAAAAGCAATATGTGTAGTGCTGCAAAATGTAACCAAATTACACCTAATGGAAATGTTAGGTTTGCGAAAATAAACAAATTACCAGAATAGTAATTAGTTGTGGTACTGTAATCTAAGCAGTAATCGGTTTTGTCTGCGTTACTCTGCATACTGCATTTAGGCAAACTACCGATGCTACCGAGAAACATCCCGATAGGGTTCTATAATATCCGTAAATTATTTAACTGTACTTTTTAGTTGTTGCAATAAAAATACTTGCATGCACCTATTTAGACTATACTTACAATAAGTGTATCATCGATTTGCAGTAATTTACGTGATTCACCCATAGCTATGAGTATTGAAATGGCAGTTTGTACATCACCAACATCCCCTTGCAGCATGATTGACTCAGCAACAAATTGATGTGGCTCCCAAATGGGTATAGCAGGTGCAGTGGTTATCTTAAGCACATTTGGCATATTTGGTGGCTGGAATAGAAAAAAATAAACAGGTTTATAAATGTAAAGTATGTATTTCACCCTAATTGCTTACTGGTGATATCTCCTTGCTTTCAGCTTTTAAATCCAATTGGGAACGTGCTGCTTGCACATCATGGTGCATTGCTTGCTCTTGATGAGCATGCATTTTGGAAAAATCTGGTGGTCCAACATATATGAAACCTTCACGTAACATATCGAAATTATCAAAAGTTATCTCATTAAGGATTTGTGTTTCCGAAAGTATCACAGAGCCAAATGGTGGATAATTTTGTTTAGTATTACCCACACCTACAACACCACCAACAACACCGCTTCCTGCATCGTTGTCCAATTGTACCACCGTATCTGTAGCATCATCTTCATTATTATTATCGCTGTGTTCACCCCGATCCCATTGTAAAACGTCATGCGCATTATTTATTTGTGTAGAGCGGCGTGAGGATTGAACACTTTTTTGGTTGGAAAACGAGTTGCGATGTATTTCATATTTTTGTTTACTGAATTCGTTGGTACCATATAACACTTTAATAAACTTCCATAGGGTGGTTGCCTTGAAAGAAAAAATCGTTCCAAAAAATTTAAGTATACACACCAAAAAAAAACGAGTAAGAGTAAGTAAAAAGTAGATATCCAAAATGTGGGCAGGACTACCATTCAATCCCGTCAGAGCAGTGCAGAACATGACTTCATCCGTACTCATACAAAAGGTTAGCGAAAACTAAGCACAACTGGATATAAACCAAAATAAAATGCTTACATTATGTTTGCCATATTTTTTTGTAACATTGCCATTATGATCACAAATATCCGATAATTTTCTTCCATTTAATATAAGATCCTTCGCGCAGCCAATAAAACACTCATGCTCTTTTAAATGCGCTTCTTGTTCTGCTAAATACCCAGTGTACTGAAATGAAAAGAAAAAATGTTCTTAATAATTGGCATATTATAAATTATAATAGTATTAAACAAAATGCCAGTTTGAATATAATATTACCGATGGTTTCAACAGGAATTGGCAGACATCAGATTGTGCCAGATGGAATTGCTCTTCGGTAGTAGATGATCGTTGACGGCTAAGGTTACGAACAAAAAAAAAATTATTAAATATTTTAAGTATATGAAATGTAAAAAACATAAAATTGCTCTTACACTATTGAATTAATTTTGGAACCTGGAGTTACAGTCTCAGCATGATTGGATTTGATTTTACGGGCAAATGATATATCACCACGACGACCGATACTCGCACCTTGCGCATTTGCCTTCGATGCAGGCCTAACAGCATCTTTAAATGCGTGACGATAAATAGTTGAGTCTTTGCTGGTGGAAAGTAGTAGCTGAGAGTTATCACCCTTCCAAGCAATACCAGTAGTAACATTTGTATGATCATTGAAGGATGCGAATGGTATGTATGGTCTACGTATGTCCCAAACATGAATGCTGTAATCGACTACGAGCGCACAACTTGCTATATGATATCTAAATATACATAACTTATTAATACAAAGTTTTTCGTCATAAATAATAAAAATAGGAGGAATATTTTACATGCGATCCGGACGCCATTTTACTCTGCCCACCACAGCAATTGTATGTATTGTATGTTCTAGTGAGGCCTTTCCATCCATATTCCAAACCTTTATTATTAAAAATAAAGTATACACATAATAAGTATTACTCTAATACTTAAAACTCTTTAAGAACTACTTACTTTTATTTGCTTATCACGACTACCGGTAGCCAACCAGTTTTTAGTTGGATGCCAGTCACATGTATAAATTGGTCCACTATGCGCTGTAAATTGTAAAATGCATTTATCACCCCTAAAGTAAGAAACATTCATCAAACAAACATCTACTGAGGTAATAACGCGTATTCTTTATACTTGCGCAAATCCCACAATTGTACGGTACCATTTTCCGATACCGCCGAGATTACATATTGCGTATGAGGACTAAATTTCACGTCGCGCACAGATTCTGAATTGCTATAGTAAGTATATGAGGATTTATCGTTACGAATATCAAATTGCTTGATGGTACCATCCTGCGAACCGGAAACAAGTATATGCGGATCGTGGATATCAAAGGCTACTGTGTGTGCTGTTCGTTCATGTTCATTGTATACATGGAGTTGTTTCTTCTGACCGAAACGACTAAGATCCCAAACGGACACAACACCATTAGTAGCTGCCGTTGCTAATATATTACTATCTAACGAGCTCCATGCTACATCATTGGAAGAGTAACTGAGATTTTGATTTTTGCCCCCACGCATGTTACAAACTTCCGTAAATCCATCACTATAAATGGCATACACTTTTAGCACTAGAATAAGGAAACAAAATTGATAAAATATAGTATTTCTGTTATTAAAATATATTCGCTTACGGCTTCTTCCAGCAACAGCTATTTGGTTGCATTCTCTATTTAAGGCCAGCGCATTTGCATGCCCCTCTTGACATATACGCATTGAAATTGTAATTGCATCCTCGACTACGCGATCGCGTGAGTCCTGGAATTTTTGCATTTTTGAAGTTTTAATATATACCTTTTATGAAGCTGCAATTCAAATTGATAAGCGATTTTATTAAGTTCGAGCGAAACAAAATGTGAGAATCAAAACAGATGAGAAAATGTCAAGAGTGGGATTGACATTTCTTATCAGCAGGTCAACGCAAGTTGCAGAAGTGTTGCATTTTTGTGCACCGAAAAAGCTCTCAAAACCATTAAAATGCTTGAATAATATATAAAACCACAGTAGATAGTAGATCAGATAAGCAAAACAGAAAAATGAAAATATGCTTATTTGACAAATTTGTTTCATTTCTATCTAAAAGGTGTAATTTGCCTTAACCCAAAATATTGGAGTCTTTCAGCTATTCCGGCGGAACTGCCAGCGGGGATTAATTGTGATAGATTTATGTGATCTTTATCGAAATTCACTTTCAAATTCCGATTAAATCGATTGAATTCTCTAATAATCCATTACATTTCCCCCGCCGGCAGTTCCGTCGGAAAGCTGATAGACCCCATTATAAACTTTAAATTGCTTTCCGATAAAATAGTAAAGAAAAAGACAAATTAGACCTGCGGCTTAGGGGTTAGAATATGCCCGAGGTAGGCATACCGGTCGTAAGAGGCGACTAATATGCACAAAGGTAATGACGTGCAACTCGATGGTTGATCTACGGATACGGTAGGAGGGGTGACATGACCTAGAAGGTCCGGCTGGTCATACGAAATCGCTACCACGACAGTCGGGCAGTACCGCAAGGGAGCACCGGAGCGTACCGGATTCATATCCGGCAAAGGACTGTCAGTTCGACAGCACTCCCCAAAACCTTCGGGAAGTGTTTTTGTTGTTACAACAACAACAACAAATGCGAATTAATTCGTGTTCCTTTTTTAAGACGCCAAATACACAGCACAAATTTTCTTGCGATAATGACCGATTTGCGTGGTGTATGTCGTGGAATTTAGATTTTTACGCATGCCCGCAAACATTTTTCTTCATATGTGGTGATCTTAACTCAGTTCACCTGTATTTTCTGAGAATGAAACATTGCCATCGGTACCATAAATTTGTGTAGGGGAAGTGGTATCATCTCTTATTTAAAAAAAGCAAAACCGCACTTATGCGCCAAGCAGATACGATACGGCAGCACGTTGAAAAAACTGACAGCTAAGTACAAGGTGGCGCAAAAGTAATCCTCCTATCAGAAAATGCTATAAATTTTGCGATTCGCCCCTAAAGTCAGTTCTGTTTTGACATTTGTGTAGTAAACACATGCGAAATACACGTTAATAAACAATGTTACGCTACACTGCTCCAGAACGCGGAATATTGCTGACTATTTATTTGACCAATAATCGGTCGGGGCCACACGGTTACTGTGAATGGTGAGCGCTACAGAGCAATGATCAATGAGTTCTTTTTGCCGCAACTTGATGAATTGGGATTGGAAAACATGTGGTTCCAACAAGACGGTGCAACAGCACACACTGCACGTGCCACAACCGATATGCTGAACATCGGAAGCTTACTTTTGCGCCACCTTGTAGAATGCGTTTGTTTTTGTGCGTAACAACAGATTCGACGGATACGGTAAAGTAGATTTTGCTCTAAATTTTGACTTATGACGAATACGTCGACGGTGAAGTACTGTATCTGTTTGGCGCATTACTTTTTCAATACGTTAAGAGCGCATGTTTCTTTTCCTGCGCTAGCTCAGAAATAAATTTTGTGCAGTGTGTTTGTGCTGTGTATGTCAAAATTCTGATTTGCGCCAATTTATAACTTGTGGATTTGTGCAAGGATTTTGTGTGGTGTATATGGGGCTAATGCTAAATGCTCTCAGTCTGTTATTGGATTACCGCAAGATGAGTCCGTCCCTGCTTGTTACGGGCTTAGAATATGACCAAGGCACTCATTACCAATCTTCTCTAGAGGCCATGACCTAGATGATCATTAGAGGAAAACGTCTATGTCCTGATGTAAAACCTAGGTGCAACAGGTGTGATGATGCACAACTCTGGTGATCAAAGGTAGATTAACTGTCATTCAAATTTAGAGATTACTAGAAAATATATCTACGTAGGTTTCAGGTGACAAGTAAGTTTACTCGTTGAGGGGCCTATTTTGTGGTGAAACTTACTTGCTTTGGTAGTGGCTCAACTTCATTTCCCACATTCAAAAAATGCATTCAGGACACGACGAAAAATGCAACGCTCAAACCATTGTTTACGTCTACTAGTTGGCATCTTCTTTTGCGAATCGGAGTGGAGGGTAGTGGATGAAGGTACTCCTAGAGAGTGTAATGAAGGAAATCGCGTTCAGAGTTCTTTCAAAGTATAAAAAATAATACTAAAAACTTTAATTTAAATGGAAATTTACATTGTATAGTAACTGATAAGTTGTTATTACTACTTTATATTCAATAATTTGGGAGTTTTATGTCTTCACGATCAATATTGCAGCATTTGAATTTGATTGTTTTATTATTGCATACAACGCACCCTGTGTGGTTTGTGTGTGTGTCTAGATTCGGAGTAAGTTGCGCTACTAGTAGAAATATTCTATGGCTCAAACGCAGAGTTAGATCGGTTTATATTTATAAGGCAGGGTTGCATATCCGAAAACGACTGTCCGGTTAATATGACAAAACGTTTTATTTTCCTAACCACCTAATAGTACCAAAACCAATTAACAGTATCGACTTATTTAATTTAATTTATATTTTATGCGATAATAGGTAATTGGTAGAATACTTTCAAAAATATCGTGATATCAATAAGCCAAAATTAGAGATTCGATTTTATATTTCTGTCAAGAGATATTTGCAATCAAAGTTGAAAGTTTTATGTATTTTTTTGTGGTTGTTGTAATCACACATATTCAACAGCGTATTTGTTTAATTTCTTATATGCCTCGTAAAGCTTGTATACAATGTAAACCTTGTATGAAATATTAAATACTTGAGGGACCGGCAGACTTTGTCCTGCCCAGGTATTTACCTGAATGGATCTAGAAATATTGGCTTTTCCTATCCCTATCATTATCTCTATCACTATCCCTATACCTATCCCCATTCCTATCCCTATCCCTACAGATGTAACTATTTCACACACACATAATTCCACTTCACCCTTGAACTTTTCTAAAAAAAAAAATAAAATTATAAAAATTCGCACCATACAAAATGTATGGGAAAATTATTTTTTTTTTCAGGAATTTTTCTAAAATTTTATTGGGTATTCTCCTATTCTATTCAAAGAACAATCTAAATTAGTGTCAATCATCCAAATCGGTGCAGGCGTTCTTGAGTTATGAGCTTTACACAATTTACGATAATGTACAAAGGTGCGATTTGAGCTACTATTTCTTTGGTATTTTGCCAATAACTTTTCATTGGAACAAAATATCTATTTTCCGCTTTCGGATTATTAATGGCCACATCAAACCGCGTATTTGACACTTCTTTCGACATTTTTAGAAGCGTTTAATAGTTAGAAAAAGCTTGTGACACTTTTGCCTACGCCAGTGGCAGAATTTGTAACAATTTTTGCTCTAATGTCCGTGTTCAAACACAGATACAAATTGACGTCAATTAGTTGCGGTTTTGCTTTTTGTGGGAGAGAGAGCGACGATGGAAGGGGACGGGTACCGAGTTGCTTGTGCTCGCGAAACACGCTTTGTGTTGCCGTTCGTCTCAATTATGTTATGTTGGGCGCAGTTCAATTTTGACATTTTCCTTCATACCTTTTTTTACATTCGCATGCACACATATTAATAAACGATATAAAAGTAATTGTATCAACAGATTTTCAATGTTTATTTCCAAGAAAATAATACAATTATATTAATTTGAGCTAAAACATATTTTTTCATTCAAAATATTCGTACAACGCAGTAAAACATTTCTTAGTACATATGTATGTATTGAGAGAATGTCAGTACAAAACATAATCAACCAAAGCAATTCCTTTCCGTGTTTGAACAACATCGGAAACACTTGAGCAACACCAAAAGAGAATTGCCGATAAAAGCAACTCCGAGTTTCTCTGTTTGAACACGGACAATGGGATTCTCATACGCATTGGGTAGGCGAACATTACTTTCTTCAACCTGACATGTCAGCTAATGCAACGCTGAAAATTGCGAATTACAAACGTCAACATATAAGTAGAAAAAAGGAAATTGAAATCATTCACTACGTCAAGAGAAAAGTTGGAAATTTGCTAAAAAATTACTGAAAATCCATAAAAAATAGCTAATGGCTACATAAAAGTTATGAAAATACTAATATCAACTTGTTTGGTTTAGTGTATATATAAAAATACTGAAAAATACTTGTGATTTTATTAGAAAATTGTGCTGGAAAATTGTTGCTGATATTGAAGCATCTGTGCTACTGTGTAGAACGAAAGCAGAGTGTAAAGAAAGAAAAATTCATACGTATCAGAAGAAGAGTAGAGTTTTAAAGGGGAGTCCAACGTGTGACAAGTGGAAATAGAAAATTCTTGGACATACTTGATTAAACTGCCACTGGAAAAGTGTTAATGGGGTGGTATGTTAGTTGAACTGGAGAT
The DNA here is from genome assembly GCA_949987695.1 of Merzomyia westermanni. Taxonomy (NCBI): domain Eukaryota; kingdom Metazoa; phylum Arthropoda; class Insecta; order Diptera; family Tephritidae; genus Merzomyia; species Merzomyia westermanni. The sequence goes on from OX465288.1 coordinate 137,435,098, forward strand.
ACAAATTTTGGAACAGTCAGTTACGAGGTGGTGAAAGAAGTTACACAAAAATAGAAAAGAACCTTAAGTTTCAACACAAGGTGACAGCTGGCTCATTAGAAAACAACTTATTTGTATGAAATTTCATTGGAATCGCCTTTAATTTGATACTTTATAAAGCAATCGCAAAACTCCATTCCCTCCCCTATTCCCTCTCGTTATTTTGTGTGTCACACTGTTCCCGTCAACATCAACAAAATATTCAGCCGTCGATCGAAAATGTGGTCGTTCTTCTCGCGCGACTCAAGTAAAGACTTCCCATATGACATCGGTGAACAGGTGCCCGGCTTTGAAGCGCATTCAATTTGGTCCCTTCATAAGGCCAAACGTAAGGGTACACAAGATGAAGTTTCGGTATTTGTATATGATATACGAAGTGGTTCGGATGCGAAATGTGAACTGGCAAAAGCAGCGTTGAAGCGGCTAAAGACGTTGCGACACCCGAGTATTTTACAGTACCTGGATTCTTTAGAAACCGAAAAAACATTGTATGTGGCCACTGAGGCTGTGGAACCGTTGGGCACACACATAGAGAAACTAGCGTCCGATGGACCACAAAAAGATTTATACCTGGCTTGGGGCGTATTTCAAATCACAGTAAGAAAATTTAAAAAATGCAAACATGTTAAAACATACATTAAACTATTAATATTTTTTTAACTTTGCAGCGTGCACTTTCGTTCCTGAATAATGACGGTAATCTAAGGCACAATAATGTGTGCGTGTGGTCTGTTTTTGTAAATTCGTCTGGTGAATGGAAATTGGGCAGTTTGGAATATGTATCTCCAGCGGATGGGAATCCTATGCCACCATTGAAGGTACCACCAGCGCTAGAAGTGTACGATCCTCCAGAAAAGAATGATCAAAGCAAATTGAAAGCGGCGACAAAATGGTATGTAAAATGCGCATTTTTAATTGCAACAGACTGAAATATCTAAATTCTAATTGGATTTGTAATGTGATGAAATTGGCAATTGCATTCCAGCCAAGCAAAAATTGGAAAAGTTAGGAGAGGGTTCGTATTTTAAGATCTTTTTTTTAGAATCTAGGTATAGCGCCATTGCGGCACATTAGAAAAGGATATGGTTTAGGATATTCCCAAAGACCATATTTCGAAGGCTGAGTGGAAGATTACCCTATTTCAAAATATTTTTCAAAACTAACTAATCTCATTTCAGAATTTCAGCAACGCCCTTTCTCAGAATTTTTTCCAATATCACCCTATTTAAAAATGTTATTAAAAAACGCCCTGTGTTGAATTTTCATTGAGATATGGCGTTTTTGAAAGGGCGTTATTGGAAAAAAATTATCAGATAGGGTGTTTTTTAAGAAAATAATGGGCCTATAACCTCAATTAGCGATGAAATTCTTGTACATCCTACACAAATATTTTATTTTCAGCTCGGTAGATATGTGGGGCTTGGGTTGCTTGGTTTGGGAATCCTTCAACGGACCACTTAAAATGCGTTCAAGTTTGAAAGACATTGATAGCATACCAAAATCTCTGCAATCATTATATTGCGAATTGGTTGGTGCATCACCTTCGAATCGTCCCAACCCGGCGGATATAATAACGAGATGTCGCAAACCTGGAGGCTTTTTCAAAAACGATCTTGTTGACACACTACTATTTCTTGAAGAGATACAAATCAAAGACAAAGCGGAGAAAAATCGATTTTTTAGCGGCTTAACTTTACATTTGGATAGCTTTCCTGACAATGTCTGCAAGTAAGTGTAGTCGAACTATGTTAACTGTAGATAAATTTTAATGAAAAAACTTTTTTTAATTAATAGACATAAAATACTTCCTCAACTAATAACAGCATATGAGTATGGTGATGCAGGTTCGGCTGTGCTAGCTCCTATGTTTAAACTCGGCAAATTGCTCGATGAAGCGGAATATCAAAGACGTATTGTACCCTGTGTTGTTAAACTATTCGCATCGACAGATCGTGTGACACGTTCTCGACTTTTACAACAATTGGAACTATTTATAGCACATTTACAACCACAAGTGGTAAATGATCAGATCTTTCCACAAGTAGCACATGGATTCTTGGACACCAACGCCACCATACGAGAGCAAACTGTTAAGGTACTAGATCTTGTAGTTTTTGGCTTAAGAAGTTTGAATGAACACCCATTTAAAATAAACATATATTCTTTCATTGTTTTTAGTCCATTATTCATTTGGCACCTAAGCTGAACTATAACAACCTTAACGTTGAAGTGTTGCGACATTTTGCGCGTTTGCAAGCGCGTGATGATCAAGGTGGCATACGTACTAACACCACTGTGTGCTTGGGTAAAATTGCTCCACACTTACATCCACAGGTGCGACAGCGTGTGCTGGTGTCAGCTTTTATACGTGCTATGCGTGATCCTTTTCCACCGGCTCGAATCGCTGGCGTACTCGCATTGGCTGCAACTCAACAATACTTTCTACTAAGGTGTGATGGGTTGATGGAAAAAAAAAATATGTAATCCAAAATTTTGTTTTCTCCCTCCATTTAGTGAAGTGGCGAATAGAGTGCTCCCATCTTTGTGCTCACTGACCGTTGATCCAGAAAAGACTGTACGTGATCCTGCTTTTAAAACGATACGTGGTTTTTTGGGCAAACTAGAAAAAGTATCTGAAGATCCAAGCCTGCGTGAAACAATGGGTTAGTGAATGAAATTGAAACATAAAGATTTATAAAATACATTTTCGTTCAACTCATTAGAAGCTGACGTGCATACTGCTACACCTTCGATTGGTAACGCTGCCGCCACTTGGGCGGGCTGGGCTGTGACTGCGGTAACAGCGAAGTTTTATCGTAGCCAAAGTGACTCCTCACGACCGCGGCCACCGTTGACAGGCCGCAATCTCTCGAAACCAGCATCATTGGGTAAACGACTAATATACATTTTAGAAGTTTTAGTATTATGTTACCTTACGGTTTTACTTAATGTTTTATTTTTTTTACAGAACAACCGTCTAGCAGTAGTTTATCAACGACGACGTCAAGTGTCACATCCATGACTTCACTAGAGCATGAGAGTAACGATACATCAGCATCTGCATCAGATTATGGTAATAACGATTGGGATAATGAAAACTGGGGCGAAATGGACGTAAGCATGCGTAGCTAGTAATACTTGAAAAAATATAGCAGTTACGTAATTTATTATTTGGTTAGACATCACAGGACCCTAGTAGTCCAATGGCAGGTACCTCAAATAATGGACAAATGAATGCCGTGAGTGCACTCAATGAAGTACGTGACGGTTGGGATAATGAGGAGTGGGGCAGTTTGGAAGAGGAACCGGTAAGTTTAGTTAAAATAATAACAAAATGTCAAACAAGACCATGCCTAGTTAAATAAAAATATTTATTTAACTAATAACAGATGCAGTATACTTTTAAGGAAAATGCATTTGTTTTAGGTTATGCAAAGTTTAAAATCTGCAATTAATGATTGTAAAAATTAGAAATAAACGCACCAATGTTTACAATATTTGAAAATTTTTCATAACAATATTTCTTTATCAATACTCGATTTGACATGGAATGACAACTATATAACTTACATAAAGCATTAATAATGTTTCTATAACAGGGCGAAGAGGAGGAAGAACAACAGGATCAGCCAACGCACTCGAGACAATCACCTCGTTCTCCGCATGTTCCGCTAAATACGTCAACAACGCGTCCGCACCAACAGCAATTGCAACAACATCAATTAAATGAGCTTATCGAACCATTAGCGAAGCTTAACACACACACAGCGACATCACCGTCGAAAAGCCATAATCAACAAACGCTTAATACACGACCAAAAGATTTCTCAAATGTATCCATTACACAAATGACAACAACAGCGGTATATACAAATTGTAATAATGTTAGTCCACCACATATAAATAACGCAATGAACTCGAATGCGAATTGGAATAGTGATTCTTGGGCTGATGGTGAATTTGAACCTGTTGATGAGCAGTTGACGGGTTAGTAAAAGAATATATTTAAAGAAAAAACTCAAATATTAGTTGATAATCCGTAAAATTTTAATATTTTTTAGGGAATCCTAAGTTAGATGAGGCACGTCGAAAACGTGAGGAGAAGAAGCTGCAAAGGCAGCGTGAGTTGGAAGCGCGCCGAGCGCAACGCAGTAGTGGTCCAATGAAATTGGGCGCTAAAAAGCTTTAAATGTGAACGATTTTTTCACTAATTAATGTGTACGTTTAATAAGATTTGAACATATTTCAATGTATTATATTATATCGATTAACAAGCAAAAGCCCCTTTGTGCATTTGGCATATAGAAATGTGTATTAAAAAAGAAGATATATGTCATAGTAATTGGAAATTGTTTAAAGCGTAAAGTACATAAATATGTTTGTTTGTAAGACCTGGTGGTGGCGATCTATCGATAGTGCTATCGATACTATTGATTTAATATCGCAGCCGCTGGTACATGACTTTGGATCACTACCCACTTCAATACAGAGTTTCATCGATAGTGGCGACTTCAGAATTGTGAGCAAGAGCTTTAATCTTAGGTACAAGTTAAACTCAGAATGTGCTTGATTGACTTCCTACCTGAAATTATTTTTTTCGGAAAAGCTGTATCGGTTTTATAAAAAAAAGGTGTAGTGATCTTCAAACAAATTGTATGATATGTAATACTTTCAAGTATTCTGTGATACGGCGTTTTTGAACTCGCAGCCGAGATAGGATAATCTCTCATTCAGCCGCCGACGATAAAGTCGAATCTCCCTAAACTATACCTGTCCTTTTCGATATTAAAATTGTGCGATATTATCGGCATTATAAGCAGTGGTCCACTATCGCTTCACTATCAGTGGCGCTCACTATCTATAGTTTGCTAACACTATTATACATGTACTATGTGCTATATTGCGCTAAACTAGTTATGATATTGATTAACTAAGCGCATGCATGATAAAACTAAAATTGTAATTTTATAGTCACACAAACACACATCCTAGATATTGACAAATTCTCTTTTATATATTGAATATCGGATAAATGCTGTAAAATAAAATTACCTACATAAATGCAAAGTAAATTTCCTAATAATATGTATTTTTTATTTTACAATCTCTAAACCTAAATAATAAATCAAAGTAAATAGTAGTAGTTGTATCCTTTAAGATGAAATAGAAAATGTTTTCTCAATTTGAACTCTACTTGAGACATCAAAACATATGCTGCATACATTCACACACACTTACACAGCTACAATAAGATTGTGCTTATGTATTTAAAAAATATCACTTTTATTTAAATTTACTTGCACCAAACTATACTGTAAGTACATATTTTTACTATTTGAAAACTAATAATTGCAAAACGAAAATAAATATAAAAGTAGCTAGATAAAAAATTTCAAATCAAATTTCCGTGGTATTTCTGTAACAGTAACAGGGCAATTTTTACTTGTAAAGTATAGTACGTGACTTACCCTAAGTAGTATATTTAGAAACATTTTGTTGAAAAGCGGCGTGAAATACATTTACGAGGATTAACAGTTATCTCCCCGACCTCTCCAGCTTCTTCGTCTAACGAAATCGACCTAGAGGTTAAATGCTCAACGTTTTAGATGATGTTGATAACAATTAATTGATATATATGTCGGCTGAGCAGCATTGAATGCGACTACAACAACAACTCCAAAAATAGTAGACTAAACAAAAACTACCTTCTATTTCAAAAAAATGTGTATGGTCGAAAACAGCGATTGATTTAGACTTTCTCAGTTTTCGGTTCAGTCTGTTTGAAATCGGAGCTACAACGGAAGTCCATCAGTCCACGCCATCCCAAATTAGTATTAGACCATATCGACCATATAAACTCGCATATTGTTCCGGTTTCTCAAATTATTCAAATTAGTTAACATAGATTAGTCAGTGAACCGTAGTGCGTGTCCATTTTATTTCTATAAAATCGCTTAGTATAGGTAAAAAATGCTCTATATAGCATTCGGTTAAGCTTTGATTAGCGAAGGCTCTAAAACCGTTTGAGGGTCAGCCATTTCTAAGGGATTGCTGAAAGCTTTGTATGCAGAATCAAGAACAATTGCACGACGGCAAGTTATCGTTTTAACTCAGGGTTAATTTGAAAATTTGTCAATAAGTACGAGTTTAACCCTTCATTTGACTCTGAGTTAAAAAGATAAGCTGTCGTGCACATAGCAAAAGTGATCAACATAAGATTGAAGTACTTAGCTTATAGCTAGCATATGATATTCCCCGTTTGCCTGGTTGGCAATATCCCCTACTCTATCGAACTGTATCAAAAAGTAAATTTTAATAAAAAGGGGATTTAGCAGGTTTACACTATAAAAAAGTAATATATTATTCAGCTATAAACTTACCCCCATACTCATAAAAAATAAAATTGGTTTATAAAGCTTTTTAAAATGACATTTCCATACAAATTTTGAATTATAAGAGCTTTATAAACTTTTTTATAAATATGGGGGTAAGTTTAGACGAACAAAGTAATAATACATTGCGTGCATCTAGGTACATCTAGATATAATCACAAAATATAATGACCGCCTAACCGCCTCCTTGACTACGACCCTTAAGTGTCTTCAAAGTTTATAAGTAGATTGTTTGGAATTAGGAGAAAAAGTTCCAAGTAGTTAATTTTATTTAAAAGTATTTTCTGTCAGATCTATTTTCGATTGATGAACAACCAATTAAATATTTAGCTATCCACTCTATCAACATCCACGCATAGATATTAGGGTGGGCCAAGAAATTCGATTTATTTTATTTTTGATGGGTGCACCGAAACTCGAATTTTTAGTTAAAAATGGAATGTAGATAATTACAAACGATACATTTTGAGTGCCGTTTTTAAATATTCCAACTTCGACCGTGATTAGCTCTCAAATGGAAACTTTGGACCACTGTGTAATCGTCCCATTAATGAAAAAAGTATATGCCACTTTTTTGTAGAGCGTTCAATTTCTAGCAAAGATTGAGTAGGAAATCAGCTAAACGATCTTTTAGTGGTCAGATATAATATTTTCATAGAAACCTATAGCGAAAATGAAAACTGCGATGGGAAGGACCATTGTTATAAAAACCTCATATTTGGCTAGTATACAATATTTTTAATTATATATTCGCTTTTTCGTGTACCAATCGAAAAAAAAATTTTTTTTTTTTTTGCCCACCGTAATATATGTGTAAACAGTGGCTCACAAAAGTATTTTGAATGATAGCTTGTGGGCAATAATTTGAAGTTTCCTTATGCACCACACCAAGAGTCCCTGGTCCGAGTGCGGGGACAGGTAACAATAAAATGTTTGGAGAACGTTTTTTCGAAACGCGGTCGCCCCACGGCAGTGGGCGGCAACCCTCCGAGTGTAGTTCTGCGATGAAAAAGCTTCTCAGCAAAAACCTATCTGCCCTGGCAGTTGCCGTTCAAAGTCGGAAAAAAATTGTAGTTCCCACCAATTTGTAGGATAAATTAGAAGCAGCTCACCACAAATTGGAAGGGAAGCGCAGCCTTAATTCCTTTGGAGGTATATCGCACCAAAATATTATTATTATTATAATGCACTTAGTAGACTTACTTCATAGTTTAAACTTCTAATCCACAAACCGAATCTAAGTAAGTTAGATGGAAGCTGATTTCTACTTTTGTGTTGAATTTTTCCACAACAAAATTCGCCACAGAATATTTTTATATTCCGCGCTCGAAACGAAGATTCCGTGACTGATCGTACGAAAAATTTGTACATCTAACTTATTGATCTAATTTAAGGTATTAGCTTTAATTAATGGGGACTTCTTTTATATAAATAAATATAAATAATCAAAGATATTCTCAAGCACCTTCGAATGCAAAATACTTTTTGGAGCCACTGTACATTTTAGATTAAAACATTTAAACTGCAATTAGTTCAGCTGTTAAAGTAGAAGCTTTGAAATGTTAGCAATATTGTTATTTACTTAAATATGACAAAGTTAAGAATTATCACAAACCAAACAAAAAATGCATCAACACTTTGGAATGTAATTATTTATTTAAGAAATGATTAAATTATTGAAGAATTTTATACATCTTTAGTTAAAGACGGTATCCTAATAATTTTATATAGTAATAGATGAAAGACACTCCGGAAAGTATTCGTACTGCCAAAAGTTGTGCAGTAGAGTAAAGGCCCACTTTGAGTTGAAAAAAGCAAGTGGAGGAGGGAGCCTTAATCTCCTTTGACGTTTCCAATTAGCTTCAGGTATTCGAAGAAGATATTCCAAGCAGCTGGAACAATATATTACAAAAACTTTCAATTGCTGGCGTATAATGGGTACACGGGGGTAGTAAAAATGTCGGAAATCTATCATTAATCAGAGCATGTAAGAACATATTTCACAGATTAGGCTATATTATCGATAGTAATAAAGTATCGATAATAGTAACGTTATATGGAAACCGTTGATATATCGATAGTATGGTCGATAGTTATTCATTTATAAAAAAAACTGTCACAACCAGTAATTAACCATACAAAATTTCAAAAATCAACACGCCATAAATGTACGTAATTGATAAACACCTTGCTGGCGTTGGGAAAGCGCTCCTTTATGTATGTACACGCAAACGTACTTTTGTAAGTTCTCAAGATTCATGCATAAACAAATATAAATTACCTCGGCATTTTCATAGGTTGCCATACAATTTAGTTTATTTAGATAATCATCAATAAAGATATTCTGGTTGTTTGTATGAATAATTTTACTTACCAGCAGTGGAGCGTTCTAAAGACATATCTTGATAATAAAAATATGTTTAAAATTTTTTATTAGTAACAAAGTTCAAATACACATAATTACTCCTTGGTGGCAGCTCAAACAAATTCTCGACAAGTCTTTACAAGATTCCTTGCTGAATTGTACGGTTAGCAGCTGTTGATTGTTATCAAATAATCGAGAAAGATTAGTGTCACATGGGTATATTTGTCGGTTAGAGCTGCATATATCAGTCAACATTCTGTGGTTTCTTCTTTATTTTTAAAGATAGAACTATGCAAAACTTTTTATATTCAATACATATGAAATCAATTGCAACACTTCCTTCCATACCATGTTCCGAGTACGTTTCTTTTTTACGGAAACATTACTTTAAATGTATTTGGTCACTTAACCCTTGAAACGCCACATATAACATACCATCCATGAACATCAATAAATTTAGCTCCACTCCGACAAACTCAAAAGTTTCTCCCTGATCTTTATGCGCATTCATGGCAAATGTTGGCCTTACTGGAAGTTGCACCTTAGCGACTCCTTGGATGAGTGCGATTCTCGGTATATGCACTTCTTTGCCGGATTTTTCTTGTCGAACAAAAGTGGTAACCCTACTTAGAAATATTTTTTTTTCTCAATACGCAGGAAAATACCTTTCGTTTGATACCTATATTGGCATATTTTATTTCATATAAAAAAAAATTCAGATAGGTGGCAGCACCAAAAAATTACCTATGTGGCAACACCTAGGTAAAAATTCTTAGAATGTGGTACACTATCTACATACCCAATTTCATCGTTTTCGAGATAGTCTGGATATACAATTATACAAATATACAAGAATAGCCGCCGCCGTGGTGTGAAGGTAGTGTTGCCGGCCTACCACACCGAAGATCCATGGTTCGAGCCCTGGTACAGGTAACATCAAAAGTGATTTGAAAAAAGTTTTTCAAAACGGGGTCGCCCCTCGGCAGTGGTTTGGCAAACTCTCCGAGTGTATTTCTGCCATGACAGGCTTCTCAGAAAAAATTCGTCTCCTTTGTAGATGCCGTTCGGAGTCGGCAAAAAACTGTAGGTCCCACCAATTTGTAGGGAAAAATTCAAATCGGCACACCACAAATTGGAAGAGAAGCTTGGCGCAAAAATCTCTTAGGAGGTTTATGAAGATATACCTGTTGTATATCGCGCCATAAAGAGAAGAGACAAGAATAGCTCGTTTAAAGTAATAAGATATATACATCAACTCAAAATATTTTCAAGGGCAAAAAACTAGCGTCACTAATTTCGAAGTCTAAATTAACAATTAAATATTACAATATGTTGGAGACATGAGCTCCAATTTAATTGAATTTTAAATAATTATTCTAAAAAGCTCATTTTTTTTAAATATAATAATGAATTTAATACAAAATGAATTTATAATGAATTTACACCTACATATATACTTACCTTAAATTTACTTAAATCATTTTGCCAAAATACTTACCTTTGCTAAGACCTATGTTAAAATACCTAAAATTACTTAAATTAACTACTCAACTCACCTTTTTCAAACACCCTGTAAACTAAGAATTTACTTACTGTTTTCTGTATATTTTAATACTCTTACACCTTTTCATATTTACATATTTACATACATACATACCTACATACTTACCGTTTCCTTGCTGCGCAGGAGACTTAGGAAATTTGCCAAATCAGTTCGTTTATAACTATCGCCCGCTAACGTTTATCATTCTTTGAAGAAGTTTCTCAGTGAAGTTTTTTAGTGAAGTGCTTAAAGCTAAGGAGAGTTTAGAGAAAATTTAATAAAGCTGGTTTTTATATATTTAAAAATAAACAAAGTGCGTTTAGTTTGATTGAAAGGCGCAAAGTGAAGTGCTAGTGACACCACATACCCCCAAAACATACATTCACCCCCCTAAAAAATATACACAATATTTTCAATTTTCTATGCGCTTTCAAGAAAAAAAGGAAAACTAACATTTAGTACGTCCCCTTAAGAAAAGTCTCTTGAACAATTTTACTTCTAGTACATTTAGTACCCAAACTAGCTCGATATAAAGCTTTTTGTAGATGTTGGAAATTTGTCATTTTTGAAATGAAATTCTGTTTATTTCAAACTGTCTTGTATTGGGACTTCGGAGAGTGTGCATACCAGGATGTAGGATCTATTAGTTCGTAGATCAGTTATTGGCGCATTGTTTTCTTGATTAAAAAAACACTACCCCTAGCAATGAAATTAATAATAAAAAACGCTCTAAAACCACTCCTGGAAAATAGAAATTTAAATTTATTTGACAAGTCATTACAATGGGCAGCAGGATAAGAGTGATGTTAGGGTCGTTTACTCAATGTCTGGTTATGATAAACTTTATCACATGATAACATAGTCATGGGTTGGTTCAGAATGACAGTTTCGTTTACACAAAAGTCTGATTAAATTATCATGATAAAGTTTGTCATGGTGAACGTTTTTGGAAAAAAATTCACGAAAGTTGCATTGTGTGAAGTTGCAAAGTGACAACTGCTCTTTTTTAAAATTTTAAACGAACTACTTTTACGTACAAATTTTACAAAAAAAATTATCACAAAATAAGATTTTTACTTTCAGCTGTCATTTTTTGTTTTGATAAGCACATAATCAGAGGCCCATCCTTTGATAACTTTTATCAGAAGATTGAGTAAACGGTTTTTGGGCCTACCTCTGATAAAGTCCTGATTGAGCGGTTAATCAGACATTGAGTAAACGGCCCTTAGTTTTACATAGCAGAGACTAGACGGTTGTGCCCTTAGTATGCTTAAATAGAAATGCGTCATTAAAACCTGGTGAAAGAATATTTGGGATAAAAATTACTTCAAGCAAAGAACGTACAACCATAAGAAGGTTCAACGCGACGAATTGTAGGAACACTTAACTATTAATTCGAGGGCAGGTAATTCACCACTGAGGAAATTTGCGCTTAAAGCGCAACTTTTAATGCTATTAGCACTTTTATTTTTATTCAATATTCACAATTAAACGTTCTTGTAACTCAAAATATAATTTTTGGTATAAATATTCAATTAAAACCCAGTGAATCCATGAATTTCACACGCAGGTACAGTGGTGAATTACCTACCATCGATTTGACAGCCTCCAATTGCATTCGTTGTTGGATATTCTCATAGTTAAAGCTTCTCTGCTTCAAGTCAGTTAGCTCACCTTTAGAAACTCACACTAGCGTATCCCCATTTGCGTCAACGTGCCAAGAATTGACGAAGTGTTTCGTCAAAATTATATAAAGTCCAAAGTTTTCCTGTTGGGTATCGCAATTCTGTTGAACTATAAACTTATACTCTTGAGAGCAATCTTTTGTTTTTTAGAATTTTAAATTGAATAGCATGCCAATAGTTACACGGCTAAAAATTTGAGCTTACATATAAAACTTTTTTGGGCTATATATACAGTCATGAACATAAGTATTGGCACAGCAGTTTTCGGCGATTTTCACAAATTTTGGCTTTAATAAAATAATTTTAACAAAGACTATATAATCAATGTCTATTACAAAAATTATAAATTTCGTTTTAAAAATGTACGCAAAATTCCAAGAAATTTTAGCAAAATTTTAAACTTTTTTCTTAGAGTTTTCGGAATTTTTTTGAGTATAGAGTTTTGTAGGCCATTAAATTTTAGTATAGTAATGTGTTAATCTTAAGTTCGTAATACATTTTGCTGATTTTCGACAATTTTTTTTTCTTGGAGACTCGTGTATGAATTTTATGAACGCAATCTTTTTATATTAAACAAAACACTGAATACAAGAAAACACTTTATCCCGTTGGGACAAAACTGTATGTCCAAACCAAATTTAGTTTAGAATTTAAATTGTGCCACTTTTCGAGAAAATGAGCCTGAAGTAAAGAGTTTCAATTTTAAACCAGAAATGTCTTAACAATTAAAAAATATAAAAAACATTTGTATCAGTTGGCAGGATTTGAACCGACGCACTCCGCATCACGTCCGTCTGCTCTACCCACTGAGCTACGGCGCACACAAAATTGTAATGAGAAAAACTCATTGACTTGAAAAAACCTTCAGAAATAAATAGAAACAAATTTTTAAAATTTGACGTTTTTTTCTGTTCAGTTTTAAATCTAAATCGCACAAAATTGACAATTGGTGTAGGCAATTGAAATGTTTGGAATTTATAACAAAAAAAATTTAAAAAATTGCTTAAGCTGCAGACAAACTTCCTTATCCATAAATCCATAGTCATAACCATACCATATAGTTAACCATATCTATTGTCATCGATTAATGGTGCATCAACCTAAAAAAGATTGCACTTTGATTATAAGTAAGAACATAGAAACAATTTCTAATGATTAATGCAACTAACAACTCACTTAATCTAAATGCATCGAAAACGGAATATAAAAGTTCCACACAGCTAATAAAATTGCCAGCTCAACAATTTGTAGATTATGGATATGGCAGCAAACCAAAAACCAATTGGGTGACTAAGGTATGGTAATGGAGTTAGCGTTATGGTATGGCGCCATTAATCGATTGCACTGATTTCCATAAGGTTGGTGGGATCATCTCTTTTATATGGATATGGCTATGTCACCATCATTTAAGCTCAAATTTTTTTCCGTGTAGTATTTATTTATACGAATGTTCAAATCAGACACTCCAATAGCGCGACAAATGTTGCACCTGTGCCAGCAGCATATACCACTGATTGTTAACGTCAGATAATGCAATGTTAAATGTCAACGAAACTTGAAGTTGCAAGTTCCAAGTAAGCATTTCCAAGTTAGCATTTCGCGATTGTCACATAATTTATGCATCTTATAATACAAACAATATTTTACAACATTTACCTTTATAAATATTTATAATCATAGATTACATTAATATATGTCACGTGGGTGGTATGAACTAAATGCATTATTTTTAATAGTGATTTCATCGTAATGAATTCATTCAACTTACTTTATTTACAAAACTTTCAGTGTCGTTAGATGGAAACCGTGTCGTATGAGTAACCATTAGATGATACTTCTGTGTATGTGCAAGTGTAAATAGAAGATTACACTGTGTGACAGTGAAATATACCCTCCGCGAAATACGGCTTTTGCTTCGTGGGTGTGCGCACTCTACAAGGTACCAATATGGATACGGACCATTAACTTGTCTAGAGTCTGCTTACGAAACAGACAGCTTATAAACTTTTCAATCGAATAGGAGACCAGCTCTCTGAAAGCAACCGACTTATTGATGTAGCCGAGCAGTATGTGTCCTACTTACTATTTATCGCCGCTGCGGATACCACAGAGTTCCACATAACCTGTAAAAACAAGTGATGCGATGAAGGTTGTCGCGGCACTTCGGAAAAGAAGGATGCTATTAGTAAGCGATATTGCTGCGCATGGAGCGAAGAGAAGAAAAATATATACGAGGATGGATACTGTTAGTAAGAATGCCTAAAAATTATATCGGAAAGCAAAGTGGAAGACGAAGGGTTTCAGCACCGGGTCGAGTTCTGTCAGGAACAATAATGGCGACCTTGTACCCGATGTCCATAGAACACTTCACTTATGAAGGGGCACTATTTTCCCCATTCGAAATCAAACGAGGATTCAAGTAGCCGAATTAAACCGCTCAGGAACAATCAATTAAAAATGACCCGTGCGGATTAGGGGTTAGGCATACCGGTGCTAAGAGGCGACTAAAATGCACAAAGGTAATGACGTGCAACTTGATGGTTGATCTGTGGTTATAATACCTCTCATCTTTCATTGATATAGAAGGTTCCACTGGTCATAATTGACACTACCCACTACACTGGAATTTTATTCGTTATGTTAAGCTCTTGCATGTAATTGTAGCAATGGAGATGAAGTTTGAATAAAAAAAAAATGTTTAGTGCTAATGAGAGTGAGTCTCCACTCAAACCAAAAAGTTGAATGATAATGAAAAAATAAAAAATCATTACTGTCAGAGAATTTGTTATTCAAAGGGTATATTCAACGATGAATTTGAGTTGAAATTGTCAATTCGTTTTAACGTAATTTAGCACTTTATCTGTCTGTAAAATATCTCAAAGCACTTAACCAAAAAAGTTGAGGTTTAAGTTCAGAATATAGATTTGACTCTTAAATAATAACCCTCATATTTATAAAAAATTAAGTATTCATGAAATTAGCTCAAGGCCAAGAATAATAATTTTTCACTTTTTGAATTTATGAAAATTATTATTGTTTTTTTTTATTAACATTTTTAATTATTTATTAAAAGTTTTTAATTGAGTAGAGAAGGTAGATGAAGAGCTAAGCTTCTTCATCAGAGAAATTTTGGCACGCATTGCTAACCATTAAGCTAACAATACTCTGGTTTTGATGTCATCTAAACTCCTAGTTTTATTCTTCTTTACCATATGCATGAACCACTTCCGCCATTTGACAGTTAGTAGTGTGATCATGATGGATTTTTTGACAGATTTGTTTTGTCAGCAAAACTGCCTTACCGCGTGCTCTCGGTTTTGTTATTGCTTTTTTATACCAACAATTTGTATATTTAATGTCATTTTATAAAACAATTTATATTTTTATGAATATAGGGGTAAGTCTATAAGGAAAATAATGAATTTCAAATGGTAGTATACAAATGATTAAAATCTGTTGATACCTACTGTGCTATAGTAATGAAACGTACTATATTTATAAGGTTGGCCATTTTCTTAAACAATTCCTTCACTTTTATCTACCTTAAATGTTGAAAAATAGCGAATATTCAAATCTCAGAACCATGGAATTATAAAATTATATCCCGAAAATACCGGGTTTGTCAAAATACAAAAAAATTTGCATGCCTGGTGCATATGTTTATTAAAAGCATGTTCTCCAAGTAAATATCGGAAACTCCTACAACAATAGCAATATTTGTATTGTGGTCTACAAAATAAGAACAAATAATTATCAACTTACACCTTTTTGCATATTTATTTATAATTAAATACATTACAAATTGGTTTACTTTAAAATAAATACTCAGTGTGTTTATATACAAATGTATTTAAATTAGACTGGGCTAACAAAAAAAATTTTTTTTGGATTTGTATTGGGGTTCAAATTTCTAAAACAGATCACTTAGTAAAAAGTTATTTTTGAGCAGTAATGGTATTATTAAGTAGTTATTGACAATCAAACAAATGCCTACCTTAGATTTTTGCAAAAAAAAAATGTATCCTGTTTCGTTGTCAATTGAAAAACAAACTAGACAGATTTTGATAATTTAAACACCAATTTGCTGTATTTTAAACACAAACTTTTTATTATTTTAAAATTAAAATTTTAATGGATCTTCTTTTAAAACTTGCTCAAAGCCCATGCAAAAAAAATTTTCCAAGGTACATTTTTGCACACGAAAAAAAACTCATACGTAAGATTTTATTCTCTAAAATATTCCGTTGAGAAAAAAATTACCCTCCATATGGATCCCAGTTATAACAACTTGAATACAATTATATTTTTAAATGCATAGCCTTAAAATTTCATTGAAAGTATTAAGAAATTAGGTTTACCGTTTCTAAGGTATTCATATAAGGCAGACATGAAAAATTCAAAAAACATGAATTTTTCTTTAATATTATAAAAGCTGTACAATTTTTTTTACAATTTTTACGGAAAAGTGTTGGGTGACACAAAACATTTGCAGGGCAAGAGCCCATTTTGATATTTCATTGGGAGAGAGAGTTGCAACTTTCTGCTAGGGAAATTTAACGTACTCGAAAACATGGAAATCTACAAACAAAAAACATTCGACGGTAGAATAATAAACGAACAGACAAACACTGTTTCCGACACAATATTCGAACCTTTAAAATTGGTTTACAAAAAACAAAGCAACCACTCAGGTACCACAAACACACACGCACCGACAAATAAGCACAAAACAGCAAAAGATCAAAAACAACAAACAAGCAAAAAAGGTCAAACAACAAAAATTACCAACTTTTACCTGGCTCAGTCAACCACACAAAAAACCGATCGATGAAAAACCACCCCCGTTTCTGAATGTACACACACAACACATGCACACGTACACAAACAGACACCCATGCTGACGTTACCTGCTACCTACTATAAATACAAGACAAACGACCACAACAGATCAGAACGAAAATCGACACTGATGATGGCACAACGCCGAAACCGGTTTGTCTCAAAACCAAATTTGACAAGGGATGACGAAAAATCGTTCCAATATACATCAAATTTAACTCAGTAAAACTTGCAAGTGAAAAACAGCTGAGCGGGACATTGGTAAGCAACAACAAAAACTTAAAAATTTGAGCTATTAACCAATCAAAAAAGCAACAGCTGTTTTGCTTGCAAGTTTTTACTGACTCCTGTTAGGCGAAAACTTTTGAATTTAGGCGTTTTTTTATTGTCAAAATTTGACCAAGCCCCATGAGCTAGGTAAATTCTGACGTTCATATTCACCGCGATAAATGTCAGCATTTTCCTACGTTCTGCCAAAGATTACAATTTTCAACCGATTGGCTCAGGGCTCTAGATCATAATTTCGACTTTGCTTCTTGGCTTCTGACCCCAGTCTAATATAAGTATTTGATTTGTATGTATGTACGAGTATGTAGATCGGTTGGGGACAAACAAATTTAATGACTCACTGACGCATGTGCTGTTTTGGCTGGTATTTCCCAAAAAAACTGCAAATGCACACACTCACGACATACAAATCGAAAACTTTAGTTAGTTAACATTATATATATGTATATATGATATCGAACATAGTATTGTTTAGTTGCCTGGATATTTACTTATTGACATACAAAAGTATGCACTTGTTTGTTTTTAATCGTCAGGACCGTAGTAAGAATTTTAGTCAGTGAGGCCAATACACACATACCTACATATTTTGAATTAAGAAAACTTTTAAAACAGATTAATGTAACAAATAACTGTTTTAATGTGCTTATTATATCTCTATGGCGCGATATACAACAGGTATATCATCATAAACCTCCTAAGAGATTTTTGCGCCAAGCTTCTCTTCCAATTTGTGGTGTGCCGATTTGAATTTTCCCTACAAATTGGTGGGACCTACAGTTTTTTGCCGACTCCGAACGGCATCTACAAAGGAGACGAATTTTTGCTGAGAAGCCTGTCATGGCAGAAATTCACTCGGAGAGTTTGCCAAACCACTGCCGAGGGGCGACCCCGTTTTGAAAAACTTTTTTCAAATCACTTTTGATGTTACCTGTACCAGGGCTCGAACCATGGACCTTCGGTGTGGTAGGCCGGCCACTACCTTCACACCACGGCGGCCGCCAGTGCTTGTTACGACGTGATTATTTCAGTTGTTACCGGTAAATTGTAATGACCACATGGTACTATATTCAAGAAAGAAAAGATATCACAGTAATAGAAGCCGAAATAACAGCTTTTACAATTTTTGTCTGTCTGTTTGTATGTTTGTTTTGAACGAAATTTTCATCAATGTATTGCTAAATGTCTAACTAAGGCCTGCTTTTCAGTACAAGTTCAACTCAATTTGTCAGTTAAACTTAAACTTGTTACGCAGTTTTTCAGGCAACTTTAAACGACGTTTACACGTAGTTTAAGCGGCCAATTTGGCACGGTTAAACTCTAGTTAACCTGTCACCTGGTTGTATATTTGATGGTTTTGGTTGTGAAACAATAAACTGAACGCTATTAAAAAAGGACGATATTTTTATATTTAATTAAATACTGGATATATCATCTGACGAAAGTGATTATAGTGATACAGAAGTTAGCGAAATCCTAACTATTACAATACTGAGGAGAAGCAATGGCGTTGAATATGTAAACAAATGTCATCTGTTGCCGTATCTAGATGAAAAAAAAACCAATGTTGCCGTATAAAAAGCAAATCTTAAAAGCGGCCTTAAACTCTCACTGAAAAACCGCTCTGCAATTTAACTGGAGTTTAAATTTATGCCGAGTTTAAGCAAACTTAGTTTAAACTGAGCTTAACCAAGGACTGAAAAACCGGGCCTTAAAGTTAAGCATACAGTTTAGAGCGCGCACATGAAGATGTTTGGCCTTAACAGCAATTTTAGTGTAACTAACAAAAATAAAATTTTACAGGAAATTTTTTAGATTAAATTTTTAAAATAATTTGATGCAAAATGTCAGTAATATCATAATTGCTTTTAGTTTATCTTTGTAATGGAACTTATTACTATTGTGAGATTTTGTGAGATGGTTTAGAAAAAACAAAATTACCGATATTTGTCAAAAAACGAATTTTCATTATTTTGTTGGTTACACCAAAATTGCTGTTAGGGCTCGATATAGTGAGATATAAATGCAGCCCGAAGTCTGTCCACAAAACTATTTAAACAAAAAGTACATTTTGGCAAGGTAATGAGGCATTGGCACCCACTTTGTCGATGACGCTATTTTCCGAAATCAGATGATATCGTAATAAAAATGTTGTTCCCTCACTGCAGTTGAGTAAGTAATGTACCATGTCACATGATGAAAAGAGAAAACCACAGTATTCGCCCCTACTTTTAAGAGAAGCTTGGCTTAACTTCGGTATGGATATTGTCATAAATGGCAACTGTAAATTTTGTATTTAAAAGGAGAGGCAGGGGGGAGGGGGGCGTCTATCGTGGGATACCCTCAGCTTGTTACCTAAGCACGGTGTCGAAAGAAATACCTTCTGGGCCGCAGCATTTTCATCCAATCGCATTTAATGACCTTGCCATCGGAGATTTCATTCGATGCAGTATATTCATATCCGCTAAAGCTCGTAGAGGTCATCATTGAGTTTGCAGAGATATCCGCCGAATATCCGTCGTTTCAACTTTTCTGCTCTTGATGGGATAATGTACAGTGTTTTCGAAAACACATTTCTTATGCTTTGTTCAGATCAAACTTTCATTTCAATTGTCAAACATTCCATCGTGACGTCATATTGTCACCGTGGTTCCCATCTTAACCGGTTGGTGGAACGCACATTCCATGGCCACACTTTAAGGTATACGAGTAATTTTCATATAGGCAAATAAAGCGGCCACCGTGGTGTGGCAGTAGTGTTGCCGACCTACCACACCGAAGGTCCAAGCTTCGAGCGCTGGGACAGGTAACATCAAAAGTGGTTTTTCAAAACTGGGTCGCCCCTCGGCAGTGGTTTGGCAAACTCTCCTAGTGTATTTATGCCATGGAAGGCTTCTCAGAAAAAGTTCATGTCCTTTGTAGATGCCGTTGGGAGTCGGAAAAAAACTGTAGGTCCCGCCAATTTTTAGGAAGAAATTCAAATCGGCACACCACAAATTGGAAAAGAAGCTCGGCGCAAAAATGTCTTAGGAGGTTTATAATGATATACCTGTTGTATATCGCGCCATACGTTTCTTTTTTTATTTTAAAAACCCAAAGTCGAACTTGGACGAAATTGAGTTATTACTAGCTCGTGTTATCCGTACTAGGATCTATAATAAGGGGTTTGCTCTATGAAGATTCTATAGGCCAAAAACCAAACTGACAATGACTGTTTTTTTCATTATTGCACTTGAATTATTGAAGGAAGTTTTATATTGTTTTGTAATAACAGCCAAAGTCAGTTTTAATTTAAAAACTATGTTTGACTTTGGAATAGTGAATAGTAGTTTTAAAATAAGCAGACAGAACAATACTCGTATAATTAATTTAAAATAGTATATCAAAATCGAAAAGAACAATTTTGGGAAAACACAACTAAATAAACTATTTTGTTCTATATCTCTTACAACTATTAATTTTATTTCGAATTTTAAGTTCAGCTTGGATCCAAGATCAAAGGTAACGATTTGATCTTTCTAAATGCTCTCATGAAAACCTCTCAAAATTACTATGGCTGTTCGTATTTATTGCAGCAGACATTTCGCTAGAAGATTGCCAGTAGAGAAAAGGTGTATGTGCTGAGGTAACAGTGCACACATCCAGGTCACTGAGGGCACGGGATCTCTGTCTGCTATTCATTACGATGTATGTAATCGGTTTAGATAAGCGTTGATCACCTTCAGCTTGAACCTGACAGCATAAAAAAGGCACAAGTTCTATCTCAAAAATAATACACAAACAACTAACAACATTTTGAAGTAAATAAATTTTAAAACTTAATGGTGCATATTCATAGTCAAATTTAAGTATGACTAAAGTTTAGATGAAGCTTTTTTGACAGATAACCCATATAAAATGGTGTCAAATAGCTGCAACTAAATTTAAGTCATACTTAAATTTGACTATGACTATGCCCCAATATCTGTTTGTACCACACAAACTTCTTTATCGGTGTTGTAGCGATCAGTAGCCCTGTAGTGAAACACGAAGCTTATCAGTCAGTATACCAATATGCAACAAGAATTTTTTAACTCATATTAAACAAGTCTGAATAGTATAAACTTGTACCTGTAGAAATTTAAAGTTAAGCAGACCATTGAAATGTCCACAGTTGCAAATATCTGAATGGAAATTAAAATTTTTCGCCAGAATTACGCCTAAACCATAAGAAATGTAATCGGTTGAGAACGAGTTGCCTAGTTATGCGTTGTGCGACAATTGCCACAGAACTAGTACTCTCTTCAACTGGTCTAGTTCTGGGTTGGTTCTAAATTAGTCGAAATATAAGCAGATACGCAGGGTGTCACAACGTGCAACACAGCGTGCCACGTGAATGTTTTTACTTTATTTGTTGGATCAATATTACGAGCGGCTGTTGGATGCTGACTGCCAACAAGCAAACCCCAAAAAAAGTTGTAACTTAAACTGGTTTCCCACCAGATGTTTGTCGTAAAACAACAATGACTATTGGAAAATTTGAGTTGACATTTACAACAATAACATTCACAAAATAGGGTACTTGTGAGCTCCTTTGGTATAAATAGAGTACCTATACATTTGAGCTTAGAATCATAGTTTCTAACTGGGTCGATTTCAATTAAACGCGCCAAGTTGCATGCACCAATAAAATTAAACAATAGGTAAACGAACAACTTAAATATAACTTTGGGGAGTTTTTGTTTTGCGCATGCGCAAACTTCAAACTTGCTTTACTTCGTGAGGTTTGTACTGGCTGTCGATTCACGGAATTTCATTGTAGATGGGTGATATTATGGTCCATATTTGTAGCTCATTATGTATGCTTTTGTTTGTATTTATTCAGTACCTATTTACTTCAGTGGGACATTAATACTTAAGTCGATTGGGGGATTAGTAAACTTTGTAACGTCTGTCCACCAAGGCAACTCAAAGTATTATCAAAGGTTTGAAAAATATCAGATTCACAAGGGAAATAATTGGAGGGCGTCTAATTGGAATGTCTGAGTCCTAACTGTGGAAGGATCCGTTGCTGGATGGTTGATACCATGAATGCAAATGTTTAAATAACAGCTCTATACTCAATCTTATATACAACAAGTAAGGAAGTCTAAGTTCGGGTGAAACCGAACATTATATACCGTGATCTATTATGGCATCCCAATTTAAGCAGGTCTATTTTAATACTTTTCAGTTGGTATTATAAAGCCAACTGATTGTTTTCAATAAAAGCACTTTTGTTATGAGTTTTGAGAGCTAAATTATTTAAAAAAAAATATAAAAGTATGGTGCGATACACAACAGGTATATCATCATAAACCTCGCAAGACATTTTTGCGCCGAGCTTCGCTTCCAATTTGTAGTGTGCTGCTTTGAATTTTTTCCTACAAATTGGTGGGACCTACAGATTTTTGCCGATTTCGACCGGCATCTACAAAGGAGATGCATTTTTGCTGAGAAGCCTTCCATGGCGGAAAGACGCTCGGAGAGTTTGCCAAGCCATTGCCGAGGGGCGACCCCGTTTTGAAAACCTTTTTCAACCCACTTTTGATGTTACCTGTCCCAGGACTCAAACCTTGGATCTTCGGTGTGGTAGGCCGGCAACACTACTGCCACACCACGGCGGCCGCCATTAATTTATTTGTATATAAATAGCTTACCTACCAACCACTGCTAACCCCATTTTGTGTTAAATACCAATACATGCACATTTTATGTTTGAAAAATTTGCGTTCAAATAGACAGACGGACAGACAGACAGACGGACGGTGAGACGGTCATTGCTAAATCGACTCAGCTCATCGTCCTTATTATATTAGCTTACTTATTGAAGGGCACATCTCTTCTTCTTCTCATACTTACAAACATTTCATGTTCATTAAAGGTATGAAAATCAAAAAAGGTATATAACTTCCCTATTGCAACGGGGTATTAACAACTTGCCCGGATATTTTACTTATGCGTTATCCGATTTGCTTAACTTTTGGCAAGAGTATACTACATACTATTAAGAAGCAGCTGACCAATTTTGATTGAAATGCCTAGGTCAAACTACTGAAAAGTGGGCGGCGCCACGCCTACTTCAACAAAATCCACAAAATTTTTTTGCGGTCGAGTTTTGCTGAAAAATCTTATTATGTGTGCAAGATCTTATTGTTATAGCTTGCATGGTTAGAAAAATATCGCGTTTTACATTTTACAAACAAATTTTTCAGAACTATGTTAAAACCTGGGCGTGGCTGTTTCGTCGTTTTGATAAACCCAAATTTGCCGAAGTTATGGCATAAATAGTTTTGTGAAATAATCCACTATAAAAGGGGCAGGGCAACGCCTATTTTCAAAATTTTATATTTTTCGACTTTCTTCCTTCACGGACACTTTAAAAGTGATATAGAATTGATAACCGATTTCGGCCATTTTTGTCCGAAGCATGCCCTCTATTAATATAAATATGTGTGCTAAATTTCGTTTCGATATCTTGAACGGTTTTTGATTTATGATTAATATTATTACAAAACTTGATTAAATCAAAAGTGGGCGGTGCCAAGCCCAAAAACTTTCTTGAAAAATCTATTTTCTGCCTTAACACACACCAAATTGTATCCTTATAAGTGTATTATGTACTGAATAATCACTTTTTTGTATTTTTGAAAATATTCTATATATAAAAAGTGGGCGTGGCTATCATCCGATTTCGCCCATTTTAAATAGCGCTCGGAGATGAGTGTCAAGTAACCTTTCATATACATAAGTCAATATCTATCTCGATCCGTTTATGGTGCCACGCTCACACATTTTTTGTGTGTTTGTTTGTCTTTCATTCACGTACAAAATTTATTGTTGATCTCAGTGAAACTCTCACAGTGTATTCAGTATTTATTTGGCTCAAGTTCAAGTGTTCTATATATCAAAAAACCTTGAAAACAGAAAGCGGTCCATGATAAAAAGAAAGTTAATTCGATATATCTTTGGAACTATGGACATAGGAGGCGATAAAAGTTGGCTCAGTATATTTTTATATTTATAGTGGAAATGGATAGTACAGTATTGTTTAAGAACGCATATGACCATATTTTTCTATTTTTGTTTGTTTGTAAGCGCATTACTAAATAACAACTCCATGGAATTGAATGGTTTCCCCACAAAGTTTTGCTGGAGATGTATATTGATGTATGATAAAATTGTCCGTTGTTGTTGTATGGATGACAAAGCCTATCACAACCACGGCATCTTACGGAAGGTGGAGTTGGGCTTGCGTTAAACTAGAAGGTTCGATTTGGTCATATAAAATCATTCATATGGCAATCAAGTTAGTACCTATTTGCGGCAAAACTCCCAAGGCTTTAAGGCAATGTTTTTGTCGATACTCAAACCAAAAAACCCAGCTTATCTAGTACAACTGTCTGTAAAGTTGTCTATTACTGTGGAGTACGAAAATGTTGTGCAAATGAGGTCTACACATTTTTCACCAGTACTTCAAAAACCGTAATATTTACTTCATAAGACGTGAAATGTTTTTGAAAGTAGTAATATGTACTTCAAAAATCATTAAATTTTATTCAAAATAATCCAAGGCGAATTCAGTACAAGGTGGTATTATCCAATCAGCTACTAGATAGCTACTTTTTTCTGGACTTTTGACACTACAAATTTCACAGCAGTACGATTTTGACATTAGTCCATTAATTACAAAAACAAAATACATGGAAAATGTGTGTCTGTATGTTTGTAATTCGCCTTGAAATAATCATAAAATCATAAACCGTAAAATGTACTTCAAAACACATAAAATACAGTGAAAAAGTTGTAATATGTACTTCACAATACAGAAAGTGTACTTCAAACTAAATAAATTAAGTCCCAACCTGCATGTCGAGAAGCGACCGTGCATCCGGATGGAAGGTGGTAGTAGGCTGAATAGCTCTGCCATAGTCGCCGCCAACAATGATTGCTTTAGCTTCATCGATAAGGTTTTCCAAATATAAAAGAATTTGATCAACTACGCTCTGGCCAAATGTGGATGGAACTTGAATGTTTATCTTTACATACGTTTTTATTTTTGACCAGATAATCTCTATTGGGTTTAGCATCGGGGAATATGGTGCAAGTCGTAGCAGCGTTGCTTTTTCGATAAGACTGTAGCTATTTAAGGCTTGTTCCAATTGAGAGTGACACGGAGCATTATCGGTACTACCAAGTCTGCGAGACTCTTTTCCATGGTTACCCACCTCTGAAGAACTCTTTGTATCCACTCCTTTGCATCCACAGCTTTGATTGATCCACGTATGCGCTCCATTGAAACTATTATGGAAGCGGAAATCGCTCCGATGAGATGAAGGTATGGTCCTCTTGCAGGTGGTAATACCGGTACCGCCCTATTTCCAGCACGCGCTTGTCCTCGTGTGCGGCGACAAAATAAATTAAAATTTGTCTCATCAATATAGATGACTTGCTTTCTTGCTTGTATAAACGAGTTTAAAGTCCTTACTTAGTTTGCACGTTAAGCCCTATTTTGGAAACTATTAAAATTTACTGGTTGGTTGTGAACACCCTTTAATGTGAAAACTCTGCCTTGTAAATAGTTACGGATTGTAGTCGCTGACAGTTGCTTCTGAAAGTTGATGCACACTTTTTGCGCTATTTGTTTAAGGGTCAAAGTGCAATTTTCCTCAACCCAATTTATTATGGAGTCCAGTTCTTCCTCTCTTAAAGCTTTTGGTTTAAGTCCACCACGTTTGCGTATGCTACCTCTTCCGGACGTTACCCAAGCATAGGCTGTATGGTAGTTAATACCCAACGAAATAGCCAATCCCGTCCAATCGTCACCCCTGCTTGCTGCTTCCACAATCCTTGTCCTATCTTGGTCGGAATATGCTTTATATTTCTTCTGCTCTATTACCTCTGAACTTGCAGGTTTTGGAATTTAGATTTATTTTCAAAATATTTGAAAAAATACGTACCTTCAATGAATTGTCTACAAATTGGACAAGATCCTAATTCTAATATGCTCCCGGAGCAATGTTGATGTAGAAGATGTTTGCAGGGTTGCAGGCGTAAAATTGTCTTTCGTTTCATGCTTATTCGGCTAATAACACAAATGTCTTGCGTTCCATTTTTTCGAAAACTATTTCCAATTTCCAAACTTTCAATGTAAGAATCTGTGTGTTTTGGAACACAGATTATTATTTTCAAAGCCTACTGTCTACAAATAAATTTTTTGACCAGTATTTTAGTTTTCTAAAACACCTTCAATATCTTTTGAAGTACATTTTATGCTCTTTTAGGTTCATTTTCCTAATTTTGAAGTACATATAACGCCTTTTGAAAATAATTTAATATTTGTTTAAGTAAAATTTTTTTTTTTTTGAAATATATTTGACCCGTTTTGAAGTACATGTAACCTAATTGAACTACATATTACGACTTTTAAATTCGAATTACTATTTTGAAGAGCATTTCATGTATTTTGCAGTTCACTTCACTACTTCGAAGTACATTTTATAATTTTTGAAGTACTGGTGAAAAAGGTGTAGTTCATGACCTTTCCAATCATTTTTGATGAGCTTATCCTTTAGCTAGTCACTAATCTGCTTAAATTCTTTTAAAAGTTTGGCGTGGAAGAATTTTTCTTGTAACATTATTTAAGCAAAGAGCTTGGTTCAAAATTGTTATCAATAATGACCCAGAAGATCAAAACTACTGTTTATAACCAGGCATAGTATCCACATGTCTGTTTAGCAATTAATGTCGTATGTAAATATTTTTTTGTTTGGCCACTTTAAAGACGTGCCCAATACAAGGCCACACACCAACTAATCTCATAGCCAATCACGAAAACATTGACGTTGTGATCGCAAAACAAATGCAAGTAAAAAGTGATTTTTATAGACGTAGCTCCGAAATGTACAAATCGTAAAAACTCACTCTAAAACAAACACAGCCGAATAGGAACAAAACAAGAAAAAACATAAAAAGAAATAGAGAAATCAAAACATATAAAACGGCCAAAGTGTATGCATGAAAAGTAGGTTAAAATTTCAGATATCAAAAGGATGAGTCAGACGCTAATGACAACAATGTGCTAGCTGAAGTGAAGCGATCAGCGCAACAAAGTGTGAACGCTCGTAAGTATTTTGTGAACCTCACATACATACATACATACATATACACTAGTAAAAGCACATTTGTACCCACTAGAAATGGACATACGATTAGGACCTGACCGCAGTTGCCTATATATTAAAATATGGATACAGCTTCATGGATCCTCAGATGGAGCCACTGTGTAATTAACATTTAAAACTATTCAAAACGATGACATTAAAATTGACGCCAGTTGGCTGGCGAAGTCTGATAATGCTTAAGTAACCGCAATGGTTGAGTGGCGAAGCGAAGTTCATAATTTCATCAATAAAAGCATACAGAGGGGTGGGGAAGTTTTTTGTTGTCGTCTCAATAGCACTCAAATGCCAGTTAGCTAGTTCAAAACAGTAAATCCATTTAAATTCTACTCGACTGGAATTTTTCAAAGCAGCTTGATTCCAATTTAGAGTTTCTTGTTTTTCGGTGTACAAATTGGACTTTTAAGTAGGACGCACTTTTTGATTTTACAAGTCTAAAGTTTAAAGATTAGATTTAAACTGTCTTCTTCTGCTATCGGCAGACACGATTGCTATCCTCACTTATTAGATTGTAGCTCGCCTCACTCTCTTCTTCGTTTTGCTAATTGATGAAAATTTGAAATTCTTGGGGATCTCAAATTGTTCTCAATTCACCCATTCGACTGGAGTGGAGGTTTGTCTATTCTGGACCTGAGCATCTTCGTTCAATTGCATAACATGCTGTGGGGCCATACAAATTCTAGAAAACTTTTCTTCCGAATACTTCAAGGACTATCCTGCCATCGTTTCGCATTGTCCAAGACTCCGAGTATAGGAAGTTAGAAAAGGTATGATGAGAAATTTATAGAGCACTATAAGGATTCGCCTTGTATGAGGAATGGTTTTGTTCCTTTCCAATGCTGATGGGGCTTTTAGTTCTCCTACACGTTATTTGGTACAGCAGTAAAAGCTTTGAAGACAAGACAAACTTAGGCATAGCAGCATGCAGGCAACTCCTTTTCGAGCTGTCAAAGGCAGCTTTGAAATCGACAAAGAGATGGTGGATTGCAGACTTACCATGTCTGAAGCCGCACTATACCTTAGAAATCAGATTTTTGACGATGAACTTCAGTCTTAGTCTGCGTGTTCGCCGTTTTTGTGGCATTTTTTGCTTTTCACTAACTTTCCACTTCCACGTTTGAACAGTTCGGCGGGTAGTACGTAATTTCCTTACGCTTTATTATTGTTAAGACGGTATATTGTCATCCTTACTTCATCATAGTAGGGTGGTGGATAGTTTCTACCGTCGTCAGGTATCGATTTCGTAATTTCCCTAGAAATTTGTAAGAGAGGAGAAATGCTCTCTCTATTACTGAAGTATGTTCCGTAAGTTTAATAGGTCGATATTATTGTCCCTACAAGAAGTCAGCCCGGTCTTGAAGTTTATTGTCGTTCTCCGCTTCACGATGGAACTCACTTACACCGCGGCTTCCAGTATAGCCGATATTGGAACCTCATATTTTAAAATGTCAAAAACGGTGGATCTATGTCTGAAGTCGTTCACAACATTTATACGAAGATTGCTGTCTTAGAAATTCTATTCAAAATAATAGTAAGGGCCTTTGGTTCCTTTCATTGCTCAGACTTTTTAGAGAAAAACTATTGTACATACATATATTCAATGAACTAAAATTTTCACCGCCACAACAACTAGCCTTTCTCTCCTTTAGCAAGCAGGAAAACTCATTGATCGTGCAGTAGTAGCGTAGTTTCATTGGCTATCGATCTCGTCACTTTGAGTGACATTTTTGCATTGCGATTTGAGTGGCAACTTTTCACTCGTCTTTTGCTTCTTTTTATTGTTGCAAATTTTCTTCGCTCGGGGAGCAGTGTACTTCTTGATTGGCTGTGATACTATTTCGCGCCATTCATTTGCCTGTTTAGAGACTTTCGATCGGTGGCGTTCGATTTTTATATGGGGACTGTGTGACTCATCATGACGAGAGTTGGGTGTGCACACCGGCGGGTTGGTCGTTCGAATGTTCAAAGCGCAAAGTATTTCAACTTGTTATGCATGCAAATTAAGTGTAGCCCCAATCTTTTGTCGCCTTTTGTTTTTATTTATACTTTTAGCAAATAATATTTAATTATGAATTTGAAATAGCCATCACTACGCCCACCTACGTGCTATTATTTCAATTATTTATATTCATACATTTGACTCGAGTCAATGATTTTTTATTTAACAGATAAGATCTGCAACTTATGCTATGAGGCATGTGTAATGCTAACTATGAGTTTAGCTATGGACAGTGAATAGGGAAATTTGAGGAGTATTAATCCTGTGGCTTTTTCTCATTGTCGAATTGTTACTCCTGTTGAACGCGATGTTCGATTCGCAACAGTTCAAGCTCGAAAACCTTTAGGTGTCCTCTTCAGACCTCGTAGCTCTACTATCTACCAGATTATGGTATTTGTTTTCCCTGAGAAAAGTACATTTCTGCGTCAAATAAGGTTGCGCAACCCCACCAGGTTCAATAGGATTAAACATTATCATTATAAAGGGTGTTTTTTTTAGGGGTATAAAACTTCGAATTGAAATAAAACACAAGAAAATCGTCTTAAGGTCCATCAATTTAGCTTTATTGGAAGGATAATTTTATGCCATTAATGTTTAAATATGATTTCGGGCATGTGGCCGCCGCGACTGTCTCGAATAAAGCCAATTCTACAGGTCCAATTTTCAACCACTTTTTCGAGCATATGGGGCCGTATGTCGGCAATAACGCCACGAATGTTGGCTTCCAATTCCCCTAACGTTTCTGGTTTGTTGGTGTAGACGAGCGACTTCACATATCCCCAAAGAAAATAATCCAATGGTGTCAAATCACACGACCTTGGTGGCCAATTGACAGGTCCATTCCGCGAAATTATGCGCTCATCGAATGTTTCCTTCAATAAATCGATTGTGACGTGCGCTGTGTGGCATGTAGCGCCGTCTTGTTGGAACCACAACTCATCCACATTCATGCCATCCAATTCGGGAACAAAATAGTCGGTTATCATGGCTCTATACCGGTCTCCATTAACGGTAGCTGCCTCTCCAGCATTATTGCGGAAGAAGTATGGCCCAATGACTCCATCAGCCCATAGAGCACACCAAACAGTCAGTTTTTGTGGATGTAATGGCGTTTCAAGGGTCTCATGTGGATTCTCTTCACTCCAAATGCGGCAATTTTGCTTGTTGACGTAGCCATTCAACTAAAAATGAGCCTCATCACTGAACAAAATTTTGCGATGAAAATCAGCATCGAAATCAATCTCATTTTCGGCCCATACACCAAAATCACGACGCATTGCATGGTCTCGCGGCTTTAATTCTTGCACAAGCTGGATCTTGTAAGGTCGCAAGCCAAGATCTTTGCGCAAAATCTTCCATAAAGTTGATGGACAAAGCTCCAATTGCTGTGCACGGTGGCGAATCGATTCATTCGGGTCCTCTTCAAGACTTTGCTCTACAGCGGCAACTGTTTCTTCGGTGCGCACTGTTCGACGTCTCTGCGGATGCGTATTATCACATAGAGTAAACGTAGTGCGAAAACGATCCATGGTTAACCGAATTAATTGCTCTGATGGACGATTATGTCGACCATAAAATGGACGGAGCTCACGGTAAACTTCGCGAACTGAACCATTATTTTCGAAATAAATTTGCACGATTTGCAAGCGTTGTTCTTTTGTCAACCTGTTCATGATGAAATGGCAAACCAAACTGAACATAAATGACATTAGAGTTGCCAGATTTGACCACAAAATGCCAGTTTTATCTCTATTCGAAAAACAAACCTGTAAAAAAAACACCCTGTACATTAAACGAGCCGAACGTGACAAGACGAGCTTCCTTTATTCGTGCGTCGTCTAAGTGGAAAAAGCATCAGAAAAAGAAGAACAAAAATGGCTAAAGTACCCTGAATGTATCTAATATTCTGTCTGACCCAATACACAATCAACAGCTCTTCGTCGGGTAAAATCCTAGTCGTACCCGTTCGTGGACCCGGTTGTGGTGGAACAGCCCGTATACAACTGAAACTCGAACTTCTAAGAGGCTGGTTATTGAGTACCTTAGACTTGTCGGCAGCATAACCCCCTTTCCGCATTTCTTATCAAACCAGTTGTATTTCTTATCATACCAGATGTATTTCCAGATTCGCTGAAATCTTTATAGTTGCTCAAGGTCTGTATCCACACACAAGGTTCGTTCTCACATAGACCAGCGAAATATTGAGCTTTAGGGTGAGATAATAAGATTAGTTGTTGCTTTGATGACGCCGGGTTAGGTGGTCAAAAGTTCTTCTGCGTAAACCAATAACAACAAAGGGGGTAGTTGCTATTAAAAAAATATCTATATGTCTTAAAGACATTATCATTAGTTGAGAATGAATGAAATTTGAAATTGAGTGAATTTTTAATTATAAGGTAGCTCAATAATTCATATGAGAGCGTGATAACTGCAAGGACACAAAATAGCATTCAGACAGCGCAACACTATGTAGTGGGGACGTCGAGTCCTAACCGATTTTGCTCCGTTCAGAAAGTTCAACTAGCTCACGAATAACTTAGAGGTAAACTATTTGGCTTTTATTTGTGGTGTTCTTTTGGCTACTTCTCAACTGGTTCGATTTCGAAGAGTTTAAGGGCAGTTCGATATATTCAAAGTGTCTCTCGACTTTCGTTTTTTTTTAACGGTACAGAACGAGATTCAAAGGCTATACTTCTAAAACTGTGTTTTTTGAAGACTAGTTCAAAATTTTACTGCAGAGATCTGAATAATTTATATTTTTTCCTCTCAACTGGCGCCTTAACCTG
Organism: Merzomyia westermanni; assembly: GCA_949987695.1. Taxonomy (NCBI): domain Eukaryota; kingdom Metazoa; phylum Arthropoda; class Insecta; order Diptera; family Tephritidae; genus Merzomyia; species Merzomyia westermanni. Next base: position 137,467,233 of record OX465288.1, read on the forward strand.
CGCTATTTACCAATCCGTCACACATAATATGAATTGTCATCATTTAATTAGCGGTGCGTGTGCATTTGTTAGTTTAAGTAGCATTTTAAACAAATTAACATTAATTATAATCTTAAATCGCCGCTTGAAGTAACAACAAGAAGTCACGAGTCAATGATCTGTGTGGGCGCAAACCACAGTATTAGTATAATAGCGTGACCAACAACAATATCTACTATATGCAACACCCATTGATCATAATGTGAACTGAGCTAATCAATTATGAGATGATGCATTCAATATGTCATTCATCATCAGTACAGTCAATCAAGCGCCAGGTGTGTATGTCGCGCTATCAGTGTAACAGTGCTGATCTGAGCGAAGTCTGGCGAACAAAACAGAAAATATGAAAAAAGTCGCTTCTGAAACTGACAGCATTCTTAGTGGTAGCTTGGAGCTGTTTTAGTCTTGCTATTGCTATTGTTGTTGCTCTAAACCAGCACACGTGTGACAATCGCTGCAGATGATCTAAGAAGCGCAATAAAAAAAGCAAAATAATAAAAATACTGAAACCAATTGCAGCTATGAGTTATGTGATATTTTTATAACCTGTCAGTCACTCGCTCAACCTTAACGATTATCTGTTTACTGGCTTATTTTACCTGCCTTCGTGCCCAGCAAATCCCAGATACTCCACCTTCCGCTGGATTCGGTGCGATTTGCTTGGGCTCGTTGTGCGTGCACGATCCACTTTTAGTGCGCACACATTTGGGCATTCGTAGTACGATCATACTATTATTTTTATATAACATACCTACTATATATTAATTCGTACTGTTATTAGGTTTTTTTTTTTGTTAAATTTCGCATAAAATGCTATTTACCACATTGACAGCATCTTCACAATCAAGTACACTGGTGGCAAAAAAAAAAAGAAACACAACTTCGTGAGATTTTTAACTTTTTCCTTATTTATTTACCCAAGTACTTGTGAAACCTGATGTGTAAGAATTTGTGAATGCGAATCGCAAACTATTACTTTTCCATTACAAAAATCAAATTTCTATCACACAATTCAATAACTTAAGTTATCAATACTTAACTTTACTTTATATTAGGCATGTGACTATTCGAATAAAAATTCTCTATCTCTATGGCGCGATATACAACAGGTATATCATCATAAACCTCCTAAGAGATTTTTGCGCCAAGCTTCTCTTCCAATTTGTGGTGTGCCGATTTGAATTTTCCCTACAAATTGGTGGGACCTACAGTTTTTTGCCGACTCCGAACGGCATCTACAAAGGAGGCGAATTTTTGCTGAGAAGCCTGTCATGGCAGAAATACACTCGGAGAGTTTGCCAAACCACTGCCGAGGGGCGACCCCGTTTTTGAAAAACTTTTTTCAAATCACTTTTGATGTTACCTGTACCAGGGCTCGAACCATGAACCTTTGGTGTGGTAGGCCGGCAACACTACCTTCACACCACGGCGGCCGCCACATTCGAAGGCTATAAATAATTCGAATAATATTTATTCGAATAATTTATACTTTAAACAACTCTGCAAAAAATGCGGTTAGTCTAGGATCAATCTGGGACGAGTCGCAAAGGAGGATGCGACTAATACCAGTTCTGATCACTTTGTATGGGTTGAACCGTTCACATTTGTTTGAGCATGTCCTATGAAGAGACCAATTGTACCCATTTATACCCGAACGGGTATGAAAGGACTAATCCACTTTTTACCCAAACGGTTACTTTTAACTCCTATAGGCATGCTACAAAAACTTAATCTGACTTACACCCCTATAAGCATGCTACACAAATAAAAATTTAGGTCTGTATATTGAATTATAGCCAACTGTAGACTAAAGGGATCAATCGTGGATCGCTCTCTTTAGAGATTAGTCACACGATTTTTTGCAGGGAATTCCATTACAGCTTATGCACACATTTGTACACGCAACCAACATACATACATACAATACGTGAATGTAAGCGATGAAGACAGTGCATTTCGCTTTCGATATCTTTAGCATTTCAATACAACTAATATTATTCGAATAAACGGATAACTTATTCGAATAAATATTATTCGAATTTTTTGAAACGAATATTATTATTCGTTTATTCGAATAGTATTTATTCGAAAATTATTCGAAAATAGTTCTACTACTACTTTATATAGTTTTGGCTTAGCATAACATGACATAAGATAATATGTCATGCTATATTATAGTTAGCACTTATTATGTTATACATTTTATTTAGTATGATTTCACGATTTATTTTCTTTATGTCATGTTATGTTATACAATGTTACCTTGGATTGTTTTATTTAGCTTAACATAAATGGCGTATGATATTGCCATGCTTTGTTAGAAGGCATAGTATGTTATTTAATGATAACACGTGTTTAGTGACATGTTTAAAAATGTACAGGCCGTAAAATCAACAACTTAATTCAATTAGGAATTTTATATTTTGTTATATCTTCAAGACATGTTGTGTTAGGTTATGTAAATTTTTTTTTGTACATTATGCTGCGTTATGTTGTACAATGTATAGAGTGCTATGTTAATCTATGTTATGCTTGTTATGTCAATTTGTGGTCTGCCACATTAGTTTGCTTTATGCCAAGTTATGTTCCCTAACTGCAACCCTAGCTCTAACCATAACTTCAACTGTAAGTGTAAAGTGACTTAGCGGTACACACTTCAACATTTTCATTATATCGCCATCATTATTATCATCTTTGTTATTTGTAACGACAAAAACACTGCCTAAGGATTTGGGGAGTGTTGTCGAAAGTGACAGTCCCTTGCCGGATATAAACTCGGTACGCTCCGGTACTCCCTTGCGGTACTGCCCGACCGCCGTGGTAGCGATTTGGCATGGGCAGTGCAGCCTTCTAGGTCATGTCACCCCTCATATCGTAAGGAAGGAGAAGATCAACCATCGAGTTGACCGGTATTCCTACCTCGGGTATATTCTAAGCCTCTAACCCGCAGGGGTCTTTGTTAGTTGTTGTTCTTCTTTATCGCCTTCTTCTTCTTAAGTTTTTCCTTTCCCTTTCCTTATTTTATCAATTTTCCTTTCTTTCCTTTATCATATTCTTTTTTATTTTATTCCTTTTTCTTTTACTTTTCGTTTACATCTTGCATTCATTTTCTCTTTCCCTTTCACTTGCCATTTTCACTTTCCATTTCGTCTACCCTTTTTTCCTTGTCAGATCTTTCCATTTCTTTTTTTTCTCCTTTTTCTTTCTTTCTTCTCTTTCCTTTTCTTATACTTTTTCTTTTTTGTTTTTCCTTTTTCTTTTTCATTTTCTTTTCCTGTTCCCTTTCCTCTTCCTCTTCCTATTCATTTTCCAATTCCTTTTCCTTTTAGTTTTTGCTTTCCCCCTCCATTTCCCTTTTTACTTTCCTTCCCCCTTTCCCTTTCAAATTCTCCTCCACATTCCCTTTCCTTTTCTTTATCCTTATAATATTTCTATTTCCTTTTATGTGGCCTTTCTCCCTACTTCTGACGGCATCACCAATGGCTGGAGAATGAATTTTACAAGCGGTTGAAGGCCGCGAGTTCTAAGCCCGTTAAAATAACTCTGCCTTTGAAAAGTGACAAAAACTCCCACAAAAAATGTTTACCCTGCGGGTACTACAACTTAAACTAGAGAAAGAGCGAAGGTAAGCTATTGCTCGAGCAGGAATAGGCTCGCCGCGATTGCTAATTGTTGCATATCTATTGTATTTGCCACTAGTGTGTATATCCGCATATGTACCTTTGTTTGTTTTTATTATTTTCTTCATTGTTGTAATATTTATGAACTCTTTGGCTACCCGCTTACAGTATATTTTTGTTTTCATACTCACTTTATAGCTTATTATTACTATCGGTGTAGTACTTTGTTGTTGTGTTTGACGTTGTCATTGCTGTGATTGTAGCGCGTGCTAACTGCATTAGTCATCAAGAATATAGGCAGCTGCTAGCCAAGAAGACGACGAGCTCTACACTTCACACACCGCATAAAGCGACTAGTGAGTAGGTATTCTATGTAAAAAGTTCTTACACGAGAGCGCAACAAGCTCAAGCGTCCACTAATAGTGGGGAGGGCGGCTAATAGCTAGGCGCTAATAGCTGCAGCAGGGCCAACGACAGCGACGACTGTATCATGACAGCGCTCACGAGTGAACGCGCAAGCAAACGGGTGACTAAGCCATGATCAGCAGCGACCAAATCAGCCAGTGAGAATTGCAAGAAGGCAGCTAGCTCCTGCTAGCTGATTGTAACATTTTGTTAAGCAGCGTTAACGTCACTGCTGGCTGTCACTGCCACGAAGAACGCGTCACCAATTCTAGCTAGCTGCCAAGCTAGCGGCAGCAGGGTAAATGGTTGTGCAAAAAAATTACTGAACAACATTTCAATTTGAACGTTTTACCTACGCGTACGTGTCGCGTTTGTAGTGAAGTGTTGGAGATGCGTGCGCGATCGGAAAAGTGAACGTATGTGCATACCTATACAAAAAATAAAAACAATAATATTGTTCAAATAGTAGTGAGTAGTTTTAAATACAACATAGCTAAAGTGTATGAAAGTATATCCAATACAAGGACTTGAAACACCATCGCGGATAAATGTGTAATGCAAGATTGTTTTGCCTAGGTTGCCAGTGATCGTGATATTTATATATGTATGTACGTGGATATGAATAACAAAAAAACCCAAAGTGACTAAAATTTATCTTCAGCAAAAATAATAAAATTGTTTTGTGAAAATCAAATTTCACAATTTCTCTCAACGGCGAGTCAAAAAATAAGAGAGATGAGGTTAGGTTCATTACATATATATATTTTTGGGTCAAATCAAACCTTCGGTACCAAGTACAATACTATGTACCTCCTCTACCAAATTAATAAATAAGCTCCATCCGTTTCATACACCATCAACAATTTTTTGCTGTTGTTTTTGTTATAGCAGCCCTTATTGTGGTTACAGTACTTCACATTGGGTAATCGGCATACCCATTACTGAAAGTTACATTAATATCTTAAAACGGAAGCCCTAGAAAACTGTAAATTCCGATAGAGTTGGACCATTGTGATGGAGATCGAACTAATCGACTAATCGAGTAATTCGATCAGGACATTCGACTACAGTTATTCACTTAGAACTATTCGACTACAGTTATTCACTTAGAACTATTCGAGTAATTGAAAGTTGTCGACTTATCGATTAACCCCTCATTTTCGATTATTCCGGTAACAGTATATTTCCGTTGAAGCAAATATTTACAAATAGATTCTTTACATTACATTTTTCCATATTCGCCAAAGAAGTTTTATGTTTCTTAAGCGTTTTTTCGGTCCGTATTGGACCTATTATGGTCAGCAATGGAGTATTGGCGCAGGGTTTGAGATGTATAAGTAGTAAAATAACCAAATTTACTAACACTTATGTAAGACTGATCTTAGTGTACCAACGATAAGAGCAAAAATATTGTATAGAAAGTCGGACACGGCCTTCAAGAGTCGACATGGAGTTTGGCTGATGAATTTTTTGATGAACCACAAGACCCGGCCACGCTTAGCTGCGTCTCAGAACTTATAATAGACGGAGTCCGATATTAATCATTGTATCCCTGAAACCCGTTAAGATATGGAACTTAATTACATCGCTTATTGCAGTACTCATTAGCACTTTTCGTTTGATACCCATATTGTCCTAACATATTTTCGGTCAGCCTGGTCCACATATTGGTCGATAACTCCGAAACCGGTAGAGTTATCGAAATAGGTGATATCTTAAATTTTGAGCCAAAGGTCTAGTAATGCAACAATGAAAGTTGTTTAACTCCATTCATCAGTTTTTGAGTGATGCGCCCAAACATACATACATACAGACAAAAATTCTAAAAACTGCTGATTTGTATTCTATTGGCTTAGTAATGATCCGCGATAAAGTTCTCGCGTCGTTGCCTCCTCTCAAAGGCCATTTTTGTAGGCTTTGATTTTATGAGGCTAGTAATAGATGGAAAGGCTTCTGTGGCCTTCATATGATTAAATAAGATGTAGATTAACGGTGGTACTTACCTGACATCAGCCAGCTGATTCCCACTACCCATGTATGGAGAGCTGGGATGGGAATCCTGCGGGTTAGGGGTTTGGAATATGTCCGAGGTAGGCATACATGTCGTAAGAGGCGACTGAAATTGATGGTTGCTCTAAGGATATGATGCCTCTCACTTCTCATCATCTATCTTCTCCCACGAGAGTCGGGCCTCAGGTGAGTGCCGGAGCGTACCGGGTTCATAAACGGCAAAGGAGTGTCACTTTCGATAACACTTCTCAAACCTCCGGGAAGGATGGGAATACAGTACCTAATGTCGCAGCGATTGTTCCACGCGGAATAAAATTTTTTCGAAAAATTTCAGAACGCGAGGACATCAAGACTGTAGAGCTTTTTAGATATCCACTTTGATTCAGAATATACCGAAATACTTTCATACATGACCATCACCTTGAAAATACCACAAAAAATTATCCACGTTTCCTCGCCAATTCTTTTTCGAGCTATGTTTGTAGAATTAAAAAAAAAAATTTCGAAAGGCAGCTCATTTTTAAGCAAGTTAATTTTTGAACCTCTTAAATTTTTTTAAGAAATCGAATACTGAAACTCCGTTTGCCATAAACCGAATTGATAATAATCAAATCATTTTAAGGGCCCAGTTAGAAATATGATTTGTGGCCTGGGAGCACATAGGTATGTGGATGTTAATTCTGAATGATTAACATCATCATCATTTATTGGCGCTTAACGCCCTGGCTATTGCCTATCAAAGCACGCCAGTCATCCCTGGGAAGAAAGCAATCCTTCGCAAATACAGGGGGTGCTTGTTCTTACCGAATCTGTGTAAAAATTGTTGAGGGCCTGCCAGTGCACCTTTGAGTGAGGCGGTCTTGTAAAATGGTGCCGGATCTCATGGTAGTAATTATGGCGATGTCTGCTTATTTTTTTTTCAAGCGGCTCAGCTTAAAGCAGTATCTAAAAGGATGTTGTGGTTGACAACAATTTGAAAATTCTACTATATGCATTCAGGGTGCAGAAGAATAAAAAACTGATAGCCATAAACCATTTGCAAATAAATATTAAAGTTATAGCAAATTTAGCAGGTGTACTGTATTTTTAGATCCAATCGAAAAACTTGTTTAAAAGTTTAGTTGAAAGCTCACTTGAAAAGTTCAAACAAATTTTTAGGTTGGATGCGCAATACAGTATCGATAGAGCGGATAAATAAATAACACACACCCAAGCTATTAGAAATGCTATTCGCTTTTTTTACTACTTCACATTTCGCTCTGGCAGGTTGGTTGATGTAGCGAGTCTCCTCTTTTTCAAATTAGCTCTTAAGCACCATTAGGATACAAAAAACTCATAAATTAACCAATGAAAAATATTGTCAGAAAACTGACGAATATTTAAACGCTTCTCAGGCTTAAAAGTTGAATTGAGTTGTGAGAGGCTCTTGTTTGTTTTTGTTTTGTTTTGTGACGACAAAAACACTCCCCGAAGGGTTTGTGTGGTGTTGCCGGAAGTGACAATCCTTTCCCGGACATGACAGTGCAACCTTCTAGGTCATGAGAGGTAAGAGGCATCATATCTGTAGATCAACCATCGAGTTGCAAAGGTAATCCTTGTGCATTTTAGTCGCCTCTTACGACCGATATGCCTACCTCGGACATATTCTAAACCCCTAATCGCAGAGGTGACAGTTGGTTTTCTACCGTTCCTCTATCCCGGGATTACTGCGATCGATTCGAGCTGCTGTAAGCCTCCCTACGCTAGTGATCCAGGGAGACTTAGCTACTTGGCTACTCAATAGGGGATTTTCACCAGAAGTCCATCTTTATAACATGTATTCTATTTAATCTTGTTTCCCAAAACTAGAGAATGACCTGGGTGATCTTCATTCAGAACATCAAGGGCCCATATTTTATAAAATATTTAAGGACCCAGCGTTGCCTAACGAAACCTTCTAAGACATGTCAAGCTGTATCGGCACATCAAGCTTGATTGTAGTACTGCAATATGGATTGAAGGCAGACAAGTCCTAGATATTTGTATGAAATATTTTCGAACCTTCGAGCACCACCTGTGTCAGTTAGTTTATAGTCATCGAAAGGTACTAGGGAGATCCTATGTGACTCCTCAAGGTATTGCCCTCTTATACTCCTTCCCAACAAATAATATTATTTATTTAGTGTTTCTAAGCCTTGATTGGGAAATCTAGCAGGGCCTCTAAGGAGACTGCCTAGTTTTTGCACGATTGTTCAATTTGCGCCAATATACCATTAAAGCTGTAAAGATCCTGACTAGTTTTTTCTACCTTGCACCTGCTTCATTGATTGTAATAGCTCAATGGATAGAGAAGCCGACTATGGTGTGGATATGTCCGGATTCGATGCTGCTTCAGAGGCAGTGCAATTTTTTTTTTTAAATTGGCTCTACTTTGGAAAAACTAGACATGGCATAGATAGACATTACTACCCTGACCCTGTCTTAAACAGCATTAAAAAAATGGCTAGAGCCTGCGGAAGCTTTCCTTGGCAGCAAAGATGGGTGAGAGGGATAACGATTACAAGACGATGATGATTACGATTACTTCAGCTTCTTTAAAATTACGATTACAGTAATCGTTATTCCATCAAACCAATACATAATCGTAATTTTACAACACTTTAAACTATGATTACTGTAATCGTAATAGTAGTTTTTGTAATTAAGGATTACGTAATCATAATTTCAGCTTTTGTAAAATTACGACTATGGTAATCGTTCCATGTGATATCTTTTATAAAATACACAGGCATATATAACAACGACAAATATAGAAAATCACAGGGATTGTTAACTATACCAGTGAATGAGAAAATCCTTTATATTGAGAAGTGTCAACCCTTAGGGTTTTGGGATTAGAATATGCACGAGGTAGGTATGCCTGTCGTAAGAGGCAACTAAAATCCACGAAATGGCTACCACAGCAGTCGAGCTGTGCCGAAAGGTGCTTGTACCGGAGTGTATCGTATCTGGCAAAGGATGTTAACATGAGTATAAAACTGGGGTCGAATTACATTATACCTTCCGTGATCGAAAGCGAATTTTTAAATCACAATAGCTCTAAACACGTAATTCGGAATGACGTCATATCTGCGTAATTGGCTGGAAGTCCCCTTCGGTTTAATTATGCATTATTACTTTTTAAAAAAGTTCAAAACTTTAAAAGTTATTGTGCCTTAAAAAACAGTTTACGATCACGGAACGTTTGTCTAAATTCCGCCCCTTTTTGGTCTGTCACGTCCCATTTCATGAATCATAATAATAATAATAATTATAATAATAAGTAAAAGGGTTGTTGAACTTTAAGGAAGAATATTTCACGAAACACTCAAAACTAGTATAGAAGAGTGTTTGAACCATTACCGTCGGTTACCTGAGATCGATCACTCGATTTTTTTTAAAGTATAGAAAGAGAGCGACATTAAAAATTTAACTTTTAAAGTTTTCTATGAAGATTTAGCAATTGTAATCCTATATGTAGAATTATAAAAAGTTGCAATTACGATTACTGTAATCGTAATCCTAGATGCAACCGATTACGCATATTTTTTTAAAAGGGAATATCTATCCAGGTCCTAAGTAAAATTTATCTCATTTTCTACCCGGGTTACTTCTCAATTAAGTTAGAATTTTGATCAAATTAACACTTGTTGGCGGAAGTAATTCTTGTTCTTATTAAATAATCAACTTAACCCAAACCCAATTCCAAGTACAACTTCCTAAGTTTGTTTCGAGCAGCTCAAACAAGGCTCCTTTCCAAAACCAAACAAGAACGTCATTCATCTCTTTTTGCGAGAACTGGCGTCTAAACTCTATAAAGTTTAATTCGACAAATTGAAACTTAATGGCGCCCGAAAACTTAACAACTCCAAACCAGGAAAAATAATTAAAAAATATAACTGCATCCCTTGCATGAATCCCATTCTGAAAGAAAAAACCCTTAGACTACTAGCTACTAACTTCTACCGGCTTCGGCTGTGCGACCGCATGCTGCTCACTGCTACTGCGATACTTGGGCGCATAACAGAGTGGTTATTCTGAAGCCAATATCAACGTCAACTGCGCCGTAGCTAAATTTTCGTCGATGTCATTTTTTTTTGTCCAGCCAAGAATCAATGACGGAGCGCACGTCGAGTGCAGGTACTGGCTTAGGCGCCATTGTCCACGAGCTGTGTATGTAAGTAGTGGCCACTAAACAATGTTCGGCGCCACCATAACTGCCGCCACCGCAGCGGCTGCTTGAAGTAAGGCTTATCAAATTTCAATTTCCATTTCGAATTTTAATTCAATTCGAACTGTGATGGAGTAAGGACGGAAGGAAGTGGACAATGAACGTTACTAAGTGTTGGTTAATTCATTGATCATGAACGAGCATAAATGAGCGAAGACTTTAAAATTTGTCGTACTTCTTGAAAACGCATAGAGCCAGCGCGCTGCTTGGTAGTGAGCGTGCGCGTAAATTAATTAGCGTTGGTGGGGTTGCGGTTCAGTTGTTTGTTTTGTTTTTTGGCTCGACTGTTGACTTTTGCATGTTTTTGTGTAATTTGTTTTTAAGCGCTTTTTTGTATCGTTCGCCACTCAAAGTTGTAATCGTGCGCGCATATCGGTAACGCGCCGCGTCAACCCCAGCACTCGTGCGGTTAAGCGCGCTCAAATCAACCACCACTCACATTACATTCGCTGTTGTGGGGAGATCAATGCACGCACGCGCCTTTTTTGCACAAAACGCTAAAAGGCTAACGAATGTGTGCTTTTTCGGTTTCGAGTTGAACGTTTCGGTTTGCGCGTTTATTGCGGTGTTAACGAATTTGCGGTAAAAAAAGGGAACGAAAAAGGAAGCGCGGTAGCAGCCATTTTTGGCAATGCGTATATATGTGTGTATTTATGTATAGACTAAAGTGAGATATATGTGAGTACCTTTAATTTATTAATTTGTGCTTTTTGTAATTGTTTTTTTTTTTTTCATCAACGACACTCAGGTGGTCGTTAATGCACAATAAAAACGAAGTGAGAGTTAGAACAAAGCGTGTAAAGGAATAAATAAATGTCAGAGCTCCAGAGTAACTCTGAAACAAACAGGGGAACACATTATATTTCCACTTCCACATTATTTTTTCACTCGTACCTGCTCACTGAGAGCAATATTCACCCGAACTATGTATGTACCCAAAAAATGGGCGTATATTTCACACTCATCTGAAAGTACCTCTGGTACGATGCGCAGTGTCACCTCGCTCAGAAAGTAAAAACGCTGCATACAGGACCACAAACATTAAAGCAGAAAAGCCGAGCCAATAATTTCCACCTTCCAATCAAACTACAGAACGTACCTTCTTTAATGAGGGAATGTGCGCCCGGCTAAGACAAAGTTATGTTCATGCCCAGATTTCAACTTATGTGTGAGCTACCTAATCCAAAAGAAATGCAGTTATCTTTGTCGTTTTCAAAACAGCTTTTGTCAGCGTGAAAAGGAGCCGAGAGTATGCTGCTATGTCTGATTCGGACTTTCGTGCAAAGCTTATACTGATGTACCGAATGACGATGAGATATACCAACATCTCTTTCAGGATTGGCAAGGGTTCCCAGCGATTTAGTAGAAGTTGCAGGCCTGCCAGGGAGGAGTCGCTGTGGCTCAGCTACTGATACAATCGGGTAGAAAAGGAGATCACCTAGGTATATTGAACAGATATATTTATTTATTGCTCTCTTTATATAACTGTTATTTAGGGAGAGAAAAAAATAAATCAGCAAAAACGCTTAATTTAACTTTACATGTAATAAAATTGTAACACATCGTTGTCTGTACATTGTAAATATTACAAAAAAATGTACAATTAGTATAGTATTAAATGCCAAAAGGGTTTATTTTATGGGTTTGTCTGTCTATCTCTATGTTTGTTCGCATATCACTCGAAAACGGCGCTAAAGAATTTAATGTAATTTTTCACCGAAATCTTAATTATAGCAACAAAAAGTGAAAGGAAACATTTTCTAAATTTCAGCGTATCTGTCTGTATTTATATTTGTACTTGCATCACTTTATAACTACAACATGGCATTGAATGGCTTCCTCACCAATGTATTGCTGGGTGTCTATCTTGCAATATAGAATACATTTTTTTCTTGTTACCTAGGATGCTGGCAGCCCTCTAGTTGATGATAAAAATGTCATTCAGCGAGAAAAATAAATCATTTTTAGTTTAACTCTTATTTTGGAACCCTGATAAGTATAAGCAAGTACAAAACTAAAGGAGCTTGCAAAAAATTAATTGTGACCGAAAATCGAACAAAAGTGCAAAACATATAACAAAAACAAATAAAAGCAAGCTCGTATTAACAAAAAGGTTGCAGTGCAAAAAAAAAGAAAACAAAACAAAAATGTGAATAAGTTTTTGTGTGGGTGAAACATTTAAGGCCCGTGTACAGCTGCAGCATTCGGATTCGAATTGCATGTGGCAAAAAAAGGAGTGTCTACGTCGCGTCGCAAGTGTGCACAGACGCGAGTAGCAAAAAAACTAAATGGAAAAAGAAAAAAATGTAAATGTAAAAAAAAAATAGAAACAAAAATGACATAAAAAGATACGAAATACAAAATTGAAAAAAGTACCAAACGTGCCCAATAAAAATTAGCAAACAAAAATCCAAAAATATAATACCAAAGAAGTAAAATAAAGTTTAAAGGTAGCAAACGCGCTACAAATTGTTGTTTGAAAAATGCATAACAATAGCAATAGTGGCAATAACAATAATAACAACAACAATAATACACATAAAAGTCCATACAACAGCTGGCATAGCAATGGAAACGTGGTGACTACAGCGCTACTGCAACAACAACAACATCAGCAGCAGAACATGCAGCAATTATTGCAACAACAACAGCATCAGCAGCAACAAACACACCCGCTGCATCAGCAACAGGCACGCATTAGCAATTGGATTACTGATGCGAATCGCACACATCATTCACTCATGCATAACAATAACAACAATAGCAACAACAATTGTCAGCAGCAACACCAACAGCAAATAGTCGCTTCATATATGCAGCAGCAACCTTCATATGGTAACTATGTTACGTCAGCAACAACTCCTCATAGCCCACATGCTGCTAGTGCACAACAATTGCAACACAAACATGTGCAACAACAAGCCCAGCAACATATGCGCGCTGCTACTGCTGCTGTTTCACCCGGCTCAGCGAGCAATTGCTACTATGCAGCACGTGTGCAGCAGCAAGATTACCAACAACAACATTCACCGCAACAACTACCAGATTACCAACAACAACTTTCACCTCAACGGCAACAGCAACAACAACAAGCAGCAACCACAATGCGTCCGCCATACACAGCAGCTGCCGTCACAGCACAATCTCATCTGCATTCGCTGTCGCCTGCTGCGTCTCAATCGACGGCTGTGCGCACACTTCAGCAACAGCTGGCAGCGGCGGCGGTGGCAGCAGCAGCACGTAATATTACCCAACAACAGCAGCAACATCATCAGCAACAACAACAACAACGGGTAAGTCGCCGGCGGGCATGCAACGCAGCAAATCATTTCCACTTAAACTAATTTACTCGTCCTCTCCATCTGCATTCTGATTTGTCGATTTGTCTTTTGCCATTGTTGTTGTTTGGCGTGTGTTAATTATTTTTGCCTTTGGTTGTTGCTTGTTTATTGTCGTGCTTATTTTATTGTTTATATTTTCAAGTGTTGACTTTCTTGATGCTTCTTGCCTTCACATGTAGATTCGATTGCAACATATTTATTTTGACGGTTGCCGCCCATTTTATGGGTGGTGCTTAAAAGCGTACATTTGTTGTTGTTGTTGAATTAGCTTTAAGTCTTAACGACAATATTGTTGAAGGTGAATAAAGGGAGGAGTCTTAGATTACATAAATTTTGAAATAAGCGAATGAGCTGCTTACCGCTACAGTATGAGAAAATCGGATAGAATCTAGCTCATAACAATGGTTGCACAATGGGTCATCCGCCTTAAGCATGAAATGAAAATAAATGTCGATAGCAATGTCGCAAGTTAAAAGCTGTTCCTCCTCCTGCAGCAGCCGATGCCATACTTTGGGCACATAACCTTTACACCTAGGTCAAGCCGCGTCATGATCTTCAGTATAGGCTACGAAGAGTGAAGAGTGTCACTTATGTTAGTCATATTTTTCACTTGGGCAAGTAATGACCGGTTTTCCAGGAAATAATCATTGGGAAAAATAGAGAATGAAATCAGATGAGTCCTTTTGTACAAGGAGATTGCAGAAAGGTTTTGAAAAGGGAAAAGGAAATCTCCAGCTTAGTAAGCACCATTTAAGTTTTACAAATACTTAACCCGTTTGGGTTTTTAAAAATAGTCCAAAATATACGAATATGATAAGCCGATCTAGTTATTATTGCTTATTGACAAAGCGCACCGGTCATTTGTTACTCTCTCTGCCAACTGGAGCCAATTGGAGACACCGCGGAATCGCAAATCGGTCTCCACTTGGTCCTTCCATCGGAGTGGTGGTCTCTCCCTCCTTTCGAAGAACCTTTCACTCGAATACTTCCCGAATCGCCTAATCAAATGTTGGCTAAGACATGGGGGGTTGAAGTTATATATTGCATGTTTATATAGTGATCCGCTTGATGTAAGATAGACCCCCGCATGCAGCCGCACCTTATTGTAATCAGACCGATTATGTCGGCGTGACCTTACCAGATTGAATCCTTCTCACATTTAGCTAATCACAAACGGGTGTTCGGTGGCTACCCAAAGGATACTTGGACGCAAGCGTCCGGAAGTAGTGAGCTGTTTGAGCGGCATGCAACATAATTACACTGGCCATTTCACTTCGGTGGACACACGGCCCCAACCTCCTTAAACGTCACACGAACGATTTTGAAATAGTTGACAATCGGTTGCGTGGTACCATCGATGTGGATGTCTAATATCATGATTATATATATTACGTTAACTAAAGGCACTAGCTAATAAGGCTACCAAACTGAAAATTATGTCTATAACAACTTAAAGATCCCCTACCTTAATCGGTAGGCCGAGGTTTAAGTCGTTGTCAATATCAAGTCTCGCGAGGTGAAAAAGAAGGATACGACCGCCAGATAAAAGCTGATTTTGACGCATAACTAGTTCATCAATTTAGTTGTCCCATTGTCATTACCACGCAGTTAACCACTGACGAATAAGGGAGTTTAAAAACATAGAAATTAAACAATAACAGGGATAGGACACTACCCAGTGTCACCCCTTGTTGAGCTTATTGGATCTTGAGTTCTCATTCCTGAACTCAAAAGACGCCTGCCGATGACTTAGATATTAGTTTCGTCAATATTTTGTATAAGAGTAGTGTAGTTGAGTGTTTCTATACCTTTCGCCAGGTCAAAAGCCACGATTACAGTGCTATTGCGACGCATTCCCTGATTGCATTATTTAAGTGAGTACGGTATACAACTCGGTGGTGGTGTTTTGTCCACGTTTCTATAATAAAGAAGTAAAACGGTACTTGACCCTTGAACATAACCTCTCAACACCAGTAGTGAGCTTGCAGGACTTGTGGTGCTATTCCCACTTGGTTCGTTTTTGCTGATCTATTGGAATTTCACATCTGATTACGTTGCCTGTCCAAGGCAGCAGCTTTGCCTGGAGAATTCTGTCGAATTTTCCGCATCCCACCGTCCAGTTCAGCGGAAGTCTAATTTCCCTTACCGTGCGTCAGACGGAATAGGAAGGGAAGAGAAAGTAAAAAAGTGAGACACCCACAGCACCTTTATTTACATACGTCTCCATTCCAAGCAAAACCTGCAGTATGTTTTCATCTCATACTCCATACATACACATCTTCTTAGTTTCAAGTTTTAAAACATTCATAGATCAGTCAGAGTCTTTTTGCATTTATTTAATTTCTTTTTATGTACGAGTATATACATTTAAATAATATTTTGTTTATAAAAACAACAATTATAATAGCAGTAGTATTTAAAACCCGGGAATCACGCCTGCGATAACATTTGACTGCCATTTCCAATAAATAAACGATGATTAATATGAATTAATTATAAAAACACTGTTAGTTGTCAAATAAACTATAAACAATTCTTGAACTTTAGCTGAATATTTTGTTTTGCGGCTATAAAGAGCAGTAAAACTCAAATAAAAAAGTTATAAAAACTATAAACAGTTGAATGTGAATAAAGAACGAGCTGTGAGCCTTGATTGCATACTGACGTCGATTTCTCAGAATTTCTTTGAAAATCGCCCTACCTGGTAAAAATCAGACTAATAGTCACCCACACAAATTTGATTCACTTCTTGGGAAAATCAGTTGAATGTAAAGGGTTTAAATTTTGAACCAGACATGTGTAGCACGCACTCTACCCACTGATCTGCGACACACATATGCCTGTTTTGAGAAAAATTCAATTACTATAAAAAGCTTTCAGAAAAAGAAGTACAAAACGAAGTTTGTTTTCTTCTCTTCTTTGCAAGACCCTTTAATGTTTTGGTTAAGTTCAAAAACCATTTTAACATTTTGGAATTTTTATTCGGTAACCTTAAAACTAAATGGAATTGGAATTTATTACAAAAAGTTTAAACAAATAGTAAAACCTATGAAAGGGTGCAATTTTAAGACCAAATCCTTAACCTAGATCTATCCGAATAGGTTTTCTGTTTTTAAATTTTAAAGGGATTGATGAAATTACGATTTTACAAAGCTAACAAAACCGGTCTTGAACTCGATATATTACTTAATTAATAATACAAGCTAAAACAGTTTTTAGAATTTTCTATCTGTCTGTCTGTATGTTTGTTAGCGCATCACTAAAAAAACACTATAAGGAATTGAATACAATTTTCCAGATCGGGTTTCAGACGACCCAACTACCGCCCAAAAATATTTTATTCGCGTTATACATAGTGGTAAATACGATTTATTTAGCGTTAGGTCTACAGAGGGAACAAATTTTGCAGACTAGACATGGAAAATGCTCGGTATATTTATTAATTCAAAGTTGTGAAATCTTCAGGACTAACTGGATAGTTTGCTTAAAAAAAGAGTTTGGAAATGTCTCGACGGTGTTATGGGTACATTAAACTTAATCTGGTCAAACAAAACTGGGCTAAACACCCTCTTAAAAGTTTTACCATAAATAAAACACCAAATATTTCTCTACGTTTTTGTAATGCAGGCAGTTGTATAAGTTTTAGACTACTAAAGTAGGGAGAAAGATTCCTCCCCGGATACGATGTCATCACGTAAAGCAAAAAGTAAAAACTGTTTTTGAATCGATTCCAATTTATCAGAATCTTATAACGAGGATTCCAAACTACTAAAGCGTATTAAAGAATTGGTCTTACCAACGAAGTAAAAAGAGGTATGGTTATACAAGGTGGCGCAAAAGTAAGCTTCCGATGCTCAGCATATCGGTTGTGGCACGTGCAGTGTGTTCTGTTGCACCGTCTTGTTGGAACCACATGTTTTCCAATCCCAATTCATCAAGTTGCGGCAAAAAGAACTCGTTGATCATTGCTCTGTAGCGCTCACCATTCACAGTAACCGTTTGGCCCCGACCGATTATTGGTCAAATAAATAGTCAGCAATATTCCGCGTTCTGGAGCAGTGTAGCGTAACATTGTTTATTAACGTGTATTTCGCATGTGCTTACTACACAAATGTCAAAACAGAACTGACTTTAGGGGCCAATCGCAAAATTTATAGCATTTTCTGATAGGAGGATTACTTTTGAGCCACCTTGTATAAGGGTCATTGAATGAAAGTCAACAGCACTTTAGCGCTCTTAGGCCCGGTTTTTCAGTCTTTGGTTAAGCTCAGTTTAAACTAAGTTTGCTTAAACCCGGCATAAATTTAAACTCCAGTTAAACTGCAGAGCGGGTTTTCAGTGAGAGTTTAATGCCGCTTTTAAGATTTGCTTTCTATACGGCAACATTGGTTTTTTTTTATCTAGATACGGCAACAGATGGCATTTGTTTACATATTCAACGCCATTGCTTCTCCTCAGTATTGTAATAGTTCTGATTTCGCTAATTTCTGCATCACTATAATCA
The DNA here is from genome assembly GCA_949987695.1 of Merzomyia westermanni. Lineage (NCBI taxonomy): Eukaryota > Metazoa > Arthropoda > Insecta > Diptera > Tephritidae > Merzomyia > Merzomyia westermanni. The sequence goes on from OX465288.1 coordinate 137,485,404, forward strand.
CTTTCGTCAGATGATATATTCAGTATTTAATTAAATATAAAAATATCGTAATTTTTTAATAGCGTTCAGTTTATTGTTTCACAACCAAAACCATCAAATATACAACCAGCTGACAGGTTAACTAGAGTTTAACCGTGCCAAATTGGCCGCTTAAACTACGTTTAAACTTCGTTTGAATTTGACTGAAAAACTGCGTAACAAGTTTAAGTTTAACTGACAAATTGAGTTAACCTTGTACTGAAAAACTGGACCTTAATAATATTCTCAATATGAGATTTAAGACCCACGTTAATTTCCATTATAACACCTAAATTAATAAAGCTAGTTATGAACTCAATTGGATATTCGCCAATGATGGAACTATGCACTGATAATGATTTCCTAGTAAAAACCATAAACTTGCATTTTTTCAGGTTACCATTACACAAGCTAACTAAGTTATTTACATCATTTTGGATACATCTGTCATTGAGATGGTGATAAACAGCTTAACGTCATCGGCATAGATATAATAGATGTTATGCAAACATGCCCATAGGCAGTCTTATTTAGAGAAAGAGAAGCCAAAAAAACAAATTTGACTTCTGCCTATGTGAATGGTTTCTTCACCGATATTATTTTTGGATGTCTATCTTCAAATATAGGACACATTGGCCCATAATCATAGTCAAATTAAAATAGGGTTGTATCAATTTAAACATGATTCTATAATAAACATAATTTCATGTTACATTTCATTTTAGCTAAAATTTTTGTTTTGTATGAATATGACTGACCAACATTATAAATGTCTTTTTGAGTTAAGTAAAGATTTTAATTAAAAAGCATATTAAGCAACGACTATGATTAAGGGCCAATTAATTTGGAATGCTAGTTTTCGTTAGTCACAAAATAGTATGGCATAAGAAATGTAGCTGCGATAAAAAATAAGTTTAGATTTGCTTTAAGAAGATCTCTGAAAATAATACAGCTTGAAAAACCAGCAGCCACAAGTGTTCAAATTTAATATTTCACTTTTCAACAAGAGTTTTCTCAATCTATAAAGAAAGTCTGTTTTGAAAAATTATCAAACAAAGTGGAAACCAACCCAATTTTTTGTCAAAAATTAAACACACATTTTGAAAATCAAAATAAAAGTTAATAAGCAAATGCGGATTTAAAGTTTATCAACTATTCAAGTGGGGAATTTTTGATGAATTTTTTACATATCAAACAAAATTTGGGATATGCATTTCTACATACTTAAATATATATTTTTCCACTGTGCAAACATATGTGTATATATTAGACTAGTTCAAATACATTTTTTTTTTCAAAGTAATGTTGATATTATTTTTGAGAATGCCGACAAAAACTCTGTATAGTTTACAGATTTTATTTTAAATTTCCGGTGGTCTTTCATTGCTAGTCTAGATTTTGTGGGACTAATCTCTGTTTTGTTTTAAACCTGCTAAACGATTGAAGCATAAACAATTAGCTGCATATAGTTTTCTATAGGCTTTAATACCCTTTTTTTGCCATTTTAGAATACAATATCAAAATAATTTGAATTTATAATTATTTATTTGCCCCAGTCTAATATGCATTATTTACAGTCCCGAGTGAATTTAATCAAATAAAACGTATATAAAAGGCAATAACAACAGCAACATTAAAAGCAAGTGCAAATTAACGAGTTCAATGAAATTGTAGAGATTTAATGATAAAACTTGCGGACAACTGTAGTGGCTGAATTTAATTCATTTTAGCAAAACAAGCAATAATGTGTGTGAAAAAATTAATATCAATCCAACACTCTGGGCATTCATGCACTGCCCGTAAATTAAGCCAGTTAATAAATTTCTGTTTAAACGCCGCATTGCCTTTGTTCTGTAATACTTATTACTTACTAAATGGCATTGTTGTTGTTTCTTTTTCTGGCGAAACTTCGTATGTACAATTTCATTTATGTGCAGTATGAACTTGGATTGTCAAATGAACATATGAATACAATTGGGTTCAAGGGGTTCACTGTAAAATCATTTAAGGATAAAGTTGATTGTACAAAATTCTTATACTTGAGGGTGTATGCCACAGTGCATGTAAGGGTGTACCTTGATTTCAGACGTGGGCAATTTAAATTTGAGTGAACAGCTCAAGATTTACTCGTAGTGAAATTCAATTTCCATCAATACCAGGATTCTCAATACTTTTCAGTGGATTTCAATCCCATAACCTCTTAAAATTTTATTGTAATGAGACTACTCATATCATTAAAAGTTTATTTTGAGTATGGTTTACTTCCATTAATCGTGTTTATCGAATTTTATTTTCGTTACCATTTATATTTGTATTTAGTCCAGATTTGCCTACTGTAGCATTAATGGATATTCACACGCTTAATTTGACATATTCTGATACAAGTCCGACTAGAGCAAAAGCGATTCGTTTGAAACCATCGAGCCTCGGGTCGTCAGGCATGCCTTACCGCGTTCAAATTCTAAGCCACCTACTCGTCAAGGGGAACCCCCTGCTATTTACATGCACAGCCAATTTAGTCATCAAGTACTTATTAGACTTTATATACATATACTCACATAAATAAGTATACACCACTTTTTGGCAACTCTCACCAATTTTGTCACGATATAATACATAAACTATAAATTATATTTTAAAAAGTTCTGAAAAATTCGCAAAGCTTCGGCGAATTTTCAATTTTTTTCTCAGAATTTTCAGATTTGTAGCCCGTTCGTTTTCAGTATCATAAGGTGTAAGTCTTAGGTCCGTAAGAAATTTTGGTGATTTTTGGCATTTTTTTTCTGAAGAGCTGAATTGTTTTTTCCATATAAAAGAATTTATTTTCATAAATTTATATGGAGGAAAATCCTAAAGTCCCCAGGAAAAAAAATTGCCAAAAATCAACAAAATTATTATCTTATAGGAAATTAGTTAAAATAAATTTACTGAAGCCAAAATTGGTGCAAATTGCCAAAAAGTGCTGTGTACTTATTTATGTGAGTAACTGTACATTAAATATTTAGTAATAATTATATAGTGAAGGGTAGGTTTTTCCAGTGCTAAATTCAAAAATTGAATTGAGTACCTATAGGTATTTATGTATATTGTATACTAATGTCCGATCAAAGTTGGAATTTGGCCGAAACTAAGACATTATCCAATATTCTTCCGAAAATGTAATTTTACGTTTAAAAAAATTGAAAAGAAAAACAGTCTTAATTCTGGGGTTGTATCGCGTTTCACGTTAAAAGAATACTCGTTTCGTAAAATTGGTATCGTTTTATACTTGAACGTAATCAAATAGTTGTCAAAGTAAAAAAATTTGAATCGATAGCAAAATCGCTTTCGCAAAGTAATAAAAATAATCCTTTTGGAACAAAAACAAACTGAGCAGTTTCCTGTAAGAATACGTGTTAAAATTCTGTGTTATGATCCCCCCAAGAGCAACTTTGCCGGTCTTAAACCTGGAGTATTGTACCAATGTATATCTTGTTCCTCTTTGTGGACCAACCGTTATCGGCCTACTCATTTCCTTCACCCCTCTATGACCACAAGCTCAGGCCAGCTGTACAGTGCCATGAGCTCCCAGCGGTTTCAGGTTATGCCACTATAAAGTGGTCCTCTGACTAAGAAACAATCTTGTCTCCTTCTGTCTTGGAAGAAAATTTTTTATGTATGGGAATAAAACAGTATAAGGGATATAGGCACACATCTTTTATCTTATCTTATCTTTAGAAAGTCAAGAAGTTTCTTCGGAATAATAGATAGTATTTGGTCATGCTTTGACCAAGGTAGGCCAAGATGCTTCCCTCTTTTCCGGTAAATAGCAGCACTCTCGAAAAGAATGGTCTCAAAAATCTCTTTCGCCATTTGACAAATCCAACAGAGGCTGCCGATTTTTTTAGGCAGGGACGCTACTTTCTGGTGGAAAACAGGAGTCTTCAGTCCCTGATGAGGTGCCAACCTCATTTGCTTCCTCTACTTTTCCTGCATGTGCTGTTCGCAGGGCCTTTTCAAAACGAAACTTAGCCTAAAACCAGCCTCCGTATGCCGTTGTATGGGTCTTCGTGCATATCTAAGTTTAGATGAAGACCCGTATCCTCAACCCTTCTATTGCTAATACGCCAAATCTCAGACCCTCGACAACTTAGACTATCGACAACTCGTACGATCTTCTCTTGTGTGGGCGGTATGTCATTCACTTTTCTTGTGCACAAGATTGAGCCAACCCAATCACTCAGGCTCGGTACCACTCTCGCAAATCAATCCGCCGTACTCTCGTTACCACATTTGGCTAGGAGTTCGCCTTTCCTTAAAAAATCGCCTTGAAAACCTAATCCATAAAATGTTCCTGAAGGCAAGTTGAGTCATTCTGTATCGAAATTCTTCTCCGGCCACACAGCTATTTTATAATCCTCTTCACACATCTAGAGTTGCTTGATGGGGTATCCCCGTTTTCCTCTACCCCTGAGGATAGGTGAGATGGTTCGTTCGCTATCTTTTTGAGCTGGGCATCGTCTTATGTATAATCTGACTTACGCATTCCAGTAGGAGTAGGTGTTTCCTCATTGCACCGTTGTTGAGTCGGTAATTAGCGCTCTTCCGGCCGCAGGTGGATGCGGTCCTTGTCTTCCTGTAGACATTTCTCTACGCCGTCGTCCAAAGACGATCTTTGTGGATGTTGGGCAGGATTCTTCATTATCGTTATGTTACCCGAACGGATGAGCGCCCGGTCGCATTCGTCTCTGCGCCATTGCATAGCATGTATTGGTCCGAGTTTCCATCATCACAGCCTTCACCGTTTTCGTGATTTTCCGGTGTTTGACGAAGGTACTTCTTAGCCATACTTTTTATGAGTAGGCAACTGAGAAGTTAAGTCTTCTCTCGAGGAACGAAAATAACACCCTATAAGTCACTCATCCCATCCTGCTATATGGTGCAGAAGCGTGGACACTAACAAGATCTGATGAGGCGGCTCTGGGAGTATTCGAGAGAAAGGTTCTTAGAAAGATTTGTGGACCTCTACGCGTTGGCGACGGCAAGTACTGAACAAGATTAAAGATGTGCTGGATAAGCTTTACGCAGACGCCGACATAGTTTAGCGAATTCAAACCCAGCGGCTTCGCTGGCTAGGTCACGTTGTGCGAATGAACGAAGCTGTTCCGCCATTTAAAGAAGAAGCAGAGGAGAAAATGAAGGGTTCGACGCTCTAAAAAACCAAAAGGTGAATTAATAGCCATCAAAAATTATTTTTTTATTTTTTAATACGTTTGAATGGCACAAAAAGTTTGACATTTTGTCAAAGATTACGATACGATACAATTGTGAATGGCCCTTTTACGATCTGTAACGTCATCATTTTTGATACGATTGCCGATTCGATCACGGAATACACAATTCGGCCCCTGATTTTTATTTCATAAAAAATCAGTTTTTATCATGCACAACCTTTACCTCAATAGAATTTCCCATTCCTAAATAAAATGCTATTTTAGTAATACATTTTGTTCTGGAAAGTCTGGGTTTACTTATACCATAGCTTATGAGAAGACTGTAAACATACTTATTTATATTAATTGAAGTCGTATTTAGCCAGGGGAGGCATCATTTGCACACACACTGTTCATTGTATTTTGAAGAACAGAGTATCACAGCACATTTCATATATAATTTGTTGAAAATAAATAAAATTTATAACAATCGAACTAAAAACGGATTTTCTTGTCCAAGTAACAGTACGAGGCAAAGAAAAACATCGCCCCGAGGCTTCAATTTTAAGCTTTACTTTTGAGTGCTAAATTAAGTATTATAGCTATGAAGTATTTTGCAGAATGGAGAGCCTGAACGCATTGCTGGGTTTCAAACGACCTTTGGCAGAGGATGAGCATGACGAGTTTCAGATATTGGTAGACCAACCCTCAAATCATTTATGTTATTTGAGCATACCTCCCTTAATGAAAAAATGATGTAGCTTCGGAGTTTTGCTCAAAATTTCCACTTCTTTTTTAGTTTTGTCCAAAGCTCGCTTTTTATATGCAGCACCGCTTAATCTTTTGCGCCCATCACTCATATTTTCAAAATATAAAGAAACTATTTCACCCAAAAGGATTATTATCGATTGAAATTATAAAAACTTCAGAGTTAATTGCTAATAAAATCACAGCTGATCAGCGCTGACCAGGGTTAGAACTTTATTACGATCGTAGCTGGCTTACTACTTTTTTGGAAAAATGGAAATCTTCTTCGCCACTACGCTTTACTCATAATCTACGACGGTTTCTTAGATTTGAAAAAAGAGTGATAGGTATTCTGTAAGTAGTTAAGGCCGTGTTACTCATAGTCAACTAAGCGGAGCATAGCACGAAATCTGTCATTTAAAAAATGTCCTAATGAAATTCGTGTTGAATAATATGTTTCCCGACTACATATGTTACGCAATCCTAAGTAAGAATAACTAAAGCCTTAAAAATTGTGGAAAAATTGTGTGTTTTTTACGCAAGATATACTGAAGGAAACCGACCCAAGAAAATGTTTACAGTTTTCCGGAGCATCTAGCACTCAACCAAAGCAAGAGGGTCCCAAAAAATATTCAAATCAACTTGAAGTAAACAACCCACGGTTGGATATTTGCTATTCCGGTAATCGCCTTGGACTCCCTAATAATTTCTATTTCACTTCGACAGGCAAATCGAAAATGATCTCGTTTTTGGGAAAAACAGAATAGCTGTCAGAGCTGTAACTTCGGAAATTTTAATACTACGAAAATGTTTACGATGTATTTCAAAATATACCATACACTTTTAAGAGAGGAGTGATCTAAATTAAAAAGTAATAAAAATGTTGTCAAAAAACATTAATAGTGAAAATACCAAATAAAAACTATTAAGAGGTAAAAGGGACACATTTTAGTTGACTGCGGATTTTTAAAAAATATACTTTAAAACAATCTACTACGGAATTATGATTTTTACTAAGATTTATTTCGTCATTTACTACGATTGTTCTCCAGGAGTTCTAACCCTGCTGCTGAAAAGAGCTTAACAGAATAAAAGGGTACTACAGTTTACATAAAATAGTTTTTTGGGGCATAGTTTTAGGCACTTTCCACGGTGAATAACCGCATCACTTTGAGTTATTAGTTCCTATTGATTTCTAAACACAAACGTCAAACTTTTGATTCGTACAGACAAAAATTGTGCCCATTATCAAAAATATTTGTAAACATTTTAATTTATGTTTCGAAATCTGCCGCCCCCAAAATCTGCCGCCCTGTGCCAGTGCTCCGTGCGCAATTGGACACTTTTTGGTAACCGTTTTAAATTACTTTTCATGGAATCCTCTCCTGGTGCAAATTGACTTTTTTCCATTAAAAACTTCCAAATAATGCTCTTGTTCCTACAAATTCATAGCAAAAAGCATTGTGTTACTTTCATGTATTGTGGCTATTTACATTTTCGAAAGTATTATTCGCAGTGATTCAAATCTTAACGCTAGTAATCAAAAGTGATGGCACTTAAATTGAATTCTCAAATTCTTGCATCCCTATCAATTTATAAATATGAATGTAAGTTTATTTGCCAGTCGGGACTTTTGTAGCCATCTAACAAAAAAATTACTTTAAGTCAATTCATACAGCTTGTTTTATAGCTAGCCTCAAAGTCATACAGAAATCAAATAGTTGGAAATAATTTCATTGACTTTGTTTCCATTTTTCTAAGTTGACTTCTAGTTAACCATAAAGTCATGCAGAAACCAACAAATTGATTTTTATTTGACAATGAAATCATGCAGAAATCAACCAGTTGAGAAAAAAATATTTTAATTTGTATGGGCTGACTTTAACCTCACTATAAAGTAATGCATAAAACAATCGGCTTATACTTTACTTGATTTTGCTTGTTAGCTTTCAGAACTTCATATACCGTTAACTTTAAACAATTTTTTATAAAAGACAATTTTTTTGAAAATCAAAACGTTCATTAAAAGCTAATTCTGTGTATCTCAAGTTTTAAACAAAGTGAATAACAAAAGATTATATATAGTATAAAGGTAAACGTCAGAAAGATATACACAAAGTATTGAGAATTTTACAAATAAAATAAAATTTACTTTTTAACAAAGTCAATTCGTTCAACATCCAAGAGGATCCCGAAACATCTTTACACACAGCAATGAAAGTGATTAAAAAACGGAATTTCCTTGCCCTTCGTATCTCTACAGGTAATAAAATTGTAAAATGTCGATGTCTGTACATTGCAGATATTTAAGAAAAATCGATAGCAGGGTTCATTATTACGCCAATAGAAGCCAAATCAACAGTTTTTAGAATTACTGTTTGTCTGGCTGTCTGTCTGTCTGTATGTTTGGTCGCGCATCACTCAAAAGCTGCTGAATGGAATTAAATGAAACTTTTACCTTTGTATTACAAGACGTTTAACTTAAAATTGAAGATATCATTTCTTCCGATAGCTCGACTAGTTTAAAACATATCGACCGTTATCTTGACCAAGGTGACAAAAAATGTGTTTAGTACAATATGGGTATCAAACGATGTAATTAAGTTCCATATTTTATCTGGTATGGGATATAATGATTAAAATCGGACTCAGTCTATTATTAGTTCTGAGACTCAGCGATGCGAATGGGGTTTACTAATTAAAAACAAAAATAAAACTTAAAATTTGTTATACACATTACATAAGCTGGCAATTTCATTATATTAGTGTTGTTATTGTTACAAAATATGTAAATGGGATTATCTTTGTTTGTTAATATTAATACTCTCACATGTGTCAATAATATTTTCTGGAATAGTAAATGTAAAAGGTGTTAATACTTTTTTTAGTTGATTTAAGTTGCAATATACCAAAAGCTGTTGAAAGCGGCTCGACCCAAATTAGTCGGCTTAAAGCCCTGTCAAAGTAGCCATCTAAAATCCTTCTTAAAATAGTACATCACAAACCTATTTTAAAAGAAATAAAGTAAACAATAAGAATCTGTTACGTTTAATTCAGGAATATATCGCACGTTTCATTGTAAACAGATATAACTCCAAATTTTTATTTTTTGCTAATTACGACAGCACTGAAAAAGTAAAGTGAATTTGGAAGGTATGCAGGAAATAACGAATATTTAGGCAAACTTCAGTTATAAGGCTAGTTTAATGTTACAATATGTATTCATATTTTTGAGAATAGATGCCCTATTCTAGCTTTACATTTTCATTTAGACTTAATGCACTTTATTATAAAAATTTTATTCATAAAAAATAACAACAAATATATTGATCTCTTAGTGAAATAAATATTTATTTGGTTTTGATTCACTTTACATGCAAAAATCAAAGCAGTTTGAATGAGCACAGCAGACGTAACTCTAAATTCAACCACTTTACCATAGTTAAGCGTAAAAAAAAAATATATAACAAAGGTTTTAAGAAATCTATTTCTGTACTTTTTATATCATATTGTGTGGCGCATCTCTTTACTACGAAACATTCCATATAATATAATATAAAAGTCCTAGTTTTCTATAATAGCTAAATTAACACAAAAGTCGACTTCGGCTACTTTAAAAATTTTGCAATAGATTTAAAAAAATGTTCTGCAGTTATAGTATTTACAGTCGAAACATCACTAATTTGTGTGTTTATTAAATATATTTGATTAGAAATTAGTCTTAACAATAAAGTACAAAAAAAAAGAATTCTAAGGTGTAAAATCGAAGTTCAATAAAACACTAGAAGAAAGTTGATTAAAATATTACTCATACGCCATCGCCGACGTCAGAGGAACGAACTAACATAACCACAAAAACGCCCTACAGCTGTGCTCAATAAAATAGTAGTGAAATTAAATTGGATATATTTCGACGAAATAAGAAGTAGCTGTGTTTTTATTAATTTTCATTTAAACTATAGCGAATTTCAAACAGAATTCAGATAAAAAGAAATTTCTAACTTCACACAAAGTTCAGAAAAGTTTATTAAACTTTAAAAAAAGGCCATCAAAATCTGCAAAATTTTTTGGCTTGTACAATAAAAATTCTAGAAATTGAGGGAAAGTTTTGATCAAGTTCTGACTAACACATTATTATACTACAATCGATTGATCTACGAAACTGTTTACTCAAAATTTGTCAGATTTTGATTGCCAATTTTTTAAAGTTTAATTAACTTTCCTGAACTTTGTGGAAGCTTTGAAATTTATTTTTATGTGGGTTCTGTTACAGAGTTCGCTATATTTTAAATGAAAACGATGAAAAATCAGCTACTTCTTATTTCATGGAAAGATAACCAATCTAGTTTCACTACTATTATAAATAATAATCTATTTTAGAATTTTTTTCAACAACGCCCTATCTTAGATAAAAATGTATTGAATTTTCGTTCAGATAGGGTTTTTTTGAAACTCATTCTGAGATAATTTGAAATAGGGCGTTATTGAAAAATAGTTTGAAATAGATTAATCTTCCAGTCAGCCATCGAAGTAATATTGAAGTAGTGGTCTCTAATCTATAAATTTGTATGGATACATACGTAACGAAGTTCGGACCTAATAATGCTGATATATAATGGAACGATTTTCCGACATTCCTAGTCAAATTCGGTTTACAGGCAAACCGGTATCGACTTTGTGCCATCTTCAGTGACATTTTTCGTTCAAATTTTTTAATTTTTATATTGCAGTAGATAGAAGGAAAAGTTTAGTAGATTCCATAATTTCGTGGTGGCACTATTAAACAACTTTATAAGTGTCGGACCAGGTCGAAGCTTCCTGCAGAACATCTTAATTAAAAAACTACTAAGTACAAGTTCAAGGAGGCTAAGTACTTTTTATTCACATATAATGCATAAAAAGTAGTTACTAGAGAAAAAATTATTGTTATATTAGAGGGACGGGCAGACTTTGTCCTGCCCAGATATTTACCTGAATGGATCTAGAAATATTGGCTTTTCCTATCCCTATCATTATCTCTATCACTATCCCTATCCCTATCCCCATTCCTATCCTTATCCCTATCCCTACAGATGTAACTATTTCACACACACACAATTCCACTTCACTTTTCCAGCAAAAAAAGAAAATTATAAAATTTCGCACCATACAAAATGTATAGGAAAATAAATTTTTTTTTCAGGAATTTTTCGGAAATTTTATTGGGTATTCTCCTATTATGGTCAGAGAACAATCTAAATTAGTGTCAATCATAAAAATCGGTGCAGGCGTTCTTGAGTTATGAGCGTTGGAAATAACCTCACTTTCTTTTATATATATAGATTATATTTAAATTTTAAAATTTCATTTTGTTTTCAACATTCTGAATATAATTTTCTTAAAAAAAAAGTTGGCTTACTCTAATGCATACATTTTAAAGAAATATATTGTATCGTTTTCTATTTTGGAAAAATGTAGATTGGTTCGATTACCCAGTAGATTTTGTCTAGTACTGCATTTGCAATAAACTCCGAGCAATAGCATGCCCGTATCAATTGTGATAAGATTACGTACTTGCTTTGCACCTTCTTCGGCTCCCACAAATATGTACATATTTACGTATATTAGAGATTAGATATATAAGAATAACACATATGACCTGATAAGCTTTTCAAGGAAATATTATAGTATTTACGCCCATTTCTCATCAGCTGTAGGAAATTTTTCGTCATTGTTATGACTTCATTTGTTAAATTTAGAATATGAGTTAGCTTTCAAACTTCTTACTAGCCTGATAATAATATATGTGTGTATATGGATATTTCTGTAGCATATTTAGTTTGGTTTGGCGGAAGTATAGTGTACTTAAGTTAGAGCTAAAAGCGTACTATGAGTACTGTTATCAAGTGAGTGTATTCTACGAAATACGTATGTTATGTCACTTTAATTTCAATGAAGTCCCTGCTTGTGCTACTGATAGATTTGTACGTTGTATATTTTTATGTGGACTTGGCAATTTTGGAATCCAGTTTTACAAATATGCACAACTTCTGAGAAACATTTCAACGTTTAAGGTGCACTAGGTACATAATTTACACAACTTTTTGACTTTTTGAATTCTATGTAAAAATTTATAAACAATCAGACATGTTCTCATCTGTCACTTAATATTCCCCTCCCCCAATTTATCTTCCTCTGCTTTTCCTTTTTCTACCTCTTGGTTTTCCCCTTTCCGTTTCAAACTTGAGTGCTCTAAGAACTCCTGTTTCCAACAAATATTACTTTGAACTCAATAAGCAAATGAAAAGTAAAGTCCTCTCTCGACAAACGACATCCAAACTCTACAAGTCAATTATATTGCTATATGGTACAGAGGACGCTCATAATATCAGTTGAGATAGTTCTGGGAGTGTTCGAGAGAAACCTTCTTCCAATGATGTATAGACCTCTACGCATTTCCGAGGGGAGTTAACGAAAATATTTAATGATGAGCTGTGTGAGCTTGAAGCAGAAGTCGACATTGTCAGAGGATTAGTTGGCTAGGCCATGTTATCGGCACAGGCAGGTGGTAGTTGAGAAAAAGGGACGATCGATTTGCTATTCCGTAGTGCACTATGTTGGACGGCGACACCCGTTAGGACGGGTTAGCGTATTTCCCATCTACAGTTAGAACTAACTGACACTTTATCTGACAGAAATTCGAACGACCTCTGTAGTAACTATATATGTAGCGAATGACAAGAAGCCTCAGCTGACTTTATTTACATTCACATCAGGTATTCCAAAATAATTTAATAAATAGGAAAACTACCACTTAGAGACATAGCGGTAACTAACATCGTATTTAACATATTTACGTACATATGATTTGTATTGAGCGGGAGAGTGGTAACTTATGTACATAGATATTTCCCATAATAGGATGGGTTGCCACATATATACCCAGTGACCACATGAACCTACTAGGAAAATTCCATAAATATCGGTGATAAACTTTGGACGCTAATAGTTTGCAAACAACAAAAACAGGGGGCGTGGAACTTGTATAAATCTTGATAAAAGGGGGCATATATCCAAATATCATAAATATGAGGAAAACAAATTTTGAGTTATGACGAACTCTAACTTTATATACCTTGTGCGCGGAGCACCGCCTACCTTTCCAAAAATATATATGACTTTTTCCGTAACCATTTTATAATGATGATTTGGACGCAGATAAAAGACACTTTTTTTATTTAAAATGTTAAGCTGGTTATATAATAGGACTTTTAAACTAAGATAAGATATAGCTGCGTTAAGTGGATAATACAATAGATCAGTGCTAGGAAAGTTTAGTTTTTGCTTCAATACTATTTGTCGGTATTAAAAAAATTGTTAAAATTAAAAAAATGAACAACCTTTGTAGGGATTTGAAATAAAATGGGCAACATTTATTTTTAAACATTTTTCTTGATATCGAAAAAGAGAATTAAAGCGCAATCAAATTTTCACCATGCAATTGTAAGCGTCAAATTAGAATTTGTTACGCCCGAAATTAGAAGTTTTTTTAATTTCATAATCCCAAAACCACCTTAAAATTAAACACCCTAATGTTAAAACATATATTATATTTAATGGAAAATTCGAAACAATCTCAAGCAGTGAAAAGCGGAAATAGCGACGCCGTTAACGTCATTAACAACAACAGCAAAAAAAGACCGCAGAAAATACAGCAACAATAAAGCAATAAATGTATTTATTAAAGATTTTTTTTTGCTACACTCTTAAATTGTTAATTTTATTTTCAGTGTGTTGCTTTGTCTGTTCATTCCTTCATTTGCAATTCCGGGGAAAAATACTTTGAGAGGTGGGTAGCAGGGTGGTGAGCGGCTAACTGCTGTTGAAACAAAATGTAGCTGGGAGTTGAGCAGACAGTAAAGCGTTTTATATAATTTTTGTAGTTAATTTTTTACTCAATTAGATTGGATTTGTAGAAATATTAGCTTTAATTGGGTTGTTGGCTTCCTATATTTGTTACTTTCATTATTGGATTTTTTAATTGATATATTAGTATTTGTAGCTTTAAATGTGTGCAATGTGCACGGTACACAGGGCTGGAGTTACGATATTGAGGCCCACTCAGCGATCGATATAATAAAATTGTAATATACCGATTTAGGGATGGATTTTAGTCATGTCGGGATATGATTTTACAATCCTGGGGTCCCGGTATTGGGGTATTCGCTATTTTACAACAGCTTACGTTGAAAAAAGTGAAGAAAACTAACTGACTCTAAAGTAATAACAAATAATTGGATTTTTAATACGTTTTTCAATTTAAAACGAAGGTGGTTTCATTTATACTCTAAAAAAGGAAACATCATGTACAGCTGTGTTCAATATAACAGTAGTGAAATTAAAACGGATATTGTTCCACGAAACAAGAAGCTGTGATTTTAAAAACTTTCATTTAAAATATAGCGAATTTCATAACAGAAACCACATAAAAAGAAATTTCAAAGTTTACACAAAATTCAGGAAATTTACATCAATATTTTTGGCCGAATTTTTAGAAAAATTTTGAGTACGCAGTTTTACAGCCCATTCAATTTGTCGTATAACATTGCGCGAGTTATAACTCGCTCAAAATTTTCCCTTAATTTTCCGAATTTTTTCGTCAATTTTGCATAAACAACATCCTTGACAAAAAAATCTAAAAATTCAGGTACTGGCACATTAAGATAAAAAAATTGAAAATTGAATGGGCTATAAAACTGCGTACTCAAAAATGTTATGAAAATTCTGCCCCAAAAATATTAAAATTTTAATGTGAATTTTTAAAAGTTTAATTAACTGTCTTGAACTTTGTGTAAACTTTGAAATTTCTTTTTATGTGGTTTCTGTTATCAAATTCGCTTTACTTTAAATGAAAATTATTAAAAACACAGCTTCTTTTTATTTCGTCGAACGATATCCAATTTAACGTTACTACTAAAGGGTGTTTTTTTTAGGGGTATAGAACTTCAAATCGAAATAAAACACAAGAAAATCGTTTTAAGGTCCATCAATTTGGCTTTATTGGAAGGATAATTTTATGCCATTAATGTTTAAATATGATTTCGGGCATGTGGCCGCCGCGGCTGGCTCGAATAAAGCCAATTCTACAGGTCCAATTTTCAACCACTTTTTCGAGCATATGGGGCCGTATGTCGGCAATAACGCCACGAATGTTGGCTTCCAATTCCCCTAACGTTTCTGGTTTGTTGGTGTAGACGAGCGACTTCACATATCCCCAAAGAAAATAATCCAATGGTGTCAAATCACACGACCTTGGTGGCCAATTGACAGGTCCATACCGCGAAATTATGCGCTCATCGGATGTTTCCTTCAATAAATCGATTGTGACGTGCGCTGTGTGGCATGTAGCGCCGTCTTGTTGGAACCACAACTCATCCACATTCATGCCATCCAATTCGGGAACAAAATAGTCGGTTATCATGGCTCTATACCGGTCTCCATTAACGGTAGCTGCCTCTCCAGCATTATTGCGGAAGAAGTATGGCCCAATGACTCCACCAGCCCATAGAGCACACCAAACAGTCAGTTTTTGTGGATGTCATGGCGTTTCAAGGGTCTCATGTGGATTCTCTTCACTCCAAATGCGGCAATTTTGCTTGTTGACGTAGCCATTCAACCAAAAATGAGCCTCATCACTGAACAAAATTTTGCGATGAAAATCAGCATCGAAATCAATCTCATTTTCGGCCCATACACCAAAATCACGACGCATTGCATGGTCTCGCGGCTTTAATTCTTGCACAAGCTGGATCTTGTAAGGTCGCAAGCCAAGATCTTTGCGCAAAATCTTCCATAAAGTTGATGGACAAAGCTCCAATTGCTGTGCACGGTGGCGAATCGATTCATTCGGGTCCTCTTCAACACTTTGCTCTACAGCGGCAATTGTTTCTTCGGTGCGCACTGTTCGACGTCTCTGCGGATGCGTATTATCACATAGAGTAAACGTAGTGCGAAAACGATCCATGGTTAACCGAATTAATTGCTCTGATGGACGATTATGTCGACCATAAAATGGACGGAGCTCACGGTAAACTTCGCGAACTGAACCATTATTTTCGAAATAAATTTGCACGATTTGCAAGCGTTGTTCTTTTGTCAACCTGTTCATGATGAAATGGCAAACCAAACTGAACATAAATGACATTAGAGTTGCCAGATTTGACCACAAAATGCCAGTTTTATCTCTATTCGAAAAACAAACCTGTAAAAAAAACACCCTGTATTATATTAAACACTACTGTAGGTGCCCACATTTCTCTTTCTCAAATTTTTGATTTTTTTTGCGAATTATTAAGCGATTTATTTTATATTTTAAAATGAATAATTTCGGTAATCATAATTTTTGTGAAAAGGGGTATATCAGGCCGATAAGTTTAAAACCTGTGTTAACTGTACAGAATATGATACAGCTAAAAAAAGGAAAAGTTTAAATACTGGGAGCGTTAGACCCACAGTTTCTTGTTAGGTACTACGAAAATATTGTACTTTAAGCAGACCTGTTAAATAATGATTACTAATTATAATGGTTCCCGGTTTGATTAATTAGTTTCTTGAGAATCCATTTAATGATTGATTACCCCATTACTTTAAATATTTAATGATTATTTTCCAAATAATTAAAAAAATAATAAAAAAAATCATGATTTTTAACGATTATTAAAAAACAAACAAAAATAATCAAAAATAATTTTTTTTGGTTACTTTTGATTATTTCTTATTTTTTTTTTTTAATTATGTTTGATTTTTTTCAGTATTGTTGTGGAAGCACACAAATATACACATCAACAATACTAAAAAAATCAAAAATTGTCACAAAAAAAATTCAAGAAAAAAATTTAAAAAAAATCCAAAAAAAAAAAATAGAAAAAATTCAACAGTAATAAACAAACTTGTTTTTGATTATTTTAGATTTTTTTTTTTGATTTTTTCAATCGTAATCAATTAATAATTGCCTTTTCTTGAAAAACAATTCAAATAATCATTATCAATTAAAAAGCTGTATAATTAATTGATTACTAATTACTAACCAAATTTAACAGGTCTGGTTTTAAGTAACACATTCAAAAATGAAAATTAAATGTTTAATTATATTGATTACCGAAAAAATTAAGATAATTTTCATAAATAAATCACACATATTTAATTTTTTGTTATGGAAAATCCTATCCCGAAAATTCCAGGATTGTAAGAAAATAATCCCAGGATTTTCGACCCCCAAAAAAATACGGGATCACATTTTGTACAGTGGTGGTCATAAAAGTTGGCTCTAAATAATTATATGTGACCTGGTCTACGAAAAGGGAGCTACCTAGTTTTCTGGGAAACAGCTGTTAAAAATAATGAATGCCATACACTGATACCAGGGAAAATCTTCTTTCTCTACATTTTTAGGGAACTTTCAAACAAGTTTTGACTTTTTGGATTCCACCACGTGAAAAAGCATCTCATCTTCCATCCGAATCTACTAAAAAGTGAAAATTGATTTTTTGACACCTAAGCCCCCTTTCCGTAGACCAGGTCACATATACATATAGTCAAACGGAAGCAAGCTGATATTTTTACATAGAACCTAACTTAAAACTGCAAATGGGTATTCTTAATTAGAGCAGCAAAAGGGAAAGAAATACCTTTTTTAATTTCTAACTGTCTGTCTGTATGAATGTTTGTAAGCAAATGACTAAATAACTACTACATTTTTTTGGGTGCATGGCTGAACCTCAGAAAAAATGTCTCTGTGATAGCTGTTAGAGTTTCCGAAACAAGAATTTTTAGATGAACTCCTTTATATATGTATTTCAATATTGCTTCGTGCTCATGTACAGCTGTGTTCAATGTAACAGTAGTGAAATTAAAACGGATATTGTTCCACGAAACAAGAAGCTGTGATTTTAAAAACTTTCATTTAAAATATAGCGAATTTCATAACAGAAACCACATAAAAAGAAATTTCAAAGTTTACACAAAATTCAGGAAATTTACATCAATATTTTTTGGCAGAATTTTTAGAAAACTTTTGAGTACGCACGAGTTATAACTCGCTCAAAATTTTCCCTTAATTTTCCGATTTTTTTCGTCAATTTTGCATAAAAAAATACCCAACATCCTTGACAAAAAAATCTAAACATTCAGGTACTGGCACATTAAGATAATAAAATTGAAAATTGAATGGGCTATAAAACTGCGTACTCAAAAATGTTATAAAAATTCTGCCCCAAAAATATTAAAATTTTAATGTGAATTTTTAAAAGTTTAATTAACTGTCTTGAACTTTGTGTAAACTTTGAAATTTCTTTTTATGTGGTTTCTGTTATCAAATTCGCTTTACTTTAAATGAAAATTATTAAAAACACAGCTTCTTTTTATTTCGTCGAACGATATCCAATTTAACGTTACTACTATTATATTAAACACTACTGTAGGTGCCCACATTTCTCTTTCTCAAATTTTTGAATTTTTTATGCGAATTATTAAGCGATTTATTTTATATTTTAAAATGAATAATTTCGGTAATCATAATTTTTGTGAAAAAGGGGTATATCAGGCCGATAAGTTTAAAACCTGTGTTAACTGTACAGAATATGATACAGCTAAAAAAAAGGAAAAGTTTAAATACTGGGAGCGTTAGACCCACAGTTTCTTGTTAGGTACTACGAAAATATTGTACTTTAAGCAGACCTGTTAAATAATGATTACTAATTGTAATGGTTCCCGGTTTGATTAATTAGTTTCTTGAGAATCCATTTAATGATTGATTACCCCATTACTTTAAATATTTAATGATTATTTTCCAAATAATTAAAAAAATAATTAAAAAAATCATGATTTTTTACGATTATTAAAAAACAAACAAAAATAATCAAAAATAATTTTTTTTGGTTACTTTTGATTATTTCTTATTTTTTTTTTTTAATTATTTTTTATTTTTTTCAGTATTGTTGTGGAAGCACACAAATATACACATCAACAATACTAAAAAAAACAAAAATTGTCACAAAAAAAATTCAAGAAAAAATTTTAAAAAAATCCAAAAAAAATTAGAAAAAATTCAAAAGTAATAAACAAAATTGTTTTTGATTCTTTTAGATTTTTTTTTTTGATTTTTTCAATCGTAATCAATTAATAATTGCCTTTTCTTGAAAAACAATTCAAATAATCATTATCAATTAAAAAGCTGTATAATTAATTGATTACTAATTACTAACCAAATTTAACAGGTCTGGTTTTAAGTAACACAGTCAAAAATGAAAATTAAATGTTTAATTATATTGATTACCGAAAAAATTAAGATAATTTTCATAAATAAATCACACATATTTAATTTTTTGTTATGGAAAATCCTATCCCGAAAATTCCAGGATTGTAAGAAAATAATCCCAGGATTTTCGACCTCCAAAAAAATACGGGATCACATTTTGTACAGTGGTGGTCATAAAAGTTGGCTCTAAATAATTATATGTGACCTGGTCTACGAAAAGGGAGCTAACTAGTTTTCTGGGAAACAGCTGTTAAAAATAATGAATGCCATACACTGATACCACGGGAAATCTTCTTTCTCTACATTTTTAGGGAACTTTCAAACAAGTTTTGACTTTTTGGATTCTACCACGTGAAAAAGCATCTCATCTTCCATCCGAATCAACTAAAGAGTGAAAATTGATTTTTTGACACCTAAGCCCCCTTTCCGTAGACCAGGTCACATATACATATAGTCAAACGGAAGCAAGCTGATATTTTTACATAGAACCTAACTTAAAACTGCAAATGGGTATTCTTAATTAGAGCAGCAAAAGGGAAAGAAATACCTTTTTTAATTTCTAACTGTCTGTCTGTATGAATGTTTGTAAGCAAATGACTAAATAACTACTACATTTTTTTGGGTGCATGGCTGAACCTCAGAAAAAATGTCTCTGTGATAGCTGTTAGAGTTTCCGAAACAAGAATTTTTAGATGAACTCCTTTATATATGTATTTCAATATTGCTTCGTGCTTAGGGATGAGGCCTTAGAGCCACGGCCTAGCTGGCCCTACAGTAAGTGCGGTGATAACTGCTGATGTATTCTGTAAACGTGAGAGTGCTTTTTTTTACAATTACCGCACACTAGTTTTTAATTTTTTTCATTTTTATTTACGTGCAATTTATCACTTTCTCGTCTTTCATTGTCGTAATGTTTTTAGTTTTCTATAATCGTTGTGGTGTCATTATTGCTACCGTTATTAATGCATATCGATTGCAATATCATCAATAAATGCAACAAAAAGCAAATAATATTTTCGATATTAAAAATGACACGTTCGCGTGAAAACAAAAAAAATTGTGCAAAACCTTGGTTTTTTCTTATTCTTCGTATATATATTTTTAATGTTGTTCATAAATCAATTCCAATATCAAATTCTCTTGTTTTGATTTCACTTTGATGTTTATTTATAAACATGACATGTACTTGTGTGGGCGTTAATACAATGACTTTTTATTTTTTTGTTATTTTTTAACGTTCCAGTGCCAGCAATTTGAAATGCACAATAAATAATCGCAAATGCCTTGAGTTGACTCAAATTTCTACTGCAGTTCAATAACAACAAAATTGTAGTTGATCTCAGTAACAGCTTAGCCACTTTTTATTTGACATATTTAATTGATCTGCTTTTGAACGTGACATCTTCGTTCAATGCAAAAATTTGAATGAAATAAATAATTTTTAAACTTTGCAGTCACTGTAGTAGATATGCAAGCTTCAAAAACCACAAAACGTCTTTGAAGACGAACAAATAGACGGCTGAGTTGAAGCTCATGCTAAGCCAAAATAGTTTTTGAAACTCTTTCTGAGATAGAGCATCCACGACCAAATTTCTAGATACGCCGAACTATGCTCATGACTGCCTTAAGGATGCTTAATTCTCCTGCGATATACACCATAAATATTCAGGAATAATTTTCTCCTGAATACTCAAAGTGCCATCGAGCAGTAAAATTTCTCTCGTTGTCCAGAGAACGTAAGAGTAGGGGCAGAGCATGGCTGCGTAACTGGGACCATTGATATAACTGCGATTTCTCTTTACCCATCTTCTCCTCGACATGACCTAGCAGATTGCACTGGTCATACGAAATCGCTCCCGGGCATGCAGCGCAGAGGGAGTCCCGGAGCACACTGGGTTCGTATCCGGCAAAGGACTGTCATTTTCGAGATCACTTCCCAAAACCTTCGGGAGTGTTTTAGTCGTTACAAACAACAACTACATAAGCACATATGATTACATTTCTCCAATATCCTAAATCTGTCAAAATAAAAAATATATATACGCATTTAAATACTATTCGTCTTACATAAGAGTTTCTTTCCAAGTTAGGTCAAAGAAAATCTTGCAGGGCACTTCCTGAAGTGTATGGGATAGACCCGAAAATATGAATGAAGCTCTCAGCGCACTCTTATTTTTAAATTAACATAAACTTAGTGTAGTAAATCAATCTCAACATATTTAGCAATAAGGCCATATTAATTATTTTTAATTCCAAATTTTCGTATGCGGCGCTTTTTCAATCGATTCACAAATTAAAAAACATATTTGGTGACGAAAAAGCCGATGGCCTAAGTCGATGTAGCTTACCTATACGAGGTGTGTTCAAAACGTATCGCGAATTTTGAATTTTCGCTGGTTACGTATATTCGAATTTCGAATTTTTTGTGGCGTTATGTTGGTACTCATGTCTCTCACTTATGCCGACAAGCTCGGCCATTTTGAATGTTCAGTTAATTGTTGACAGCTGCTTTGCTTGCACGTGTTTTGGATCGTCTTCGATTTTTACCTATTCAAAAAAATAGATCAAAGAACCTGTATCAAATTTTGTAAGTTGCGGATGCATTCCGAATGTTGACTGTGGCATACGGAGAAGCTACCTTGGACCGAAGCAACGTTTATCGGTGGTACAAAATGTTCTCAGAAGGCCGAGAAGATGTGCAAAGAAGAACAAAAATTGGCTTTTGCACCACGATAACGCCCCTGCTCACGCATCGTTGCTTGTGCGCGACTTTTTGGCCAAAAACAACACACTAATGATGCCGCAGCCACCGTATTCCCCAGATCTGGCCCCCTGTGACTTTTTCTTCCCTAAACTGAAGAGGCCCATGAAAGGACGACGTTACGCTTCTCTTGACGAGATAAAGACGGCATCGAAGGAGGAGCTGAACAAGATACAAAAAAAAGAATTTTTTGAAGTGCTTCGAAGATTGGAAAAACCGTTGGCACAAGTGTATAATATCTCATGGGGATTACTTTGAAGGGGACAAAATAGATATTCATGAATAAATAAATAATTTTTGAAAAAACACAAAATTCGCGATACTTTTTGAGCACACCTCGTACATTGTTAAGACATAATTGCATTATTCTTACCAATAAATAATAATAATATTTGGTGAATTTTTCGGCATAAATCGCTTCACAAAACGTCCACCAATAATTGCATTCGCTTTTTTTTCTTAATAATAATCATATTTAGCTAAAGCGCTACCTTCGTGATTGGCTTTGGGAAATTAGAGCGCTATCCTGAAGTGTTCAACACATAGTTTTTAAAATGTGACTTTTTCTGCTTTATTGTCAGATGTGATTATATAGTTTTATTTCTCAAATTTCTATGGCTTTAATTCACATTTCACATATGGCTTTCAAAGTAGGATTTTCTTATTGCTTACAAACAAGTCAGAAAAATTCAAACAACGTACCCTTCTTCTTCTTTAAATGGTCATCTAACCGCCTGGGCGATTTTGACCGTCCAACATAGCTCGCCAGTCGTTTCTTCGTTGCGCCAACTGGCGCCAATTGGAAACACCGCGGGATCGCAAATCGGTCTCCACTTGGTCTTTCCATCGGAGTGGTGGTCTCCCTCTTCCTCTGCTTCCACCGGCGGGTGCCGATAAGAATACCTTCTGGGCTGGAGCATCTTCGCTCATTGGCACTACGTGGCCTAGCCAGCGAAGCCGCTGTGTTTTAATTCGCTGAACTATGTCGGCGTCTGCGTAAAGTTCATACAGCTCATCATTAAATCTTCTTCGGTACTCGCCGTCGCCAACGCGTAGAGGTCCACAAATCTTTCGAAGAACCTTTCTCTCGAATACTCCCAGAGCCGCCTCATCAGATGTTGTTAGTGTCCACGCTTCTGCACCATATAGCAGGACGGGTGCGATGAGTGACTTGTAGAGTTTTATTTTCGTTCGTCGAGAGAGGACTTTACTTTTCAATTGCCTACTCAGTCCGAAGTAGCATTTGTTTGCAAGAGTAATTTTTCGTCGGATTTCTAGGCTTACATTATTGTTGGTGTTAATGCTGGTTCCCAGGTAAACGAAGTCCTTTACTATTTCGAAATTATTGCTGCCAACAGTGGCTTGGTTGCCAAGGCGCGAATGCGCTGACTCTTTGCATGATGACAGAAGGTACTTCGTTTTGCCCAACGTACCCTTAATAATTCTAAATTGACAAACATGACGTATCTCACCTACCCATTATACCCGAATGCATTCCCATTATTTTTATTTACCTTGTTGTAGTAAGATTTTTGGTTTCGTTTGAACTAGTTTGAGACTGGTATATATCTATTCGAAATCGGACAATTGACATCTTGTAGGACGTCTTTATGTTACAACCAGTTTCTTATATAAGAAAAAGGACAGTTGGCTGACTATTTCACTTGAGATTCATACTATTTAGTTGGCTTGACTGATAAGCATCCAACAAAAAAACGCATTTATATGCCTTAATAGCTTCTTCCCAACTTACAACTACAAGCCGGAATTGTGATTTACCCCCGCAGAGTCAATCTGATATGACAGAATTTGGAAAAATTAGTTTGTTACTTCCTGCATTTTGTGCGAGTGATAATTTATGTCTATTGGCTATTACGTTAAATGTTCAAATAGTTAAGCAAAACTTTACACAACTAAGCATCGATCCCAACATAACATGGATCTCTGTTATGATAAAAACTCAAATATTATTTCGTTGAACAAACACGCTATTAGACTGAGCAAACATTTTTTATTATATTGATATTATTTTTTCAGTAAACTATCAGATCTTGATATTAATTTTTAGAGGTCTATCATTGTTAGTATAGATTTTAAGGACTGATCTAATTTTTGATTTAAAACTGTCAACCCATGAAGTAAACAAATTATGCTGCATATGGTTTTGTAGGAAATGGATTTCACCAAAAAAAACTTGTGAATGGAAACTTTCGTGAGATAGACCGTTCCAGGCTAATATACATTATGTTTTTCTGTTATCATTTTACATTGTACATTCTGTGTTTTTTGTTCTCGACCCATTTTTACTCAATGGAATTAATTTATATTGTATATAATCTAGAACCATTATTTTTTCAATATCCTGACTAAATAAAAGTATTCCATAGTACATTCATGATTTTTACTGCTGGTTTACTCTGCGAAAAACATGGCAGATCTTTTCAACCGATGCATGTATCTCCATGTATTTCAATGCGGTGAATACAAATCTTCCATAGAAATCAGCCCTACGCCTCTTCGCTCGGACCTTACCTCAAAAAACCAAAACAAATGGCAGTGCAATGCCAAAAGTTTATTGCCTGTAGGAATCGGTATATATCGACTTTGCCGTTTTACTAAATTAACCATACCAAATTTCAAAGGATTATTGCTCTAGAAGGGCTCAACTGACAAACATTTTTATTCAGAACTCTTTGGCGCGGAATTCCAGTTACTACAAAACCATATGCAGCTGAATTTTTTATCATCATTAGTTTGGAAGTTTTAAGCTAGAAAAAGATACATTTTGACAGAGCGAAGGAATTCTGACATTTATCGTGTCGAATATCTGCACATACAGCTGTGTTCAATATAAAAGTAGTGAAATTAAAATGGATACGTTCGACGAAATAAGAAGAAGCTGTGATTTTAATTACTTTCATTTAAAATATAGCGAATTCGATAACATCAACCACATAAAAAGAAATTTTAACGTTTACACAAATTTGAGGAAAGTTAATTAAGTAATCTTTAAAAAGTGGTCATCAAAATCTTCATATTTTTTTTTTAAATTTGTAAAAATTTTGAGTACGCAGTTTTGTAGAACAGTCAATTTTAAATTAGAACTCGCTCATAGATTTCCCTTAATATTCAGAATTTTTTTCGTCAAGGGTGCTGAGTGACGTATTCCATACAACGCATAAAGAAAAATAACTTTTGTATGGAAAAAATACCCAACATTATTGAAAAAAAAATTCTAAAGGGTAAATTTTGACGAACTTCTAACTTGCAAATTAAGATTCTAAAATTGAATGAGCTATAAAACTGCAA
Organism: Merzomyia westermanni; assembly: GCA_949987695.1. Lineage (NCBI taxonomy): Eukaryota > Metazoa > Arthropoda > Insecta > Diptera > Tephritidae > Merzomyia > Merzomyia westermanni. Next base: position 137,510,725 of record OX465288.1, read on the forward strand.
AAATTTTTAAAAGCTTTCCTGAGCCCTGTGCAAACTTTGAAATTTATTTTTATGTGGTTTCTCTTATGGGATTCGCTATGTTTTAAATGAAAATCATTAAAAACACAGCTTCATTTTATTTCACTACTATATCCAATTAAATTTCACTACTATAATATTGAACACAACTGTATGCATGTCATGTCATGTTTACATCTTAATATTAATGTACAGAAATTTATATGACAAATCGTTATTAAACGCTAAAAATTATTAAACTCGAAAAAGTTATAAAAAATACGAAATAATAAAAAATACCGTAAAACATCCCATCAATTGTCAAAGTACTCCTATCCATTCCGAACAGCAAAATGGCAAAATTTTACACACATTTCACCTCACTTTTCCTCTGCATAAAATATTTCACAGTATTCTTTTACGCTATTATGAAAAATGATATTATTATAATTAAAAAAATAAAATCCTTTTGATCCCAGTCTAATGTGCACACATTGTAGCATACGTAGAAAAGTTACCGCTAACCAACTAAATTTCACCTCTAATTGTTTTTGCATCAATTCAGTATCATTTAACTCATGACTCAAGCAATACATAGACTCTTCAAATTGCCTTTGAGTAGACGGTGAAATGGTAAATGATGGTGCGCAGGAGCGGCAACCAAAATACAATATCTAAACATAACAGATTCACTTTTCGACTTGTATGCTATTAGTTTAGGACTAGTCATAAGGCAGCAGGATGAGTCATAAGGCAGCATGCGACTAGTGCTGGCTCTAAGTCGTAGTAGTTCTAAAATCGTCCCAATATACATCTAGTTCTAAGTCCTTTATGTGAATTAAACTGTTGACACTTGTTTGATCATGTTCTATAAAGAGACCAATTGTATTAATTTATCCCCTGAGGGTATGATATCACTGATCCTCCTTCTATATCAACGCTTACGGTCCGACATATATTTTTACCCCTATGAGTATGCTACGCAAATTAAGTTTGACATGAAAAGGACTAGTCGAAGGCCACTCTCTTTAAAAAGTAGTTAAACATTTTTTTTTGCATATTAATTCGTTTGAGACACCACCAACAACCCTTATCTATTGTAATGCTTATCGCACATTCAAGTCCTGCTGTGTGGTAATTGCATCCGCCGCCTCTGTAAAGGACCAAAGTAAATGAGCTGATATTTATTTTGCTTTGAATAGCTGCGGCTTTGGTTTGGTAAATTGTTTATATGTACGAGTATATATGTTTGCATTACCTTTACTGTTCTGGAATGTCTTGTTTTGTAATTCAATATAGGGCGTTTTTGTGGTGATTAAAGAATGATTATTACACACAAAATCACCGTCGTGTATTTATTCAAATATACAGGTACAAGTACTCAAGTACTTTATTAGATAGAGCCACTTGACTTACCGTACCTGTTGTTATATGAGTACATATCAACTTACAGCCGTTGTTGTTGTGGTTGCAGCAGTGCTTCACCTTGCTTAAACGGTACATGTTTTTCGTAAGTCCTAGAAAACTGAGAGTTTCAAATGGTTTTACAATAGTGCAGTGTGGGATAGGTAAGAGTTTAAGGAAGATCGCGTTGCCTGTATAACGGCGTTTATTTGGCGGGAGCTGAACATTCTTTGTGAATGTGGTTGGGTGCATATTGGTTAGCTATTTGGATCAAACGGCCTTCTTTGTGCTTGTCAGCCAATAACTTGAAGATTTTGTTGTATCTTTGTCCTGTGGTGGCAATCGTGGTTGAATGAGCGGTGGAAGTGAGCTTGTTATTAAAAGAACTCCCCAAATTTTTTGGAGTGGTTGACAGTTGGTAACATGGTGCCATCGACATGTTTGTTCAACTGCTCACATCAAGTAGTGGGTAGGATAGCCTAGGTTTTACTAGTAGAACCGGATAATATCGGCTAAGAATAGTTATTTCCTTGTTGACATTATCTTGCAGTCGTCTGCGTAGGGAACTATTAAACCTCCTTTTAGTGGGGAAGGGAGCTTCGAAATGTAAAAATTAAACATTAGCGGGGATAGCACACCACCGTATGGCAATAGTTGTTCAATTTTCGGGGATCCCGAGTGTTCGTTTCTGAACTCGACATATGCCTGGATCAATATCATTTAGGAGTGGCAAGGAGTTGACCTGTTCAAAGGCTATATACAAGTCCAGAGCCATGAGTACAGTCCTGTGGTGAATTCTTCTTTGGTTTAAAAATAACTAAATGTATGACGCGATATACAACAGATATATCATCATAAACCTCGCAGGAGAATTTTGCGCTGAGCTTCTCCTCCAATTTTTGGTGTGATGACTTTGAATTTTTTCCTACAAATTGGCGGGACCTACCGTTTTTTGCCGGTTCCGAACGGCATCTGTAAAGTAGATGAATTTTTGCTGAGAAGCCTTCCATGGCAGAACTACACTCGGAGAGTTTGCCAAACTACTGCCGAGGGGCGACCCCGTTTTGACAAAAACTGTTTCAAAACACTTTTGATGTTACCTGTCCCAATACTCGAACCTTAGGTGTGGTTGGCCAACAACATTGCCGCCACACCAAGCGGCCGCCTTGATTTAGACCACCAATTATATGTGTGGCATTCGGTGGTATCTAGGTGTTGCGCCTTTTACGAAATCGATGCGGATGCTCGGCTAGCCGCAGATTAGCGTTGTAATAAGAGAGCACAAGGCTACTAGCAAAAGATGGCATATCGGCCTATAGTACTCCCCTTCCTTAGCTGCTTTCCATGTATGGGAAACCGAAAATGTGAAATCAAAAACACTAGGCCAATGTTTAAAGTTTGATAACTCGGGAACGGTCCTCTTAGCGAAAATTTTAATTCAGAACTTCTTTGTGGGAAATATAATTTCATACAAACCTATATGCCACTAAATTTTATCACGAAGTCAGTCCTAAAAAATCTAATTTTTATCGGCCCAGTCTAATGCACATAAATACGTTATCAACCGCAGGATTGATGAATGTAAAGAAATCACAACAAAATAATAACAGTGCACCAGCAACTTATCATTTACGAAGTAAATTATCGCATAAGAGACTGCATGCCACATGCTGCATGCAACAAACTGATTTTGGAAAAAACCCCTGGATGAGTCATCCTAGGAATTATAAATATATACGTATGTATGTGTAAATAAGAGGGAAGTATACCTATAAACGAGCCTACAAAATGAGCATAAAACAACTACAGAATTAATAGCAGAATATGGAAAACAAGTTCAACCGAACAAGCAAAAACATCAAGTAACGTAAATATGCTTAGATAAGCCAGCACCATAACAAAACGTCAAGAAACCACCTTCGCGCCAATTTGTTAAATGCGGCATAAACCAAAGAGCATAGATTAATAAGAGGGACTCGCTCTCTCACTTGTCACTCAATTTTTTGTATGGAACGATTTGGTGTTCCTCTAGAAGGTCCCAACTTAACGAGGCGACACACTGTTATCCTAACATTTCTAATAATGTTAACAGATTTCTCGCATGCTATAATTTAATGCACCAGTTTTTGCCGTATACAAATCGTGTGAGTTTTTATACCTTTCATGAACATGAAATAGTATTTTAACTTTGGTCCAATGTTTGTAAGTATGAGAAGAAGAAGAGATATACCCACCAATAACTATACTGAAATGATTAGGGCGATTCGATTCGCCAAATCCATCTGTCTGTCTGTATGTCTGTTTGAACGCAAACTAGTCCCTCAGTTTTGGAGATATCTCACTGAAATTTGGTATGGGGCTGCCACTTTATAATATATTAATTATTTGTCGGAACCAACAAGATCGGACTAATACAGCGCATGGCTCCCATTAAAGGGGTTTGACCTATAACGTTTGCAATTAAAGAGATAGCAACGTAAAATTTTGCAGATTTGGTACATATTAAAACGTAATGTGACTAGTGAAAATTAGCCAGATGGGTGCAACATAACATATAATCGATAATTCCGATAAATGGGTTTTTGGGCTATAAATTATGCAATTTAATAGCGAGGAACACAAAATTTGGAAAATTCAAATTAAGATTGGACCAGCATATCTTATAGCCCCCATATAACATAAACGAGTAAGGACACGATATCGAATGCAAAGTATCGATGCTGTACTCATTTGCAGTAGCGCTGTACAAGTATCAGGTATCCCATAGTATCGAAACAAAAAGACTCGACACTCAAAGTATCGATTCTAAATTTACACATAAATAAGCAGCTCAATCACGCAAAGTTGTACCTTAGCATAGGTATATTATACTGAAATTCGAAGCTGTGGCCATTGTGTATAAAAACAAGTGTGATATGTCATCTATCAAAGGCACATCAACATGGAGCCATTTACCTTGTTTATACCTATAAAGAAATGGTCATATGACATATTAATCAAGTGTTTCCACGAACACACCTAAATCGATAGCAAAGAAACCGTCTTGAACTGACAGTTCGGAATAGTTGTGAATTATGTGAAAAGTGTGTATAAAAAAGACTTGAACTATTTTGCAAAATTATAAAAACAAAATTAATATATTTAGATACATAAAATATGTATAAAATATAAATAAAACAGAAAAAAAAAAAAACGATCCGCGCGCTCACAGTCAGCTGTTTTTAATTCGCTTGGAATATGGGAGGTGTTTATAAACTCTTTCAATGCGTATGGAGATATTAGCGACCGATTTGAAAATTAGTTTAAGTCAAAACACTTTATACTTTCAATGCGAATTGAAATTCTGTTTATACATGCGTTTTGAGTGAAGGCGTACAAATTGAAAACAACGTATCCATGCGTATAAACATAATAATTGTTTACATGTAAGGCACTTCAATATGGCGGCGCATCCGGTACAAAGCGAATTCCTATCTTCTTACGAATCATAGAAAGAGATGCAGGATGGAACCAATATACTCGTAGAATATAAAAACACAGGTCACCAAGTCTCTTCGAAATTTGGACGTCTATGCATAATATATCACATTTGACATGGTACACAATGGTTGTGGCTTGTTCTGGAATTCTAGATATCTTAACGATGAAAATAATAATTTATATGTACTTACATATTTATTTATATTATATAATCCGTATTAATAATGCATAAGATTACACATTCTGATATGTATCTAAAGTTTCAGTTTACAATGGCTTGATTCTAAATGCACTAGGCAGATTAAGTCTCCGTTCAGGTAGTTTTTTGCCATATTCACAAAATTTCGACGAATTTTCATAAACATTTTCAGGTATTTTTTCCGAATTCTTAGATTTTTTGGAGAGTGCAGTTTGTAGCTCATGTAATTTAGTATAGTAAAACATGTGTATTTTCATTGCGATATTCTTTTTTCGCAGTAGAAACTCAAAACGAAATAAGTACATGTCGCAATATGCATGATCATCGATCAACGGAAACTCGTAGATACTTTCCTTCGATGCCCGCCACAATTTTGAAAGGAACAACCAACAGAGCAGTGTCTTGTTTTACTAGTTTTTCCTTTGTTAATTGCCAAATTTTTCAACAAATTCGATACGATACCGAGATGTAAATACTCGATGCCAAAAAGTATCGCTACAAAAGTATCGAGTACAAAATATCAGTATCAAAGGGCAAATGTATCGATATGGTATCGTATCATATCGAAATTCATGTCCCTATAAACGGGGTTTGGTCTATGTATCTTTAGATTAACAGGGTGAGACCGGTAAATTTTACAGAGTTTGTACTTACTGTAAGAAAGGATCGGACACTTAAAACCGTGATGCGCATTTATGAGCATTCACAGCCGAAGGCAGCATTATTTGTTGTTATTAAACATTACACTAAAAGGCTAACGATTTGTTATCATCACGTACCTACACGCACAAAGGTATTGAAAATCCTCTTATTTATTTTATAATATTTATAACTAGTTGTGTTTAGCAGAGATAACTTTCACTTTCGACAACATGCTCCAAAATCTTCAGGGACTGTTTTTATCGTTAAAAACAACAACAAGTAGAGATAACTGACCATTTGGAAACACCAAGGCATGCCAAGCCAACTTCGTACTGATTTTTCCATCTCAGTCTGAGCTTCCTTCTGCTGTCGAATCAGGGTGTCAATAGGAAAACCTTTAGGGCAATAGGAAAATCTACTGGGCAGGAGCTTCTTTGTTAATTTGCATAGTATGACCCAGCCAGAGAAGTTCTTGGACTATGCTCATATCTGTCTAGCGCATACAGCTCACTGTTACCGTCCATATAGCGGGAGGCAACGTAAAAATTCCGGATAACTTTTCTCTCGTATGCCCCAAAGAAATCCACTCCTCTTTCTACGCTATCCATCTGCCATGATTCTAAATGCTGATGTATGGTTGTATACTTATCGTGATTTTTGTTCGACTATGCACGATCAATATACATTTAATCTAATCGGGGAAAAAATGTCTATGTTCTACGGCAGATAAGCGAGATGTCAGCAAAGTCCAACGCCATATACATCATTGCTGAAAGTGGTCAATGGCTGAATTAGTGCTGGAGCAAAGATGTAAAATCACCTCATAATACACTGGCAGGCAACGTGTTAAAATCAGACTTAGTCTGTTATAAGTTCTGAAACGCAGCGAATCGTGACCGGATTTACTAGTCAAGCATAAATTTAATGTTTTGAATAATCGCACTCAATTTTTACAATTAATTTTTTGACAATTTTCCATTTCCATATAAAAATAAATGGTATTCATATGTTATATGAGAAAGGAAGCGATAAAAATATTTATAAAAATTCAGGGTCATTTTTAAAAACATTTTAAACTCGTGCCATAAAGTACTAGAATTTCATGAGCTACAAAACTATATTTTTAATAACTACGGCACACTCAGAATTGACATGTTTTCATCATTTATATACAAATCGGCTTATTATTTAAGCCACCCTGACAGTTAGCGTCGCAGACACTCACATTAACCTTCACCCTTATGTGATACCAAACAAAATTTACGTAGCAACTCCCATTTACTGACAGTCACTGAGAAGAAGTTACTCGTTGCAACGCCTCCGTAACATTTAAATTTCAATTCAAATTTCCCATTTTCCCATAGCTATTAATTGCACCATATGTACCATTGAGTTTCTATAAAAATTCAATACATTTTCAGCAAAGGTATACCTCTTTTAATCAAATTCTTAAACAAGTTTTTTTTTTAAATATATTTGTAGATATAATGTTCTTCGAAAATATTTTGAAATATAGTCCGCTTTTACATTAGTCATTTGTTTACATTTGTCAATTTTTCTTGATAGCAATTGTGAAACAAAAATCAGCATATAAAGGAAAAAGAACGTAATAGAGAGAAAAACTTGAAAAACCTTGACGGTACGAAGGTACTTGTACTCTCCTCCTGTCTTCTCACCTCTCTCCTCCATGTCCCGGCAGACTTGAATTCAATATTTGACTAATGTAAAAGCGGACATAGTGATCTTAAACTCAGCCATCAAAGTGCAGAAAGTAGTCATAAAACTGAAAACAACTCTTCTCCCAACATTATATTGAGAAGGCTTCGTATATACAGAGTGCAAAAATATGAAATATATTCCCTTTTTGAACCATTGATCCAGTACCCACTGTACTCGTTGTTCCACACTATTGTATCTGTTGGATTCAGTAAATTTCCAGAAGTATGAGCAGATTGACTTTGAAGAAGAGTACCCACACCAAGTGTGAAAAGGCATGTGCTAGAAAGAGATGGCAACAAAAAACGGTGCTGGCCAGGCGGTGGATACCAAATTGTTAATATTTATGTGAATGCGATAGTAGGCTGGTGGTGGTGGTGTTGATTGTGAATTTCTGATGATGTGAGCATACTACAGCTGCTAAATATGAATGCCTGAAGAACGTAGTTGTATATGGAATTTAGTTATTTTTCGCTTTTTGTTAAAGTAACGACGAGTTGCATACGGCGCGACGAAGTATAGGCTTAATTTACTGTTTAAAATACATTCCTGTATAAATATATATTTATTATACTTTTTCGCTGATAAATAGTGAATACGTATATTTAAGTAAAGTGTGTGTATTTGACCACAAACGAAATAAAATCAAACAAATAAATAATAAAGATTCAATTTTTGTATGGTTGGCAGTAAGAAAAAAAGAAGAAAACGACCAGTGCGCTGTCATATCTGTGTATATACTTTGACATATATACCAACATATGCATATATATGTGTTTAAATAATAAACCTGCACTGCTTTAGGGGTCATAACACAAAAGAAAAATTAATTTTTTGAATAAATTTTCTTGGAACTAAGAGCATCAATTTTTTCGATTGGTTTTCTTAGAATATTTTCGAAAACCTATACATTGTCTGAGCATTTAAACGAGTGGAGTAAATTCAGTGGAGTTTCTAAAAAGATAGGTGTGAATTTGTATATCAAATAATTTGTCCAAAAATATTTTGTGCTTGAGAAGACGTCTAACAAAAACAAACAAATATTTGCCAGTCACTTTTTGTTCGCACTTCGTAATCGATAAGCCAAAAAACGTGACTACCGACGTGTCGTTGCGATATTCTCCATGCTACGCTTTTAATGCATAAAAGAAGATAGTTAAAGTTGAACAACGAGCAATTTACGCCGTTACATTGACGTTTCGACGGAGTGTATTTTGTGATATAAAAATATTATTGCGGAAAGTGCAGAAAAATAATAAAAAAATAAATAAAAAGGGAACAAATTTTAGTTTCAACACAAAAGCGCGTGTGTCTCAAAAGCAAGACCTCGTGTCCCAACACTCCCTTCATGCGTCTAATTCCAACTCTAAACGAATCAATTCGTAAAAGTCTCTTCCAATTGAATTTTATTGGGAGTGTAGTGTGCAATAATACAACAGTGAGACGGGGTGTGGTGCAACAACAACAATAACAAAAGCAAGTGCAAGAGCAAAGTGGAAACAAATAAAAGCAAACTGAGCGGGCAAACTGTTCATAGGCGTGCACAATTTAGGGGGATGGCTTTTGCGATTATTTGAAAAAAATTAAACAAAAAAGTGTTTTATTGCTTAAAGTGCATAATAATTATTCGTTATCAATCACGGTGTTTTATTTTGCAAAATCCAGGAATATATTTATCAACTTAATTATTCTCAATATCAATTAATTTTTTCTCAATATGAAGTAACATTACTTATTATCAACTTGTGTGGTCTCACTATGAACTTATATTTCTCATTATCAATTTAGTTTTTCTCAATATGAAGTTACATTTCTCATTTTCAAATTGCCTTTTCTCAATATCAACTTATATTTCTCATTATCAACTTGTGTGATCTCAATATAAACTTACACTTTCTCATTATAAACTTAAAAAGGTGTAGTTGATTCTCCAGTAAAGATGTGTCACAGTGGAGATATACCTTCCGAGAGAGACATATATTTACATATTTGAAATTAAAATTTTTTACCTCTTTTGGATATACTGAACAATGTATTGTTTCCTAATTTACGTTTAGCCACCAATTGGTGTACCCACATAAATACCCTGATCAGAACTTACCTAGCACTTTGAGATTTGGTAACTGTACTAGTTCCTGCTCCAGGCCCCAGAAATGCTTTCAACTTCATCAGTGGTGACCCCAATTGTCTTAGTTAGTAAACAACTCTCAACCGGTTCTCATATGTACAGTTCTTAGGTAGATGTGTTTTGGCTAGTTCTCAAACGATTTTATTTCGAATAGTTTAGGGGTAGTTCTGGATGAATGATAATCGAGATCCGATACTTCAAAGCGTGTTTTAAAACTCGCCTTTGTCACCGGAACATAAAGAGATGTCTTTTTTTAGAGGCTCTCAACTTTTTGTTGGGTAACGCTGAAACGCTTTTATCTCACCTACTCCTCGTTATGTCGCAGCCTATCTCTGTTCGTGTCCAAACGCCCCACATTTCAAGTTTAATACCTACCCGTATCTGTGCTGATAACCGAATGTGGGTGTTGACAACTGTTAATTGCAGCGACAAGTTCTGTCTACAGTGACAACAGTTGCACATGTGACAAAGTTTAACTATCGAAACGTTTACAACATACCTAAATAATAAATATTTGTGTGAATCTAGTGAACGTGTGTCTAATTTAACTTTGTTTGAAGAAAAAATTTACGAATATAATAAAAAACATCTTAATATAGAAATAAAAAAATAAAAATTATAGAAAATTCCGCTTTAATTAAACATCAAAAATTGAATAACAATGAAAGTTAAAGTTGACACTGCAAAATCTAAAATTCCCACCATCGTCACTGCATTGACAACCGAGGAACACAATACCACAGCAACGGGAAATACTAATTCAGTCTTGAAATTGAATCGCGGTGCTAAAGATAAACCTGCGGAGACTCGACATTTCCACATTGTGGGCGATGACGACGATGATGATGACGGCGAGGAGGTTGAGCACGATGTGGAGAATGCGGAGCTAGAAGATGATGACGATGATGATGAAGATGTTACTCATGGAAATGTATTAAGTCACAATTCTTTTGATATTTTACCCTCATTATCAGCATTGACATCGACAACACCAACAACAACAAATGCTACGCGAAATAATCTTATCGTAAGTGCATAACTCTGACAATTGTAATCGTTTACTGCAACATAAAATGTTGTTTTGTAATTGAAACTTTTATTTCTGTGGAATGACATTAAGTACCATATTAAAAATTGCATGTTCAGGTTGTACGATAGACGAAAATTGCTCAAATTGATATTTTTTTTTGGAAATCGGAAGCCGATTCCATAACTATTGATAATTTTTCAAGTTCTGTACCATTAAGGAAAATTGTAAAATATTTTTGATTTCGAATACGCTCCAAATAGCAGTACAATGATGAGCTTACGGTTTAGAACAATCAATAGGACATTGTTGATCTACACCTTTTCCAAGTGTACTTCAGAATAGTCAATTGTACTTCAGATATCGTAAAATGTATTTCAGAATAGTCAATTGTACTTCAGAAATCATAAAAGGTATTTCAGAATAGTCATTTGTATTTAAGAAACTGTAAAATATACTTCAGAAAAGTCAATTGTACTTCAGAACCTGTAAAATGTACTTCATAATAATCAATTGTATTTCAGAAACCGTAAATTGTACTTCAGAAGCTGTAAAATGTACTTCAGAATAATCAATTTTACTTCAGAAACCATCAATTGTACTTCAGAAAATATAAATTGTACTTGTGAGACCGTAAATTGTACTTCAGAAGCTGCAGAACTAATAGGATCTTAATATTTCTAAAGTACGTTTTACAGTTTCTGAAGTACAATTGATGATTCTTAAGCACATTTTACAGTTTCTAAAATACAAATGACTTTTCTGAAATACATTTTACGATTTCTGAAGTATAATTGACCATTCTGAAGTACATTTTACGGTTTCTGAAGAACATTTCACGCTTTCTGAAGTACGCTTGGAAAAGGTGTAGTTCTTAATTACTATCAACAGAACGTAGTGAGAATCTAAATAGCTCTCATTGTATGATCTATCATATAATTACCGAAAATAAATGACATAAGGAACACGCATTCATACTATGACTTAAGAAACTTACCAATGTGGAGACATAGGTATTTATAGACGGTTCCAGTGTTGGTGTTCAAAATTCAGAATTAGTGATACGATATCGAATTTAAGCTATAGATTTGCTAATCGTTTTAAGTATACCATTCGTTATACCCATTACTATCGAAACAAAACCAGGTCATGCCGAAAAAATGGATATCGATTTCACAAGACAAAACCGACTTATGGGGACCTGAGAAACACATTCAGAGCAAGCTAGAAATAGAAAAGAAGAGAATCATTCATTATCCTGAATTTATCTCGAATGTTTACGATACTGAAAGCTGTCAGTTTTTCCAGTGGCAGTCGCTTAATTGCCAAGACAAGAGGTCACATTCCTGGTATTCCTATACTTAGTCCCAATTATAATGCAACGATTCAAACTAAAGGAAAATCCAAATTAATTTCTTCAGGCTAAAAACAGATAATAATATTTTGAGCCCATATGGGAATCCTATAATCTAATCCGTTATAATATCAGGATAAAATTATCAAGCAAAAATATCGTTATATCGATTTACTGCCATGGGAAAACTTCCCAAAAAAAATACCCTGTCCTTAGGAGAAGCCGTTCGGATTCAACAAAAACTTGTAGCTACCTCCAACTCCTAGTAAAAAAGTGGAACCAGCACACCACCATTGGAAGAGAAGCTCGGTCAAATTATAAAAAAGGACGAAAATAGTTAGGAAATGCTATCCCACTACATCTAAGATTGAATAGCCTAAAACAGATCCAAACATCGCTTAGACACAGCCACTGTTTAATTTTTTCTTTAATCGACTTCGTTTATGGAGTAAGTTTCACAGGATAAACAAGTAAGGAAAGGACTGTCTTCGACTGTGCCGAAGCCGATGTATGTTATGTTGGTCCGATCTGGGTGATTTTCACTACACATATTACAAATCTAAAAAGTACCAAATTTGCAAAATTTTACGTTCTTTACTTTTTAATTGCAAAATTTATAGCCCACCCCATTTATCGAAACTATCGATTATATGGGAGCTATATGATAGGTTGGTCCGATCTTGCTGGTTCCGATAAATGATTAATGTTTTACAAAATGGCGGCCCTTAGCAAATTTCAGAGAGATATCTCAAAAATTGAGGGACTAGTTTGCGTTCAAACAAACAGTCTGACGGATGGACAGACGGACATGGCTAAATCAACTCAGGTCACCCCCCTGATCATTTCGGTATACTTATTGGTGGATCTATCTCTTCTTTTTCTCATACTTACAAACATCGGACCAAAGTTATGTTCATGAAAGATATACAAATTATTTATGGGCGTTATTTACGTCAACCTTCAGGAAAATAGTCAGAAAGTTTTTTTTAGCTTTTGATATCTCTGATTTTATTTTAAATTGTAGCATACGATGTTTACAAGACAGACCGATTATATTCGTAAAAAGTATGAAATGTAGATGTTGCCAATAGTTGGCGTATGTAGACGACTTGACAATACTTGTTAGGTGTCCTTTGCAGTAATTTTCAGTTGGAAGTTTGTAGAAGCTTAGAGGGACGTTCGCGGCCAAGCGTCCAAATCCTGTGGACTGGTTGTGAAAAGAAGTTGTACGGAGCTGAAGAGGTTCAAGATCTCTGAATTTAGCCCACCCTCAATAGGGTGTGCCTTTGGATTGCTCTGACAGAGTCAAGTACCTAGGTAAGATGTCATGGAAATTTGATGTAGACGACCGGGCCAAGAAGTATTCGGTTGCTCGTATTACTGGATGGATAGTGCTTGTTGACATTGTTGGAAACTATGGACACCGTAACATTCTTTTTAGCTTCGACTTAATTACTTGCACGATGGTTTACTGGGGATTAGAGATGGATGGGAGAGTTGTGAGCGGAGTTTTGGAATTTTCTGTCAGAAGCTTGAAGCTAAAAGAACAGTTAGGGTTACCCGACTATTGTCTTTCAGCGTGAAGTAGGCATAATTAAGAATGCCGTGGATGTTATGTTGTCCCTTACTGTTACTATCAGCCAGTCCAGCGGCAGTAATCTACTTCTACACAGTTGGTGGGAAAGGGCCATCTCACCATGGTAATGGCGATTTGGTAAATAAGCTAGTGTCATCGTGTATAATGCAGAATCACAACGGACTGTAAATGTGTCCTTTTCAGGAATAGACAACCCGGTTTACTCCTTCTTTTTCTTGAAAGCGGTTTCAGGGTTTGGCTTAGTACATAAATTTCACACAATTCCTAAAAAAACGCCCCTCAATTTCTCAGCTACATATGTACATGCTTTGTATTTTCATTAAAAAAGCTTACATGTATCTACTTGTTCCATCTAAATTATGAAATTAAATTTGGCAAAACTTGTTTTGAAATGTTAAAAATATTTATGCGTTGATTTCATATTCTATTGCCTGTTTTAATTTCTAAAACCAGTGTCTTTCCCGCATACCTCCGCACTTACAAACGACAGGTCTTAATTTCGTTTTATCTTTTTATATGTTAGATACGTGGAGTGCAACGGCAAATGTATAAGCAGCGGGTGGAGGGAAGAATACATGCATTGCACACTATTGACTTGTTTTGTTTTTTATTTTTTCACGCCATTCACATTGTTCGTTTCGCTTGTTGTTGTAGTAGTCAGGGTAGCGCGAGCATTTTAGTGTGGCTGCTATTATTGCTTCTGTCTTTTGGTACGCCTTTGGAATTTCAATTTACACATTTCTCATTACGTTGTGGTTTTTTTTGTTTCGCATTTTTTACTGCTTCTTCTTCTTCTTCACATATTTCATTTTATGGCGTATTTCCCCAGTTGGAATTTTTCTTGTTTTGACATTTCTGTGTTTATTTGTGCACACACAAACGCATACATCTGTATGTATGTCGACGTAAATAGCCATGAAGAGTATCACGCTATGTGCATAATAGTAAAACTATATATCCATCTCTTTCGCATATGAATTACTAGCAAGGCGAACAGTAATCTTTTAACAATTATCAAATTTATCGCATGCAATATATTTTTGCTGTTCGAAAGCGACTGGGTTTCCTTGCATTTAGTATGTAGTAACAGTAATTGCATTCAACACGTGCACCGTGAAATTACTTTTGTAAATGGATGTGTTGTTACTTCATTGGCAAGGGCATCTCGCTCATCAGGCATACTAGACATAATATGTATGTACATGTATATATGTATTCATGTAAGAATGCATAGAAATTGTTCTCACAAATATTTGGTTTTGTTAGGCAATCACATTATGCTCGAATCAAGGTCGTATCTCGAAATAAATGTTTCGGATTGCGAAATTCCTTAATGACTTTGTTTTTATAAACAAATAAATTATTTGATAAGGTATAAGTTGCATATTTTGCATTATTTATTTTTTATATACGTATATTTACTCGTAGCAATGACTTCAAACCAATTTTTATTTTGAAATAAATATAGTTTATACAATCGCATTTTATATGCTATCTTTAATATGCAAATATCGCTTGTTGGAGCCTATTTTTTTGCCACCAATGTATACTATGGTAACGAAATATTTTCCTGCTTTAAAACGAGTCCTAAGCTTTACCTAGACAGCAGTTTTTGAGTAATGCGTGTAGAAACATACGGACATACAAACGAAAATTCCATAAACTGTTGTTTTGACTTTGCTCTGTACATGAAATTTCCCTATGGTAGGCTAGAACACAACCGCTATTAACGAACTTGTTGATTTTTGTCGCATTGTACATTTTCATTTTTGGCCGTTTTTTAATCGTCATTTCGGGACATTTTTAAATTCAAAGCAAAAAAAAAATTAGCAAACCGAAAAAATTGTAATCGTTCACCATTTTGGTTGCTATCTTGCAAGCAATAAGTTCACATATGGTTTTCAAAGAAAATGTCATCTTATTTTATTTATAAATCGCTAGGTGCTTACCAAAAAAAATCCAGATTTTATTATTTTAAAAATGTTAAGAAAAATCGGTTAGCATATAAATGTGAAAATTAGGGACAAACGTCGTAGCAACTCTAATAGAATTGTATCGGAAGCTGCTACTCGCATCATAATCAACCGTTTCCGAACTCATAATCTTTGTTTCCGGTTTCCTCTCTCCTGTTGTGCGTAAAACGTAGCATATCGACAGGCGCACATATTCTAAATGCCCACTATACAAGAGAAAACTAAACTCTTAAGTCTGAGAAAATATTCAGTTTAAATTTGATGATTAGCAATATTTATCATTTAAAACTTAACGTTTTCTAAAGACTTTTTTAAATTTAATTTTTCACTTTAGTATTTAGTACAAGGTGGCGCAAAAGTAAGCTTCCGATGTTCAGCATATCGGTTGTGGCACGTGCAGTGTGTGCTGTTGCACCGTCTTGTTGGAACCACATGTTTTCAAATCCCAATTCATCAAGTTGCGGCAAAAAGAACTCGTTGATCATTGCTCTGTAGCGCTCACCATTCACAGTAACCGTTTGGCCCCGACCGATTATTGGTCAATTAAATAGTCAGCAATATTCCGCGTTCTGGAGCAGTGTAGCGTAACATTGTTTATTAACGTGTATTTCGCATGTGTTTACTACACAAATGTCAAAACAGAACTGACTTTAGGGGTCAATCGCAAAATTTATAGCATTTTCTGATAGGAGGATTACTTTTGCGCCACCTTGTACAAGTTGAGAGTTCGACTTCCTTCTGTTCCGGTCATGTTTGTTATGAGTTTGAAACAGAGCTTGGGAACTAAGGATTACGATTACATTTTGATTACTTATGATTATGGTTACTGTAATTGAATTTTTTAGACAGCAAAATGATCCTAGTCTAAGAATTTGCATAGATTTGTTGTATTATGCTCTTAAAATACTTTGAATTTCGACCTTGATTACAAATATTAAGTGAAGTTCCATCTAATTTTGAAAAAATGTTCTGAAAAAGCACTTTTTAATTATATAAATTATACTTGAATGATTCAGATCTGAAACAAGTAAATAGTTTGCTAGTTTCAAATGGTCATTATAAAAAAATTTGAGCTGTATGCATAATAGGTGTTGTGGATTTACTTCATAAGTAATCGTAATCGTAAAATTTGGAGGATTACGATTACTGTAATCGTAATCGAAAAATAAAACATGAAATAGCTACAGTAATCGTAATCGTAAAGTTCATAGGAACAAAAACATGATTACAACTACTGTAATAGTAATCGTATGAATGTAAGGATTACAATTACAGTAATCGTAATTTAAATGTAAACGTAATCCTAAATTCCCCAGCTCTGGTTTGAAAATACAAAACTTCTCGAATTTTATGCGTGTGAGATTTGAAATCGCTTTTTTGAAAAAATTTTGAACACCCTAATACATATATACTCATATATATATATGCATTGTGTTCAGTACTGAATTCGGTGTCAACTTCTAAATTGTAATTTAGCGTAGCAATGAAACCGAGAAAATGTTAATATCAAAATTGCCATAAAAAGGCATAATTACGAAAAGCATTACATTTTATGTTTTAAAACACATAAATTAAAATAAAACGAAAATGTTCGATAAGTCACGATTCTATATTTTAATGTCAGCAATTGTGCATAGCCACATACATACTAGTGAAATGACTGAAGTGATTTTATCAGAACGAAAACCGGAATCGGATTTTTAAAATCCGATTTATCAGAAATGAGATTCCGAACTTGAAGCAAGTTATAAGATACCCATTTCTAGTTAAGTACTTAGTTCGACTTAAATAAAAGCTCATTTAATCATCGTCTAAATTGTCATTTTTGTGACAACTGTGCCAAACGATAGCGGAGCAATGTGGTGAGATATGTTTCCTTAACTGTTAAAAATTTCCAAACCAAGATATGACAGTTATAAAGGTATATACAAAAAATGAACTGAAACTGGTCCTTTCTACTGAGCGACTTCGGTGTCGATAAGTGTAATGACTTGATCTATGGCTATGACGCTTTTCATCACTATGGCGTTACGTCTGGTGTCGACATCCGAATGTAAAATACCCTTCTGTATGGCGTGTTGAGATATAAATCCGTGACCACTTCCAATTTCTCTCCATTGTATAATATATTTGTAGATGGGCCAGATGGAATAGGGTTTGCCCTGTTCGGTCAATGGTTTTCTGTTTCCCATCTCATAAAACGTTAGATTGGCTAATGCCACAAGCTTAAATATTCGGCTTACTTTTGAAGAAACTGAATCTGAAGCGGAAGGGATGGTAAGGGCAAAGAAGGGGAAAGCAAAGAAAGAGTAAATATGGTAAGTGAAAGAGCGAAAGGGTAAATTAAAGAGAAACAGGAAGGGAAAGGTAGGGAAAGGAAGGGGTAAGGTAAGGGTAATAAAGGGATAGGGATAGTAAAAGGAAAGAGGAAAGTTAAAGGAAAAGGAATGCACAAGCGATTTAATGAATGGCCGTGCAGACTAGCAAGACAAAGTACTGCTACTGTAACAACAACTACAGCACAACCAAATTTTCGGTGAAAAGGCTGAGGGTGGTTAAATAACACAGAGCGAGGAAGATTAAGAGGCTCCAAATAAAGAGTCTAAAGCTAAGCACAGAGGTTAGAGTGTTTGAAAGGCATTTTTGTCAGTACAACCCTTGCCTTGCTCCCCAGGTTCTTTCATTTTACAGCCAGATAGTTTCTCAAACAACCTCTTCAATTTTTTTTTACGAATACCCAAACCACGGTACAAATCCCGGGATCCGCATATTATAAAATCAGATCCCGAAAATACCGCGATAACTAATATACATACAAATTTATGTACATCTTTATAAATTCGTATTTCGTCATTCCTTTTTGTTCAGCACAAAAATGCGGGCGTAAAGACCTTTTGGCTACATAAATAATTGGAATGTTCTCAAATTCCTTTTGTGTACGAGTATCTGCGATGGCGTTAAAAATCAGGTAGTCAGTCACAAAATACGTTAAGTTAAAATACTCGCCTATATCAATAAATACATACACACATGTATGTATGTACATAAACCCAATAAAAATCGTATAAATGATCGATGGTAAGAAATTGAGAGCATAGGGACCACTGATGTCGCGAATATTCGCATTCGCATTCGCATTTGCGAATATTCACATGTTTTTGGACATTCGAAATTCGCATGCGCATTCGCAAAATTTCTGCGAATGTTTTGCTAATATTAATATCAGAAAAAAAGTAATTTGAAAATAATATCAGGGTAAGTAATAAGACTAAAATCCATTTATTTCCAATGTTTCTTAATGCATGAGAAAGTAACTCAACTAATAATATATGACGTGCCTTCCGCAAAAACAAAAAAACAAAAATCGTTTGAAATTTTTTATTAGTCCAGGTCCAGGATTTTTCAAACCTTTTTCTCAAATTATAAAAAAAGATTTTCAGCTACACTTGTTGTGAGACCCCAAAAAATTATACAAATATGCGCAAACAGCTATTTGAAATTCCACCACTTATATTACATTCACATTGAGCCATAAACTTGAGTTGATTGACAACATCAATATGAATTAACTCAATAAATGTCCCTTTAACTCGAGTTTATGACCTAATGTGAACGCAGTCTTATTCACTTATTTTAGCAATGTTCAAGTGCAGATGGCGCGCAGTGGATTGAGCGCTGTGATATTCGGAATGTCCTTAATGATTCTAGCACTGTTCAGTTTTAGTATTCAAATGTAGATGTCGCGAGGCATGTGAATGGCAGAGTCACAATAGCGTTGCAGTACAAATTGATTTTTTTGTGCATCCACAATCGTTTATTTTAAAGAATTCATTTTTATAAAATACGCTTAAACAAAAGCACTCCGCTAGTTAAAACATGGTTTTGCATGTAGAGCTAACCCCCACCTTTAAAACGATACCTTATTTATTAATATTGGTTCCAAATGAGAGCAGAAAATTAGGAACTAACACAAAAATACCTTACAGAAATAATATATATGATATAAAAATATATTCTTCAACGATAAACTATAAATATATGTAATCTAAACAAACAAACAAAAAATTGTAGACGCAAAAGTACTTCTCTCTTAGAAAATAAATTGATTCGCGAACAAAATTAAAACGAAACGCACGTCGATCGAACGAGACTGCATAACTATACACAATTGGTGACAAATTCGATCAAAACCTGAATATTCGCATTCGCGAATATCATTAGTGGATATTCGCATTCGTGAATATTCAAAAAGTGGCATTCGTTACATCACTGAACTTCGCTGATTGCTTTCTTGAGCAACATCAAATTTATTTATTTTGTATAAAGTAATTATAGGTGAGCAGTTTGTAAATTCGGTGACTTTAAATTCAACACTGGAGTAAGACTTACGTTACATCCCCTATAAGCCCTATACTTAAGGGTGCCTATCAAACAGAAAATCTCAAATAGTTAGTTAACCCTTCTTAATTAATGCTTTTGTTCTAATAAGATAATGGATCTATTCTTTCGACCCTCCCCGAGTCGTGCATTCAACTTTTGATAGCATAGAGAAAGCGACCTTCAAAATCATTTTCCAATCACCTATGCTCTTAGCTGGTATGTATCTTTTTGAGAACTATTAGTCAATGTAGGATATTCAAAAAAAAAAAAAAAACTTAACGAAATAATTTCGTTTCGGTAATTCGCAAAATAAAATTATCAAAATAATTTCGTTTTGGTAATTCACAAAACTAAATTATCAAAATGTAACCTATAACGTTGCAACAAAATAAATTCACGGAAATATCTCAAACTGTGCTGGCAATAATTTCAAGAGACGCATACACACCTCACGGTTTGTATGTATGTCATTCGGCCGACTGTTCGTGATGGCATTGCCAGCATAATAACAACATAAAGTTTAGTGTTTTAAGGTTATCAACGTATCGTTTAAGTTAGTTAACGAAATGGAATTATTTCGATAATTTCTTTTCGCTAATCAATGAAATATTATTATTTTGATAGTTGCATTATCGTTTTTAGCACAAAGAAATTATTTTTATAATTGCCTAAACGATAAAAAAAACTGAATCAGTTCAACAGAAACGATTGGTTCGGTAAGTGATAATAATAACGTTACGATGCATCCTTGGTGCAGAGCAATTTCCTTGCAGTTAAAATATCTAGTTTTAAACTGGTGTGCTTATAACAACTAGAGTTCTCCCTCAATCCGTTTACATGATATCAGCTGGCGAATTCAACATGGCGGTGTGCTAGGCGTTGAATTGCCCGGTTTTTCAGTACAAGTTCAACTCAATTTACCTGTTAAACTAAGCTTAAACTTGTTATGCAGTTTTTCAGTCAACTTTAAACGAAGTTTAAACGGAGTTTAACCGGCCAATCTGGCAGGGTTAAACTCTAGTTAACCTGTCAGCTGTTTGCATATTTTGCAATTTTGCTTCCCAATTTACTGTCCGTTTTCTTGCACTCAAGAATATGTTTACTTGAGTCTACTAGCTCTAGTAATTAGATAACTTCATTTGTTGAGAAATTCTTGCTTCTGGACATTTTTAGTTTATTTATATTAAGATATTTTATTTAGCTTGTACACGGAGTATTTTTTTATCTTTGTTCACAGCGGCTTTGCATTTAGCGGGGTTGAATATGTCAACAAATGTATCTAGATAACAATAAAACCAATGTTGCCGTATAAAAAGCAAATCTTAAACTCTCACTGAAAAACCGCTCTGCAGTTTAACCGGGGTTGAAATTTGTGCCAAGTTTAAGCAAACTAAGTTTAAACTGCGCTTAACAAACGACTGAAAAACCGGGCCGTAAAGACTAATTTGTCCGGTGAACAAATTATTTCGTATTATTTTATTTTCATTTAATTTGTTTCAACATGAAACTTATACAGTTTTAACAAAGACTTACACCCATATCCGTAAAATTTTAAATTAAAATTTTATTTTTTATGAATATTTGGGTTGAATTATAAATTTGCATTGTCGAAAAAATAATTTTTTTCATTAAAATACCAAATCCCTTGTATAAGAACAGCCGTTTTTATGTTTTCGATTCTTTAATTTAACAAATGAATTTTGAAAGATATAATAGAATAAAGTTATTTAATTGAATATAATGGAAATTTGTTTAAAAGCGTGGTGAACGTGTCGAGTGCTAACCGAATTCTAATTCTCCTTTTCTTCTTCGTTCTTGTAAATATGTAGTTGGTTGACAGTTGTGCAGATGCTGCCGGCTCGTGTTATAGTGGCAAGGTTGCCGTCGTTTACACTTGTGATTGGTACTTAGCTGGTGGTTTTGAATTATTTTCGCTAGTTGGTTACTTTGAAACTTTAAGGGCCGCTTTCATAAAACCCGGTTAACGCTAACCGGGGTTTAATTGACGTATTTTGTACGGTTAGCTGTCAAATTAATCGCCGATGAGGCTTAACCGGCCTTTATGAAAGTGGCCCTAAGATCTTTTTCTGAACCAGACATCACCTCACTAGTAACTGAGTGCCCTTCACGGTTTCATCTACTTGCACCACTGTGTAGGTTGTTTCTCGATGCACGTGTTCCTCTTTATTTTTTCTGCATGATATGGTATTAGTATTTTAAAAACAAATAATAAGAAAACACAAAATAGTTTCCTACTCTTTCGGGAATTTCTTTGGCTATTTTTGCACGCAACATTTTCGTAAAGAAGTAAAACGTCTAAGCTTTTATGACTCAACTACTTAGGTTTTGTGTATTTATTTGCAATGGTATGGAAGAATCTTAACTCTAATTTACATACTTGCAATATCAGGTGGGGAACTTAGGCGCCATACAATATGTCTCCCTTATAAAAAGTGAATGGGCACAAAGTAATACAAATCGTCGGTGACACTGCAAAACCGCGTAGCGCACAAATGCAAAACCGCTTAAGTGCCGTTTGTGTAAAAATCGAGATTTGCTTATCAGGGCCTCAGGGGAACAGGCACCAATGAATAATACCAAAAATTTAGTTTTTTGTAAAATAAGATGCCATATAACTGCACTAATGCAAAGCGCGGATACATAGTTCCATAAAATTTAGCTGCAAAACCGCGGATGTGTTAGCTCGTCAGTTGAAATAAATGTACTTTCTCATGTAAATAACATTGGAACCATGCAAATTTATTTAATTTTAAAAATTGCTGTAAGACTTATTATATTTTTGTTTCATTGGGGTGAATTCAAAGCATTCTCTTATCGATGTACAACTTTAAGCCAGCCTAATACATAACAAGGCACCAAAAACTATACCGACTCAGTTTCAAATATTCGTTTAAAGGCATTTGTATTTAATTGACGGGTCTGTAACCTCACTAATCATGGTGTAATCGGTAGTGCGCCTACCTTACCAAATGCCCCATGCTCTATTCCCTATAAGTTGATGGTTAACATTTAAATACTACGGACAAAAGACCGAAAAATTAAAGCTTTTAATATGTTTTCGATAAAAGTGTTATATTCGCATATAAGCCAAAAACTCAGGAAGCTAGGATAGATATATCGCAAACCAGTTTTAAAGATTTTCCTCATATGAGTATTGTACAAGGATAACCGACAAAGCATCTGTAAGTATAAGATATTAAAATGGAAATACGAGTTATTATATTAACAGGAGTTAAAATCGGCCGTTATTACTTATAAGAGAGTTTTTCAGACTTTCTTCCTTTTTAAATGTAAATAAAATTGTTGGCTTTTATTTAATGTTGGTCTAAGAAATTCAATAAACGTCATACTACCAAAACGCTGTATACCTCTTTAGTAAGACCGATTTTGGAATACCGCGTTTCAAATTTATGCTGACAAAATGGAATCGGCGCAAAAACAATTGAGAGCCTTACAGTCGCCGAGAAATGCTTGGTGTTTTGTTTAGTTCATGGTGAAACTTTTGTGGGGCATGTTGAGTAGTTCATTCTAGCTTGTCGTGATTATGTCTATTACCTCTATCAGAAACATCTGACTCAATTTTCGTAGTTGAAAGGTTTTTATATCATAGTAAAATTAATAAATTGATCTACTGAAGTTGACAGGTTTCAATGTCCTTTCAAATCTTGCAGTCATAGCTACTCAATCGAAACGCTAAATCTACAAAGTCTCAGTGATCTCACACTCTCCTGCTCGGAATCGCATATATTTCGACATCGAAAATTTATTAAATATGTTTAATTACGTTTAAGCTCATACCGTAATATTATATTATGATACTTAGTATGTAAGACTTGTTGATTCTGTAGACTTAATAAATAAACAAATTAATGAAATTTTTCGCTGGACGCCAGGGGAAGATTTCAAATTTCTTCTTGGGTTTTTCCCTACAAATCGTAGAGAGCGACTCTGAACGGCACTCGCTGGAATTACATTCTGAGGGCCTGTAAAAAAGTGGCGAAAATCAAATCATTAGATAACGGTTAGTACTCAACTAAAACAGTTTTTTGCTTCTCCTGTAAAATTCGAGTGGCAACACGCGGTTTTGCATTTATGCGTTACTCGGTTTTGCAGTGTCACCGACGAAATGGCGCCAAACACAAACAATAACAAGCAATTGCATATGTTTATGATAAAAACATGCATTTCTATGTTTGTATTGGATTGCCATATATGATATTTTAATATTGATAAGCACTTGTGGTTACATAAGTTATAAACTGATCCACCCTCACTGTATGAATAAGAAACTTATGCTCTTAGGCGATTTTGACTGCTGCTTAACAGAGCACTCCAGTAGTACTTTTTTTACCAGGGACCGAATTTAGCAGTTATTTTCGAAATTGAAATTCAAAAGAGAAAAAAAAACACCTACGTAAAGTAGGGCGTCCGCTGTGGAGGTTGTTGTTGTGGTAACGACAAAAACACTCCCCGAAGGTTTTGGGGAGTGTTGTTGAATTAATAGTCCTTGGCCGGATTTGAACCCGGTACGCTCCGGTACTCCCTTGCGGTACTGCCCGACTATCGTGGTAGCGATTTATGACCAGTGAAACCTTCTAGGTCATGTCACCCCTTCTTCCGTAAGAAAGTATAAGATGGGTAATGAGAAGTGAGGGGTTTCATATCCGTAGATCAAACATCGGGTTGCACGTCATTACCTTTCTGCATATTAGTCGCCTCTTACGACCGGTATGCCTACCTCGGGCATATTCTAAACCCCTAACCCGCAGGGGCTCCGCTGTGGAGGTAGTGTTGCTGGCTTGCCACATCGAAGGTCTATCGTTAGAGTCCTGGGACTGGTAACATAAAAAAATGGTTTGAAAAAGTTTTTTCAAAACAGAGTCGCATCTTTTGTAGTTTGGCAAACTCTTCGAGTGTATTTCTGCCATGAAAGGCTTCTCAGCAGAAATTCATCCACTTTTCAGACGCCGCACAGTGGCGCCTCTGCCATTAAAGCATGGCAAAAATCAAAAAAATTATGAAAGCGTTCGCTAAATCTAATACATGTTTCTTATAGAGAATTTTCCAGGGATCAATATACAACTGTTTTTTCACAGAAAATTATAGTTTACCAGGCAGAGCCGCTCAAAGTTGACCAATTTTCAACATTGGGAAAAATTTGAAATTTTTTTCTTTTTCGTTGTATTTAAAATGGTTTTGTGAGTAAATAAGGCGGCCGGTTGTCGTTTTCTTGTATAGCAATTAAAGATAATTTAATTTAGGATTGAAAAAAAAAAATTGTTTTTTTTTTGTTAAAAGTTGGCGGATATACCTGTTTTTCGAAATTCCTATTTTTAGGCCCTTTTTAAAACTTTGAAAAAAAAATGTTAAAATATGTGCTCCGTCAAATTAACAGTAGTTATTTGTGAAATATTCAGTTACCTAAATTCATAAAGTCTACCTGCGTCCAGCTGCAACTTCACTTTTTACATCAAATAAAGTTAAACAACCTTGGGCATAAATACGCGCCTGAGCAGGTATATACGAGGTGTGTTCAAAAAGTATCGCGAATTTTGAAATTTCGCTGGTTACGTATATTCGAATTTCGAATTTTTTGTGGCGTTATATTGGTACTCATGTCTCTCACTTATGCCGACAAGCTCGGCCATTTTGAATGTTCAGTTAATTGTTGACAGCTGCTTTGCTTGCACGTGTTTTGGATCGTCTTCGATTTTTACCTATTTAAAAAAATGGATCAAAGAACCTGTATCAAATTTTGTGTGAAAAACGAAATTAAATGCGCGGATGCATTCCGAATGTTGACTGTGGCATACGGAGAAGCTACCTTGGACCGAAGCAACGTTTATCGGTGGTACAAAATGTTCTCAGAAGGCCGAGAAGATGTGAACGACGAAGAGCGTGCCGGACGCCCGAGCACTTCAACAACAGACGAAAAAATTAATGAAGTGGATAAAATGGTATTGGCTAATCGTCGAATCACCGTTAGAGAAGTTTCTGAGGACCTTAACATATCGATTGGCTCGAGCCATTCGATTTTTATCAATGCTTTGGGCATGAGACGGGTCGCCGCGAAATTCGTACCAAAATTGCTCAATTGTGACCAAAAACAGCATCGCATGAACATTGCTAATGAGATGTTAAACTCTGTCCGCGACGACCCAAATTTGCTCCAGAGGGTCATAACTGGTGACGAATCGTGGGTTTATGGTTATGACGTGGAAACCAAAGCTCAATCATCTCAATGGAAGCTGCCGCACGAACCAAGACCGAAAAAGGCGCGCCAAGTTCGGTCGAATGTGAAAGTTTTGCTGACAGTTTTCTTCGATTGCAGGGGCGTGGTGCATCATGAGTTCTTGCCACAGGGAAAAACGGTCAATAAGGAATATTACCTGCAAGTTATGCGCAATTTGCGCGAAGCAATCCGCCAGAAACGCCCGGATTTGTGGAAGAACAAAAATTCGCTTTTGCACCACGATAACGCCCCTGCTCACGCATCGTTGCTTGTGCGCGACTTTTTGGCCAAAAACAACACACTAATGATGCCGCAGCCACCGTATTCCCCAGATCTGGCCCCCTGTGACTTTTTCTTGTTCCCTAAACTGAAGAGGCCCATGAAAGGACGACGTTACGCTTCTCTTGACGAGATAAAGACGGCATCGAAGGAGGAGCTGAACAAGATACAAAAAAATTATTTTTTGAAGTGCTTCGAAGATTGGAAAAACCGTTGGCACAAGTGTATAACATCTCACGGGGATTACTTTGAAGGGGACAAAATAGATATTCATGAATAAATAAATAATTTTTGAAAAAACCCAAAATTCGCGATACTTTTTGAACACACCTCGTATAATTCAGTACGGCCGTAAGGTCGTTTTTGTTATTGGAACTCGTTAACAACATACATTTTTTTAGTTACGAATTGTATAGCTGAAATTCATTTTAATAATTTGAGTAGGTATATAAAGCTATCCATCATGCAATGCACATTATCATTCGTCTTTTGGAGATAAATAAAGCATGATTTTTTTCTAACAATGGTCGATGGAAAAGTTTTGAACTTAATAACAAATACGACATCTACAATGAAATGTCCAATTTGTAAGAAGAGCCAAAAGGACTTTGAAAATCTTGATGATTCAATAACTGACGAACTAAATTATGTGTATGGAATATCGCCTTTGCATGCGAGGATAAGATGTATGGAATTTGTTTTGAAGCTGGCTTATACAATACCACAACAAGGAGAAGTTTTCGGCGACATTACAACATGTAAGGAGAAACAAAACAGGAGAAAAAAAATAATTCAGGATGCATTCTATAAAGAGATTGGCCTTAGAGTTGACTGTACAAAGTATGGATACGGAAATACAAATGATGGTAACTCCTCAAGAAGATTTTTTGAAAACGATGAAGTGACTGCTCGCACAACAGGAGTTGATAGAGATATTGTGAAAATATTGTGAGTAATTTTAAATATTTTAAACTGCCATGACCCAGTTAATGGACCCAAATTTGGCGAATATGCATCTAAAACTACAGAGTTGCTGCATCAAAAGTATCCTGAGAAGAAACTTACACCAACGGTACATAAAAGTTTAGCACATGGAAAAGATTAAATAGAGTACGAGTGCTTACCATTAGGAGAATTGTCTGAAGAAGCTCAAGAATCTAAGAACAAGGACTACAAAAGATATATCAACTTTGTTTGGTTTCGGGTTTACAGTCCAATAAATCAGAAAAACGCCTTTTTTATTTTTTTTTTATGAACACCGGCAAAGTATCACGAGTTAGACAAAACGAAGACCTTTTCAACACGTTAGCTATCTCTTCTGATCCAGTCATATCATCTATGAGGTATGTAAGAACACAAAAAGATCTTACAGATGCGTATAGCTCAGAAATGGTTGCTTTGTTAGATATAAGTTCCAGTGACGATGACTATGTTAAGATAAAATAAGTTTCTCGCTTCTTATCACAACAATGAAAAAGAGATTTACTAATCAATTTTGTTACTTTATTGACAAATAAGATATCTATGTACAAGTTAATTTTTTATTTCAAATAAAAGAATTAATTAATTTAGTAATTTATAAATACAGGGTGTTTTTTTTACAGGTTTGTTTTTCGAATAGAGATAAAACTGGCATTTTGTGGTCAAATCTGGCAAGTCTAACGTCATTTATGTTCAGTTTGGTTTGCCATTTCATCATGAACAGGTTGACAAAAGAACAACGCTTGCAAATCGTGCAAATTTATTTCGAAAATAATGGTTCAGTTCGCGAAGTTTACCGTGAGCTCCGTCCATTTTATGGTCGACATAATCGTCCATCAGAGCAATTAATTCGGTTAACCATGGATCGTTTTCGCACTACGTCTACTCTATGTGATAATACGCATCCGCAGAGACGTCGAACAGTGCGCACCGAAGAAACAATTGCCGCTGTAGAGCAAAGTGTTGAAGAGGACCCGAATGAATCGATTCGCCACCGTGCACAGCAATTGGAGCTTTGTCCATCAACTTTATGGAAGATTTTGCGCAAAGATCTTGGCTTGCGACCTTACAAGATCCAGCTTGTGCAAGAATTAAAGCCGCGAGACCATGCAATGCGTCGTGATTTTGGTGTATGGGCCGAAAATGAGATTGATTTCGATGCTGATTTTCATCGCAAAATTTTGTTCAGTGATGAGGCTCATTTTTGGTTGAATGGCTACGTCAACAAGCAAAATTGCCGCATTTGGAGTGAAGAGAATCCACATGAGACCCTTGAAACGCCATTACATCCACAAAAACTGACTGTTTGGTGTGCTCTATGGGCTGGTGGAGTCATTGGGCCATACTTCTTCCGCAATAATGCTGGAGAGGCAGCTACCGTTAATGGAGACCGGTATAGAGCCATGATAACCGACTATTTTGTTCCCGAATTGGATGGCATGAATGTGGATGAGTTGTGGTTCCAACAAGACGGCGCTACATGCCACACAGCGCACGTCACAATCGATTTATTGAAGGAAACATTCGATGAGCGCATAATTTCGCGGAATGGACCTGTCAATTGGCCACCAAGGTCGTGTGATTTGACACCATTGGATTATTTTCTTTGGGGATATGTGAAGTCGCTCGTCTACACCAACAAACCAGAAACGTTAGGGGAATTGGAAGCCAACATTCGTGGCGTTATTGCCGACATACGGCCCCATATGCTCGAAAAAGTGGTTGAAAATTGGACCTGTAGAATTGGCTTTATTCGAGCCAGCCGCGGCGGCCACATGCCCGAAGTCATATTTAAACATTAATGGCATAAAATTATCCTTCCAATAAAGCCAAATTGATGGACCTTAAAACGATTGTCTTGTGTTTTATTTCAATTCGAAGTTCTATAGCCCTAAAAAAACACCCTATACATACTTTTCGTTATTGCACTTCACTAAAGTTTATCAAATTTATTTTAAAGCTTAGGCATTTCGCCTTCAAACGAGTATTAAATTTTTATAGAAATCAATACGTCTATCGAGTTTGATACAAATTGGTAAAGCGGTTACTAAGATCAAACTTTTTAGCATAAGCGGGCAGTGCCACTCCCCTTTTCCAAAATTCGTTGGCTGTTTAATCTTTAGCTCAAATAAAATTTCATTGAACCACTTTCAATAACTTTTAGTTATTAATAAAATACATATTTGGCTTGTAAATTAAAAAAAAAACATGTAAAATTTTACGATGAATTTTGAAGCACCTTGTTATTGTGGCACCAAAAACGGACATTTGAGTTTTATAAGAGTATCGCCACTTAAAAGAAACAATACGTCTATGGATTTTGGTAGTAATTGATTACGTGACTACTTAGATACAACTTTTTGTCATAAGTGGGCAGTGCCACGCTATCTTATCAAAATCATTAGTTTATCTTATTTAAAGCTTAAGTACCTCATTATAAGACAAATCTCATTTTATTTTTTTTATTTTTTACTAAAAACATTTTGTTTTTGCATTTTTCTAAAAATTTTCGACTTTGACGAATTTTTTAGAAGCACCCTGTATCTGTGACATTCTGAGCTTTCACACAATAAAACGTCAAATAATTAGCTTTTATTTGCATTTTAAATTTTTTAAATATCTTCATTGGTTCAAAAGTTATGATTTTTGCAAAGAAAAAACTCAAAAGGCGCCACTGTGCGCCGTTCAGATGCGGCAAAAAATGTTGTAGGAAAATTTAGAAGCAATACACCACAAATTGATAGAAAATCTCAACTTTAATCTTCTCGGAGGTATATCGCGCCAAATATTTTTATTTATTTAAAGTGGGGTTGGGTGTACGACCCATCTTTATATATTTTTAATATAAATTCAAATGCTCCAGAACATCTGAAAAAAAAAAAGATTTGATTCAACAGTATTTTCTTGACGAGGTGCAATAAAGTCATAGGCAATAAAGCCTATGTTGAGAAATAAGGCCATATTGATCAATATGAATTTTTTTCACAATGAATGTGAAATAAAGCCATTATGGCATGGCATCGCAAACAGCATTTTCCTGAGACGCGGCTGCTGTACCGGGATTTATTTATTGCCAATGGCTTTATTTCACCCCGCCTATTTTCTTACCCTTATTGCGAGGTTTTTTATTATATCAACTCAACT
Source organism: Merzomyia westermanni (assembly GCA_949987695.1). Lineage (NCBI taxonomy): Eukaryota > Metazoa > Arthropoda > Insecta > Diptera > Tephritidae > Merzomyia > Merzomyia westermanni. The sequence continues at coordinate 137,541,279 of OX465288.1, forward strand.
CCAGCGACATATATCGGATAAAGATACTTTGGATTTGTATAGAGTGGCACTGAAAGCCACAGTGAATTTCTGGGCTAGCTGGGTCTATATTTATTTGGTAGAAACACATATTAGTCCTACCATGTTCTATATTTAATTTTTAACCTCTCCAATGGAAGTAACTTCTAACTACAATTTTTGACTGTTGTAGTAAAAGCTAAATTTTAACTATGACTTTGACTTTTATAGTAAAAGTAATTTCTAACTATTATATTTGTTATATTAAAAGTGTTTTTAGCTCTTGCTTTTTACTTTTAAGTCAACTTTTAACTATTATTTTGTACTTCTATGATAAAAATAAAAGAAACAACTATCAAGTTTCGAATTTATTACAAAAGTCATAACAGTTACGTTCCCTGTAGGACAACGTTCATACCAAGGCGAATCGAAACAAGGTGAAAGCAAGGCGAATTACAAACTCACATACATACATTTTCAAGGTACTTTGTTTTTGTAATTTGTAAGACTAATGTCAAAATCGTAAGGTGGCGAAGATTTTAGTGTCAAACTGAATTCGCCTTGGTTCATACATATGTCTGCTCTAGTTTATCATAGAAAAAGTTATCGCCTGTCTACTCAGTGGGCGATACATATTTAATACATTAGTGATGCTTGTATTTGTATGCATTCTTTATATTTGTTGGTTTTCCCACTAAGACTTTGTGTTAGGTCCTACGAATGTTATTCATGCCAGCATATATGACTTTGTTGGATTGATCGTATGTACAAGGTGGCGCAAAAGTAAGCTTCCGATGTTCAGCATATCGGTTGTGGCACGTGCAGTGTGTGCTGTTGCACCGTCTTGTTGGAACCACATGTTTTCCAATCCCAATTCATTGCTCGTTGATCATTGCTCTGTAGCGCTCACCATTCACAGTAACCATTTGGCCCCGACCGATTATTGGTCAAATAAATAGTCAGCAATATTCCGCGTTCTGGAGGAGTGTAGCGTAACATTGTTTATTAACGTGTATTTCGCATGTGTTTACTACACAAATGTCAAAACAGAACTGACTTTAGGGGCCAATCGCAAAATTTATAGCATTATCTGATAGGAGGATGACTTTTGCGCCACCCTGTACTTCAAAAACGTATTGTCTGGTCATGCAAACTTTGAATACGAAATTCCAACATACTACAGTAGGTTTAAAGTAAGTGGAGCCGAAGTTATCAGATAACAAAGGAAGGATGTTAGAAGCTGCGAACGGAGAATCTTAATGGTAAGTGCGAGAAACGAAGGCAAAAGTTATCGCTACAAAAACCGTTGTCATTTTTGTGTTTTGATTTTAGGGCTAAAAAATTGTTTCAGTTTATTTCCGAAAGATAAAACAATAGTTTAGACTATGTATTATACTTAAGTTGGTTTATAAATCTACTTTAAGTGGAAAGATAAATAAATTTATTTAAACAAAGCTGGTAATAAAGACGTGAAACTACTAGTTATGAAATGGGATGTCATGCTTTTTTCAGCCATGAAGCAGTCATATAGAGAGCTGGTTCATAAACGTCCAATTATACCTTCTTTCTACCTAACCCTTCTATCATAACAACCAGATAAAAAAAGCACCTATATAAGCATGTACCCACGATAGTATTAATGATTTAGAGCTTCGGCGTCCTCCTGGGTTATTACAGTGATGCTAGGAATAAGCGAGTAAAGTGAATTTTATAGCGCCTTCAAAGACATTCATACATACCTCTAGTACATACAATGTCCCAAAACTGCATAAGCAGCGGTAATAAAAATCGCAAGTTGCATAAAGAGGCGTAAAAGCAAAGTAAAACAAAAGAAGCGCTGAGAAAGTTTAAATTCATATCACACAAATGGAATGCATTCCAAGAAAGCCTCAATGCAATAAAACAAAAAACGACAAAAATTCGGAGTTCCGTAGGACAGGCTCTTAATGGATATGACTGGTTTTTGATGCTCTTAAATGCAGGTTTCTTAGAAAATTTTCTGGTTTTTTTTATATATCTTCCAGCGGCAATAACAGCAAATCAGAAGAGTAAATTCTGACACAAATCTCGTGGTAAATATTCATGTTTGAGATGCCACTTGAGAATCTACATACATATCTCACTAATTTTTATCATCGAAACACAGAAATGTTTGAGCGCGTCTACATTGAACTTCCAATATATAAATCCGAATCACCCTGAGGTTGATATATGGCAACGCGAGGGGAAGGTGTTTTCAAATGACTATAACATTCAAAATAATGGATATATCGTTACATAAATAGCTAGCGTTGCCTTAATTCGAAAGGACATTATAAGGTCGCCATGCCCCACACATAAAATGGTAGCAAACAATCTTTTTCGAATTCAAAAATTTAAGTACCGGTAAGGGTTAAACTCGCTTAGAACCGCGCTGGTATGTTAGTATGGTACATTAATATACCCAACTCTCTTAAATGCTATTAACGTTCTGAGTATTCGGACATTGGTTTTTAAGCAGCAGATTAGGTGCTCTTTCCATTTGGGGGGCTGCTTTTATTCTACCGGTCCCTAAATTTTTGCATTTAGACTTGAAGATCTCCGTTATTCCAGAGCATGCTGCATAACTTGAAAACTTAAAGTCCTTTGCAAAAAAAAAGGAATTGGTATCTTTAAGCAGTAATAGCCTGTCGATTATATATATCCAAAATTTATCATTCATTCCCAATTAGTGCCAAAAAAAATACGTCAAAATCGGGAAAACGGGAAGATTTCCAAAAAATTCAACTTCTCGCGTAAAACCCGCGTCTTAGTCGTTTTAAATGAACAAAACACTATACTCGTATATATTTCGAAAGTGTCAACATTCAGCTATGGAAACCTGTGAAAATTGTTGAATCGATCGAAAATTTTTTTTTTTAATGAATTTTTTAACACGAAAAATCAGAAAAAAACGGTTATTTGACTTTAAAAAAAGATTTTGGGTGTGTCAAAAGTTTTTTGAACATGGTTTCGTGTACCATTCAACCAGATGAACAATCTCTACTAGGTCGCTTTAAAAGTATATTCAATTTATTGTAGCACTGTGTTATTAATCGTAATGATTACCAGTTTGTATGTTTTTTTTTTCGAAAAGCCTAATTAATCACAATAAATAATAAAACAATTAACTAGAAAAAAAGCGTATTTATTATTATTAAATTAGAAAAAAAACAAGAGTCCTCAAAATCCTTAAAAAATGTTGACTGATTTTTTTTTTGATTTTTCTAGATTTTCTACAAAGTGTATTCAATAAAGTGTGATTGACAGCTAAATATGATTCTCTTGTAAGGTACTATTATGTCAACCGAATGTAAACAAATGAATTAACCCTTTGAGTTGCAGGTTGCTTTCAGTGGTGACATATATAAGTTTTGTTTTTTATATTTTTTTACAAATTACAAGAACTATACGTCCAGATAGAACAAGTGTGGGGAAATAGAATTCCACAAGTTACAGTTTATTCTACAATAAATAAAATCATTTGTTACTTAAATAAAACACACTTTTTTTCAAAACCGTTTTAGCCTTTTTTTTGTTAAATTTTTTTTTTTTTTTTTTTTTGTTTGTGCGATTCAGCATCCATTGAAGATTGTAATATAAACATCATTCAGCACTTACGTAAGTAAGATTTAATGTTTCTATTCAAATCTATGTGTGAGCTCGGTTCTACTAATTAAAATACTGAAATTTTTATCATTCTAGTTATATTTGGCCATAAACTTTCATAAAAACAGCTTAAAGTTGTTTACCGCATTAAGAAATTAGTTATTTGGGTCCTAATGCTTAGTTTGCTCATATTGGCGAAATCCCATTTTTCGAATGATACTCCTTACATCACAGCATCTATCGCATTTGGAAGCTCTATGTCTATATCGAGTGCTGGGAGTTCTTCGAAAAAATGCTTTAAATATTTCGTCCATGGTGGTCATACTGGTTTGAGGAATCTTCTTTCCTTTCAACTCTGCTATGAGTGTTTGTTGCTTTCTTTTTGGCAGTTCTTTTTTTTTTTGAATATTAAGAAAATGAAAGGCAATACTGAAAAATGCGCAACGCCGAAACCGGTTTGCCACGAAACCAAATCTGACAAGGGATAATGGAAAATTTCGGATAGAATATTTTCAAAGATTCGGAGAGCAAATAAGTTTTAGTATAACTATTACTTTCACCCTATGAAAATTTAAAACTCCACTAAATCTTCTCTGCCAGACTTCTTTATAGGATTTGTGATGCGATCTCACAGTTTATGTTATGATATCATATTTGTTATTTTCTTAAAAAAGCTATGACTTTCAGGGCAACTTAAGTTGCGTCTCTTGTCTTCTAGAATCTTTCATTTCTTTGTCAACTAGGCAGTGGACCAACATCAACTTTAAAGCCGAATTGGGTGAGACCTATCGCAGATATGAAGACTCCAGCTTTCAATAATTGACTTCCATAAAACTCAGGACTATTAAAAATTCAAATCCAATCCTATAAAATACCCGAAGTTTGGTCGTTTTCTAGTAGTAACGAAGTTATTTTAGTATCAACAATATACTCCTGTTTTTACAGCACAATTTTCTCTCAAATTCCTTCATATTAAAATTTCGAAAATTTAAAACAAAAATTATTTACAATTAATTTTTTAAAGGGGTTTAAACTGAAAAGATTATTTTGAAAAGGATTAAAAACTTTTTTCTGTTTGACATCATAGTTTTGTTCCAATGAGAGAAACCTCAAATTCAATCACACTTTGCTGAATACAGAGACGCCAACTTTGAAATGAGGTGTAATTGATTAAACAGACATGCTGAAATCAATTCAGAAAAACTCAAGTCATTACGGTACATCCGGCTGTTCTAGTGTCTACGTCGACGAGGCAGAAGTCGTTTTGCCTAATATAAAAAAAAAAAAAAAAAATTCACATATGAAAAGAAATTTAAAAAATGTAATCTGATTTTGAATCTAGGGTCTAACTTCGCACTTTCTCACTGTCTAGTTAATTTGAGTGAATTTCGAGTAATGTACCTCAAACGCATTTCACTCCAAAAGTCGTTACTTAAGTGCTGAGTGTACGTCTTTTTACGCTCTCTTAAGCTATTTAACAGCAACTACTACACAGTAGAGCTCACCTCCCATTACCCTTCTATCTCCTATACATACCTATACACTGGACCCAAGCAGCTCTTCATCAACGCAGCAAAGGTAGGCGTTAAGAGGCATAGGTAGCGGCCAAACTACTTTATTGTTGCTATTTGTTTTAGTGTTTGCACTTGGATGTGTGCATGTAGCAAGTCGAATGTAGTAAATTGAAATAAATTCTTGGTAATATGGATGAGTCATCAAGCTGTTACTACAATGGTAGCGTATCGCGCTTTTTTTTTTGCTAAATCGTTGACTGGTTTCTTTGTTGGTTTATTCATTCATTCATTAAAACTTGGTATTTTACGTTGGGAATGTTTTTGTTGCCCGTATTTTTATATTGTTGTTGGTTTTGTTTTAGTGTATTCATAACTATTTACATATCATGGTTTTTTTCCTTGGAGTAACACACATTTATGTATACTAGAGATCGCCCAGTGGTTGAAATTCAACCAAAAAACTGTATTTTATTTTAATTATTTGCTACTCCTTTCATTCGCCTTTTTCCCTTTCTTTTCTCTACCGTTCCGTTCCTCTAATATTTTTCGCTTTCTTTGATTTCTTCTTCATTCTACAGTCTCTATTTTTTATTTATTTTATTCTTTCCTTTCCTTTCCTTCCCTTTCCTTTCCTTTCCCTAAATTCCCATCCTTCCCTTCACTTTCTTTTAATAAACTTTATTTTAATATATTTTATTTTATTTTACTTTGTTTTCTTTTATATATTCTATTTATTTTATTTTATTTCAATTCACACAAACCCAACCACAAGTACAAAAACAAAACAAACTCCGGTGTTGAGTACTCTTTATGAATAATCATTAATTTTGTTTTTGTAAACACTGTTTGTAGGTATCATCAATAAAGTTTACATACTTGCTCATATTTTACATTGCTTGTTTAATGTCCCCAACAAAGCAACTTTTCGTGCTCTCAAGAGAGCCACTGAAACTGGGCATCGTAGCCAGTGATCCATACAATAACAACAACTTAAGTAAAAATGCCTGACACGTTTACTCACATAACAGCGACTCTATATATAGTGCGAATACTTCTTTTCAATTGGTCCACTACAAACTCTGCGCATTAACAGTGAGAGACAATCACACGAGTAATACAATAACATGCATGACATGTCTACTGTACTCACGCAACTACGGCTCTATAGCGTGAATATATGTTTGGCATTTGTGTTGGTGTCCTTTTTAAACAAATTTTTCTATATTATAATTAATTTTGTTTTAAGCCTTTTTGATTGACGGTACTGCAGTTTGGACATACCCATCTATACATATATAATTGTTAATACCTTAAATTTATAGTTTGGCCATAAAGTGGGTTGATCCCTCAACCTTCGCATTTATATTATAGATTAGATATAAGATTTCTCATTATATATATCCGAGCTTTAGAAGCCTTCTTTCGCTCTCCATCCATTTTCGGTCAGATAACTGAACGAGATCTGCATTATAAAATTTAAACTTAGTGGAGTTTTTTCCAGCAACCAAAGGTTGCCAGTAAATCGCAGCGACTGTGACAGTATCTACGTTTCGTTCACAATCACAAGGCAAATAATAACGCAGATATGTTTCGGTCTCTGGTAGATAATCAACGCAAATACTGGGAACTATAAGAGAATAACAGCAGAATTTGATTATAGAAATATAAAATGTTCTTGATCTGTGGACTAGGTCACATTTTGTTAAAAAAAAAGTTTTTTCTCCAGTGTTTCCCAGAAATCGATATCTAAACTCCAACGAGCATATGATATTGGTAGAGTAGCTACTCGGCACGACCCTTTACTGAAACGGTGTATACACATGAGAGGATTCAACTTAAACTTTTACTTAAAAGGGCAATACTTCTTGAATCATGGGAGTCAAAAATCTACCCGTTTCGTATTCCATCAAAGAGAAACGAAAAAGAAGAGGAACTAATGCGTATTTTTGCACGTTATCAATTCACGTTTAAAGAATTGTAATGTAATTCTTATGGATGCGAATTTTGGCACGCCATGGTGATTTTCTTACCTGTGAATTGATAGAGTGCGATAATTCGAGTTGATTGCCCTTCTTATTCGATACTCATCGATTACACGGATGAATATGAATGTGAGTGACTGCGATTCAAAGTGTCACCGTGACTTACATAATCAGGCCCTTAAAGTCCCATACGAAATTCATCCTGATACTCCTTTCCAAGTTTTTTTTCTGAAATAAACACTCCCATGGATATTTACATTAAAAAATCGCATTTGTCATTTCCTTGAGGTTTCAGAGGGAACAGGTGCACTTCTCCACATTGCAAAATAACGAGAGGGATAAAGAGCTCCTTATCCAAACCCCCAGTTGGTAAGAACATGCCACGAAATCAGTCTTCTCAATTTCGCTTCAAAGGTTTTAATTAGCGGTTTAAGCCCCTGAAAGCCCCTAGATAAGGGATTCGGCTGAATCTAAGTTTATCTTCCATGTAGTACTAACAGCTAGATCAGTGTTGAGAACGACCTCTCTCTCCCCCACAGGTATTCAAAACCAAACAATCCTATCATGCCATTTCCTAAATCTTATGCTAGACGAAATATTTTGATTACGTCAACAGAGAATGGGCGTCTGCAATGTTTGGAAAAAAGGGTGGAAGTTGACTTAGCCGCCCTTGGTGGTTTTTAGCATTTTAGTTTTTATATAGTACAACGGATCCGTTAAAGTTGAGGAACATTTTTTTACGCGTCTTGAATACTTTACTGTTGCTTGTAATACCAAAACAGTCCCCGAAGTTTTAGTGGAGTGTTATCGATGTGAGCAGTTCTTTCCGTCATATGGATCCGGTATGATTCCTTACTTCCATTTTTTGCTATTAGCCCTACTGCTGCCAACCTAGGTGGAGATTGTCTTGAACATAAAATAGTATTTGATAATATTTGTTGGGCCAATATTTAATTTATAATGGGGTATTCCTATGGAGCTTTTTTGGCCGTTAATTATAAGCGAAAAATAATTTTTTCCTCTTTCCTCCTACTAGTTTCGATGCATTTTGCATCTTCCTCAGGGAGTCTGCCTTTATTTCACAAAAAACATAAAACAATTAGTAAAACAATACATTTAGACGCATAATACACTTACTAAATGGTTAACAATTAAAATATAACGTTACACCATTATTTTGAATATTTCACAAAACCAAACAACTTTTTTCAACATATAACAATAAATTTTAACATCCATTCCGTCCTCTTGTTTGTTTTGTTATGGCTGTCAGGTAAGCGCTGTTTATAGTGTCCACATCTTCCTTGTAGTTTACAGCATCTTTTATTCGTTCCTGTATTCGTAAGCTTTCAAGTGTCAATCTTGTTTTGGTTCGTTTCTCCACATCTAATATTCTTATATTAGTGAAGTCAGCTGTATGGTTGTTGTTGCTGAGATGTTGGGCAAGTGCAGTGGTACCTCTGTTTTTTCGCGCGTCCGCTTTGTGCTCATTTATTCTAATACCCAACTGGCGCTTGCTTTGAGGAAGAGATCAATATCTACATATATAAAATAGATGCCATTTAAGTGATTATTCCGATATTAACCTCCTAAGACTAGTTTCAACTCAACTAGCTCTTTTTTATATTTTCAAGTCTTACTTTTGACAAGTGATCTGCCCGAAAGTGAATAGAAAGCCAACAAAAAGCACTTCCGCAAATTTGGGTGCTCTAATGTTCATACTATTACAACACTATTTGTTACCCGCCGAAGTCTGCTATAATCTTTGGGCCCTTACTAACTATTGTCAAACTCATCAAATTGTTAAGCTTTCTATTGCTTCCTTGGCAATGACAGTTAAAAATGATAATCCAAGCAATTCGAGGATATTATACATATGTTTCTGCGACTATGAATTGCTTTGAATGCATACATTTTCAAGGACAACTAGCATTGAAGATTGCCTTTGCGCTTTTCACATCTTCGCAGCCTTCTTTGTTAGTAGGGTAGGGCGGGCTAGTTGAGCATAGGGGCAAGTTGGGCAATCGAAATATCTCTCAAACTATTCATCGTACGTATAGGCATCATATGGCGGAAAGAAGGAGTCGCGGGAGGGGTAATAAACACACGATCGCTAGTGGCCGCTGAACGAGCGAGTGAAGAGCAAATTGTCAAACACATACTTTACTTCAACTCTAGTCAACATTGAACCCATGGTTTGGTTAGATATTCTTAGTGCTCAACTTACCTCCATATTGGGTACATTGAGCGTACTTGACTTTCTGCATTTAAACAGCTGTAGCTCTTAAATTCGACTTATTAGAAAAAAATTACTGTGGACACTTTTGCTAAGGGATAAATTACTAATCCATCAAGCCACATAACAAATCATTGAGACTGATCATTGAGGAGCTATATCCGCTCAAGTGAAAAATTGCTCAACTAGCCCCGCTCTACCCCACTCTTGAATTCCTGCTACTTATACATAAGCACACATATAAACATTGAATACAAAATGTGGATGGTTTAATCAAAGAGATCAAATGTCGCGTTCGTGTATGGTTTGGTCTACTTACGTCAATTGTGCGAAGGACAGTAAGGCAGTGTTGAGGTAAGCTTTTTCTTGTGGAAGTCCTTACAGGCGGCACGCTTAGGTCTATTCAGGAGGTCCATTGACCATAAAACCGGTTTATTTTATTTATTAAACAAACCAGAAACCCTAATGTAACAAATAAGATACTACAGGCATCCTTTGCAAAGGTGCAGGTTTCATCTCTCTCGTTGTCTTTCGAGCTCTGGCAACGCCTCGGTCTGTCATATAAGGCTCTCTTCCAAGTAATTATGTTTTACATTTTAAGGGAGTGTGGTAGACCTTACCGATGAACTGGGGTAAAACGAAGTACATGCTGGGAAGTTATATGGGAACCAGCATTGATACCAACAATAAAGTCAGCCTAGAAATCCAACGAATAATTACTCTTGCAAACAAATGCTACTTCCGACTAAGTAGGCAATTGAGAAGTAAAGTTCTCTAGCGACGAAAGAAAACAACACTCTTTAAGTCACTTATCTTACCCGTCCTGATATATGGCGAAAAATCTTGGACGCTGACAACATCTGATGAAGTGGCTCTGGAAGTATTTGAGAAAAGGTTTCGAAGAAAATTTATCGATGAGCTGTATGAGCAGACGTCGACTTAGTTCAGCGAATCAAAACCTAGCGGATCCTGGATAGGCCATGTTATGCGAATGTACGAAGATATTCCGGCACAGAAAGTATTCTTGTCAGCACGCGCCAGTAGAAGCAGAGGAAGAGGTGGACCACAACTTCAATGGAAGGATTAATTGGAGACCGATTTGCCATCCCGTGGTATCTATAACTGGCACCAGTTGGTGCAACGAAGAAACGTTTGGCGGGATTTGTTGGACGGTGAAAATCGCCTAGGCAGTTAGATGGCTATTTAAAGTTAAAAGTTAGACCGGACTGTCTGCGAGGGTAGGATATTTCCAAGATATCTGTTAGATAAAAGGGAGACAGATCTCCAGCAAGGTGGTCTGCCTACGCCGTTTGGACGCATGGGTTTGACTTTCTTTTTGATGGTTTCCGAATTAAAATCTTGCCGTTTTGCATGTTTTGGTTGACCATAACCAAGCCTCTGGGTGCTCTTACAATTGGTTAGTATCTTTAGAACGACTAATTTGCTGATTTCCGTTTTCAGGGTGGCTAATTTAAAATGTTCCAACAGCTGATAGTACCTGATTATTTCATTGCTGACTAAATTTAAGTATACTTTATGACATTATTATTGTGCATAGGCACTTATTTTGAAGGTTGACCTCACAGGCCTCTTATCAGAAATGAAAGCTCAAAATTGTAAGCATTGCATAATCATCGATTTTACACTGAAAAAAAGTAATACATGACGAAAATAAGCAAATACCTGCTTAGCGTGTACCAAAGTAGCTTCAAACTCAATAGCTTATTTGTTCAGGTGCTTATAAAATATTGACTGATTCACAAGAAATCATAAAAATTACGAAAGTTATATATCAAACCACCTCGAACTAATGGCAGATAACTCCAATATCGCGAATTCTGAAATTTTTGTATACTACCTGATTTCTCAGCTAGATAACGACCGAACCAGAGAAAATTTCGAGTGAAAACTGACAGTATTACAAACCACTGTAGTTTTTCTGAATAAGACGGGATCCGTAATTTCAGTTTCCAAAAGTTACCTCGTAGAGATTTCCGATCAAATTAATAATAGGTCTTTATGCAAATATTTTTAACTAAAATTAAATATTTACTTATTGCTTTTTTATTTTTGCGGCTATGCTGATATGAATTTACAAATATATTTATGCCGAATTTAATTCATCATGAAGAGTAACCATATTGTATAACTATAAGAAAAAACTTTTATCACTGACGTAAACTAAAAGATTCCCATTCGTGGAATCCAATATTTAACAACAAGTCGCGTCTTATGATATCATAAATGAGGCACAACACCAACAAATTGTGTTTACCATAAAAAATCAATGATTTTCCATTCAAACCGCTGACTTAAGTACAGTTAAGTTTCTTTGAATTTGTTATCGCAAAACTTACATATATACTTTAAGGCGGCCTTGTCATAAAACAGTGCGCTATATGTAATAGAAGATAAGGCATTTAGGTGATAAATATACATTAAAAAATACCCAGAAAAAAATGGCGTGAATGATAATAAGAAACAAGAAATGCAATGGCAGAGCTGCTGCTAACATGACTGATAAGCCTCACAATAAGGTTTTTGTTGTTGTTGTTGTTGTGGTAACGACAAAAACACTCCCCGAAGGTTTTGGAGAGTGTTGTCGAATTAACAGTCCTTGGCCGGATTTGAACCCGGTACGCTCCGGTACTCCGTTGCGGTACTGCCCGACTGTCGAGGTAGCGATTTATGCTCAGGGAAACCTTCTATGTCATGTCACCCCTCCTTCCGTAAGGAAGGATAAAATGGATAATGAGAGGTGAGAGGCATCATATCCGTAGATCAACCATCGAGTTGCACGTCATTACCTCGGACATATTCTAAACCCCTAACCCGCAGGGTTCTAAGCTTCACTTTACTTGGTATGTCAAACTTTTAAAAAGAGATCGAGAGAGCTAGAAATTGTGCTTATCTTAGAATGCTCTCAAATCACTCAGCACCTTTATACATAAGTTTGCCTCACAAGCTCCGTCAGAATTGAGAAGAGGTCCTTCCACGCGATGCAAAACCCGACGAGGCCTTATTCAGGTGCTCGGAAAAATAACACGAACCGCGGAACTAAACCTCAAAGATACAATATACCGACAGATAAGTGGAAGATCAATCTATTTTAAAAATATTTTTGAAGTACTCCCTATCTTATAATTTTTTTTCGATCATTTGACACAAAAACCAACTACCTATCTCCGCATTTTATTGCAAACAGATGTAAATCCATATTTTCGTTTTTCGGACCGATGAGATTGTGATCAGGGTCGTATAATGTTTTAATCGACGAAAATAGCGGTCATAGATGTTTTCGAATCTCATTTTTATACTGAAATTTTATGAAAAAAACGTTTGGAGGTGTTTTACCAAAAATGAAATTTTTGAACTACACTTGTGATGTGTTGGATTTTCTTGTATAAATTGCATAGATAGCCCCTACATCGACATTAGAGTTTAACGAGACCGCTTTAGCTGCTCTGCACATTCCGTCTATCGTCCGACAAGAAGAATTAGTGTTCTGCAAGATCAGCGGTCTTGGCCCCCTTTATACCAGAAAACCTCAGCAAAAACGATCTCAAAATGAAAATCAGACGGTTGGTAGATCGGCACAAATGAACAATATGGGCATAGGCCTATCCTTTCCGGCTTACCCGTACACGGCGACTAAAATCTACAACGACTCCGTTTCCGGGGTCAACAAAACCGCTACCACGGCAGTAATAGGATTATATGACCGAGAAGGTTACACTCGTGATACCATATCGTTTCCGCGACAGTCGGGCTAGTTCCGCGTGGTGCTAGTACCGTAGCGTACCGGACCCATATACGACAAAGAACTGCGACATCCGAAACACTCCCCAATACCCTAGGGGAGTGTTTTGTCGCTTCTCAAACAAAATTTATGGAAATCAATGTAATCGATTAATTGTGCCATGTCACAACCTTAAGATTTCGCTATATCCATAATCCATTGATTTTTGAGTTGGGGAAATTTTATATTTCGTTTTCAATGCGGTTTGCTTTAGTGATTTATTAGTTGTAAAATTCATTAGCAGTTTTTTTCATTTTCCTACTTATAATCAGGGGGCCTTACAACAGGACTGCCCTCGTGACTTTCGACTTGTAAAAAGCTTTTGACGCAGTCAACCAAGATGCTTTTAGAGGAGTTTGAGGGTTGCACCCTTTCTCCTAATCAAAAAAGATAGACTTGCAGTTATATGAGTTCAGGAACGAAAACTAAAGATCAGCCAATTGTTCTGTTGTAGGGACAACCTAATGCCGCATATATATACTAGTATTATCAAAGCTCCACAACATTCCTAGTAGTTTACAGTTACAACGTGTTTTTGTATTGTAAGACAAAAATAAAAGGCTGCTTTTAGTTTTGTATAGCCTTATCTTTTCATAACGGTACACACGTCACTAGTTTTTTTTTTTTTTTGTAACGGAAGGAGTCTCCTAGGCAGGCAGATTAAGTTGAGTTACATGTAAAAATCCCTTCGAAAACAGAAAACAAGCACTTTTAAAGTACACCCGAAAAACTACAACAAGCAAACAGTCGGAGTTCATTGCACCAATGGTACATGCAATATAAGGGAAACAACACCAACTTGATACATTTGTTCTAAGCCAAAGGACCAATTGTTTTAATTTCTGCCTGTCTGTCTGTATGTATGTTTTCACGCGCATCACCAATAACTAATAAATGGAATTTATTTATTTCTTCATAGATGTAGGAGAAGTCTTGCCCTACCTCGGGCACATAAAGAATAATACATGTCGTGTTTAACAATTTTATGCAAATCTAGTTGTTCCCTTTAATTCTTCCATATTCTATTCATTCGTTATTTTAGGAATCGATTTCCAATTCCAAGTAATTAGGAAAGCAATCAAATCCTTTGGCTCACGAAATAAAAATACCAAAAGTAATTTCCTCCTTTTCAGGCTCTAGTACATGGATTTTCATTTTTGAAAATGAAAAAAACAACTTGGCCCAAATGCAATTTCTTTCTAAGTAATTTGGAAAGGAATTGCAAAAGCAATTGAAAAACTTTTGAATGTTTATTGGATTTATGGCGGATAATGCCAAGAAATTGGTCAACTTGAGAACTAGCGTTAATGGATGACCACTGTTCGAGATGAATAGGAAAAAGTTAAGTGCTCACTCTGTCTCTTGGAGTATTCGAGAGAAAAGTTTTCCGAATATTTTTGGTCTTTTCTAGAATGCGGATATTTATCACTTATATTAAACAGACTAAAAAAAATTCCATGTAGTCGAGCCTCAAAACGTGGAAATTACTTTTGGTGACTTTGATTTTTTTCCCAAACTACTGAAGAATGTAACTGAATTTTCCCAACTCTGTGAGCTATGTGCGTGCTTTTGGAAAATAATTTATTATTTTGGAACTACTTTAAGCAATTCCTTGTCAAATTTGGTTCAGTCTAATTTTTCATTATCGAAACGGTTTTCCACAAACCAAAAATTACAAGGGGCAGAATTCGCAAAATAATTTAAGCTATTCGGAAATATCAACACTCAAAATTGTTTTCTTCAACGGGAAATAGACGATGATTTATGTAAAAGAAAAGAGTTTATAAACATTTATTGGTAACTAAGGACACAGTTTAATTAACTAGTAATGCTATCGATTTATATTTATACATACGTATTTATAAGTGTAAATCAAGTTGATGCATTTTTTTGTATATTAGAAATAGAAATGGCAATTCAAAGTCAAACTCGTTTACATATCCGTTTCTATGAATATAAATGTCCTTCAAGTTCAATGCGCGAACGTGGCTTGAGCGCACGACTCGTTGTATTGTATTTAAATGTGTGCTTGTATACATAAATTAATAAATATTTATCATATGGATATTAATATATATTTATCAAAGAATATTAAAAAAAATACAACTTCTTTGTTAGAAAATATATGATATGGATATATACTCGTATAAAGATTTACTCCTTTCTGTGTTCTTGACGATTTGTCAATATCGATAAATTCTCAAGAAAAAATATCTGTGAAAATCAGCTTACTACCCTGTCGGAAGATCAACACAACAAAATAAAATATTTTTATCAACCCAAAAAGCAAAGTAAACTTTAAATAAATTTTTAAAAAGCTTTCTGAAATAAATATTAAGCTTACAAAATTCTGATTGTTCGTTTATAAAACGTTTGAAAATAAGCATTTTATAATTGAAACGACCCGTTGATAAAAAGCTTATTAATGTAAGCCTTTAAAAAAGTTTCAAAAAAAGCTTTTTATAAGTGTTTTTTGTAAACTTTATTCAAACCATATTTTCTATATTATTTAGCTATTGTACTATAATAAATAAATAAGTTCTAATCACACATTGAATGCTACAACTTAAGCCAATTATCAACAGATTGCAGAAGTGGTTAAGATGCAGCCATGATTTTGCTATTTAGCCCTCATTCTCATGTAAAATTTATTATGAAAAGAAATTGAAAATTTTTTAAGTTGAAAGAAAAAAAATTGACAAATAGTTTTCTGTGGATTTTTTGTAAATATTTGTATTTCACTTTTAAAGTAAAATGGTTTATAACAGTTTGTTCTTGAAGTATATAAAAAGTTTACTTTACACTTTCAAATAAATTGATACTGAAGAAGCTTACATATCGCTTATTATAGCAAGTTTACTTCAAATTACTTTTAAAAACATTTACAGAAATGATTGTTGGGAAGTGTTCCTGCAACAAAAATAAAATTTTTTTGGTTGTTTTTGACGCACACTTAAAAAAAAATTATGCAAATATTTTTTTTGACAATTTACCAAAATTTACAACATGCATTTCTTATATTTTACTCTAAATTCTATTTTTTCTTTTTTTCTTTACAGGTAAGCATATATATTCTTCTGAAAGATAAGTAAATGTACATAAAATTAACAAAAACTTAATAGTATTTAATTATTTACAATTTAACTAGTGGTTGAAAGTCAAACATAAAAGCGGTCAATCTTCATATTAACTATATTTACCAAAGTACTAAAAACTTGTTTACAGAAATTTTTTTTTGTAATTTTGTGGCGGAGCTTATCAAAAAAGCATGAGGATTTCGAATTTCGGGATTTTGATTTTGAGGATTTTTTGCGGAAACTTTGTATCACTCCGCGTTAAATAATAAAGTTTCTCTTTTTATTTTATTTTGTTTTATTTTATTTTATTTTAGTTTATTCTATTTTATTTTCTTTTATATCATTTTATTTTCTTTCATTTTATTTTATTTAATTTTTTTTATTTAATTTTTTTTTCTTTTATTTTATTTTATTTTGTTTTATTTTATTTTATTTTATTTTATTTTATTTTTTTATTTTTTATTTTTTATTTTATATTATTTTAGTATATTTTATCTTATTTTATTTTATTATATTATATTATAATTCTACCGTAGGTAATCGAAATGTATCGGAAAAAATCAAAAAATCTTTGGTTTCAATCCTAAAAGATCACCTGACCTCAAGCCGGCAAGAAAATGTAAATTAGCAAAAACTAATAATATTATTTTTTTTTTTTTTATTTCATTTGATTTTATTTTATTTTATTTTATTCTATTTTTTATCTTATTTTATTTTATACTATTTTATTTTATTTTATTCTATTTTTTATCTTATTTTATTTTATTTTATTTTATTTTATTTTAGTTTAATGGTGATTGTTGTTGGAGCAAAGCTCGAATTTTTATGTTTGTTTGTTATCCCAGTGTCCGAGAAGGGGTCTGATGAGAAGTTGGGCACTTCCAAACATGTCATCCCATACCATCGCTGTGCATATCGTTGTAATTTTTCCTCTAATATCAATTAACAAACAAACATAAAAATTCGAGCTTTGCTCCAACAACAATCACCATAACTATAATTGATACAGGTACAGTGCGGGTGCATAACAAATAACACGGAAGTGTTGATATGCAAAAAAGCGTATCTAAAACTGTTCTATGAACGCGCCTAAAAATATTCCACTTTCCTTGAGTTGACATATAAAATATATGTACCAAAGAATGTATAAAAGGAATAAGAAAATGGCACATTAGAGGAAAAATGCATCGTGACGCTACAGGGCATCATAGCTTAGTTGTTAGAGTACTCTAACAGCGGCTTTGGTGCAGACACTTGGGTTCGTATCCCAGTGTCCGAGAAGGGGTCTGATGAGAAGTTGGACACTTTGAAACATGTCATCCCATACCATCGCTGTGCATATCGTTGTAATTTTTCCTCTAATATCAATTAACAAACAAAACATAAAAATTCGAGCTTTGCTCCAACAACAATCACCTTAATTCATTTTATTTTATCTTATTTCATTTTACTCATAATAAGGGCAAAACAACAAAATTAACTATTATGCTGAGTACTCTCAACTCTAATTAGTTCAGCTGAATAAACTCTTCTTGCTCTCCGATCGTTACATATATAATTTTTGGTGTCCTAGCTTTATATTTTCACCGAAAATATTAGTTTAAATGTATGCAACTATTTCACATAAAATAATAATTTGAAACCGTCTCATCGGTCTTGTGAAAGCTAACAAAATCAGCTTAAATATTTTTCTCGTATTGAACTTTAAGTTTGTCTTCCCGAGGCTCGATGGTAGTCAATCCGAAATATTTTCGAGTTGACTTTTCCAGATAAGGCCAGGTGTTGAATTCATCTCACATATTGCAATGTTGTGCGAAATACTTATCATTAAATATAAACGTGCCTTAGTAAGTCCAGAAAGTTGTATACAAAGAGTTCCTCAGCCAACCTTTTTTAACTATTCAACATTACATTGAAATTGCTTTTTGGCAGAACTTGCGATGTTCAGTGTTTTATATTAGACTAATAAACCACAGTGTAGTTTCGGATGACCTCCAGTTACTTTTAACCGGTTGCACATACATATATACATATATATACACATGTATTCACATGAAAAACGACCATTGCTTTGAAGATAACCCTTATGTTTTTCTTTTGAAATCGGTCTCTTATCATCAACAAATAACATTCCAAAGAAGTTGTTTATGAATTAGCTGAAAGGAAGGATTTGAATATTATATTTGATAATAAAAATTAGATAATTGAAAGTTTTACGTAGTTATGCACATCATTAGATAATAATTATGCGAAAATATGTTTAGAATGGTATGATGAAACATGTAAAGAAAGGTAAAATGTCGAAGAAACAATGTAAACCAATTCATAAAATCAGATCAGTGGTGGGCCAAAATGTACTAGGGCCGTGTTTTTCACACGATTCTAACGACCAATGCAAATACAATTTCTGGGCTTTTGAAAAGTCGAGGTTTTAAACTCTTGCCTTCTGAGAATACCAAAGGATTAATATTTACGTATTTTTGCCGGCACACCTCAAATTGGAAGAGAAAATTATTCAAAGACATCAAAAAATTTAAATTTATTATTTGGATATGTATGGCCAACACAAAAATTAGCTTTCGAAAACAGTTTTATTATTTCTTACAAAATATCGGCAGCTGAGTGAAAGATTACCCTATTTCAAATTATTTTTCAAAAACGCCCTCTTTCAGAATTTGGCTTAACAACGCAGAATTTTTTTGAGCAACACCATATCAGAGAATAAGTTCCAAAACTGTCCTATCTCAACACAGCTTCGATATATTTTCAGCTGAAAAATTAAATGCTCAGATGGATATGTGAAGGTAGGCGTAGCCATTCGGAAACTTCGTTAATTTTCTCTGAGTGTACATTGCACAAGATTCGTCATTCTAAATCTTAAAAGTCGTTCAGCACATGTGGGTTGTGCCGCAACTTAAAAAAATCCTCAATAGCCAATATAATTACAAAATTTTACCATTTTAGCGACACCCCTGCGGGTTAAGGGCTTAGAATCTGAACCGATCGTGAATAAGATCTTATGTACTGCATACATTTCTATCTTAACTCAAGGTGTACAGCGCAGGATTTATTTGTTATGAGGTCAAATGGGAGAAAAGCTGATATAGCCAACTGTCATATTCGAACAAATCTTCCGCTTTGATACGATACCAAAACTGGCATTTCTCTCTCTTCGAAATTATAAACAAATTTAAAAAATTTACAATGCATGTTTTTGCAGATAACAAACAGAAAAAACATGCTGAGGTTGACATATTGATGTCGGAAATGGGGAAAGAAGGGAAATGTATAATAGCAAGATAAAGAAATAAATGAAAAAGTAATGATTGCATCTCTGAAAATATAGCTATGTGTAGGCGAGTTGCGCTATCGTAATCCAAACTCTCTTACACATCTCGCCAATTTCCTTTCAAAACCGCCTATCTGACGATTTACGATTTTCTCTAAAAAAGAATATGGGATACAAGTAAATAAGTAATTTCAATGCCCTAAATAAGTAAGCCAGCTGGACCTTGAAAGGAAAAGCTCACATGGATATCATAGAGGTATGCATTGCCATTGGAGAGTAGAGTCTCGAAATACCAATCAGCAGGGTAAAATGAGCTTTTTTACTGAATCCAATAAGCTGGGAGGAAGGTTATTCATCTACCGCTGTGTAGAAGAATATCGTTACCTTGGAAGGCGCAGTATCTTTCCACCGTATGCTTAACTGCTATACCCATTTGTACATAAAAAACCGCAAGTGGATAGTGGAGCTCCGTGTTTCCAAAAGCCCGATTAAATTTCAGTCTGGCTAGCCGAGTAAATATCAACTTTTCTTAACAGTTACAAAACTACAGCGATCGCAGAAATTGAATTACTGGCCTACTTCTAGCTTTCTTTCGACAGAATATATTTCTCTTTACTTCCACATCAGCTATTCTCCATCCGTGAACAATTGATCTTCATAGCAAAGCTATCCTAGTGAACGCAGCACGCATTTCGATGCTGGGTTCCCTTACCGAACGTATGCCTTGCTTATAAGCGCTTAAATCCGTGGGATGGACATCAAAAACACAAAACCAAATCAACGACATCAATTGCCTTAACTCGTTAGTAGGGTCCACATTTCGCTATTTTTGATTAACAGTTTACTTTTAGAGACCAACTTCAAAGAACTTTCGTAGCTTGCCTTGGTCTCGCTAATTTTTATCCATTCATTGGTAACGATTTAGTTGGCCCGGAACCCTTACCACAGGCATACGTACCTCTTGTATATTCGAAGCCCCGAACCAGCAGGGGGAGTATTCTCGCCACTCAATTCCTTTGAACGGCATATGTATGTGCCCTCCAATGGCTCCGTGATTATATGTGCTAAATAGGAAGAACACAAGTGACCTTATGAAGCATGCGTATAGAGCCCTAAAGGGCGCAAAATAAGACGCGCCTCAACTGCACTTTCCTCTATCATCTTACCAGCGATGGACCCGGAACTTTCGAGTTTTTTGGCGGTTGCGGTATTAAAACACCAGCATTATCGATTGAGTTTCTCCCCAACCTTGCACTTTGCTAGTGCAAAATATGTAAATATATATATTTTTTTTCGCCAAAAACCGCCTCTACACACAATTCTAAACAGTTAAAAATCACGCGATTGTTTTTGTAAAGTTAAGTGGCCGCAATAAAATTGTGCCAAAGGAAATTCCGAAAATCAAAAAGTACAAACATAAAGAAATTAAACAAATGTTTCTATGTATGTTTCTATGTGTATGAATATATACAAACAAATAACAAACATTTTGGCACAGATTTTGAATGTCTCACTCACAATACTCAATGCCCTCTGCTATGTAGGTGCACAAACTATAGGCCGATCGAAAGTTCGACTTCGGCATTTGCTTATCGATCATTTTCAATGTCATGCCGAAGTTTATGTTAACTTGAAAATCCCCACTATACCGGGGACCTGGATAATCACAACTGCATAAACCGAGAACGAGACTCTCCGTCCAGGATTGAATTTCAAAGTGTAATAAAAACTTGGATGAATTGGATTTGGTTTACTTCTATTTTATATAACAAATCCTTAAAAGGTTTTGGGAAAATACTGCCGTTTTCACAATGTCCGAATAAATTCACTTTCAATCTAACAAGAGCCAGCCGTCTAATAGAACAAAATGACGATCTTCTTTACACCATGTTTTGGTTAGTTAAAGTCGGTTGACACTCTCATTGTGAATATTTTTCGCTGAATTCACTGTGAATACAAGAAAACTGGTCGACAATTGGTAAACATTCATGGAATTTAAATGCTTATTAAAGTTTTTTCATTTTACTAGGAAATTGAGTATAGTTAAAACAACACATGCGTTTTTATATCAGTTTATGCTATATTTTGCAATGCTCTGCCGGGATATGTTACATTACGTTATGTTATCTCAGATTATTTTAAAAACCTAGAGCATAATTTAATATGGCATAAAATAAAAAAACATTACATAAAGTTAAATAAAACACGTTGAGTAACACTTACTCATAAAGCATAACATGGCATAGCAAAATAGTATAACATAATAAGGGTTTTTGTTGTAGTTGTTGTAGATATCTACACTCGCGATTGGAATCTAATCGCACACAAAGCTCGTGGTAAGTTTACACCACTTTTTTGACAGTTCTGCTATAGTCAGACTTTGAGAAAATGGCTTTTACACTGTCGTGTGTTAATGTTACTCAACCGGTGTTAATGTAACAGACCCTTAAACTAGGGGTTAAAGTGATATCATTACAGTTTTAACGAAATTCAGCATAAATGATGTAAAATAACATAAAGTAGCTTGCATACCACAGCAAAACACGAAATAGCACATAACATAATAGCAGAACATAATAAAAATAACATAACATAGCATTTAATTATATGGCGGCCGCCGTGTGTGACGGTAGTATTGCTGGGGTACCACACCCAAGGTCCAAGATTCGAGCCATGGTACAGGTAACATCAAAAGTGGTTTGAAAAAGTTTTTTCAAAACGGGGTCGCCCCTCGGCAGTGGTTTGGCAAACTCTCCGAGTGTATTTCTCCCATGGAAGGTTTCTCTGCAGATGCCGTTCGGAATCGGCAAAAAAAACTGTAGGCCCGCAAATTTGTAGGAAAAATGAGAAGCAGCACACCACAAATTGGTAGAGAAGCACAGCCTTAATCTCCTCAGGAGGTATATGTCACGCCAATTATTTTTTTATTTTTTATTTTTTTAATTGTAATAAATAACATGTTATATTTGTACTAAAAATAGTGTACAACTTAGCATAAAGCATAACATAACGCATAATATAATAAAAAATTAATATGGAATAACATGATGTTACATAACATAACAAGACATAACATACGTTAAGGTAAACTATGATAAACTATGTTTTTAAAACTACTACTAAAGGATGTTTTTTTCAGGGGTATAGAACTTCGAATTGAAATAAAACACAAGAAAATCGTTTTAAGGTCCATCAATTTGGCTTTATTGGAAGGATAATTTTATGCCATTAATGTTTAAATATGATTTCGGGCATGTGGCCGCCGCGGCTGGCTCGAATAAAGCCAATTCTACAGGTCCAATTTTCAACCACTTTTTCGAGCATATGGGGCCGTATGTCGGCAATAACGCCACGAATGTTGGCTTCCAATTCCCCTAACGTTTCTGGTTTGTTGGTGTAGACGAGCGACTTCACATATCCCCAAAGAAAATAATCCAATGGTGTCAAATCACACGACCTTGGTGGCCAATTGACAGGTCCATTCCGCGAAATTATGCGCTCATCGAATGTTTCCTTCAATAAATCGATTGTGACGTGCGCTGTGTGGCATGTAGCGCCGTCTTGTTGGAACCACAACTCATCCACATTCATGCCATCCAATTCGGGAACAAAATAGTCGGTTATCATGGCTCTATACCGGTCTCCATTAACGGTAGCTGCCTCTCCAGCATTATTGCGGAAGAAGTATGGCCCAATGACTCCACCAGCCCATAGAGCACACCAAACAGTCAGTTTTTGTGGATGTAATGGCGTTTCAAGGGTCTCATGTGGATTCTCTTCACTCCAAATGCGGCAATTTTGCTTGTTGACGTAGCCATTCAACCAAAAATGAGCCTCATCACTGAACAAAATTTTGCGATGAAAATCAGCATCGAAATCAATCTCATTTTCGGCCCATACACCAAAATCACGACGCATTGCATGGTCTCGCGGCTTTAATTCTTGCACAAGCTGGATCTTGTAAGGTCGCAAGCCAAGATCTTTGCGCAAAATCTTCCATAAAGTTGATGGACAAAGCTCCAATTGCTGTGCACGGTGGCGAATCGATTCATTCGGGTCCTCTTCAACACTTTGCTCTACAGCGGCAATTGTTTCTTCGGTGCGCACTGTTCGACGTCTCTGCGGATGCGTATTATCACATAGAGTAAACGTAGTGCGAAAACGATCCATGGTTAACCGAATTAATTGCTCTGATGGACGATTATGTCGACCATAAAATGGACGGAGCTCACGGTAAACTTCGCGAACTGAACCATTATTTTCGAAATAAATTTGCACGATTTGCAAGCGTTGTTCTTTTGTCAACCTGTTCATGATGAAATGGCAAACCAAACTGAACATAAATGACATTAGAGTTGCCAGATTTGACCACAAAATGCCAGTTTTATCTCTATTCGAAAAACAAACCTGTAAAAAAAACACCCTGTACATGTGCTAAAACTTTGCTGCCGAATTTAGCCGGAGTTAGTGTAAAGGCCCTTAGTATAAGTATTAAGAGCTGAAACTTTGAGGATATAAATGTCGTAATAACTCTAAACAATAATTGGCTTGAACTACAAGAAATCAAGAAACTTTCGGTTTCGCCTACAATATATGGATTCGGTCACACTATGTTACAAATAAACAAAATGTCACTCATACGCCCTGATGGCCAAGTACGGCCATATTGCAAATGTATTGGAGTTGAGTAAAATTTGTATTGTGAACATTGGCGAATGGAAGAATATGCGAATTTCAGCGTCTAAAAGAATAACCAGAAGAGAGAACGACATTGAGAAATAGTGAGAGACAGAGTGAAAGAAATAGCGTGAAAGCTATTATGTTAAAGAGAACGGGCAATATTTGTTTATATAGAAAACACTCAATTGGTTGCCTCAACTCAACTTGCTGCAGTGATTGTTAAGGAACTGGCTGTTTGCTTGTCTCATACACTCAACTGTTATCGCCTTAGCTGATTTCCTAGCTGTTGTAGTATTTTATTGTTGAGTGCGCTCAATTGCAAAACATTTCATATAAATACGAAATTTTATGTCGATGACGCATTCAGTCAATTCCAATACGTTAAAGCTAATGGTAGTGAAAGACGCGTTTAACGTTTCGCATCCTCCTACGAATAACAAAATTAATCGCGCAAAATACGAATAATAAAACAGTATAATTCAAAACTTGCTTAGCAAGTCTTATTTGCAATATTTTTTCCTTATCGGTTTTTCTAATTGTAACAAAAACAATTAATAAAAAAAAAAGTAGGAATACAAAAAAAGTGTGAAACCGGAAAATGCGGCATTTGAAAAACAGCAAAAATAAAAACAAAACATTTTAATAGGTCGCCTTTAGCCGTAGTGCATTTGTGTTTTTATGTAACCAAAAATTTGTAAAAGCGCGCAAATTGAAATTTTAATTTTAATAGAATATTTTTGTGAGTGCATAAATTTTTTTTTTTTTTAATTTATTATAAACTTGTCAGACAACAATTGGCTTGCTAAATTCAATTGTGCGCAGCCAAATACAACTCTGAAAGGCAAATCGAAAAATCGGCAAAAAAAAATCACAACCGATAACCAAAACAGACACAAAGTAGCAATAAAAAACAACAACTGCAAATAAAACAACGTGTTAACACTTATTTATAAAACGTTTTCGCTAGAAAACGTATTTAAGTCATCTGTTTATTTGGATGTCAGTGGCATTTGAATGCTGTAAAAGCGTTAAGAAAAATAATTACATACATACATTTGTTGATATTAATGTATTTCGTTTTGTTTTCGTGCACATTTCAACTTAGCTAAAAGCTGACAATTGTTTTGTGAATGATTCTGGAAACAATTGAAATTTGTTGTTTGTGCTGGAGCAAATTCTTGAAAGTGAGCGTTTTTGTAAGATAACAAAATTCGCATGAAACTACGAAAAATCGTTAACTAATTTCGAACAACTTGAGATAAAAAAAACTAAACTTTTAAATTAATTTATTTGTGAATCGACGTAGCCAAATTAATTGCTCGCAAAAATGACGTTGGACAATTACAACATATTCAGCGAAGACTATATGAGTTTGCCGTTCAGTGCGGTGCTCTCGCCGCTGCCTAAAGTAAGTAAAGTGTTTTCAAAGTCCTAAAGAGAAGCTAACAAACATTAGGCTGCCTCACCAAATATATATACTTCAAGACGCGATGCGGAAAAATTTGTAGACTTAAGTCATGATTCAATAAATAGAAGTTTAGCTCTCTAGTGACATATTTTGGCAATTGCCGCCATCTTGCTGCCTGAAAAATTGTCATTTACATTCTGGGTTGCCTTTTATCGAAATTATGTAAAAGTAGTAGTTAAAATTTAATATTATACAAAATTTGAAATATGTTGGTTTCAGAAAATAGATTAATTTGCACTATTATTTAGATCGACTTTTGGGGGTGTAGTGTAGTCGTGGACGTTTAAAACTCGGGACATTCCGGTATGTAGCAATGACTGTCTTAAAATCTTGTCAATTTATCTTTATTATTTAAAAACATAGTCGTATAGTCAGAAGCGCGAATGTGCAATGGTTTGAGTTGATAAGTTTACTGTATTAGCCATTGAAGGTTCTAGGTTTGACGAAAATCCCTGGTATCATGCTTACACCGAAACCACAATATTTTTCGGCCCATTTAAACCGAATCAAACTTTCAATCTTGTTTTACCAACATTTTCATTTTAGCACATTTATGATACTGGCAAGAGGGCAAAGTGCGTACATATTTTGATTGCAGATACGTATGCACATACATATTTATTGCTTATTGTTTTTTAATTGATTATAGAGAAAATTCACAACGATTTATACAGTGATGGTATGGGATGACATGTTTTGATGTTGTATTTAGTTGACCTTACAAAATGTATTACTACTAATTTTGTACTTTTTTGATTTTTCTTCTACTCCTACTTTTTCTTCGTTCGCAAAAGAAACCCAGAAAATGGAAGTGTCAAAAGTAAACGTCAGCTAGAGAGCTAACCTTCTTGTAATTGAATCATGGACTAAAGTAAGCTGCTTATAGGTTACTAGCATCGAATTGAATCTATTAATGTATTTTGGTAACTTTTGGCGACTTTCGCCATTCCAGTGAAGCAAATCTTCATCTACTGCTTAACTATTTTTTAATTTCACGTATTTAATCAATAGGTATTTGTGCATAATATAAGATATTTCTATAACACATCGAGCTATCAATAAAAAAAGGCTCAAAAATCAGCTCCCTATCTGCGACTTCCAAGGAACGACATCATAGGTGTGTCAGCATCATCGTAATTGAGTTGAAATATAACTGTGGGACGAAATCAACTGGAATGCATCCAAAGTGTAGAGGTTCCATCAGAATAGCACACTAGTTTCGTATATTAACGGTTCTAAAAAATCTAAAGCGATTGCAGCGGGAAAATTTGGTCAGCGCACCAATACTTTCATCCCTCTGGGAGAATACTTACCGTGGTCCCTTTCAGGCAGAAACAGTTGCTATAACTTGGTGCAAAACCGCTGCTTCAACAAGAATATCACCAAATCGAGTACCAGTCAATCCTCATTTAAGGCGATATCTCCTTGTGAATGAAGATCCTCAGTGAGTGGGGAGCCTAAATAGCTTGAATCATACAACAACATCCATACATAAAACCATAAAACAAAATCTCAGTAAAAAGAAGACGAATATGTGGGCAGAACGCTGCCGTAAATCGATCGGAATGCCACAGCCTAAAGCAATGATGAGTGGTTGAAACACTAAACCCTCACCTCTCCCTACCAACCTTTTTCCACTGGTTATATCAAATCGCTCCCATGACAGTCGAGCATGTTACGCAAGGGAGTACTAGAGCGTGCCAGGTTCACGACCATATAAGGCTACCCAATAACAATCTTACGGGCCTAACAGGAGTTCTCACAGACTTAATTAATCTCACTAGGCACCCTTTGTCGCTTCGGTGCATGTGAAGCTGTGTACTTCGCTGATTAAAACTAGTAAACATGTTAAAAACTAAAAATTCACTTAAATCGAAGGAGTAACAGTCAAAAGTATAGAAGTGGCTTCCAGTTACCTCTGACGTTTCCTGACCACTTCTAGCTACAAGTTTCATTAAACCTATCTTTTGAAAATATACCAAACCATCATAACTATCACTCATAATTGGCATTTAAACGTCTGGCAGATTTAGGACGTTGCGTTGCAAAACACAACAGTCATCCTTTCTTAGCAATAACGGACGCCCATTGGAAACAGTACGAACCTGTTTCTTCGAACTCAATGTCGGCAACTCCTATCCACTACTCCCAACTTCGTATGTGGGATCACATTCCAGAGCGGATTATCTTTTTCTCGATGGGCTTATTCCCCAGAATTTGGGGTATCGGTGAAGACCTGGTCTATGGGAAACTTACTGTTCAGAAGCCCCAATGATAAGCGGGTTCGTCATATCGCTCACAAAGTTGCTATGAGAAGCAATGTTCCATTGTACAGTATGTAATCTTCCATCATACACGGGTTTTCAGCATTATACCTCCCGCCCATCTTCACATGCCTGTTAATTTGAATTCAAGTGCGCTTGTTATCATATTAAATAAAACCAAATTAGCTCCACTTTTTTGGCGAACTTCCCGTAAGCCAATATATCACAATTTCGTTTCACTGTAATACTTACCTTAGCCTAAAACCGGCTTTGACAAATGATTACTGCACACTTACTAACACCAAAGTGGTGAAGTAGAGGCAGGATGGGCAGAAGTTTTCATTAAAAATTTACATGCACAGGGCTGCCAGATTGGATATTAATGCCGTTCAACTGACGATATGCGAGATGATAATTGATGCTCGGAATATGTTCTATCCTTCGTCTCTCTCTATCATTTGTTAAAATTAGGTATTTGGTTCATCGGATGCGCGGCCATATTAAGTGCCTGTGAAACTCCATCTAAGAGCCCCTGAGTCAAGTTTCAGAGATAACCAACGATACATAATGACCGGTGCTCAGATACGATTGTTTTGGGAACCACAACGGTATTCTGATTTACAAAACTTTCTGGAGTAGTATATCTTCATGCAGTTGTGCTTTGGAATGATCCTTTTTAGAACATACTCGTACAATCCGGAAATGCTTTTAAGCCTAGTTCTGATATTAAACGCCAACCTTCTTATAAAGAAATTGGAAAGGTCTTGTAATGAAGTCCAAGAGATATTCCCAGCGCTTTAACTTTTTTTTACTTTTCTAGAGTCGTTATTAACAAATTATTTTCGGATTCATGTATAAACTGGCATATATAAGTTTTTCCAGTACAACTTAAACATGAAATGGCCCATTTTATTTGTGCATGGCTCCTTAGCACAAACCATATCTTGAGTATAATGAATTAGTTTTTTTATCATGTCGCACTGAAGTAAATTTGTTTTGTATAAAAATGAGGTCATAAAACTGGTTTACACATTTTAATGTTTTCATTTTGTTTTTGTTTTTTCAAAACAATTTTTTAATTTACGAAAATATTTATTTACACCAAATATGGGCACACAAGCAGACTGTATCTACCACGCCTTATCACACAACACATGTATGCCATATCAAATAACTAGATACTGCGCCTCTTATCAGCGTAATTAATTTTTCAGAATGTCTTAAACAACGCAACTGATTTTCTTATTTATGTACAGCCAAGCACATATACAAACACATGGAGTATGTAAACAATAGAGTAATGGAAAAGAATTGATCGTATAATAAGTCAATTTCAATTTGGCGACGAAGTTTTCAACTTCGATTTCCGATAAAAAAAAATGAATATCCCAGCCTAGTCGAAAAAGCGACTGGTTTAAGGTGACTCTGTAGTAAGTTCTGCAGTGACTTGAGCCGATGGTGTAAATGCTTCAATCGAACTCCGAATTCCTTATCAAAATGCTTAGCTCATTTCAAATATCGAATATCGATGCGATATGTTATCGAAAACTTTTTCAGTCGATGCCGATATTTTTCACTCATCAGTTATAAAGATAATTTCACGACCAAAGATTACACTCTATCAGTCTAGGATCACATAGAAAGAAGATGGCAAGACTCTGGAGTATTCGATTAAAGAACGCATTTAACCCATGACCTGTACAAGCTCAGATTTGCACTTAGCCCTGGGCATTTAGACCCCACTGCTTCGCTGGCTGGATGAAATGAGAAAATCTTTTAGGCGATAAACCAAATGAGATTATTATATATATTTTAAGTATTTTCTTGGTTGAGTGTCCTGGGTAAAGAAGTCATCAATTTGTTTTCGTACTTTCGTTTCGGATAAACCCTCAGATATTTTTTACACGGCTTTTCTTTTCTACCACCTATTACGTTATACGACGACATTTTGTTCTCTGTAAGGCAAAGTATATCTTCCTAACCCACCTTGGGTTAGATTTCCTCAAGCACGATCCTAACGTTATGCTAAAAAGGAATCTTTGGTTGAATCCTTTATCTCCATCATCCTGGAGTCAGTGCTGATACGTTCTAGAGGATCACTTTGATACGAATTGCGCCAAGAGTTTTACTTACAGCGTTGAGCAACACTACAACAATGTCGTTGTCACTCACCCACCTTGAATCTAACTCCTTAGCTGGTCTCCTCTAGTGTCACACTAAGGTAGACTTTGCACGACTCGATGAAGTAGATGGTTTTTCCCATTTATCACATTTCTCACAGTCCTGTGGCTTCAACCTCTAGATTCACGAATTTATCAATATTACAAAAGTATGGCCTCAAATGGTAATACTTAATTCATTTGTCTTCTTCGTCAAAAAAAAGGATCTCAACCATGGCAGGCCCAGGGTAGGATCTTGAAAATTATTTAGATATTTATAAATCGATCCACTTGCTCCGTGTCTCACAAATCATCTACGAACCCCAAAGCCAAATGTGGTCATACCAAATCGCTACCACGACAGTCGGGCAGTACCGCAAAGGAGTACCGGAGCGTACCAGGTTCATTTCCGGGGAGCTAACAGAATTTTAATTTGCAGATGTAGATATGGCAGTTTTTAAAAATTGTTTCTATCTGTCTGCATGTTTGTCCGCGCAACACTTAAAAATTGTTGCGAAGAACTAAATTCAATTGTACCCAACGTTTTGCCAGATCTCTAGCTTAACGTTTTGAGTCCCTTTTACAGCTGAGAAATATCTATTTGCATATATATTTGTGCTTACTTCACTAAATTACTACTATATGAAGTGGTTTACTTTTTTCAACGATTTTTGGGTGCGCGGCTAATCCTCGCACAACCGCGGGTATGCCATATTTGTATGAGTAGCACTTTCATGTACGTAGTAGAAAGTAGCGCGCACCCACTCGATGTCGCGTTTTTTGTTTCAAATAAGTAACTGCTTTGTTCGAAATTTTGTTCAGAAGCACCTTTTTATTGCATATACTCCTACATACATATCCACATATACTTGTATACTTTTTGTGACTTTGACGCACGAAATTTGAAACTTCAACGATATCACGAAACCCTCAAATGTTTAAATCCAAAATGCATATATATATATTTTATTAAATGAAAACATGTATGTACATGTATGCATATTTCGCAAATAAACTCGTTTCATGCATGCATATTTATACAAAATAAAATAAAAATTTAAATACAGATATCTACATTTTATATATGCACAATTGTATATATATATATATATAGGTGTATGCTTACTAGATAAGCACGTTAAATGTCATTTGCTTGCACTTAAGCTTTCCCCCCACCAATACGCCTATCAATTGGCAGTTTCATGTCATTTGAAACCACATGAAACCAGCTGCTTATGTTTTGCGTTTTCATCCATTTTGCTTATTACTCGTACTCGCGTTACTACAGCACTGTTCCAGGGTTCAGAGTCCAGCAGGAGTTATATATACAAGGTGGCGCAAAAGTTAGCTTCCGATGTTCAGCATATCAGTTGTGGCACGTGCAGTGTGTGCTGTTGCACCGTCTTGTTGGAACCACATGTTTTCCAATCCCAATTCATCAAGTTGCGGCAAAAAGAACTCGTTGATCATTGCTCTGTAGCGCTCACCTTTCACAGTAACCGTTTGGCCCCGACCGATTATTGGTCAAATAAATAGTCAGCAATATTCCGCGTTCTGGAGCAGTGTAGCGTAACATTGTTTATTATCGTGTATTTCGCATGTGTTTACTACACAAATGTCAAAACAGAACTGACTTTAGGGGCCAATCGCAAAATTTATAGCATTTTCTGACAGGAGGATTACTTTTCCGCAGTAACCGTTTTTCACCGACCGATTATTGGTCAAATAAATAGTCAGCAATATTCCGCGTTCTGGAGCAGTGTAGCGTAACATTGTTTATTAACGTGTATTTCGCATGTGTTTACTACACAAATGTCAAAACAGAACTGACTTTAGGGGCCAATCGCAAAATTTATAGCATTTTCTAATAGGAGGATTACTTTTGCGCCACCTTGTACAAACATATATGTATGTATGTATGCATATAATTGACGCGCAAATTTTTACTTAATACACACGTGCTGGTCATGCAATTTGTTACCTATGTTCTCTTTTTCGTGTATGACTGCACTGTTATTTGCCAGTTGCCGATTTGGGGTTAAATCGAGCTTTTCGCAAAAGGGTTAATGGATGTCAAAATAATTGTTTCCTTCAGGTGTGTAGTTAAAATATTGATATCAAATTGCCTAAATTAAAATGAAATTTGTCTGAAATGGAAAATATGAATAGTGAGGGGAAAGAAAACTTGCAATTCAGTTCTTTTTGTCTCTATTGAGCTTGAAATTGAAACCAAAAAGACTGAATTAATAAGCGAATAAGGCCCACTTGCACAGCGAGAATACATATTTTTAACCCAGAGTTAACTGCAAATAAGGAGTTAACGATTTTGATAAATTTTTAAATTAACACTGAGTAAAAAAGATAACTTTCCGTAGTGCAAGTAGGCCCTAGACCTTACAACATTAAAACCGTTAAATCCAACTATTTTATGTATGCACCCATTACTAGGTCGCTTATTGAACTCAATAGAATTTTTACAAGTCTTGATTTAGATTTTGCCCATTCTAGATCTATTTATATTCTTATAAAAACTGGAATCAAATTACTTTTAACTCATAGCGTTAAGTATTATCTATAAGAAACTTTGTACATCTAGTCTGTAAGGTTTGTTGACCATTGACTGAAATAAAAGAATTGAATTGAAAAAAAAAAATGCTATGACAAATTTACCTTTAAGTATCTGATAAAAGCTTTGGTTTCCTCAGAAAGCGGTGCCGCAATATATGGTTCGCTATATAGCGGGCGCTATATATACCGTCATTAGCGACACCACTCTCTTGTAAAATTCGACGAGTGTTGCGGTCATTTTGGCCGATTTTGTTTCGACTATTTTGCTGCCTGTTTTATGACTTTAATTTTTATTTATTTCTAATATTAATTTTGAGGAAACCACACCTAAACGGAAAAATTTTTTTTGTAATAAATTTGCTTGCAAAATACTTCACACTTTTTTCTGTTTGTATGTTTGTTCGCGCATCACTCAAAAACCGCTTTATAAAATTTAATGAAATTTTCACCGATGCAGTGTTATATGGCGGCCGCCGTGGTGTGAAGGTAGTGTTGCCGGCCTACCACACCGAAGGTCCATGGTTCGAGCCCTGGTACAGGTAACATCAAAAGTGATTTGAAAAAGTTTTTCAAAACGGGGTCGCCCCTCGGCAGTGGTTTGGCAAACTCTCCTAGTGTATTTCTGCCATGACAGGCTTCTCAGCAAAAATTCGTCTCCTTTGTAGATGCCGTTCGGAGTCGGCAAAAAACTGTAGGTCCCACCAATTTGTAGGGAAAATTCAAATCGGCACACCACAAATTGGAAGAGAAGCTTGGCGCAAAAATCTCTTAGGAGGTTTATGGTGATATACCTGTTGTATATTGCGCCATAGAGATAGAGATAGTGTTATATGGCCAACAGCTATTGCTGCCAATTATAACGTACTCAGACTTAGTATACAACAAATTCGATTCTCGCTCGGCTCATAAAATCGAGATTGCTTTCAACCATGTAACGCGCTATGTCTTTGGTCTAAAAAAGATTGCCCATATTTCTGCTTGGAGGACCCAGCTTCTAAGCTATGAAATCCATGCTTACTTAAAAGCTAGGAGTTGTATATTTCTCGTTACAAAAACGCACTTATTTTTCCTAGATCTAGCCGTTTAACGAATTTCAACTTCGTGACATCAACAGGACCTTTTTTCGTCAACACCATACGCACTTGGAACTCCATACCAGCTGCTACTAAGAACTGCATAAACCAAAGAGACTATAGACAAATTCTTTGTAGATGTTTTTCAACAAAATCTACCTGAACTGGCCACCTATTAAACTTTTACGTACTCTAATTTTATCTACAAATCTGTTTCTAACTTTATCTAAAATTGTTCCCTCTATATTTTATGTTTAAATATTTTTATGGATTTTTTGTTATGGATGTTTCATTCTAGTATTAATGTTATTTGAATGTTATGTAGTAGTGATTGTACTAAAAAAGACAGCAATTATGTATGTCTTAGTGTACTAATGCTTATAACCAAATGAATTGAATTGAATTGAATTCTATTCACGCTTAAAATATTTTTGAAGTGAAACAGGTTGTATCTAATAATATCTAAAAAATATCACGAGATAATTAATCTCTGTAGTATTCAATGCTGCAGCAGCCAGAGGAAACATTGTTGTCATTTCTGTCCATCTATCTGTATGTATGTTTGTATGCACATCACTAATTGACTACTAAATGCCATTGTATATTTACTTCGCCGTTGTATTCCTATCGGTCTCTCTTGAGATATTGAACAAATTTTTCCATTGCTCTTGTGCATAATGTTTTTATTTGGCTTCTTGACGCAGCCTTCCAAGAGCGCTGTCAGGCAATAAAAAATACTGAAAAGTAATTACGGTTTATTGAAAGCCTATTACACAAAATCATAAAAGTATATAGAAAGTTTAATCCCAACATGAAAGTATTTTAAAAGGTAGGCGTAATAAGTTTTGCCTTATAAGTCAGTATTCACAACAATAATCCATTAAGCAAATTATTTACCCGAAATATACAAAAAGATTGGCTTTTAAGGAAATAGACGACTCTGACAATACAAGAAATCAATCAAAAAGCTTTTTTCGCAAAATATGAACTAGATGTTCTTGGTTATGTGCCGCTGTATTCAAGGATGTGTCGGAGTATTAAGTGGATAACTTTACCCAAGTATTTGCTTTTACCAAAACCCGACGTATCATAGTGTTTCACGACGTTCTTGCATGTAGGCCACTTAAATATTAAACTTCCTGCTTTATTTACCAAGTAATTAACACTTATGCAAATAGCTTAAAAAAATAACCAAGCTATTAAAAACCCATTGACCACAAAGTGGCACGAGCAGTTCAACACGAAAACTTCAACACATCACATGTGGAGGCGCATAACAAAAAAATTTTTTTAAATGTCCATTCGCGTCTGAGCATGCGCCAAGAAATTAATTCTATTTGGCTATTAGTAGCACTAAGCGCAAGCGTGCAAGCTCGCCTTTAGCAAAAGCTTTTAAAATTTTTTTTAAAGAGCACAATTTCTGATAATTTATTTCTCTTTTTCCTATTTTTCTTTGCAAAATTTGGCTTTGTTTCAAATTTTATAATTTCGCAGTAATTTATTGCATTTGATTTATTGTATTCTTATATGCCACGAATGTCTTTTCGTACTGTTTTGCTTTGGTACTTTCTTTGTAGTCAGACGGTCAAACCTAAATTGTTATTCAACCCAAACATTTAAACACGAAATTCATTATTTCATGTTCTAATTACTGTTTAAGTTGTTTTTGCTTGACTTAAATACATTAAGCTATCGTCTAATAGTGGTTGTTTTTTTTGCCAAATGGTAGCACATTGAAGTACCGTGCCAAGACGCAGCCGCCTCTCTGCAGTGGTCGGCCATTTGCTCTTTATTTTCCGCAAGAGAATGGAATTACCTACAACGTTCATGGTTGATATCTGCCAAAAGACCACCATTGCGAAAACCATTCACAAAACCTTTGAAGGGAATACTTTCTGATAATACAACAAAAAAGGTGGGCTGCTCATAACGGTACCTCCGGTTTCTTTAGTCTTCTTTAGCCGTAAGCGGCTTGGAGGCTGTTTCAAGCCAAGCAGTTGACTTTTTACTCAACCGCTAAGGAGATATTCCAACAGCTACTGTCTATCAAGCATTCCATTCTGCTCTCTAACTTTGAACATTTGCGCTTCTATACGAAGAGTGGAGGCGACCATATTGGCCAACCGTTTCTTCATTACTGGTGTTCCTGGGTTAGAGCAAGATGTGATCTTTCTCGTAAACTTATCAGATTTGATAATATCGAAAACGAAGTACTTACATAGAAATCAAATTTTAAAGTTGAACCTGGACGTGGTCAGAGGAGTACTATGCACATAAGCAACCGAAAATCTCACGTTCATAAATTTAGTGCGACCAACCGTGCTTTTGGCTGTTCAAGCTAGTAAATTTTCAACTTGTCGCAGTACTAAATTATACAATTTGTTATCATCAATGCAATTTGACATTATTGAAGTGGCCCAAAACTGCAGCATTGATACCTCTAGTACTTGCAAGGCTCATCGAAATATTCAATTTTCATATTGCCTGTAACTCAGAGGCTAATTCACTTCGACTGCCGCATATCTCAGTCCACTTGAATTTGTTTCAGCACATGCTTGGCCTAGATGGTCTAATGGTCACGGCCAAAATAGCTAGTAATCAAATTGGAATGAAAGCATGTCAGACAAGGCACTTTGCCGTAAACACACAAAAAGTACATATGTTGATAAAAGTAGTTAAATGAATACGGATATGCAGCTACATGTGCTAGCAAGCCAAACCCTTAAGGACAAACTCATGACTGCTTTTTTTTTTTGTGCACACTTGGCAAAAGCTCTCCAAAAACCAAAGTGAAATGGAATTGTAGCCAAATTATTTTGATGTTACTTTGTATATTAAATATATGTATGCCTTGTACACTTATGTCCGTGAAAGAGAAACAAAATTAAGAAAAAATATGTTCCCTTTTCTCTGCCTTTCTCTTCTTTATGTTCCCCTCACTCTCCTGCGCACAATTTGGATACTACTATTTCAAATATGGAGTCTCTATTTATATCTACTAGCTGGACCCGTGCGCTCCTTGCGCAAAAAAAAAAAACCAAAATGGTTTGAAACCTTTTGTTAGTCCAGGTCCAGGATTTTTCAAACCGTTTTCTCAAATTATAAAAAAAGATTTTCAGCTACACTTGTTGTGAGACCACAAAAAATGGTAATTCTATACGACAGCACGTAACTGCTAATATAGGTCCAAAAATCTCTGGAAAGGTATCAAACGACGCGTTTTTATCTCTGTATCAATAATCCGAAAGCGGAAATTAAATAATTTGTTTCAGTGAAAAGTTAGTTACTTATTAGTAAAAAACCCAAAAATTGCCTAGGTCCGATCCCAAATAGGGTTGATTGCCAACATCAATATGAGTTAACTCAAAAAATGTCCCTTTAACTCGAGTTTATGACCCAGTGTGAACGCAGTCTTTTTCACTTATTTTAGCAATGTTCAAGTGTAGATGGCGCGCTCGCCTTTAATTATTCTAGCACTGTTCAGTCTTACTATTCAACTGTAGATGTCGCGAGGCATATGAATGTCACAGTCGCAATAGCGTTGCAGTACAAATTGAGTTTTTTTGTGCATTCACAATCGTTTATTTTAAAGAATTTATTTTTATAAAATACGCTTAAACAAAAGCACTCCGCTAATTAAAACATGGTTTCGCATGTAGAGCTAACCCCCAACTTTAAAACGATACCTTATTTATTAATATTGGTTCCAAATGAGAGCAGAAAATTAGGAAATAACACAAAAAGACCTTACAGAAATAATATATATGATTTAAATACTATATAATAAGATGGAAACGCAAACTTTCGTAAGAGCAAAACAGCCAATCTATTGGGCCGATTCTCTAGGCAAAATTTTAAAATTACATATTCGTGCCACAGAAGGATATAGGGTGTTTTAGCCTGAAATAATAATAACAAATGTGGTTACCAATTATTTCATTCTTTGCTAAGCCTTTTGCCGTCTTTGCTCAGAGAGGAGCAACACAGCACATATTGCTCTCTAATCTCCTCTTTCTTAATGCTGCGCAAGGATACCAACAAAAAAATAAGATCTCCGCCATTTCTAAGCAGCAAGTAGCTGAAGGAAGCTCAATGTCAAGGGATAGAGGAAGAGGAACATAGCCAGACCAACAGGAAGTAAGATAGCATAACTTCTCGAACAGCGCAGCGTCTGCTGGGTCTGCTTTTGTAAGTTTCGGATCTAAATGGAGTTTAGCTCTTTCTAAGTAGCATGGGCCCCCTTTCCAAAATTTTTAAATATGAATATAAACTACACGTATTTTTATCCAAATATTATTGATCTATACAAAAAACATTCAGAAAAGTTGAAAAAAATAACTAATAGAAAAACAAATTTAAAAAAAAGTTGTAAAACAATTTTTTGTTTCAAAATTACATCCTGGAACTTTTAACTTAACATGTAAAAACGGAAAAACATAATAAATAAGCTAAACAAATTAAAGGCAAAAAGTTCCAATTTTTTTATAAAAATTGATTTAAAACATGATAGTATAAATCTTTTCTTTGCGTGAGAGGTTATCAAAATTTAAATTAAAATTTGCTAGCTAAAATTGTAAAAACATAAAAACATAATAAAAACAGTTGAACAAATTAAAAGTAAAAGTTCCAAAATTATTTTACATGAAAAGTTTTCAAAAACTAAAAAAAAAACTTTTTAACTAAAAATGTAGAAAAATTTTTCAAAATTGAGGTTCAAATAGCTAAAAATTTAAAAATAAAAATAATAGAAAAACTTGCTGGGCTTGAGCATCTACATTCCATGAAAGTTGCATCAAAGGCCAACAAATCTTTCGGATGATTTTTTTCTAATATAGTCAGACCCATCTTAATTCGTCACTTTCGTGATCTCAAGCCATACATTAGGGTCGTTTGATTAGAGACTTAGAGAGCGTGATGTTTGTTAGTCGAGAGCGAACTTTATTTCTAAAGTGCCTTCGCCAAAGTCCTACACAGTTTCAACCACGAATCCAAAGTAGCATGTTGTTGGCAACTGATCTAATGTCTCCTTTAACACTGGCATAAAATAAAGTTTGAAATTAGTAGCTGTCAATAGCGTCGTAGCTGGCATATAGAAGGCAGCTTTGAAATCGACAACAAATATATTATGATCTGTAAGGTCTTCTGCAGGATTTAGCATATAGTAAAAAATCTGATCGGGATAGTCTTTATGGTATTTATATATTAAGAAGAATAGGCTTAAATTCTAATCAGCAGAAAATATATTTTCATGATCAGCATAAGGCTGGGAGTATTCACTTTACCAACTCTTTAATTGTGTGCTTGAGTAATGTTACCTGTCCCGGGATTTTAATTTGGTATCTTAATTATATTAGGCCAGCGTACTACCCACTATAGCAACCTTGTTTTATTCTTGAAGTCACTAACGCAATACAGAGCATAATCGCAAATTCAACTATGTTAAATCAGTGCTGCCAAGTTAATTTTAATTCAAATAAATGTTACCTAACATTCCCGAGCATTATACTAAGCTATTCTTTAGTTAAACTTCATAACCAGAGCTGGGCGATAAGGATTACGATTACAAGACGATTACGATTACAGTAATCGTAATTTCAAAAAAATAAATTACGATTACTGTAATCATTAATCCATCGAATCGCGATTACGATTACGTAATCGTAATTCTAGGAAACATAAATTACGATTACCGTAATCGGAATCGCACTTTCAACAATTAAGGATTACGTAATCGTAATTTCATATGTATTAAATTACAATTACTGTATTCGTTGCTTAGGATTTTTTAATAAAATACTTGCAAAAGTAACGATTATTCCTTTTCAGATCAGATTTCAGTGAACCTTTATTTAAGTAAATATTAAGTAAATAACTAAAATTAACAAATTAATATTGTCACATTTTTGCGCAAACAACATCGACAAATTTTAGAAATTCAAAGTTATTTTGTATAGCCTTATTCTAAATTGGCCTTAAGCAAGACAAATTTTTCAAAAGAAAATTCAGAAAGGGCATGGCGACGGGGAGAATAACCTTTCTACAGGTGCAGATGAAGGAAGCCTTCTTTAGCAAAGGATATTTTGCGAAACACTCAAAACTATTATCCGCATCATTCAAATATCTGAAAAGTTGTTCACCTATTATTTGAACCATTAGCTTTTTGTTTTAAATAAACTTATGAAATATATTTAACTTACATGGTCTAAATTTTCATAGTAATCGTCATTGAAAAGAAACTTGTCTCGAAATCAATTAGAATCGTTCAAAAAATTGCAATTCCTGCGACTCTTTTTCGTTTCCTGCTTTCATAATTCACTGAAAAATCAGGATCGATTATTTTATCTGCAGAAAAATCAGACTGTTCAATTTCAGAACAATTTAGAGGATCCATTTTCTCTATGATGCTAAATATATAATAATAGGTAGACCATGGGGTATTTTTTAAATATTGGCTTATAAGACTCCTAACTTACATAAATGTATAAGCGTATATGAACCTATATTGCAAAAACGCCTGATTGACTCGATAATCACCGGTATACTCGTACTAACAGACTCGGCGCGTAATTTCATTAGAAATAAAATTCATAGCTTCTTATGTTCATATTATAAATCACTTGTAGCTTTCACTTTGTCGACAGTCTTAGAAATCTCCAAAATTAACAGATTTTCACTCAATTTTTTGACGTAGGGAAGTTTTTGTTTTTGTAAAATTTAACAAATTACTCCTATATTATATATTTACTATCAAGTGCAAAATACTGCCACTCTTTCCCGCAGTACGAACAAGTAATTTACGCAAGCATATATGTATATATCAAAATTTTTAAAACTTTTTCAAGGTTGGCTAAAAAATTTATAATTTCAAAAGTTGTGTATGAAAATTATAGCAATTGTAATCCTACGTACATAAATTAACGATTACAGGAATCGTAATTTAAAAAAAGTGAAATTACGATTGCGTAATAATCCTAAGTACCTAAATTAACGATTACCGTAATCGTTATTTAAAAAATTTGAAATTACGATTACTGTAATCGTAATCCTAGCTGTAATCGATTACGCATGTAATCCTTATCGCCCAGCTCTGTTCATAACTATACGAAACTCGTATCGTGCCCACCCGCTTCAAATCGAGTAGCTACTTCAGCAGAAATCTTCAACTGAAACTTTTTTTGGACTTCCTTTTCTTATGTTACTTTCAATACCCTTCATTTTGGCTATTGAGTCTGACATTGCTTTTTGTTGGCAAAATGACAACAAATTTTTATAGCAAGCAAACCATAAAACCGTGCACAAACTATGACAATTTCAAATTAAATTGAAAGCACGCTCACTCCAATAGATAGTTGCTCAATGCACGAGGATGAGCTAAAGAAGAACAGAAGCGTCTGTTGCAAAATAGCATGAAAAGTGAAAACAAACTTTTACTTGCATTTTCCGGCAGTCAGTTGCGTAGTAAACGACTGACATGCAAACAATTGTCGTTCGGGGTCGTTGGCGTACCGAAACGATAATAAAAACAAAATAATATAGTAATCGTATTTGTTTGTGGAAGTTGGCGTCAGCGATTCCTTCAATGGCATGGCAAGCCAAGCCTTAACGACTGGAGTCCCAAGTGCATAGTGAGTATATATGTGTATGTGTATTTGCTTGTACCCTCCAGTCTAACCAACTATCTAGTTGTAAACTATCTAATCGTCAGGTTATAGACATAAGTATATCAGTAGCAAACTAGTCGAAGCTATTCCCAAAGAATTCATTCCCAGATTACAGACAGAAATATACCTGGCTCAAAATAGTCCCAAATATACCCCAAAATATTCATTTTCAGATTACTGACAGAAATATAGCGGTTGCAAACTGCCAGAAAAAAATTATAGGTTAGTTGTAGTGGTAATTGTTAAGTGAAAATAATTGAAATGCCTTCGGGCACGGTGGATAAGGGGGCATCCATAAATTACTTGAGCCATTTTTCGAGAATTCGGGGAGTGTTTTCGTAGTTACAACAACAACAACAACAACATTTTCGATTGAAATAATCGAATGTCATCTGTGGTTTTCGGCTGTGCAAGAATACTGTGCTTGGAAGTGTCTACGTTTTCTTCCTCAATCCATTCCAAACCTCTATTCAAAACGCAAAGTAGCTCCTTAGCACGGCGAGTCACCACACGCGTTGGTTGAATCTTGGTGGAAGGTTCTCGTTGAATTGCATGAAGGGCCGTTCTATCGAAATAAATGCCGCATGTCTTACAGCATCTCCCCCAGTTTAAGTGAGATTTGGTGAGACTTTATTGGCGGCCCCCTCCCCTATTTTAAACTCACGTAATT
Source organism: Merzomyia westermanni (assembly GCA_949987695.1). NCBI lineage: Eukaryota > Metazoa > Arthropoda > Insecta > Diptera > Tephritidae > Merzomyia > Merzomyia westermanni. Next base: position 137,583,343 of record OX465288.1, read on the forward strand.
TATGGATGTCCCCCAAACAAACTAAAATATTATTTCTACTAGAATTTTCCCAACGCTGGACACTTCAGTATTCTTCAAAACTTAAATTCTTTGTTGGTATAAAATTCTGTAATTTTCGGCCTACTTTGATATCAGTCAGAAAACATTAGTTGTGAACTAGTTATTCTATGGAATAGCTTATTGTTTCACTGCAGAATATTTTCAACAAAAAGTGCATATAGAAAAAGTAAGTAGTGGAAGTTGTGTGAAAGTGTTGTGTGGGTGTACGCTGGCGCACTTTTGCTAGTATATGTGGGGTGTGGCTGCGTTTTTGCCTTGACTGCAGTGCTCCTTTTTGCCAATTGTGCTCCCATATAAAAACGTCACATGTAAGCTTCGAGGTCTAACACTGACGTCTTATACTAGGTACGTATTTTTAGGGTATTCATGTTTTTGGTTTTTGTTGCGTCGTTGCGTCGCGCCAAAGTGCATATAAATAAATAAATTCATAGCGTTGTCGCGACACAACGACATTCTCGTCTGGGGTTCGCCGTCCTTCAGCTTGCGCATGTAGTGGCGTGGGGCAGACAATTGTGGTTGAAAGGTGCTTTACAGCTTTGGACTGTGACTGAAACTGAGTTCGAAATTATGTGGCTGAGGTAATTACTATTACATATGCATGCTCCCTCAGTTTGGGTTAGCAACTTCTTTGTTTTTTTGCGATTGGTTGGTTTTGGTTGTAGCTCCGTTTGTGCTATGAAAGGATAATTATTTACAAATTAAATTGGCTGCTTATTTAATTGATGATAGCCGGATAGAACTTCAAGTGATATTGGGTTTACGCACATCTCATATGGCAGATGTCATAAATTAAAATGAAAAATTAATTGAAATATATACCGATATACCGATCATATAAATTGGTTTTGGAATTTATAGAGAGGGCAAAAAGGCAAACAAAGAGATCAGATCAAAATTAAAAAATACAAGCTACCGCACTATCATTTCATGCAATACTTCATTAGCTGCCTAGAATAAAGGCAAGCCAAAGTCTTCATTTTTTTCTAAACGAGCTTTAAATGAACTCACACATTTAAGAACGGATTACCTACGTACTTTTACTGAGTATGGGGCACTGTGGACTGAGTAAAATAAATCTTTCAGATGTACAACAACTTCGCCAAGGACTCTTGGCAGCAAGTGTACTTTGGACGGAGTAGTCAACTGAGAATTAAGTTCCACTCTCAACATCAGATGACATCTGCCCTGGAGACAAGTATTTCGGAAAAGTAAAAGTCCTCTGGGTTATACAAACAGTGAATGTCGAACGAGTTTTACCGATAAGCAATGAGCATAGTACCGTGCATAAAACTCCAAAGGCTTCACTGACAGGGTCATGTTATGCGAATAAGCAAAGAAGTTCAGACCCACAAGGTTTTCCAATCGATACAGAAATTCGTTAGCAGAGGAATGGTGAGGGCTCAAATGATGTGGAGAAATATTTCGAGGGTGACAGACGTTACAATTTGATTATATGTGAAGATATTGAAGAATAATGCATACAAGGCTTTTTATTAGAAAAATATAAAGTAAAGCAAACAGTTTTTAGAATCTTTGCTTATCTGCCTATATGTTTGACCGGCGTATTTTTAAATGTCCACTTTAAAGGTTAGAACCGATTGGAAACAATATCCCTACATTCGTAGCAATCTGCGCTATATTATACTGGACACATATACTTCATGGTCAGAAACATGGGCTGCATTTCAAAAACAGTTTTGTACTTTTTTTAAATTTCAAAAAAAATTATCTGTTTATCTTACTAAACTTTAAATTACTTAGCTGGTCCACATTCTAATTTTTCAAACATCGTAAACCATATTTTTGTTATGACCAAAATATAGTGCGAACGAAGGAATATGTAAGAGCGCAGTTTGAAAATAAAAAAGGGAGCTCAAGAATAAAAAAATATTAATTCTAAGCGCGATATGATTGAAATTAACAGACATCACCCCCATGACCATTATAACCCCATAAATAATGCATCGACTCTGACATTGTATTCTAATCGAACAAAAAAGTTATTAAATAAAACCGCTTGTCGTTTATGACGGATAAGTTTTTGTAGATATCACATGCCTGTCAGTAGACGGAGAACAAAACACAAATCGTATAAAAAACGCATAAAGATAAAAGTATATATGCACACTACCCCACAGGCTAAGTAACTAGTTGCAAACTACTTCAAAACGAGTATGTACACCAAGCCCATCTAGTCAGCCAACTGTATTTTTTGTATATAAGCAACTGGTATTTTTAACATCCTACGAAATGACAATTGACCGCTTCTGCATCAGCATCATACCAATTGGCATACTAGTCAGTCTCTCCATCAGCAATATACTACTTGACATACTAGTCATTATATACATCTATATTATACCATTCAACATACTACTCCGTATATGCATCAGGATCATTCCAATTTACATACTAGTCAGTGCATACACTAGAGTCATACCGGGCGCCATACTGTCAGCCTATGCATCAGTATCATACCAGTTACTGTACCACTTCATAGTAGGTTACACGAAACTTACAAAATTACATTACAAACCACTTTAATGAAAATTCAGTCATTATATATAAAATATGTGTCTATCAAAATAAATATTACTTCACTATACTGAACAATTGAAACAAATTTCAATAAAAGTATAGTCGCTATTCACAGCAATTTTCTCCTTTTTTAAATTGTCCTTTTTTCAATCATTTAATAATTGATTTCACAGGCAGAAATCTTTAACTTTTCTTGAAACATTATTATATTAATGTCAGATAGAATCTACTCCATACTTTAAAAAGTATCCTTTTATAAAATTAAGGAAATTCAAGGAAAGATAAGCTTTTTATGGAGAAAATTGTAAGTTGCGGAGTTCTTTGCAAATAACCATGCAACTAAATTTCTTTAAAAGTGTAAAATCTGACAGTGGAAATAATAAGTTTTCACTTAAATTGCTTAGTGAAACTGCCTGTCAGAATATTGGTTTTAGAGAAAATTAAAATGTTGGACGGCGTTGTTAACTGAACGATTGCTGCCCGAATACTGACTTGTTCTCTTTTTCACTCGCGTATGCATGTATCGACAATTTTAGAGGGTTGCTGCTGCTTATGATAGCGGATACGTTGCACTAGCTCAAACTGGTATAAAAACGACCACGAAATTCTAGTTAATGAACTAGAATGTTTACTAACCATTTTGGCAGTTGCCTACAGGGTAAGTACTCGATTCAGATCGGTGAAAAGTTAAATTCAAATAATGGGCTTTACTCCGATTTTTCCAACACTGAACTACTTTGAATTTTTACTGGTACAAGTTTAGTTCTTTTAAGACTGTTTAGGTGCCAGTTAGAAAATTCTAGTTGTATACTGGTATGTTTCCAGACTATTTTGCTGCTTCAGTGCAGGGTATATATCACCAGTATATGTATAAGTAAGTATCCAACAGTGTTGAAATTCTATACATTTTAATTTCAAACCTCGCTTTTAGATTTTTCTCAAGCTTTTATACTGCCAAGTACAAATTTATAAATAAATGTGCATATATACATTTGTATGTGGGTATGTACATACTATGTACCTAGAATTACTATTGCCCAATATGGCTAATTGTAAACTTTAAATTGGCATAGATTTTGCTTTTATGAATAATTTATGAAGATTATTTCCACAATATTTTTAACTATTAATTTTTGCATACATACATACATATCGGAGTTCGGAAACTATCGGTAGTTGCTATCACTTATTGTAAGCGATAGTTTTCTTGGTCAACATCGATAGTAAACTTTTTGTAGGATAAGGTTTTTACTATAAGTGTAAAATAAATATAGAGTTCAGTTCATGCTCGAATCACTGCCCATGTTCCGTGGTCGATAGAAATGTTTAAAGTCGTAATAATATTGAAAGCGTTCGGTGACTTACGTTGAATCAACAATTCATTATTAGAGTAACATGGTGAACCTGCACGAGCAATTTTTATAAAAGACTACTCCCCAGTAGATAGTCTATAAAGGCTGTTTCAAGTTTACTCTATAAAAGTAAACATTCACTTAGTAAACGATCGAAAATCGTGATAGAAAAATCTGGTATTAAGTCATACGAAATCTCCCGTGATAGAACAAAATTAAGAATTTTTTATTTATAAAAAACCTTACTTTTTAAAATGCAAAAATACAGTGAAGATAAATTACGCAGATGATTTCACATCTTCATAAAAATTTTTTTTACTGTTAAAAAATCTGCGTGTGTTCTTTCGAAACCCAATGTATAGCCACAATATTATTTTTGTAATTTAAGTTAAAAAACAACAAATTAAGTGAACTTTCTTTCTTTTATGAATATGAGATGATTATGTAAAACAAAATCGCAATTGAGATTTTTTTGATGCTTATAACGATTTTGGAACAAACAAAATTTTCGGTTAGTACTAAATACGTTATTTTTCAACCCACCCTAGTATATATATATGTACGTTTTGTTAATCTTTCACTAATCATCGATAGCTACAAAATAGATTATGAGAAGTATAGTTTACCAATTCTAATAAGTATGTAGTTTCACGCCACTCCTATGCTCACAAAAAAAATTATATTCGCGGGTTATTTTTCGCTTATTTAAAACAATTGTACAGCTACTTTGGTATGTATGTATGTACATTTGTATGCGGTTAGTTAAACATTCTAAAGATTAGAAAGCAGGTGCTTCTATATTAATTATTTTTGATTTTACTATCAACGACTGTTTCATCTACTTACATATGTATGTGTGTATATAAGTACACATCATTTAATATAAAATACTAGCAGACCCGGCATACGTTGTCCTGCCTAAAATGTTACTTGTCTATATTTAACGAATTGTACTCTGTTCCCTCCCCACTTTTCGCTTCTTCTACATTTATCCTTATCTCTTCCTTTTTCTTTCAACTTTTGCTTCTCCCCCATACCTATATAACATTACTCTTCTTTACCCTCCTAATTTTCCTCTAATACCACCTCTATATCTCAAATTTCTATTCCTACTCCCCTTCTTCTCCCATTTCCTCTGCAGGTACTGATATGTACTTACTTTCGAAGAATATCGAATTAACTTTTATTTGATCCTGGTACTGCTTTCTGTTTGCAAGGTTTTTTTAATATATAGAACATATATCAAATGCATTAATTTAGACTAAATACGGTCAGAGTTATGACGAATTGAAATTTTATATAGCCTGGGGGCGTGACAGCGCCCACTTTTACTATATGTAGCCTTTGCTTTAACCAGTAATCCCAAGGATATACTGTGAAAATTTCATAAAAATCGGTTGAGTACTTTGGACGCCTATAAAGGACACACAGACACACATTCATTTTTATTTATAAGAATAAATATATGGACGCTTAAAATTAAAAAGTCGCAATAAGCGCATAGACGAGTACCGAGTAGTACACTTGGGGTGGACTACAGTAAATCCATATGTATGTACATCACATTGATCGAAAATATCCAGCATCTAAGCAATTTTTTTTAACCTATCCTAATATATATTATGCTTCTCCCGTAATAGAGCAGAACCCATTATTTGCTATATATTTTCCTGATGAAAAAATCTTTTAAGGACGTTTCTTATACCTAGTTCCTTGGAGTCTTAGCTGACTACCTTCACTCGTTTTCACAAAGCAATTTCAAATCAATTTTAGACCCACAGTTTCTTAAGCAAAGTTGATCTGTAGAGCATTTTCCACATTGGCGATATTGTGAACAAAAAATCGCTCCACTTTAAGCTACATACATACCTACATCCATAAATAGAAACTTTTCTGACAAGTTGTTACGTTTTATTATTGTTTTGTTTTGACTTGATTGATTCTTGTTTGTTTTTCTATTTCTAGTATTTACATTTGGTTTAAATAATATGTTTTTGTATGAATATATTAAGCAAACAATTTTACAAGGCAATCAACTTTCCAACGATAACAAATAGTTTTGTACGCGTGTAGAATTAGAATAGATTTTGTGTTATGCATTTAAGTACACTTCCTTCACAAGGAATTTTCATTATCAGCTCGTTATCACTTTTTAGGAATTTAATTTCAACGGTATATATTATATGAAACCCAATTAGCAGTCGAATACTCAAAGATATTTTGGAAATATTTTAAGATTCACTTGAGTTCGGCTAGTTACAAAAATGTAGCAAAATATAAGGATAATGATTTATCATTATTATTTATTTTTATTATTATTTATTTATTACTGCCAAATAAGCCTAACTCATTGTATAGTTACAGCTAAAGTTTTACAAAAATGCATACAAGATATTGTGTATATCCTGCATTGCGCAGTCCCTACTTTAGTTTATATCGGTTTCTACTAATATTTTGCAGAGATTTGTTTGGTCAGTTCTGCTACATTACAACGTAAGTGCGTATATTCTTGCCGTAATGCCCTTTTGAGAATGCTTTAAAATTTCACAGATGCGCTAAGCTCAGGACTTTGCCGGGGCAGCATAAAACACAAATATTTTGACCTAATTTTCCACTGATACTGAACCAATATTTGCCGACGCCAAATCATCATAAATCTCTCTAGACCATACTCAATCCGCACCTTATATATCAATTCACATATGTATAATTATCTCATATTAGAAATTAAGATTCTTAAACACAGTACACCCTATGTATTATAATATATTTGTTTACAACGCCAATAAATATAAATATGTAATTTTTATCGGACAAGCGAAATGCCAATGCGCAAAGGTTCCAGGCATGAATTCTACGAAAACACCTTTTGTTAAGTGCGTAATTCCGCACACAAAGATATATGTATAAAAATAAAAAAATGCAACAAAGGAAATATTTATTTTCTTGGGCAGATGTATATACTTGCATACATGCGCTGCAATAAATTCGACTAGATCAGAAGTTGCCTACAACTAACCCATTTGGCTACAATACTAGTTTAATTCTTTAACCAAGGAATACTTTCAACTTTGCACTCATACTTGACGATGTCATTGGCGCCCAGTGCAATACTTGGCAAATCGTTTTTAATCGATTCCATTTCGATTAAGTGATTAGCGATAACCTATAGTTCAATTATTATTACCGGTATAGCTCCAAGACTGTGTTTTTTTTTGGAGACTTGGCAAATTTTACTGTAGGGCATATATTTGATATATTCACAGTTCAAATGAATGCATCAAAGGTAATAAACCATAAAATCAATTTTAACCTTAAAATACTTCGATAAACTTACGTACATACTTACATAGATATTTATACAAATATGAGCGATCAGTAAGCTCAGTAAAAAGATGTTTTTATACTCAGTTGTGCTCAGCACACAGAGAGGTAATACTAAGACTTCTACAAAATGTTGAGGATGAATAAAAAAACTGATTCACCATTGTCCATCGGTTTGCTTTTCTATTCATACCGTGGTCGTCACTGGAGTAACAAAAGGGAAAAACCACCGTTTTTAGAATCCTGTCTGTATGTCTGCATGTTTGTATAGGTACCACTCAAAAACTGTTGCATAAAATTTAATGTAATTTCCACCGATTTTTTGCTAAATGTCTAACTTAACGTCGACCACTATGTTTACCAAGGTGACCCAAAATGTGTTTAGTACAATATGGGTATGCTTGAATAAGCGATGTAGTTAAGTTCCATATCTTATCTGGTATATGTGGGAGATATAAAATTAAAATTGGACTGAATCTATTATAAGTTCTGAGACGCAGCAATGTGATGACGGGTTTACTAGTGTGGAATAAAATCTTGTTTCTTGTCACTACTGTGTGAAGCCGGAAAATATTACTTCTAAAAAAGTGGCTCGATAATGATCCCTTCTATTGATTTTTCTTAAATATCTGCAATCTACAGGCATCGGCCTACTACAATTTTAATATATGTAGAGATATAGTTCATTATAACAATCCGATGTATGTCTATAACAGTTATTATGTAGAAATGCATATGAGGTTTAAATGGAATGTTTTTAAAAGTGTAGTAAACCAAAAGAATGGGCAGTCTTTGACATAATTAGTCCCTAGATGTCATCTTGACAATAACGCAAAAAAGAAATAAAAATAGAGAGCCAAAGTCAAAAATATGAAATAGCGTAAAGTGCCTAAGTATTGAAACAACTGAGTATATCATATTCGGTTTTACCAAAACTCAACTTTCCTTACTTCTTGTGTATCTGTTCATGTTGGAATCAAATCAATATTTCTTTGTTTTTTTGCACTTTTTCACACCATTCAAAAGAGATAACGTCACGCGCTGATAAATCCAAGCCGAAAAGCATTTCCAAGTAAACGCCAGCTAATAAGTATTATGAGGGCCACCCAAACAGCACAAATTGGTTTCAGCTTTTTAAGCGCAAAATTTCGCGACTTCTGGGTACTAAAAAGAGTTGAATGACCACTGAAAATGTTATATTTGAATAATTATGAAAATCGGTTGACCCTTACGAAATTTACGTTGTTTCGCATTTAAGTCAAACTCTGCAAGGACCAAACAAAGGTGCATGCATGTGAAATATGTATACATACTTATTTTCCCTTCACGCCGTACGGTCACACCCTTGGCACCAATACATATAATTAATAACGCCTTTTAGTAGCCATAAATATTGTAAGTGGTAAGTGATGCATGGCAATAGCATTCCAGTTGATGCGTTATTTTGACTACAAGGCGGGCAGAGCGGCACGTGTCTGGGGCGCACATGTGGTCGTTAAGCGCCATATACATAAGTATGTACATTTAAGTACATTCTTTTGGGGGATTTTTTCTGAACTTTATCCTTGCATTATTTGTGCGGAATGTGCAAGTTACTGAACTGTCACTTTAGCAGCGTATTTCAATTTTTTTTGCACACTCTCCCGTTTCGGATTGTTCGTAATTCAAGTTAGTACGCATAGTAAGGAAATACGATGTTCGAGTGGAACCGATCACCCATTTGCTATTGATTAGGAACCAAATTCTCTACATTTCTCCTATATGTGGCTTTTGCACACTGGGATGAAAAGCTCGGTAAAAGGTTAATTCCCTTGCTAGTTGTATAGTTTATTCCTTCGAAGGCATGTTCGGCAGTCTATCGAAATCTTGGGGTTGTTTTCATTGAGGACACTGAATATTGTCCTGCACAATCTATCAATATCTATACTATATATTTATATATATGTAAAATCAAAACAGGCATTCTCTTTGACCAATATCTCTACTTTAAATTCGAATGTACATATAAAATTTTAGCCAAAATTTTCGTAAGAGCAAACACACAATCTACCGGGCCGATTTCTCTAGTTCAAATTTTCAAATTACATATTCGTGTCACACAAGGATATAGAAGTGTCTAACTTAAAGAGAGATGTTAACAGTAAATGTGTTTTATTAACATGTTACGTTCTTTAATAATCCCACGCATAACTAGGCGAGAAATAAGAATGGGAGATTGGCTGCAATGAGTAAAAGTTTTCAGTACAAGACAACATTTAATGATACACGAGTAGAGTACATGGACGGCTTCGACACAATTGTGTGGCATACAGACTGCTCTTAAACACTAGATGAGATAGGTGGAGATGTACCCGAGCACCAACAAATATATCAATTATTTAGGCATTTTTTAGAGGGAAATATTCTTACACTGTAAATAGATGCGTTGAGCTGAATCTATGACGTGAATACTCCAATGAGATTATCGCAATACTTAGCGACAGCCAATTCGCACTCAAGGCGATCTTGTTCTACGAGGTAAAATTTAGCGCTTGAAGGAACACAGTTTTGGTAGCTTGGGTCCCAGGCGATTGCTCCACAAACAATGAGAGCTTTTCTGAGTTGGGAGAAGAAAACGAAGAACAACCAGCGCTGGGGTAACATTCCCGGCTTACGACAAGCAAAGTTGTACTTAGGGGGCTACAATGAAACTCGTTATAGAGCAATTACACGTTTAACAAAAAATAACTTAACAATTTTAACTTTTATTCTTACAAGTCACTGAAGACTCAACAACCATAGACACAATATGGGATGTTACTTGGCGGTGGAGACTGCAGAACATATTTCAATGAAATAAGATGTCATTTTCATACGCAAGACTAACATTTGAGGCTCCCTATGGCCAGGGCATAGGCCCATACAGTCCCTCAAACCGAATGGAATACCATACTTTATGAAGGAGGTCTGCTTCGAGGTGATGTGAATGAGATTAGGACGTAATAGACCTAGTGCAATCTTTCAAAAATATATCTATCTATAAGAGAAAAGTTGCGATCTGTCGGAGTAGGCTACTATTAAGAAAATTGTGGGACCGTTTGGTACCGGTTCCCGAAACAGTTTTGGTTTCAGTTTTTCTTTAATTCCTTGGTACTAATAATCAACACTTGCCTTTAAGAGGACTGTTGAACCCCTGCAGTGAAATATCAAACTAGTCAGTAAACTTACTAGTATCCAACTATAATTTCCTCCATACTAGTATACGACTACAATTTTTATAGTATGTGTTTAAGCGACATAAATTTTAGTCATTTCTTTCGTTTATTTCATTTTTATTGCATGCTATTGTAATTCGCAATCAGCTTATGAAATATTCCAAAGATATAGTTTATGTTTTGCAATCCCAAATCGGGTTTTTCACAGCAAAAATTATGGAAAATTAAAGTGATGTATTGATGAGTCCATTTTATTATTTTAATCCCTGTTAGAGGTTTTGGTTTACATTTGGACTAGTATTCTTTTATCTTTTTCAAAATAGTATGATACTGGTATGATTAGACTGCAATTTTATTAGTACATTTCCTTCCATTTTAAACTACCATGAAACTAGTATTTTACGACCTGTATGATACTAGTATATTTCCACTATATACAAACTAGTATTTTATGAGTAGAAGATGACTTGTATGTTCTGGTCGAAATCTGACAATTGGCATCTCGTAGGACATCGCCATGTTAAATGTTGGTTGACTAGTTGGGCAACTAGTTGGTTTGACTGGAGGGACACAACACCCTAACAAGTACAGAGATGTTTGCCCTTTAATAATATGTGTGCCGTTGGGTATACATCTAATCCACAGCATATTCCCGCTCCTCCATATTCTACTTCCTTTCATTCAAACTTTACACTTTGACATGCAAAATAAACATAGTTGGGCTATAAATAATTTTCAACATATTTATGATATTAATAGCACTGTCACCCTTAAGGGGTAGTGCCGAAAAATTGAGATCGTCTACGCCGCTGACATTTTTGCTTTTCAGCTGGTAGTGACAATTGTATGCATTGTTTCTATTCGCTACTTATTTACACACATGAGCTATTTTTACTAACAAAATTACTCGAATATATGCAGTTTTTTGAAGTTGTCTCCCGTCGCTTTTGTACTTTGCTCAGACTTGCTATGATTGTGCTGAGTTGGTGGAATTTTAGTGCAAGTGCAGCCACCCCAGAACCGACAGCTGTCCAACTTCATGCCTAGCTGCATACGACCCGCGTGTGGTGGTGCACTATGGGATAGGAGATTCAACGCGATATACACAGTACTATTTGAGCCTGTTGACTATCCCCTGCAAAAAATGCGATTAGTCTAGAATGTCGTATGGACATTTATACCCGAAAGGGTACGAAAGGACTAATCCACTTTCTACCCAAACGGGTACTTTGACCTCCTATAAAAACTAAAAATGACCTACACCCCTATGAGTATGCTACAGAAATAAAAATTTTGCTTAGATATATTGAGTTATAACCAATTGTAGGCTAAAGGGGTTAATCGTGGATCGCTCTCTTCAGAGATTACTCACACAATTTTTTGCAGGGTCTGCTCAACCTGTCGATATTTTATTCTAGAGAAATACTTTTCTTCCTCGTCATAACAATCACCTTTTCACACAATTTTAGGTAGCATTCTTTGCGAAAATCACTCAACCAAAATATCTTCAGCTAATACATAAAATGACAACCATTTTTTTGAAAATTTAATTACCTTTTTTGTTATCCGGAAGCGTTTAGTTAACTCTGCTCTGATTTAAAGTTTTGGCGATATGGCTTCCCGTTATTTTATTCTTCAGCCGTTTGTTCAATCAGTTACCAACACATATCACGAATAAGATCCATTTCAACAAAGTAGCGCTGACATGAACTACCGATGGTAGTGATTTTCAGTGACATAATCCTCCAGGTAAAAATTCCAGCGTAAAAAAAAAAGAGGGGAATCTTGAGTTCGATTTTTGAGTAACTTTCCGCTGAGCAACAGAGTCGAAGTTTGTCACATAGTTTGGAACGGGGTAACAATACAATATTTGATAAAAAAAAATTCACTAGGTGGCGCACAGATCTACCTATTTTAAAAATTCTTTTGAAATTTGGAATCTTACGATAGATTTTTAACTATTTTCCTGCTGATCTAGGGACTTAAAACTTAGCACCTACTTCAAGACACTACATAGCAATATAATTTTTTGAAATCAAAATTGCACTAGGTGGCGCGCTTATCGTGATAACAGAAAATCGCTGAAAAATGGGTGGGGAATTTTGCGTTCGATTTTTGAGTAACTTTCCAGTAAGATAGAGACTTGACATTTATCACATGCTTCAAACGCCGGTGAGCAGCAAATTTGTCCCTAAACAAAGACATGGTACCTGTGAGTTTGGTTTTGAAATTTAAATCACACCAATGTAATAAAATTTGAAAATATGGAGGTGGAGTGCACGTTTCCAAGCTAAGGCAATATATTTTTTGAAGCCCAAATGAAATTTCTGCAATTGACAAAACATTTAAAGCCCAATGATAGCACTTAACCTCTATATTTTCAAATTTCAGAAATTGATTACAATTGGTATGGTTAAAATACCAAAACTAAAGCTAATAAATAGAAAGTCTTTGTTCAAGGACAAATTTGCTGCTGATTTTTGGCGACATAAATATAAAGAAAGTATTTGAAATTTTTGTATCATATTTTTATTTTATGTAAAGATAAGAAATCAGATTTTCAGGTAGGACAAAGAAAAAAATCCGCTCTAAAAGAAGACACCCTAATACATACATAGTGTGTACATTAACCCGACTGCCTTTTCAGTTAATTTTAGTCACTCACGTTTTCGTTCATTTCTATTTTTGCAAAATATTTTCGAATCTATGCCAAAACACACACACCCGTACGTGCGCATTAAAATAGTATAATGGAATGAAAGAAATGTCTACCAATACTCATAAATACATACAAGTATAAGACTTTTTATTGTTTGTTAAACTTAGCTCATTACTTAGGTAAATAAACAATAAGCATTAAATCGCCACCAAAAAGGAGAAACGCGTAGAATTTTGCGTAGGTGCACCACACCAGCGACCATCTGTTCAAAGCCTATATGCGGGTGCTAACAAAGCTTTGCTTAGCGCGCCATGTAAAAAGAGCACTTGGCCATAAATGGTAATAGTAAAATTGTGCAAACCCCAATAGCCATGAAGTTATTGACCAAGATACGTATATCGTAAATATCTCTATTTATTATAGAGCGTGACACTACGCTAGAGGACGAGTAGTGACGAGGAGTCCGAAGGCTTTTGGTTGTATCGTGCTTTGGGTGTTTGGTGTGTTTTGTTGTAAAACTGGCGAATTTATATTGTTGTTAATAACTGACTGAATGGTGACAGCGGCGCCGTCTAACTTATGTCAACTTTTGTCGCATTTAAATATGAATTTGTATCTAAATATAAGAAGTATAATAAAGCTACGAAAACAAAATTGTAACTAATAATAAGTTGTTACTATCTAATAACATACTAGGCTGGTTGGAAAAAAATGTTTGTTCGATTGGGCATGAGGGTAGAGTTTGTTTGTTGGAATATACGTAATGCAATGGTCTTTATTTGAGTTCAACTAAATTAAGGAAGATAATCCTTGCTGGAGTCGTTTCATAGTTTACTTTTTTAGTTATTTATTAAATTAATCATAATTGAAAAATCCGAAATAATTATTAAGTAACGTTCTAACGAAATATTTATCTTTCTTTTCATTGTAGGTAAGTACACCCGAAAAATCAAAATTTCATGTAGTACATTGTGATAAAAAATTAACAGTAAGTACCTATATCAAGTATGAATTTATGTATGTACTATCCCAGCCTTACAAATGTGATGAGTTAACACACGAAACCTCTTTAATTGTTAAGTAAAGGTGGGCAATCTAAACGTTGATCGGAACTTCTGCCTAAACAGCTCAAATTTTTCTAGAAAAATTTCTTAAAAATTCGTTAGATCGGAATTTTTCTCTAGAGCTACAATTCATACTTAAATACAAACTAAAATTTAGATTTTCTATTTTAAATTCAGAAAATTATAGTTTAATTAAAACATTTTCCCTCCAAATACAGATAACAAGCAATTGTTTTCTTAAAAGAAAATACTGCAAACCATGCCAATTATTGGAGAATTAGCCTGCTCATTAATTGGGAAGGACACCTTCGAGCCCTTCGACATCAAACGCGAGTTAAGACAAAGCCTTTCCATATCGACAGCAGAGAGGAATATCACCTTATCTCAGCAATCGATTTAAATACTCGCTATCTCAGAATAGTTTTCAAAAATGTTTTATCTTAACGTAAATTCAATACATTTTCAGATCAAATGCTGAGATAGGGAGTTCTAGTAAAATATTTTAAAATAGTGTGATCTTTCACTCAACCATCAATATGCATATATATTTCTTATAACAATATAACGACACTCAGAGTTTTTTTTTCTGTACATACGGAGGAAGATGTACCGAGTTTTAAAATCGAATGCGAATGTTCGTAGCGTCCCAAGCGAAAAATAATATTGCTGCTGAAACAAGTAATCTCCACATTAAGTCACTAAGTACGCTTTTGCGTCCGCTTATTGCGTGCAGGCGAGTCAATGACATTTTTATTTTAGTTTTCTGTTATTACTTAGTAAGAATTATTTTCATTACTTTGTAAATACATAGCTCTTACTATACATACTACAAATAAACTTATTTTTAGAGGGGATTTTTTCAATTTAAATTTATTACCTTTTCCTGCTCTTAAATTTTTAGCATAAAATTTTAAATTTCAGTCACGTTCCACATAATTTGTAAAGCTAAGTAAAAGTAAATGCATATTTACCTGAAATAAGATTTGGCTTTAGAAATAATCAAGTGTATGTATATTTATACAAGTGTTGCCAAATGTGCCATATTTACCGGAAAAGTTTTTGTTACGTTTTTTCAACAACTTGGAGTAGCCCTCATTACACCCAACTCTCATTATATCAATACTCGTATAGTACCTAACAACCTAACCATATAAGAACAGTAGCTAATATCCAGGAAAAGCTTTCAACTATTCCCTTTTATATAACAATACCTAGTCCTCTACCAGTTCCATTTCCCTTAGTTGGTTGTGGTTGTGTATGATTGATTATCAATATCCGAAACTTCTTTTAAATAAAAGTCCTCTATTTCAAAAAAATCTTTATTTGAGCTATTTTAGAAAGATCTCGGTTTTTAACCGTTAATAATATGCAAAATTTAAACAAAGTTTGTATCGATAATTCAAATTTGTTTCGGACCATCAATGCTCATTAATTCCCCCCATAAAGTAGTAGAAATAAATATTATCCATAACGATTTTTTTTAAAAGCTATGTTCTGCACGAAATCACTGTAAATTCAAAGTTTAATATAACATGAAGCCAGTTTTAAGCAAAATAATATAGTTGATACCTATTTCGCAAGTACTAAACTTTCAAATGAAATGTGTACACATTCAAGTTGACTGAGGTTCAATTACTGACAATCCCCTTTTGAAAACTTAAACGTTATACTTTTATCACTCTATTGCTACTAAAAGACTACAAATATGGCAACACGGGAATGAAGCATAGTGTGTACCATGGTATAAAAAAGAAGGTAGTTCCAATGTCAGAAATTGGTTGTCAATCTTATTTCATTTTTGATTAAAAAAGGGATTTTTGACGTTCTTTTGGTGTCAAAATTTGGCATAGCGTTGCCCAATCGGATATACAGTGAAGGGAAATTTTTAACCATATATTGGGGATTTTGCCAAATTGTTGTTTGTGTAAGCTTATATGATAAGAACTTCCCTTTAACGATACAAATATAAAATGAACCTTTAAAAGAGGGATGTGAAAGATCAAGGCTAATAGAACTGTATTTCTGTGTTTTGAAATTTGTTTTTTATTAATTTAAAAAGCCTTAAAATATTTACTGGACAGTGGGTGGCCCCTTATTGACTTTCTTGTTATAACAATAGTCCGCGCGGCTTAGTCTCATATCACAAAGAAATGGGACGTTTTAAACAAGGTTATAAACAATTCCCCCTTGGTGGGATAAAGCCAAGTAATTTCGGTGCATTAATGTGTTTGTCGAGATATAACACTAAATACTTTTTTGCTGTCGGGATTATTGTGCCATAAACGGCGATGGTCAGTTGTAATGTAACTTCTTCAGGTGTGGTGGGAGAAAGTTAAAGGTTTCTGTCACTGATGCAATGGGCTTTATCGTAACGCGCCACCGAAGCCAAGATGAAAAGGTGATGGTTAAGAGTGATATAAAGGAAGAATATTTCACGGTCCAGCATTTGAGCTCTTTTCTTAATTATATGTCGGGGAGTCCTTTGGCTATGCCACTGCTGGCTGCAAACAAATAATATCGGAGAATTTAATAAGCTGATTACGACCTGGGCCTCAATACTACAGAGGGAGATGTTGGTCTATATGATTTACCTGCTTTAGCAGGTCTTCCCTGGTTTGAATTGTGAAGCAGCTCAGAATCATGGGTAATATTTCAAAAATGTATTCCTTGAGGGCCAGATCAAAATCAGAATTTCCTTCTCGATGACTATTTCTGTATTGCATAGATATTTAGTTTGTAATTAAATTAATATCTCATATTTTCTATTTGATACTTCTTTTTCCATAGCGAAAAGCTAAGATTTTCAGCCTACGCAAAACTTTTCAATAATTTTTCAAACAATTTTTTGATTTGTAAACAAAAAAACGACCCAAATAATACTGTTTTATGGAACTGGTAGCACAAAACGTCATAATCTTTTTAATTGTCATGTAGCTAACATGGCGACCAAAAATTTACAGTGTAACTACCTCCTTTTTTCTGCCATGGTGTGTACTATCCAATTATTCGTATGGCTATAGGCTTGTATGTTTAGATAGGTTTCCATTTAATATTTTATTTCCTCTCTTTGAGTGCACCTATTTACCTGACGTTTATTACTTAGGGAAGTTATTGTACGTGATTTACATTTGAATTAATTTTTTTTGCTTTTCCTTTAAATCTGGTAAAAATTCAAAGAACGCAAAATTTGTATCTTCTTAACAATGAAACTTAAATTAAAATTTCGCAAAACTCTTTATTTGTTAGCTTTGAATTTATTGAACCAACAACACAATAAATTATATCGGGTAAGGCAATCAGTTTTATGCATTCTGATTGTGACTTAGAGCCAAATGTGGCACTTTGCTTTGTTCTTTTTACCTTTAAATGAATACATGATCTTTTTAATTGTTTATATTATTTTTCGTTCACTACCACTGACCACTTTTTTACATCTGGTACATATTATTAAATGTTACTTCGATTTTGTTAACTATGGAAAAATTTTGGAATCAGCTGGAAAAACTGAAATATTGGCTGAAGGGTTAATCGCTGCTCATTCTTCCCCTTCGACGTTTTATTGTTGCTGTTGTCTTCTTCTCCATAGTTTACTCCTCTCCCTCAGTTTTCGTCCTTGTTATCATATTTTTATACCTAATAGTGCTACGCACACAAGGTATATTAACTTTAGTCGCCTAACCCCAGTACGTAACGGCATAAACGGATCGAGATAGATATTGGCTTATGTATATCACAATGTTCAGGACGAAAAGAGAAATTGATTAAGCCATGTCCGTCCGTCATATTTTGAAAATTTTCGAAAATGGGCGTGGCCCCGCCCTTTTTATAGTGGACTATTCCACAAAACTTTTTATGCCATAACTCAGCCAAAAATTGATTTGTGGAAACGAAATTTGGTGATAATGTTCTATGTATAAAGGTAACTGTTTGCTGTAAAATTGGGCGAAATCGCTTAATGTCCACGCCCACTTTTTTAACCTAGTTTTGAAATTTTTTTTTTTTTTAATTCAAAGAGCGATATTTCTACAACTAAGCATGTTATATCAATTAGATTTTGCACACATAATAAGCTTTTTAAGAAAAACTCGGTCGCAAATTTCGAAGAAGTAGGCGTGGCGTCGCCCACTTTTCAGCATAAAATTTCTGCTATTTTCAAAGGCAATCGCTTATAATTCAATATTGATATTTCAATCAAAATTGGTCAGTTGCTTCTTAGTAGTATGTATTATACTCCTGCCAAAAATTAGCCAAATCGGGAAACACACAATCGAAATATTCGGGCACGTAGTTAATAGCCTACTGTAATAGCGAAGTTATATATCTTTTTTGATTTTCATACCTTTCATAAACATTAAATGTATGTAAGTATGAGAACAAGAAGAAAAAAGTTCATTAAAATGATCATCACGATGAGCGGAGTCGATTTAGCCATGCCCGTCTCTCCGTCGTCTGTCTGTCTCTCCGTCTGTCTATTTGAACGCAAACTAGTCTCTCAGTTTTACAAAAAAATGCTGAAATTCCTGGTTTGCTTTGGCCGTTTTATAATATACTAGCAAACACGATAGACGTTGTTTTGACGTTTTGATAGATAGAGCACATCTATATATAAAATTTCATTCACTTGAACCAAATAAACTATCTATACCGAACTGCAGCTTTATATGACCTGGGGGATTTTCCAAAAGTTATATACAGACTGTGTCGTGCCCAGCGAACTCCTGAACTTATCGTGAAAGTTCAAGAGCAAAACACAAAATATGTGGGCGTGGCACCGCCCACTTTTGAAAAACGATGTAGATATTGACTAAGTGACACATATATCCAAAAATCATTAATTTAGACCAAAAAATATTGTCTATGCTGTACCCATATTGTCTATGCTGTACCCAGTGAACCCAAGTATATATTGTGAAAATTTCATAAAGATCGGTTGAGTTCTTTGGCGCCTATAAAAGACACCCTTTTTTATATCTATTTTTGTTACGCACACAAGGTATATTACTTCATTCGGCATAAACGATTCGAGATATATATTTATTAATGTATATCAAAACCTCCAGGATGAAAAGTAAAATATCCGTGCAAGTAGTTAATACCCCACTGCAAAAGCGAAGTTGTATATCTTTTTTGATATTCATTCCTTTCGTGAACATGAAATGTTTGTACGTATACTGAAATGATCAGGAGGATGAGCTGAGTCGATGTAGCCATCCGTCTTTCGATACGTCTTTCTGTCTGTTCGTCGGTGTATTTGAACGCAAATACGAACTGAAAGTATTAAAATAGACCTGCGTAAATTGGGATGGCATAATAGATCACTACTATTTAGGTATATAATGTTCGGTTCCACCCGAACTTAGACTTCCTTACTTATTTAAATCTATTTTTCACGCACACAAGGTATATTACTTCATTCGGCATAAATGAATCGAGATATATATTTATTAATGTATATCAAAACGTTCAGGATGAAAAGTAAAATATCCGGGCAAGTAGTTAATACCCCACTGCAAAAGCGAAGTTGTATATCTTTTTTGTACTATACATACTACAAATAAACTTATTTTTAGAGGGGATTTTTTCAATTTAAATTTATTACCTTTTCCTGCTCTTAAATTTTTAGCATAAAATTTTAAATTTCAGTCACGTTCCACATAATTTGTAAAGCTAAGTAAAAGTAAATGCATATTTACCTGAAATAAGATTTGGCTTTAGAAATAATCAAGTGTATGTATATTTATACAAGTGTTGCCAAATGTGCCATATTTACCGGAAAAGTTTTTGTTACGTTTTTTCAACAACTTGGAGTAGCCCTCATTACACCCAACTCTCATTATATCAATACTCGTATAGTACCTAACAACCTAACCATATAAGAACAGTAGCTAATATCCAGGAAAAGCTTTCAACTATTCCCTTTTATATAACAATACCTAGTCCTCTACCAGTTCCATTTCCCTTAGTTGGTTGTGGTTGTGTATGATTGATTATCAATATCCGAAACTTCTTTTAAATAAAAGTCCTCTATTTCAAAAAAATCTTTATTTGAGCTATTTTAGAAAGATCTCGGTTTTTAACCGTTAATAATATGCAAAATTTAAACAAAGTTTGTATCGATAATTCAAATTTGTTTCGGACCATCAATGCTCATTAATTCCCCCCATAAAGTAGTAGAAATAAATATTATCCATAACGATTTTTTTTAAAAGCTATGTTCTGCACGAAATCACTGTAAATTCAAAGTTTAATATAACATGAAGCCAGTTTTAAGCAAAATAATATAGTTGATACCTATTTCGCAAGTACTAAACTTTCAAATGAAATGTGTACACATTCAAGTTGACTGAGGTTCAATTACTGACAATCCCCTTTTGAAAACTTAAACGTTATACTTTTATCACTCTATTGCTACTAAAAGACTACAAATATGGCAACACGGGAATGAAGCATAGTGTGTACCATGGTATAAAAAAGAAGGTAGTTCCAATGTCAGAAATTGGTTGTCAATCTTATTTCATTTTTGATTAAAAAAGGGATTTTTGACGTTCTTTTGGTGTCAAAATTTGGCATAGCGTTGCCCAATCGGATATACAGTGAAGGGAAATTTTTAACCATATATTGGGGATTTTGCCAAATTGTTGTTTGTGTAAGCTTATATGATAAGAACTTCCCTTTAACGATACAAATATAAAATGAACCTTTAAAAGAGGGATGTGAAAGATCAAGGCTAATAGAACTGTATTTCTGTGTTTTGAAATTTGTTTTTTATTAATTTAAAAAGCCTTAAAATATTTACTGGACAGTGGGTGGCCCCTTATTGACTTTCTTGTTATAACAATAGTCCGCGCGGCTTAGTCTCATATCACAAAGAAATGGGACGTTTTAAACAAGGTTATAAACAATTCCCCCTTGGTGGGATAAAGCCAAGTAATTTCGGTGCATTAATGTGTTTGTCGAGATATAACACTAAATACTTTTTTGCTGTCGGGATTATTGTGCCATAAACGGCGATGGTCAGTTGTAATGTAACTTCTTCAGGTGTGGTGGGAGAAAGTTAAAGGTTTCTGTCACTGATGCAATGGGCTTTATCGTAACGCGCCACCGAAGCCAAGATGAAAAGGTGATGGTTAAGAGTGATATAAAGGAAGAATATTTCACGGTCCAGCATTTGAGCTCTTTTCTTAATTATATGTCGGGGAGTCCTTTGGCTATGCCACTGCTGGCTGCAAACAAATAATATCGGAGAATTTAATGAGCTGATTACGACCTGGGCCTCAATACTACAGAGGGAGATGTTGGTCTATATGATTTACCTGCTTTAGCAGGTCTTCCCTGGTTTGAATTGTGAAGCAGCTCAGAATCATGGGTAATATTTCAAAAATGTATTCCTTGAGGGCCAGATCAAAATCAGAATTTCCTTCTCGATGACTATTTCTGTATTGCATAGATATTTAGTTTGTAATTAAATTAATATCTCATATTTTCTATTTGATACTTCTTTTTCCATAGCGAAAAGCTAAGATTTTCAGCCTACGCAAAACTTTTCAATAATTTTTCAAACAATTTTTTGATTTGTAAACAAAAAAACGACCCAAATAATACTGTTTTATGGAACTGGTAGCACAAAACGTCATAATCTTTTTAATTGTCATGTAGCTAACATGGCGACCAAAAATTTACAGTGTAACTACCTCCTTTTTTCTGCCATGGTGTGTACTATCCAATTATTCGTATGGCTATAGGCTTGTATGTTTAGATAGGTTTCCATTTAATATTTTATTTCCTCTCTTTGAGTGCACCTATTTACCTGACGTTTATTACTTAGGGAAGTTATTGTACGTGATTTACATTTGAATTAATTTTTTTTGCTTTTCCTTTAAATCTGGTAAAAATTCAAAGAACGCAAAATTTGTATCTTCTTAACAATGAAACTTAAATTAAAATTTCGCAAAACTCTTTATTTGTTAGCTTTGAATTTATTGAACCAACAACACAATAAATTATATCGGGTAAGGCAATCAGTTTTATGCATTCTGATTGTGACTTAGAGCCAAATGTGGCACTTTGCTTTGTTCTTTTTACCTTTAAATGAATACATGATCTTTTTAATTGTTTATATTATTTTTCGTTCACTACCACTGACCACTTTTTTACATCTGGTACATATTATTAAATGTTACTTCGATTTTGTTAACTATGGAAAAATTTTGGAATCAGCTGGAAAAACTGAAATATTGGCTGAAGGGTTAATCGCTGCTCATTCTTCCCCTTCGACGTTTTATTGTTGCTGTTGTCTTCTTCTCCATAGTTTACTCCTCTCCCTCAGTTTTCGTCCTTGTTATCATATTTTTATACCTAATAGTGCTACGCACACAAGGTATATTAACTTTAGTCGCCTAACCCCAGTACGTAACGGCATAAACGGATCGAGATAGATATTGGCTTATGTATATCACAATGTTCAGGACGAAAAGAGAAATTGATTAAGCCATGTCCGTCCGTCATATTTTGAAAATTTTCGAAAATGGGCGTGGCCCCGCCCTTTTTATAGTGGACTATTCCACAAAACTTTTTATGCCATAACTCAGCCAAAAATTGATTTGTGGAAACGAAATTTGGTGATAATGTTCTATGTATAAAGGTAACTGTTTGCTGTAAAATTGGGCGAAATCGCTTAATGTCCACGCCCACTTTTTTAACCTAGTTTTGAAATTTTTTTTTTTTTTAATTCAAAGAGCGATATTTCTACAACTAAGCATGTTATATCAATTAGATTTTGCACACATAATAAGCTTTTTAAGAAAAACTCGGTCGCAAATTTCGAAGAAGTAGGCGTGGCGTCGCCCACTTTTCAGCATAAAATTTCTGCTATTTTCAAAGGCAATCGCTTATAATTCAATATTGATATTTCAATCAAAATTGGTCAGTTGCTTCTTAGTAGTATGTATTATACTCCTGCCAAAAATTAGCCAAATCGGGAAACACACAAGCGAAATATTCGGGCACGTAGTTAATAGCCTACTGTAATAGCGAAGTTATATATCTTTTTTGATTTTCATACCTTTCATAAACATTAAATGTATGTAAGTATGAGAACAAGAAGAAAAAAGTTCATTAAAATGATCATCACGATGAGCGGAGTCGATTTAGCCATGCCCGTCTCTCCGTCGTCTGTCTGTCTCTCCGTCTGTCTATTTGAACGCAAACTAGTCTCTCAGTTTTACAAAAAAATGCTGAAATTCCTGGTTTGCTTTGGCCGTTTTATAATATACTAGCAAACACGATAGACGTTGTTTTGACGTTTTGATAGATAGAGCACATCTATATATAAAATTTCATTCACTTGAACCAAATAAACTATCTATACCGAACTGCAGCTTTATATGACCTGGGGGATTTTCCAAAAGTTATATACAGACTGTGTCGTGCCCAGCGAACTCCTGAACTTATCGTGAAAGTTCAAGAGCAAAACACAAAATATGTGGGCGTGGCACCGCCCACTTTTGAAAAACGATGTAGATATTGACTAAGTGACACATATATCCAAAAATCATTAATTTAGACCAAAAAATATTGTCTATGCTGTACCCATATTGTCTATGCTGTACCCAGTGAACCCAAGTATATATTGTGAAAATTTCATAAAGATCGGTTGAGTTCTTTGGCGCCTATAAAAGACACCCTTTTTTATATCTATTTTTGTTACGCACACAAGGTATATTACTTCATTCGGCATAAACGATTCGAGATATATATTTATTAATGTATATCAAAACCTCCAGGATGAAAAGTAAAATATCCGTGCAAGTAGTTAATACCCCACTGCAAAAGCGAAGTTGTATATCTTTTTTGATATTCATTCCTTTCGTGAACATGAAATGTTTGTACGTATACTGAAATGATCAGGAGGATGAGCTGAGTCGATGTAGCCATCCGTCTTTCGATACGTCTTTCTGTCTGTTCGTCGGTGTATTTGAACGCAAATACGAACTGAAAGTATTAAAATAGACCTGCGTAAATTGGGATGGCATAATAGATCACTACTATTTAGGTATATAATGTTCGGTTCCACCCGAACTTAGACTTCCTTACTTATTTAAATCTATTTTTCACGCACACAAGGTATATTACTTCATTCGGCATAAATGAATCGAGATATATATTTATTAATGTATATCAAAACGTTCAGGATGAAAAGTAAAATATCCGGGCAAGTAGTTAATACCCCACTGCAAAAGCGAAGTTGTATATCTTTTTTGATATTCATATCTTTTATGAACATGAAATGTTTGTACGTATACTGAAATGATCTCTCGATACGTCTGGTTTTATGTCTATTTGAACGCAAATACGAACTGAAAGTATTAGAATAGACCTGCGTAAATTGGGATGTCATAATAGATCACTACTAGGTATATAATGTTCGGTTCCACCCGAACTTAGACTTCCTTACTTGTTTAAATCTATTTTTTACGCACACAAGGTATATTACTTCATTCGGCATAAAGGAATCGAGATATATATTTATTAATGTATATCAAACCGTTCAGGATGAAAATTAAAATATCCGGGCAAGTAGTTAATACCCCACTGCAAAAGCGAAGTTGTATATCTTTTTTGATATTCATTCCTTTCATGAACATGAAATATTTGTACGTATACTGAAATGATCAGGAGGATGAGCTGAGTCGATGTAGCCATCCGTCTTTCGATACGTCTCTCTGTCTGTTCGTCGGTGTATTTGAACGCAAATACGAACTGAAAGTATTAAAATAGACCTGCGTAAATTGGGATGACATAATAGATCACTACTAGGTATATAATGTTCGGTTCCACCCGAACTTAGACTTCCTTACTTGTTTAAATCTATTTTATACGCACACAAGGTATATTACTTCATTCGGCATAAATGAATCGAGATATATATTTATTAATGTATATCAAAACGTTCAGGATGAAAAGTAAAATATCCGGGCAAGTAGTTAATACCCCACTGCAAAAGCGAAGTTGTATATCTTTTTTGATATTCATATCTTTTATGAACATGAAATGTTTGTACGTATACTGAAATGATCTCTCGATACGTCTGTTTTTATGTCTATTTGAACGCAAATACGAACTGAAAGTATTAGAATAGACCTGCGTAAATTGGGATGCCATAATAGATCACTACTAGGTATATAATGTTCGGTTCCACCCCAACTTAGACTTCCTTACTTGTTTTCATTTATTTCTGCTATTTTCTTTTGTTTTTTTTTTTTGTTGTCTTTGTCTTTTCATTTTTATTTTTCCATCTCCCTCAATATTCTTTTTCCTAGTCATACTTTTTCACTTTTTTCTTGCTATAATAATAATAAAGGTTATTTGCCAAAGCTTTTGGGTAGTGCTGTCGGAGTGACAAACATTGGCCGGACTACCATTCCAGTGTCTCATTGGCCATAGTATACGAATACCAACTACCGCGAAACCCTCTTCTTATTTTATTCCGTTTTCTCATTGGTGCTAGGTTAATTGGTCTTACTTCCAGAAAGCATGGATGTTACTCCTTCTTTCTTTTCTGGCCTTAAATAGTTTAAGGTCGTCTTTTTACACTTTTTATAAAAACTATTATTGTGTTTATTTTTTAATAATTGTTATTAGTTATTAAAAATTTTAATTTGAATAGAAACGGAAAATTAGAGAACCCCGCCATAGGCTTTTGCTAGACTTCTTTGTCAGAGAATTTTTGAAACGCTCTGTTAACAATTAGGTTATCAGAACGATGGTTTTTGTCAGCTAAACTTCTGTTTCTATTCATTGGACCACAAGATAGCTAATGAAAGTATTTTGTTTTTATGTGTTAATTTTTGACACTCCGAATGTGCTCTTCAGTTTTGTTTATTTTGTATACCAACAACTGAATTGAATGAGCTCGAGGAAAAGAATTATAATTTTTTTCTATATGTTTTTAATAATTATTAAAAAATATTCCTTTTATTTGAATAGAAACGGCCATAGCTTTTCTTATATATCAATTTTACGTTTACCGAGGTATCTCCACAGTCTGTATCCATCATCATTCAGCCTTGGTTTCTGAGGATGCCACTTTTAAAAACACACATTGAATCGTTTCATTTTCTCAACCAGTTTCCGCTTCATCGTTTCTTTCAAGTAGCCGTTCGGTTAGTTAGTTTTAATGAAGTCTCTGGTAAATCGGTTAACATTTTATTTAGAGGAAATTTTGATTTTTGATATAAAATAGACACAGTTGTGCAACGAAATCACATATTAGACTTTCTGAAGTACACCTGGGTTTTTACACCTTTCATGAATATAAAATGGTATTATAACTTTGGTCCGATGTAAGTATGATAAAAGACCCACAAATAAGTATATCGAAATTATCAGGGTGATGAGGTGAGACAATTTAGTCTTGTCCGTCTGTCCGTCCGTCTGTTTGTCTGTCTGTTTGAACGCAAACTAGTCCCTCAGTTTTTGAGATATCTCGCTGAAATTTGCTAAGGGCCCGTCATTTTGTAAAGCATTAATCATTTGTCGGAACCAGGAAGATCGGAGCAATACAAAGCATAGCTCCCATACAATGGATTGTTCCGATAAATGGGGTTTGGGCTATGTATCTTTAAATTAACAGTTTTGCAGAGTTTGTACTAATTGTAAATAAGGATTGGACACTTAAAACCGTGATGCGTATTCATGAAAGATATAAAGTTTTCGGCGCAGTCGAAGACAGCCCTTTCCTTACTTGTTTTTAAATACATTTGAAAAATCTGGAATACATCTTAGTTTTTCTGAAATAAAATTGAGGTATTCTAAAAAACATTGCTAGTTTCTGAAACTCATTTAACATTTTCCGAAAAACATTTGGAAAATATATAGAATCAATAGCAGCCAATTCATTTGGGGCAAACGGTCTAAGAGAAAATGCTAGTTGGTGTATCAACAACTTTTCTCAGTTAACTGTACAGAAACCGTTAAAATTACTCTGATTTATTCAATGCACTGTCCTCTTCCGCTATTAACAGTCAAGCTAATAATTTTTTTTAATAAGTGTCTTTTGCTAAGCATTCCTAAGTTGCATAAATATTATTTACATTTTATTAACAGTCACTTGTGTTAAATTTGACTTCACCGAAGGTCGATAGTCTTCAAACTTATTCAAGAGAAGAACTTAATTGATATTCATATCGCACATTGGACGTACTTTCAATGGGCGATTAACTACTCGTACATATATACAAGGTGGCGCAAAAGTAATCCTCCTATCAGAAAATGCTATAAATTTTGCGATTGGCCCCTAAAGTCAGTTCTGTTTTGACATTTGTGTAGTAAACACATGCGAAATACACGTTAATAAACAATGTTACGCTACACTGCTCCAGAACGCGGAATATTGCTGACTATTTATTTGACCAATAATCGGTCGGTGAAAAACGGTTACTGCGCAAAAGTAATCCTCCTATCAGAAAATGCTATAAATTTTGCAATTGGCCCCTAAAGTCAGTTCTGTTTTGACATTTGTGTAGTAAACACATGCGAAATACACGTTAATAAACAATGTTACGCTACACTGCTCCAGAACGCGGAATATTGCTGACTATTTATTTGACCAATAATCGGTCGGGGCCAAACGGTTACTGTGAATGGTGAGCGCTACAGAGCAATGATCAACGAGTTCTTTTTGCCGCAACTTGATGAATTGGGATTGGAAAACATGTGGTTCCAACAAGACGGTGCAACAGCACACACTGCACGTGCCACAACCAATATGCTGAACATCGGAAGCTTACTTTTGCGCCACCTTGTATATGTAGAATATTTTGACAAAGAAGCAATGTATAAGTGCAAATGTTAATAAATATATTAAGTAAAAAATTAAGCTAAAAGCAGCTAAGTCTAAATTTAAAAGAAGTTTTTTATTTTACATTTACTGATTTTAGGTTGCTATCCAAAGATTTTCAAATGTCTATACTACACTCTAAAGGTCTCAAATCACCTAAAAATAGATGTAGGAACACGAACACTATACTATACACAATACTAATAGGAAGAGTCAGAGTGAGAGGAAAGGGAAGAGAAGAGGAGAGGTAGGAAGAAGAAGAAATAAGAGGAGGAGATGGAGCGCACTCAAGTTTTTTTTCCAATGTAAGCACGTAAATTTTCCGATAACGTCTGTCGGTCCAGTTAGAAGCTTGGCAATTCGTTTTAATGTGGTACAACTTACTAGAAGTGATAAGTTAAATATTTTATCCTTCAACCCTTTGTACCAAAAAAAAAAACGTGAGAGTAGGTTTGAAAGAAATGAAATGTTTTCTAAATCAATCGTATAAATATATAGTATATATACAGTAAGCAATCTGTTTAACATATGCATATACATATGTACATAAGAATAAGTAGCGAATAATCATATGGTGTTATACGATAATTAATAAATACCACAAAACTAGGAAGAAAAACGCCTCAATGTCCAGCACAAATTATTAATTAAAGTCTTGGTTTATTTTTATATTTGCAAAAAAAAGTTCGACCAGAAAACCTTAATTGCTTAACGCGGTTCTTAATTGTTTTATCATATGTATGTGTGAATGTTTACGCTATTTCACAAATATTCAAAGAACACGATCAGAACTTTCACAGTGCTACCATGCAACATACCTACTACTCTGAAAGTATACCAGTTTACAACTAGAATGTTATGCATAGGCGCGAAAGATATAATTTTTACTTATCAAAAATCCAAAGTTTTCTAGGTAGGAAAACCCCGTTTATGGGTTTAGAATATTCCAGAGGTAGGCATACCGGTCGTAAGAGGTGACTAAAATGCACAAAGGTAACAAGCCAAGAGAGTACCGGAGCTTACCGGGTTCATATTCTCCAAAGGACTGTCACTTTCGATAATACTTACCAAACCCTTCGGGGAATGTTTTGTCGTTACAAGCAACAACAACAACATCTCCCACATTTCAAGCTAATTCCTATTGACTATGGTACAGCAAGTTTTAAAACATCTTCGTTCATTATAATTTGAGTTGGTATTAGATGGATATCGAAATCTACCAATTGAGATCTCATCGGGCATTCCTATGTTCAAAGTGCGAGTTCGTTGTACGGTACTGCTGGAAATTTTGGTGGTAAAAGAAAATTATGAGTTTTGTTCAGAATCGATAAAGCTTTTTAGAAAGAAAATCTGCTAAAACCCCAATTTTTCCACATTTTGAAAATTTGAAGGTTGAGTGTAGTTGTCATCTAATTGAACTTTTCCGTTCTACTGAAAAATGTTGCAGGATTTAATTAGGAGCTTTTAATTAAAATGAATTAGGTTTCAAAAGCGGTTACGAAATTGGATTCTGTATTCTAAGAAAACAAAAATAATTAAAACGTCTACAATTTTGTGATGGCTAGGAATGTGCTAAAACCAACAAAGTACTGCCAATAAACAAACTAGATCTAGACTGTAGAATATGTGAAATAGATTAAGGAAGAACTAGTACTGGTTCCGAATGCACTTAAAGAGCACCAATTCAAAACAAACTAGGGATTTCCTCTACAAGGATTTTTTCTTTTCAACGCCCACTTTTCGACAGCAGCTTTGCAGACTTACGCGACGATTTGGCAAACAAATTATTCGAATACGCAGAAATCAACAGAAAAGTTGAGCAAAAAAAAAAAAACAACAAAAATTGTTTCTGAAAAAATTTGAAGAATATTTGTATCAAATTCAAACAGTCGTATTAATTGTTAATTTTTTCTTTCGCGTGCTAAGAGTTTTTTAATTTCTGCATGTTTTTTTTGTGCTTTCATATATCTAAATATGTATTGCAATTCAATTGAGCGTATCTACATATACCATGCGAACATACATTCATATTTACATTAAACTTATAGCATATGTACGTATGTATGTACAAACTTTTTTTTACCAGCTCACCGTCATTATTATTGTCGTCGTCTTCTTCGACAATATTTATTACGTCATTGCCTTGGTTAAAATTAATTTAAAAATAGCCCAACACGTCAGCTCCACTGTGCCAAAAGCATGTTTGAAACGTTTATGTGGTTAGTGCTTATTTAAATATATATTTATGTATGCATGTTTATGTATTTGTGTGCATATGTTTCCCTGCAAAAAACGGAAATACTCCGTTTCATACTCCATAGAATACTCCTAAAGGAGTATCAGAGTACTCCAACAAATATCGTCATTCATATAAAAAAAGTGGTCCAATTTACATGGCAATGTCCGGTGATTGGATCACCTAATCCATCTCGGAGTACTCCGTTTCTTTGATTTTGAATACTCTATAGACCACCTACGTGAGAGTACTCTCAAAATACTCCCATGGGATTACTCTATAGAGTGTTCAACAGCAAAGCGAGAGCGGGAGTAGGTGGTCCTCAAAAGAACACATACTCCCTTCTCGCTTTCGTCTAGAATACTCTATAGAGTAATCTTTTGGCAGCATTTTCAAAGTACTCCAACGTAGGTGCTCTATAGACTATTCAGAAGCAAAGTAAATGGTACTCCGAATAGGATTAGGTGATCCAATCACCGGACATCGCTATGTAAATTGGACCACCTTTTTTATATGAATGAGGATAAGTGTTGGAGTACTCTGATGCTCCAACGTTTTTTACAGGGTTGTTCATACATCCGATTAATCGGGGTATACTTGTTTAAGCATGTATGGATTTGAATTTTTATATTTCGTATCTACAGCTGTGTTCAATATAATAGTAGTGAAACTAAACTGGATATCGTTCGCAGTTTAGCTGTGTTTTCAATAATTTTCATTTAAAGTATAGCGAATTCTGTAACAGAATCCACATAAAAAGAAACTTCAAAGTTTACACAAAGTTCAGGAAAGGTCATTAAACTTTCAAAAATTTACAACAAAATTTCAATATCTTTTTGAAGAATTTTTAGAAAATTTTTGAGTAGGCAGCTTTATAGCTCATTTATATGTAGCACAATAATGTGTAAGTTAATAGTACCTTAAAACTCCCCCTGAATTTAAAAATTTTTTTTTTGTCCAGGATGTTGGGTATTTCTTCCATACAATATTAATATATCTTCATGCGTTGTATGAAAAAATTCACTCAACACCCTTGACGAAAAAAATTCTGAAAATTTTGAGCGAGTTCTAACTACCACAATGTTATACTAAAATTGATTGGTCTACAAAAATGTGTACTCAAAAGTTGTCTAGAAATTCTGTCAAAAATTCTGGATAAACAGTGAGTCGCCCCAAATGTGGGCAACTTCGGTCGGAGAGGTTAACTCTTTACCCATGTTGAAATTGTTTCTACTTGTACTTGTGAATTCGAAGGGCCTGCATACTTTTAGGCACTCGATGCTTTCTATACACATTCCATAAATATGCGTTGGTGTTAGTAAAAATTTGTGAAAGAAATTCACCACGGTTAGCTATGGTTGGTAGAGAAAGTGCGGTCAACACTGGTAACAGTTCTGTAAGTATTCGGGGAGTATTTTGGACTTTTGTTGACATTACTATCATCATAATTGTTCGAGTAAAAATATTGAAAAAACAATTGGAAAACTTTCGATAGTTTGTGCGGTTAGTTGATAGAAAGGCTCATGTTAACAAAAACCACAAAGAAAATCATAACATTGAAGAATATTTCACATCAACAAAACAACTAAGATAACTTTTATAAATAAATCACTTATATTTAGTTATATTCTAGTGCCGAAACTATCGGGAAAGGGTGCGTCTTTTAATGGAATGCACCATTTCAGCGCCATCATTGTTGTTTTTAAAAAAATAAGTCTACAAACCATATTTCTCTATCTCAGTTACAACATAATTGTGTATTTATAAATAATTACCATGTATATCTAGGGGATGCCAATTCCGGGATCCCATTTTTTTTGAGGCTGTCGAAAATCTCGGATATAATTTAATTTTCTTTGTTGATTGTGTTACTTAAGTAACATTAGCCTCTCTAGCAAATAACAAGAAAATATGGGTCTACCGTAGCATCTTCTACAACAAAAATATTTTAACACGCAGTTTAAACTTAACAAAAGTGGCAATTTCTCAAGTAAATTTTTAAATTTATCGACCCGAAAAGAACACATTTTTTACAAATATTAAGTTTATGAAAATTATCCATTTAAAATTGCATAAACAAATTTTGCTTTAAAAATTCAAAATTTTTGGTGTACCAATTTGTATTCGCTTTGGTATTAATAGCTTTAGGTTAAGGTCCAAATGAAAATGCTGGAAAATCCAATTAAAATGGTTTTTTGTTTTTTAAAAATCTTTATATTTTGGCTGATTCTTGTACGCGCTGTGCTCGGGATTTGTGCAGAACATTTAATGGATAATTCAGTGAATCTATCAACTCACAATCGGAAAATTTGCGCATTCATTCTTTTGGCAAGAGGGCTATGATATAACAAATCCAATTATATATTATATTTTTTAAGGTAGTAAAGTTTCTCAAACAATTGCTTCGCTTGCAAAAATTAAATCCCGAAAATCCCGGGATTGTTAAAATCCAAAAAAATTGCATCCCTTGTATATAAATATATAATTATATTGTAAATATTTGTATATAATCAATTTGTTTGCTGTTTTTGCACAGGCGGCTAAGTTCAGAGGATTTTTACATAG
Source organism: Merzomyia westermanni (assembly GCA_949987695.1). Classification (NCBI taxonomy): domain Eukaryota; kingdom Metazoa; phylum Arthropoda; class Insecta; order Diptera; family Tephritidae; genus Merzomyia; species Merzomyia westermanni. Next base: position 137,616,172 of record OX465288.1, read on the forward strand.
CCAAAATACATAAAGTCAAAAAACAATTGCACTAAAATAAAATTTAATTTAGATAAAAATCGTTAAAACAAATATGGGCAAAACTCAAAATACAGTTGGTGCGACTTTCTGACGATTCCATTTAATAATTGTTGATGTTGACAGGTAATAAAAGGCATTTTTGTTGGTACAAAAATGTCGTACAAATTCATTTAAATGTTTAGAGTTAAATAAATATAAGTGCAATGTGTGCTCATTTTACGTATATATTTAAATTAAAATATACTCTGCAGTAAATTTCACTAACTCAGAACCATTTGACGACAGTACTGGTTCTAACTCAATACCCAAGCAATTATTTCAACTATCCACTTAATTGGTGTACAATGCATTACTTGGCAAATGGTTCTCAACCCATTTCACTTAGGATAGTTTAGAGGCAGTTTTCATTGTTGGTTAGTGTTTAGCGTTTAGCTTTTTTTATCTATCGCTTTCCTATGCAACATACTCGTATAACATAGCTCTTAGACTATATTTTTCTATGTTTTTTTTTCTTACTCTTCAGACGAAAGTTTACCTAGACAAGAGCTATTAATTGAAGCTTTTAGTACTCGCTAAGTCAACTTGAAAGTTTTATATATATGAATTTTATATATAAGAAATAAATTTAACACTTCCAAATTTTTTTTTAACCTACAAAAGTAGTGTGGTATTGATGTTAGATATTGATTCGGATATCCTCCAAACGGGTATTTCAATTGTTATTAAAATTATTTGTAGATCTTTTTTGTATTCTGCCATATGTATACTTCTGCTCCCGCTACTCCAAATTTTCTTCTGTGTCAGTGGTGCACAAGAACTTTAACTAGAGGAGCTATATATGTGCATATCAACAACGTCAATAAATATTGTAATAACTTCTTTCTGGAATAAGAAGAATTGAAACGTGCTTTGTTACTGAATAAGCTCAAATCAGTGCTACATAAAAATAAAATTGCACTAGACTAAATTAAATAGACTAAGCCAGAATAATTCGTTCTGGGTATGAATCATAAGTATGTTGTTGGGAGCCGAAAAGTGTCAAGTAATGTTACAATGCCCCATAATTAGTCGCCAGAACCGTTACTTGGGCATCTCTATTATTTTGCTCTCCAACATTGCCTTCTCGTTCCCTTTCTCTCACTCTTTATTATATATATCGGTTTATCTTTCGCTCCGCTATTTGTCTCCTAATATCCCTTTATTTTTACATCTCTCTTTCTCATCCCGCTCTAGTTTTCCTTCTTTGAGCCTATCCATCATACCAGATAAGATCACTCTACATTTCTTATTTCATTCAAACTTAGCAAAGAACCAATCTGTGGCATAAGTACAAGTCCAAGATATGATGATTTAAGTGAGTAAATGTTTTCATTAGTTTGCGAAAAGATCAAATCTCCTAGAAAAAAAAAATGGAAAAAAAACCCTGTCAAACCATTTTATAGTGAGAATCTATATACCGACTTTGAACAAAATCTGGATCAGTTGAGAAAGAAAAGCTTGTATCAATCGTGTGGTTTTGGAAGTTTGCTTATTCTCGATATCATATGCTCAAAAATAGGAGCATGGCTATAGTTTTTGAGCCTGTACTCTGATTTTATTTTGGCATGATTCATTGCAATTTGTTGGTCATTACCAATTTGAGTAAAAAACCTAATCGTAACTAAAAAAATATAAAGGTAGTAATTAATATGGAGTTTGTATGCCGCTGCGTATGAGTAACTTTTTATTAAAAAAGGGAGCAACCTGATGGGAATTATGCAGTAGAGATGTGAAGTTGAAGAACGAACTAGTTCAATTGAACGAATCAGTTCACTGAACGAACGAACTAATTCGTTGAAATGTTTTCAACCTCGTTCAGTGAATGTAGTGATTCGAGTGCTCCTGTAGCAACAAGCAATAACAACCAAGGCGAGCTAAAATTGCTTTAGAAACCAAACTCAATATTTGGTTGGAAAAACAGCTTATGTGATTAATAAATTTTTTATTGGCTCTTATGACCACAATAACTTCTGGTTACCAAGCGACGAATTCTTACCTGAGTTGCACACCATCATATGTGTCCACGCTCTTTCTTTTGTTTCTTAAGTTATTTTTCGTTGTTCTTCTTATTATTTCTATGCTCGATGCATTCATATCTTTATTAAAGCAACATACGCCAAATCCATTGGTTTGATTTTTTGTGTACAGTCGAACTTCTCTATAACGAATTCCAAGGGACTGGATATTTACTTCGCTATAAAGAAAATTCGCTATATAGAAAAGAAAAACAATTTTGTTCCTTTTAACATTTTTTATTTGTAGTAGTCAGTTATTTTGGATTGAAGTACATTTTTCCACTTTTCTTCTTCAATATAATTTTCGAATACGTTTAGAGAAGTAAACACAGTATTTGGTACGTTGGTTTTCATTTCCAAATAGGTACGGAAACTTTCAACTGATGAATGATCGTTATATGGAGATTGAAAACACTGCAATCTCTAAGTTACGGTCGCAAAAATGCTTCGTTATAAGGAAATATTCGCTATAGGGAAATTCATAATTCGTTATATGGAGATTACAATACATACAAAGTAGACCCAAAACACAGTGTTCTTATAATTGCTTCGCAATAGAGAACACTTCGTTCTATAGGAGTTCGTTATAGAGAAGTTCGACTGTATAAAGTTTTCACTGATGTTTTGCAAAAGTGTTTAGAAGAGAGTGAAAAGAGTGCTTAACACATTGTTGACCTGTCACGAGTTAACCCGTGTTTTCATTCCCAAACGTTGCTGGCCGATCACGAGTTAACTCGTGATTGCACTTGCACTAGCAATTTGAATTTATGAAACCCAGGGCAATATAGAATTCTGCAAAAGCTTTGTTCATCGTGTTTAGATGCGTCTCTTTTATTATAAAAAACCGTTATTTTTCTAGATATTCAGATAACAATTTTAGTTCTGTAAAAAGTGTACCCTTGGCAGATGGTGATATCGAAGAATTTTCCAAAGAACCTTATAAGTAAAAATTAATGTGTGTCTGTGTGTGTAAAGTACTCAACCGATTTTTATTAAATTTTCACAATATATTCTTGGGATCACTGGTTAAAGCATAGGCTATGTATAGTAAAAAAGGGCGGTCCACGCCCCCAGGCAATATAAAATTTCAATTCGTCATAACTCTTTGGATATACGAGGTGTGTTCAAAAAGTATCGCGAATTTTGTGTTTTTTCAAAAATTATTTATTTATTCATGAATATATATTTTGTCCCCTTCAAAGTAATCCCCATGAGATATTATACACTTGTGCCAACGGTTTTTCCAATCTTCGAAGCACTTCAATCTGGGGAATACGGTGGCTGCGACATCATTAGTGTGTTGTTTTTGGCCAAAAAGTCGCGCACAAGCAACGATGCGTGAGCAGGGGCGTTATCGTGGTGCAAAAGCCAATTTTTGTTCTTCCACAAATCCGGGCGTTTCTGGCGGATTGCTTCGCGCAAATAGCGCATAACTTGCAGGTAATATTCCTTATTGACCGTTCTTCCCTGTGGCAAGAACTCATGATGCAACACGCCCCTGCAATCGAAGAAAACTGTCAGCAAAACTTTCACATTCGACCGAACTTGGCGCGCTTTTTTCGGTCTTGGTTCGTGCGGCAGCTTCCATTGAGATGATTGAGCTTTGGTTTCCACGTCATAACCATAAACCCACGATTCGTCACCAGTTATGACCCTCTGGAGCAAATTTGGGTCGTCGCGGACAGAGTTTAACATCTCATTAGCAATGTTCATGCGATGCTGTTTTTGGTCACAATTGAGCATTTTTGGTACGAATTTCGCGTAAAAATCGAAGACGATCCAAAACACGTGCAAGCAAAGCAGCTGTCAACAATTAACTGAACATTCAAAATGGCCGAACTTGTCGGCATAAGTGAGAGACATGAGTACCAACATAAGGCCACAAAAAATTCGAAATTCGAATATACGTAACCAGCGAAAATTCAAAATTCGCGATACTTTTTGAACACACCACGTAGAGGTGGTATTAGAGAAACATTAGGAGGGTAAAGAAGAGTAATGTTAATTGGGGATGGGGGAAAAGCGAAAGCTGCAAGAAAAAGGAGGAGGTAAGTATAAATGTAGAAGAAGCAAAATGTAGGCAAGCAAAATTTTATGCAGGACAACGTCTGCCGGGTCTGCTAGTTATATATAAAAAAAATATAATGAATCACGGCCGTGCGCAGGAGACTGTCTTCTGTAATGAATTATATAAAATAAATAAATATAATGCATTATTTTTGTAAGTTTAACGAGCTCAAGATCGGTTGAAAATAATTTTTAGTTAGTTATTATTATTTTTGATCAGAGGAAAAATTGAAAGCAACAAACATATACAGGCTATAGTTATAGTAATATTTGGAAAAAAAAAATTTTTTTAAATGTGTAAAAAAAATGAACAGACCATAAAACCAACAACAAAATAAATTTATACCGGAGCACGCGGTTATGTACAATAACTATCTTCTAAAAATAGAAAAGAAAAATGTACAAAAACAAAGTCCAGCATGCATGATTTACATATAGACAGAATGTCTAAAATATTGTGTATACCGTTGGCAAGATAACAAACAACAATTAGAGGAAAACTTGAATTAAGCAGTTTGCAAAACTACACGCAGCATAGCCTATGTGTTAGGCAGCTGTGCTGGCAATCAGAGTGAGTGGGTTCGATTCTCCACAAGATCCTCTGAAATACCAAAACTATACGAATTAGTCTGACGAGAAATCGTGGCTGTTTTCGAAATAGTACTATAACTTTCAATTTTTCCTCTAATCAAAAATAATAATAATTAACTAAGAATTATTATCAACTGGTCTTGAGCTCGTTATACTTACAAAAATATGTAAAATGAACAGATCGTAAAACCAACAACAAAATATAATGAATTATATATAATAAATAAATAAATTCATTTTGTATAAATAAAGTTTATTGAAGGTCATTTATATTTTTTCAGTTCCACATTGAATTACGAAATAATAGCCGGTGACTCGAGATAGTGTCAGCTTAAAATTTCCGGTCAACAATGTGTTAAAATACGTTATCCACTTTACTGCTGCAAGCAGTTTGACTTAGCTGCGTGGCAATGCCTCGCACAACCACAACCCCACAACCACTTATTACTAAATTACAAACAAATTATATGAATCACATGTTTTAATTGAAAACTACATAAATACGTACATATATATACAGGGGTAAATTCGATAAGCAAAAGCAAACAAAAAATTTAAAAAAATTAAATGAATTTACGCTCTATGGCACACATTGTAAAACTAATTGCACATAAAAATGTTTTCAATTTTATTTTTCCAACATTTGTTGTTTCGCCTCTACACTAATTAGCTACGTTTGTACGTCCTCGAATGTAACACATCAGTCAGAGATCACTCAAAGATCACTTAGAATTGAAATTAAAACATGGCAAAATAATGCTAGGCAAAACATTAAGATGCGAAACACCTGTTTGAGGCGATGAAAAATGTTGTCATGTCAAGCATTTAGTTATGAGGTATGTAGGTATGTGTACTTGAAATGGCATAGAAAGTGGCATAGTACTAACATAATTTGTAATTGCATACATATAAAGGATACAAATTTAAACAAGATAAAATGGATACATTCGCATGGTGGACGGTTTTACCTATAAAAATTTCTCAGACTCTACGGCTCTCATTTAAGTTCCATTCTGTTTCATCAAAGGTTTTCCAAGGCGAATAAGGTTCTGGAATTGAATCTTACTTGGAACCATTCGCCCCTTCGCAAGTAATCAGCACGCCCACCGCATGAGAATCTGCTCAACAAACATTCTTGACAAAAAAAGTTGTTTACTCACCACAAAGGAAATGTTTGCATTAATTCAAACGCAAAAGTTAATGCGCAACAGCAAAGTTGATCCCGTGTAGATATAGACATAAGTCGATACTTAAATGTATACGTACAAATGTGTATACAAAAAAATTTTACTATCAAGCAATGCAAAAACAAAATGTATGCATTCAAAAAACAACAAAGTATTCGACATCAAAAAGTAACAATGACATTGTTGCTAAAACAAGAGAAATGCAAGTAAAAGTGGATAAAATACTGCGACACATAAAACAAAATATCACCAATGAAACTTGTATACGATTTAAATAGCAATCATTAAAAAGAATGAAAAAGGTAAAATCTTGTGAGTTTGCTATCCACATGCACAAAACTAAAAATATAAGCACATTTGTCTCTTTCTTCGTGCTCATTTATGGATTGCCATGCTGCGAAAATATGCAAAATTTCCTAAGTTAAAACTATAGCGAAAATTTCTCTATTACTCTTTTTGTTCGCTTATCATCATGCGTATGAAAACCATGCATATGCGCTTACTCTCACCATTCCACCCTCACTTAAAATTTTGCCGACCTTTGCGTAGAAACTATTTTAAGGTCAGGGACTTAAGTAATGGGACAGGTAACATCAAAAGTGGATTAAAAAGGTGGTCGGCCAACCTCCGAGTGTACTTCAGCCATAAAAAAGCTTTATCACATTAGGCAGATGACTATCGGTTCTTCCAATGCGTTGGAAATATTAGAAACAGCACAAATTAGACAATAAGCTTAGCCTTAACCACCTCGTTATATGTAGATCCACAGACATTAGCCTGTTCCAATTTCACTAGATGTATACAAATGTTTTGAGCCCACTGTTATTGCCACTACTGTATACAGCGGGAATAAAATACAAGGTGGCGCAAAAGTAAGCTTCCGATGTTCGGCATATCGGTTGTGGCACGTGCAGTGTGTGCTGTTGCACCGTCTTGTTGGAACCACATGTTTTCCAATCCCAATTCATCAAGTTGCGGCAAAAAGAACTCGTTGATCATTGCTCTGTAGCGCTCACCATTCACAGTAACCGTTTGGCCCCGACCGATTATTGGTCAAATAAATAGTCAGCAATATTCCGCGTTCTGGAGCAGTGTAGCGTAACATTGTTTATTAACGTGTATTTCGCATGTGTTTACTACACAAATGTCAAAACAGAACTGGCTTTAGGGGCCAATCGCAAAATTTATAGCATTTTCTGATAGGAGGATTACTTTTGCGCAGTAACCGTTTTTCACCGATCGATTATTGGTCAAATAAATAGTCAGCAATATTCCGCGTTCTGGAACAGTGTAGCGTAACATTGTTTATTAACGTGTATTTCGCATGTGTTTACTACACAAATGTCAAAACAGAACTGACTTTAGGGGCCAATCGCAAAATTTATAGCATTTTCTGATGGGAGGATGACTTTTGCGCCACCCTGTATTTCCTAGCTGTAAAATGAGACATAAATTTTAAGTGCCACATCTAGCAATCTGTCGGTCAAAAACTATAAACAATTCTTCTATTACTCTGATAAAGATCCACCTGTAAATATTTATCTTTAATATGCATATTGTACAGACATCGGTCTCTTAAAATTTTGTAATATGTAAAGATTATCCAACTCACATAGGGAAGCTCACCATTCCAGAGCATCCTGAAGATGGCCCACAAGATCAGCTAAACGAGAGAGATGATGTAGCCTTTTTTCGTGCGATCGTTCCACCCGTAGTTTGCAGCGTTTTCATCTATAGGAAATAGTTGAGTTTAATATGCTATATAACCATGTATATGATTTACTTTCTTATGAATACAGTGGGACAAATACAGAAACATAAAGGGTAATTTTTTCAGCTAGATGAGTTGTACGCTGAAAATTGTCTGATACTAATTAAAAGATTGTAAGATTATATTCCCTTCATAAATCCCAAATATTTAGAATTTAAAGAGTCAAGCGCACAGACCCTTTTTACTGATTGACCTCCATTATAACTCGGATTTCCAACAGTCGAAACTTAAATCAGAAGATTTAACGTTTCTGAAACGAAGCTCCCCAAATCCAACATATGCTTCAAACGAGAATGCACTTAAAAACCTGAATTTCTTAACAAAGCTTAATGAACAATTTTTCCTGAACCCTGGGGCTTATTGGGTTAGAAGATGCCCGAGGTATAGGTATGCCTGTGTTAAGAGACGACTAAAATCCAGATAGACCACGGTTTCGAAATCAACGCAATCGCTACTACAGCAATCGGGGCTGATGCCGCGAGTGCATGTAACGGAACGCGTCTGATTTATATCTGGCAAAGTACTGTCAACATCAGTATAACCCTATTCGGTCCGTCACTTCTCATGCCATGAATGGATGCGCCTACAATAATAATATGAATAGCAATTTTCCCCTTTGCAAAGTATTAGTCTTATGTCAAAAGTAAAGAAATTGATATGTATTTATAGCTTTAAAAATATCTTAAAACATAATAAATGGTCAAAGCTGTGGCCCATTGTACGTCCATATACGCTGGTGGTAAACCAATTTTTGTGTGGGTTTCAATGGATCACATTTGAATTTGCGAATCGTTTGCTGTGCTCACACTCAGTTGCTCTTTGATCCACATGCGCGCAACAGCCAGACATACACACATGAATACAAACATACACCTTCATATGCACGAAACATACCCTGCCAGAAAGTCAATAACAAGTGAACGAAGTTTTGGGTTCAGAGTCAGAGCCAAAGAGTCAATATTTCGGTTGTAAATAGAAATGCAGCAGAACAAAAGCCAGAAATTAAGTGGCCATTTTAAAGCAAATTCAATTTTATATGAAATTTCGAAATCATTAAACTCTGAAAAAGCAAAATGAATGGAGCAGAGAACAAATGCCATTCCGTATTAGGGATGCTACAGACGCCAATTGATTGCTTACTAGAAAGGGCTCCTAATGTGCTAGGCGCACAACAGTTCAAAACTAAACATTTTTTCTACAGGGTATCTACGAGTACATCACACTGCAAGCATTTGGATAGTTAATTAAACGGCATTGTATTAGTGCTTGTTGTATTTGAAATTTTACTATTTGAAAATTTTCACTTTGCAAATAGTGAGAATAAATTTTAGAATTTAGTTGAATTCGAGTATCGAGCCCCTGAAGTGCCTGCCCGGTTGGCTGCAAATTTTGTGGTGTGTGCGGTGCGCTAGAAAAAGTAAAACAAGAACGAACGATCAAAAATAAAATTTAGAGAGAATACAAAAACTTGAATAGAAAACGTGCCGAACAACAACAACGATAGAAATAATATAAAAACGAACGGATAGCCAACTTCAGAGGGTTGAATGTAGATTTTCAGGAATTTATTTAAAAAAAAACAACTAAAGCAAGTAATCAAGAGTAAAATTATTCAAATAAAGCTAAACGAAATAAAAACGAACAAAACGAAAAAATTTCAAATATCCAGCAAGCAAATACGAATCATATTTAATTTCAAAACATAACAAGTTGAGAATTATCTGTGCAGCTCAATATCAATCTCAAAAACGGCGTTACATAATTGAAAACATACTTACATAAATAAGTAGACCGTTACAAAAGAGTATCGATCAAGTCAATCAAGGTTGAACAATCAAGTTCCCTGTGCAATAAATGATTTGATCAAGCTAACGTAAAAACGAAAGAAAATCATTACGATACAAATCGAAACGTCACTTTAAAAGAGTGATCTTCAAGCAAGCGAATACTTTGGCATACTCAAATATTTATTTAAAAAAAGACTATTTCGGTTGCGTGCCATATGCGACTAAGTAAATTTTTCAAGAAGAAAAAGAAGCCAAAAAATATTTGATAAATCCGCGTTTCAAAGTATTTAAATGATTTGTAGAACGAGCGATCTCTACATAGCCGTAGACATAAAATACAAATAAATAAACAATTTTAAAGCACGAAAAATCTATTATTGTTGTTGTTTTAGCTTAATATATATTTATTATGCTTACGCTGATGTTTTCGTATGAAAAAAATAAAAAGTGCAACGCTGAAAAGTGCGAAATTGAAGAGGCAACAGCAAAAATAACACTAAATAAACATAGTAACGACTTACAACGTCTAAACAACGAACCACGTGTGCTCAAGAAACGTATTTTTTATGAAATAAAACCACCAGAGCTACGATTGGTGGGTTGACGTTAAACGTAAAGGTTAACGTTACACTTAAGGAAAGTTTAAAATTCGAAAAAGAAACGCAAGAATACGAAAGATAACAAAGAAAATAGCAAGAAACCAACGAACAGAATAAAACGAGCAAGAGAACAACAAAACGTATGAGTCAACGAAACACAACGAACAACGAACAAAATGCGAAGAATTAAAGAAATAACGAGAGAGGTACTCGTAAAAGGAAAAACAAATAGAAAAGCGGTGGGCTGGTGAAAATAACTATCAAAATAGAAGTCAATAAAGCAAACGAAAACGGAGAAAACTGTAAGAATAAATAAATATACAACGAACGTAGAAAAATTGTGCTCTAAAAGCAAGTAGCGGAAGTGTGCGAGGTAAACATACAAACAAAAGCAAAGGTAAGAGTAGCAGAAACTTCGAAAACTGGAAAACAGGAAAAGCGAAACAGCGAAACTGCGAAAAACGTGAAAAGCGGAGAAAGCAGAGCGCTCCTCCTTAGCGTGTTTCGAGTGCAAAGAGGCAACCAGTGAACAACAAAACCAAAAACAAAGAACAACATAAAGTAATTGTTGATAAAACGGCAGTGAAGTGCCGTTATATTTTGCAAGTGTACAACAAGACCATAAGGAAAAAACTAATAAAACAATTGCTCATTAAAAAAATTTACAGTCAGATTAAAGTTGTTAAATAAAAAAAATATATTATAGGAAATTTTAATTAATATTTACAATTATATCAAACTTTTGTTGTGTGATATATAAATAGATTTGTTGAAGTATTTTAATGCATGTGAGTTATAAGTAAAAAAAGAAACAAGAGAATAGCAGTTAAATAAAGCACATAGAAAATAATAAGCGAATTTACGAAAGAAAAAGTATAACAAAAGCGTTGTAAAACAATAAAATTACAACAGTAAGCGAATAAATAAGAAAAATTATAACAAAATTGTTATTAAACCACAATTGAAATAAACGACATCCGAAATAAACGAAACGTTTTAACAACTTTAAATTAAGAAAACAAGTTTAACGTATTAACGTTTTAAAAAACAATAAACAGCGAGATTATATTGAAACCAAATATAGAAAAATATATATAAACCGAAGCAAAAATAATTTTTTTTTTTATATTAATTTATTAATAATTAAATAAATACAAGCAAAAATAAACATTTTTTTAATATTAATTTATTAATAATTAAATAAATACAAGCACAAATAAAATATGTTTTTTTATATTACTTTTTTATTTAAAATTAAAAGCAAACGCAGAATTTAAATATTATTTGTGCAACTATTTTATGTGAAGTATTTTTGTAATAAAATTTTTTTTTATATAAATAACGCGAAAACAATCAAAATATTTAAAATTACACTGAAACAATTATAAAAACTCAGTGAGTTTTAACAACAAAAAACGAGTTTCGAGAAAAATATATTTTTCAATATATATGTGAACAAATTTGAAAGATATATATTTTTAAAATTAAAAAAAAAAATAAATAAAGAATAAGAAAATTTTTATTGATTGCTTTCAAAATTTTAAATAAAAAGGACCCTAAGAACTTGCTTGTGGCTTAAAAAATTTAAATGAAATATATTTTAGAAACATTTTTTTAACAAAGTTATTAAATTTTAAACGATAAAAAAAACCTAGCATATATTTACAAATATTATTTATACATTAAAACGAATATTAAAACGAAACAAATTATTACAGGCTCAAAACAACATTTAAACAATAGAAAATATATACGGAAGTTTTTTATGTTTAAACAATAGAAAATATATACGGAAGTTTTTTATGGAGCTAACAATATTTAAAAACAATATAACTTAAAAAATTTCGTAACAATTAATATACAACATTGTGCAAAACCATTGTTAAACAACATTATAAGAGGACGTTATTAAATATTTAAAGTAAACCGTGATTTCTGAAGAACCCGTAGATTTAAAATATATTTATTTAAAAAGATCCTTAAGTGACTAATTTATTAGTGCAAAGGAACAACTTTTTTAAATTTTTGTCTAAACTTTTGTGTTGTAATTTTAAAAAAATTGTATTAAAGACTTTAAATACTAGTCATTAGAAGCTATTATTTACATTTATATATACATAGTAATATATTTTATATATGAAACGTAAGTTAAATATTTCAAGACATTTAAGACGACAAAAAGTAGTTACTAATTATTTATTCTAGTTGAATTCAAAAACGAAAGTCATTAAGTGCGTTTTTGAACGAATACTATTTATTGATAACTTTTTATTGTTTAAGCATTCGATAATTTTGTATCGATTATTTATTTGAGGTTTTTCTTTATCGATTACTATTTATAAGTAACTGCTATCGGTTAGCTGTGCAAATAAAATACCAAGTAATCCGGCCAAAATCCAACCAAGACTCGTTTTAATAGCTAAGAGAGCGCATAACTGCTTCGATTTCTTCATAAATTTGTAACGATTTTTAAAAGAAACATTTATCGATAAATGTGAGCCAAGTGAAAAAATAATAAACACAGTAATAAAAACATGCTAAAAGGAGTCGATAGTAACAAGGTTATTAAAGCTAAGTAAATTTGTAAAAATCAAAAAGTAAAATAAATAAATAATAACCCAAAAAATTTGTAAAAGAGTAAAGCTACGAGTCAATTAACATATTACATAAAAATAAAAAATTCAATACACAATATATTTTCTTACCTCTTAAAAAACGACTCTCCAGCTGAACAAGCAAAACGTATTTATGAGAAAGTACAGTTATCAACCGTACCCGGCGTACCAGCGTACCACCAACGCACAGCAGCAACAGCAACAAAATCCACAATTCATAATTAATCGCTCAACGCAAGCATTACATCAGCAGCAGCAACGCCCGTACACTTCCCGGTACTGTGACCAACAGCAAGACATCCAACAGCAAGACATCCAACAGCAACAACAACAAGCTATAAGCTTACCACCTACACAACAGCTGCTGCCGGCAATGCCAACAATGTCACAGCAACTGCAACTACCTACGCAAGCTGGCTACCAACAACAGCCAACACAGCAATCCCAGTTGCAGGAACAACAAACTGTGGGGCTGCAACAACAAACACATTTGCAATTGCAACAACTACTCGAGCAACAACAACAACACCCACAACAACATTTGGCTAATGCTACATTTGCTGCGAATTTTGCTGCATTACAACAACACCAACAAAATCTAGCTATAAATAATACTGTTAATGGAGATTTTTTTGCCAGCGATTATTTGTCTTATGATGAGCACAACAATAGCAATAACAATGATTGCAGCATTGATACGATAAGTAATCAAAATCGGCATGGAATTATGTATCAAAAGCGTCACGAAGAGCAACAGCAATTAACACAACAGCAACATATGCAACGTCTGCAACAACAACAACAACAGTTTCAATTACAACAACAGCAGCACCAACAACAACGTCAATATAGCTGCAATGCTAATAACGATAGCAACAACAATAATAGCAATAAAACTACTTGCAATAACCATAACAACAATAATAATAACCACAACAACAATAATAATAACAACAACAACCATAATAATAGTAATGCCCTAAATAATCAGCAACAATTACATTTGCAACAGCTACAGCGTATATTATTAGAGAAACAACAACAAAAATTACAACAGCAACAACAAAGTATACGTAAACAGCATCAGCACCATGAAATACCAAGCGCAGTTAATAACAATTGTAGCTCCTTGCCCGTTGTTCACACATCCGCACCGCTCCGCAATAATAGTGCATATAGCAACAATGACATCTACAACAACAGCAATAGCGTTGGCCTTGCCAACAAAATTGACGAGGCTGCCGACAATCGATTCTCGATGGATGCTTGCGAAATAGCAAATTTTCTAGCTAATGAGCTTTTTATGCAGCAGGTAGATAGATATTTTCTCAATGTATACATATTAACATAGCAATATGTTTATATAGGTATGAAAAGTGTAGATATAATTTAGTGAGAAAACAGGGCAATTGCCGCTATAGTAGTACATAGAAAATATAAATATTCAAATAAATAGTTGCATATCTACAATGTATCTAGGTACCTAACTAGATGTAGACATACCCTGCAAAAAAATTATTAGTGAAAATTATCCTTTCAACTGTCCACTTTCCTATTGCGATGGCAATTTCAGCCATGTGCATTATTTGGAAATTTATTCCCAAATGGTTCCTGTGCAGACAGTCTTAAAGTAGCTTTGCTGTGGCTAGTTCTCAACGGGTACGGATTTTGATAGTTTAAAAGTAGTTCTGGCTGTGGATGAGTGATTAATAATCAGTGATATTCGATAACCGATACTTCAAGGTGTCTTTTAACGTTCGCTTGTACGACCAGTACAGACTATGTCTTTTGTGTAGTTTGGATTTCAAATGTAGTGCAGGGTGTCCATAGCTGGTGTATATAAATATGCAAATACATACGTATAGATATGCATATCTTGGACATAATTATATTGTTTCACTCTGCGCAAATATAGTATTGTATACATAATCGGTAACATCCGCATTGGTCTTAAACCATGGTGCTGTTCTTGTTGCAGCAGTACTTCGCCTTGCCTAATCGGCACTGCTATTTTAAAAATTGTCATCCGTTCGTTCTAGAAGATTTTGTTGTTAGAAGAGTCTGTTGAGATGAGCAATTAAAAGGACGATTGTGGTCATGAGCGAAAACACCACATGCAGGGCATAGGTTAAGTATGTCAGCGTTTTATCTGGTTATGTGCCCTATTACAATATCCAGACCAAAGTTCACCGAAAATGACTCGCGTCTTCCTGGAAAGATCGCGTTATTCCACAACTACATGGTGGTACTTTTTTTTGTACCCGGGGGGTCTTAAACCATCAAAAACACTATATTAATAGAAATAGAAGAACAAAAAAGCGATATATTGGGATAAACCCATTCGGGCATGAATCCGGATCTAATTTTTTTAAGGTCCTTTAAGACTTTGTCCTGTCTGAAGTGTAGCTACTATATTTGAAAAATTGCATTCTCTTTTCCCATCACTCACCTTGTTTTTCTCATTTCTCACCTTTTCGCTGTGAAAAACCCCCATTTGGGATTTGCAAAACATAAACTATATCTTTGGAATATTTCATTAGCTAGTTGCGAATTACAATAGCATGCAATGCAAATAAAATAAACGAAAGAAATAATTACAGCTTATGTCGGTTAAACAACTATAATCTTCGTATTCCTATTCGTATTCATATTAATTTAGTATTCGTGTTTCTACTACATTTTTCCAGATACTGCCAATAATAACATCTTGAAATCAAAAGATATAGTGCATATATTTGTAAGCTATTTCATTTACACTGCTAACGAGTGAGGTGAAATCCTGCATCGCTTGAAACCCTTAAGAAGCTAGTTATTTGGTCTATCTTTATTCGCAAATAAATGATTATGATAATGGCGTTTGTATTTAGCTGACCGTCACTGTTCACCCTTGCATACATACATACACAGATCCAAATATACATATACCATCTCGCCCATTTATTTAAATTCTTAAACGTTCCCACACAGGTAGTTCATTAAAATCTGTACTTAAGTGCATTTTTATTTTTATGGATTTCTATTTACATCAGAAAAATGCAAATTATATATATACCGTTTTGAATCCATTAATATGAATAAAATACTCGTTTGTTTTCGTGTGCTCTCAGTTCTTTTGTGCTCGTGTGCCGATCAATTGATTGATGTGGTATCATGGCGTACAAACCATTTGTGGAATAAAATGTTGATGATATCATTTAGATATTATTATTTTTTTTTAGTGATTTCTGGTGTTCTTTATTTTACGTATGTATGTAGATATTTGCTGCTGTAGAACTTCAATTAATGTTAGCCATTTATGTAGGTCAATTGCGCTGGTCATTTGTATTTTATTAATTCGTTTTGAACCTACTCTTTTTCTCAGCAGAAATACATCTACCGATGCCATTCAGAGTCGATCCTCTAATAATTAAAAAAAAAAATAAAAAAAATTGGGCACACATCCGCCAAATTATTGACAATATATCTGTGGCTTATTAGCAGATAACTCCACCACAGCAAACCCTTGAAAATGTCCTATCTCAGAATGTTGCTAAAGAACTCCCCATCTAAGAATGTAAAAAACGCCAGTTTCAGTTGGAAAAGGTTTTTTTTTAACAAATGCTGAGTTGTTGCAAGCTATTCTAAAGTAATATAATCTTCCGCTCAGCCATCGACGTAGAAAAATAATAATTATCTATCGTCCTTCAAGTTTTAGCATGCAATGAAATATGGACGCTTTGCTTCGACGCAACCAAAATTTTCATTTGTTGTATGAATAGTTGTGCATCAGTTTTTGAAAGCTGACATCGATGACAATCTTTTCCCAATTTCACAAAAATTCAAATAAATTTTACCATCTTTAATTAACATTTTCAATGTTACTAGTAGGAAATAGTTACAAGATTGTCAAGTAATTATGAACAAGAATCACAACACACCAAAGTAACTGGTTCAAAAACTCAAGTCCTGTAAACTTTTAAAACTGGACTAAAAATTGGAAAAGAATCTGAAACTGCAAAATCTACATTATAGTCCAAACTGTCTTTATTCAATTTCTTATTCAAGACAAGTTTTAACTTAGCAGACCTCAAAAACCTTCTCCAGCATTTATCGTTGCCTTATTTTTAAGTTTGTTCATTTTAAATTAGATTACAAGGCGGCCGTCGTGGTGTGGCGGTAGTGTTGCTGGCCTACCACACCGAAGATCCAAGGTTCGAGGCCAGGTACAGGTAACATCAAAAGAGGTTTGAAAAAGTTTTTTCAAAACGGAGTTGCCCCTCGGCAGTGATGTGGCAAACTCTCCGAGTGTATTTTTGCCATATAAGGCTTCTCAGCAAAAATTCCTCTGCTTTGCAGATGCCTTTCGGAATCGGCAAAAAACTGTAGGTCCTGCCAATTTGTAGGAAAAATTAGAAGCAACACACCACAAATTGGTAGAGAAGCTCGGCTTTAACCTCCTCAGGGAGGTAAATGTCACACCAATTATTTATTTATTTTTATACAAGCGTTGTCATTCGAAAACTGCCATGCACACATTTTTAATTGTTAAATCATTCGTTTATTCTGCTTAATTCACCCTAATTAAATTTGAATAAAAATTTTGCGAATGCCGCATAAAACTACTATCACATGAAAACAACACCAAACAGCGCATCCTCCTCAATTCACTACCCCCACCCCACTTTCAGCTCATTCAGAAGCACAAAATCGTTCCACAAGATAGCCAATTATAAAATTGAGCAAAAAGAGCAGCCAACAGCAAAATTTGGCGAGTTCATCTTTAAAAATAACAACAAATAGCGAAAGAAAAGAGAAAAGACATACAAAAAACAAACAAAGATTTTATAATAAAAAACAAAAGCAATATTCAAGAAATAAGCAGAAAAAAGATGTTATAACTAGAAGTGTGGAAAAATGTTGACGACGAAAGTAATTTAGACAAATATTTTTTAGTCTAAAACGCAACGTATGGGAAATACGGTAAGAATTCTAGGAATAAACAAACAACAAACAAAGTAAATAAATATATAGAAAAAACATTAAACATTTTAAATTGCGGCGGTTGAACGAAAGTGTATGAAAGCAAGCGCCGAAAAAAGCGATTATCAGCTTAACATGTCTAAATATTTTATTTGCCTACATATGTACAACCATAAGTATAGATACAATAGAACATGCTTGTGCAAATGTGA
The DNA here is from genome assembly GCA_949987695.1 of Merzomyia westermanni. Taxonomy (NCBI): domain Eukaryota; kingdom Metazoa; phylum Arthropoda; class Insecta; order Diptera; family Tephritidae; genus Merzomyia; species Merzomyia westermanni. The sequence continues at coordinate 137,634,035 of OX465288.1, forward strand.
TCATTTATTCTCACATAATATTAATAAAACTACAATAATCGTTTTTATTTTTATTTTTGTTAGTTAAATTTATTTAAAATAAAAAACAAGTTCATAAACAAAAAACTTCTTGAAAAGCATTGATATCTGTGCACCGAGATATTATTAGTTAGCGGAAATGGCATTGCTGACCATACGAAATTTTAGTAGCATTAAGCGATTGGTTATTTTAACACTCTACTTCTAAAACTGTAAATGGCTGTGAAGTCAGTAAATACGCTTATGTCATCGACTTAACGGCAACTGTTAATAATGCTAAATTTTCGATAAAAAAATTATAAAAAATTATTAGTCAATTCATATTCTAGTGGCTACTTACTCCCTTTTGTTGTTCAGACGCATAAATTGCCGGCTAATTTTGTAACTACTAAAATATGTGGTAACGTGTTATCAAGTTGCACATATTTTGTAAAAGAACATACGTACATACATTCATATACTAGTTTAGAAGAATTCACAAACAATGTTACCACTTTTTTACAAAATTTAGTTTTCTATTTCAGCTTTTTTCACTTTTGACAGTTTAACAATATGTACCGAAATCGATTTCACATGAAGGTCACCGCTGTTTATTTTAATTAGCCACAGAACAGCCACATTCGGAAAATATAACTTGAAAAATGTAACAATAACCCTCTCGTTTTCTCTCTCGCCTTTTCCGTTTCTTTGTCCCCTCTCTCTTCCTCATTTTTTCTATCCGAAGCACCCAAAGACTAAGCATTCGCCTTACGTCCTTTACGAAAATAGTACCAATTGAAATGAAAAGAAATGACAACCTTAATCTGGTGACTTTTACGAAGCCGTCACTAAATATGAAACTTTTTGATTCTCTTATTGGCTACAACAGACGCAGTATTAATCAAACTCCGACTACATAAGTTGGCACTTTTCGATTAAATTTAAAACTACTTTTGACGTAATTTGATGTACAAAGCCTTTGGCCAAGGGTCCAAGGTCATAGTGATTTTTAGGGAAACATGCATAGCTGATGAGCTTGTAAGGCAAGGTTGTACCAACCAAGTTCTTACTAATACAAAAGATTTTTCGTAGACAAGCCAGGGAAAGAATGGACATAGACCCAGATTACAAAGAAGTCAGATAAGTATGTCCGTAATGATATCGGAAACGTTTCCAAAGCATCTGTTTGCTTAAATGAAGAATTATCTTTCATAATTTGAATGCAAGGATAGGAGTACTCTGTTGGAAGTTACTAAGAGATGCTGGAAAGTTACCAATGATGCCGTGAAAGAAGTGTCCCAATGACTGACACTTCTACGTCTATAGGAAATGGTAATTTGCGCTCAATAAAAAATTTTGTGATTTATTGATAGCGATTCGCTGAGGCATACTCCTCTAGTAAAGATTACTTAATTTTTATTTATTTTTATCTTATTGTTGTTAGCATTACTAAATGTAATTTCATTACCTTTAAACAAAATTAAAAACAGCACTTTTTTCCATTCTTTCAGCTCGTTACAATGGATGGCATACAGAGTGGTGTGCCCACGTTGACCACGTCCACGTTGACACCTACCACTTTACGCAGCATCGAAGAGACATTCATACAATTAACAACTGATCATTCTAATCCGCCACCCTGTCAAGCTGGTTTCATACCACCGCCTGTCAGTTCGATTCAAAGTTCTGCAAGCCCGGTATTTACTGGAGCCATACAAAATTTTAATGACATCGATACGGATGACTCACAAGCGTCATGGACCAATTCACAATTGAATGAGGAAAATTCTATGGCGACAACAGATACTTGTAAGTACATACATATTTACAGAGCTGGATTATAATGATAACTTAGAGAGTTTAGTTACATTCAATTTTATATTAGAACTACTTAGTTGGAATGACCTTGTAATGCATTTGTAATGTAGTTTAATTGCAATTCCAATGTAATTATAATTTAATTGTTATTCAATTTCAATTGCAATATAATTGTAATGCACTTGTACTGTAATTCAAATGTATGTGTAATGCTATTTAAGTAAAGTACAATCATTTATCCAGCTCTGTATATTTACATCAATCAATTGATAAAATTGTATGTAAGTTCCTAACACTTTTTTTTCACTCTTTACAGCAAGTGCCGCCACTGATAGCACCTCATTCCCGAATGGCCTTAACGGTATTAGCAACGCATCACTCGCTACCTCAAATACATCGTCCAAAAATGATTTCACATTACTACACAACGCGATCGCAGCAGACGCTGGTAAACATGCCGGTAACCTCTTGCTCACCACATCGCCCAACAACGTCCATACCTCAAATAGTGCCACTACGCCTGCGCCGACACGTCGCAATCAAGGCGGCCGAAGACCAGCCAAGTCGACCAATATGTCACCCGAAGAGGAAGAAAAACGACGCATACGACGTGAACGTAACAAATTAGCGGCAGCACGTTGTCGCAAACGACGCGTTGATCAAACCAACGAATTGCAAACAGAAGTCGATCGTTTGGAGGGAATTCGCGAAACGCTACAAAAAGAAGTGGAAAGCCTTAAAGTAACTAAAAATCGTTTGGCTTTCATTTTGGAAGCGCATCGACCAACCTGCCAAAAGATACGTCAAGATCTATTGAGTGTGCATACCTACGATGGTTTGATAGCGCCAACGAATGGTGGCAATAGTAACGATAGCAATAGTAACATTATCGGCGTGGATACAACGCTATCTTCTGTGGGACGTAGTGGTTCACCACTCGATCTAAAACCGATTATTTTAGATATGGTGCCAAATATTAAAAATGAACCACTCGATAACGCATTGGACTCAAATTCATCGCTGGATCATGATGGTCCACCATCACCCAAACGTATGCTACTCTCCGACAACAGTCCAATGCTACAACCACCATTACCAAATGTCGCAACACTTTCCGCATCATTGGCAGCAGCTTCGGCTTCATTGAATACACCCATTGTGACAACAGCGCCTGTGAGCTTTGCGAATTTTGTGAGCTGCACCAGTATGACCAATAATCAGAATAATTTAACAATAAATAATAACAATAATATTATAGTGACGAGTAATGCTTTTGCAGGCATGTTGAGCGCGCCAAATAGGCCGCTGTTGGGTAGTAGTGTTGGCATTAAGCAACGTCCTAATTCATTACCCACAAATCCACGTAACCAAGCACAAAATCTCTCTCTGAATACAGAACGTCCACCAACAGACATCAATGGTGTGGCCATACAAACGCCATCGACAGGCATGTTCAATTTTGATTCGCTAATGGATGGTGGTACTGGTTTGACACCCGTCTCAGGTCCTTTAGTGCCAACATGTTCGTCACAAAACAAACATCCATTGGAATTACAAACGCCAACAAGTGAACCATCCAAATTAGTCAGTTTATAACAATAAAACAAGGAAAAGTCAGTCGTGAACAAGCAGTATGAGGAACGTGCGTTGTGGCGTTTGATGGCGTTGGCTACAAAGTGGAATGGAAGAAGCAGCAGAAATATGCGCCGATCAAACTTTAATATTAACAATTTTTTCCAAAAGTATTGTGTTATTATTATACATACATATTAGAGTGATCTTTAAGAAAAAAATAAAGCGTTGTACATTGGAATTTTATAACGAAATATATTTACGATAAAAATAACAGTGTTGAATGCTTGAAAAATGTGTATTCAATGTGCGTACGGTGCGTATACGCAACCTCAAGCGCATTGCAAATAAATATTGATATGATAAATGGGAATCAGTTGCAAATAATATTTTATATTGTAAAATACATAAATACATATGAATGTGTATGTTTGTATAAAAACAATTTTATAATTTACAAATACGATTTATTTAAAAGAAATAAATTAAAAATCTAAAAAAAAATTTGTAAAATCCTTTTGTGCGTAAACGAATAATTTTAAGCAAAGCAAATAAATAAAATGTGTAAGCAAAACATTGTAGCGCTGCATACTAAATATATAAAATGTTAAGTTTCTTTTTTATACTTTGTTCATACATATTTATAAATAGAAAATATTTTTCCAAAGAGTATTTTCAAATTTATTTAAAAAAAACTAAAATGCGAATGTAGTAAAAAAGAAAGGGATCGCTAACGGGTGTGATAACGAACATCGACGACAGAAATTAGCAAAATAGCAAGCGTTATTTAATGAAAAACTTATTAAACGTATTCACAGAACCTAGAAAGTGACAGGAAAGCTTACTATCAGTGGAGGAATTAAAGTCAAAGTAACAAATAACTTGTGATGTAAATCGTCCAACTCATCACTCTTCTCCTTTAACAATTGGCGGATAAGGGTAGTCAGCGATTTATATTCTAAATAGATGTTGGCTTGCTAGATCTGTCTAATAGCATGTAGCTAGATATACATACGTATACTTACTGCATCTCTCAAATTGTTCTCAGAATTTTTCTGAACGATTACCTACTGAACATTGAATTGGACGCCTACTTCAACGGCATCAAGCTTCCGACTGTCCCTCACCCTAAAATCTTAGGGGTGAATTTTGATAACATGCACACTTTTGCTGCTCATTTAACCGCGATCGCTGGGGAAAAGATAAAGAAGCGCTGGTGGCAATGTATGAGGCTATCGCCCGATATCAACCGGTTCTGAGCTACACTTCGCCAATATGGTCGCCGGGGGCTATCGAACATACACTGAAGGAAGTTGCATTATATACATGGTGTGGCAAAACTGCTTAGTGTTAAAAAGCACAATGAAATGTTAAGCAGGCAATTGTTGTTGAATTGTTGCGAACAGCAGCATCCTAACAAGCAACTGCTTGAAGAATAGGCCCTCAACAACATGCACATCGAGTCTGTAAACTCCCTTGTCAGCTCTCACCACCTGTTGCCTAAGAAGACGGTAAACTTTCCAGGGTGACAAGAGTCACACTGGCCCAACTTCGATCTTGATACTGTAGCAGATTAAACTCTTACCTATCCAGGCTGAACCCCGACTTGTCGAACGTATTTCCCTTCTGTGGGGTGTCTTCCTATGACAACAATCATCTGTTCACCTGCTCGACGGAGCAGACTCCTCTAACACCAACTTCAATCTGATCCAACCCTTGTCAAAACCGCCAGGTTCCTACGAATAACTGTTGTCATAACACTACCAGCTTAGGGTTGTCACCCATTTGAACCTACCAAAATTGTACAGAAGTTTCAAAGTTTACAAGGAATTTTCGAATTTTAATGAAACTCTCCGCTAGCTGACTTTCTAGGTTTCGTGATTATCCTTTTTGTATTAGTGCTTTAAGAATATTGGAAAAACACGTTAAATAGTATATTTCTTTCGAAAATATACATATACATACGTATTCTGTTTTTTAATCCAAATTTCGGTTTAATACAATTTTTTTGTGTGTAAAATATTTTAAAAAACTGCAAATTTCACTTTTCTTTTCCTCACAAATTAATAACTAGCAGTTACTATCTATGCTAATGTGCGATTAGTCGATTGAACAAGTTTTTAATTAATCAATATTGATTCATTCGATTTTAGGTGCGAAGCCGATTGATTACTGTTAAATAAAAAAAAATGATTTGACGTCACGTTACTTTGTTCACATCCCTCGAGTTTGTTTTCAAAGTAATAAAAAATCAATGAATGTTGGTTTGTTTAAATGCTTAATTGTATAATGAATTCAATTTGCTTATAAATCAGTTTGCAATTACTCAGTATTGCGGAAATTCATTATTTTTGTTAGATAAGATTAATCGGAAACTAGTTTGTGATTACTAAATTTTCGGAATAATCAACTTAATTGGATTATGACTTAAAAAAAAGTGTGATTAATCGGGAAACTAACAATTTTAATTAATTGATTAATCGCACCTTCCTACTATTTAACAATTTATTCAAATTTGCTCATTCGAAATTCATTAGTATGTACAATTAAAAAATGTTGCTTAAATAAATAAATTTTAGATTTAAAAACCAATTTTTTTTCATACTAAACGAATAGTTTTATAATTTCAACCAAAAAAATTGCATATATTTGTTTTCGTTTTTTTTTATGGAAAATTGAACTAAAGAGGAATTGTATTTAAAAAATATATAAAAAGAAGGCGTTGTGATATTTTAATAAAAAGAAGAAAAATATATATATATATTCAAATCAAATTCACTTAAAACATATTAATAAACAAAAAATGCAATAAAAATAAAATTGGCTAAGCGAAAATGTTATGTAATAAAGAAAATATTTAAAATAAACAATACAAACAGAACAATTGGAAATGGCCTTTTAGCAGTGTAAAATTATTAAAAAAAAATTTGAATTAATATATTTTTATGCATGTACATCTAAATGCGCTTTGCCATCAAATGAAATTTTTTAATAGCAGAAAAATTTGTACTTCGGAAAATAAATAAATTAAAAAAAAAAAAATTTAAATAATTAAAAAAACTTTAAAAATTGTTAGACATTGCTTTCAACGAATATGCAAAATTTTCGCAAAAAAAAAACACGCTTGATTTCTTTTGCTTTTTAGCTAAGCATAGACAAGTGTGAAGGCGCCGTTAGTCTTCAAGTTAGAAAATTAGAAAACGAAATGTTGTGCAAATGCTTTCAAGGCTTTCAATATGGCGTTTTTTAAGTTTACAAGGTTTACGAGTCATTTGCGAGTTTGTGTGAATTGCCTTATTATTTGTGTTCACAGAAATCTTGAATCGTAAATAAGGTTTTTGAAAATGTACAGGAATTCTTTAAATGCAGATTTGTTGCAGTTTTTTCAAACTTTTATTTACTCAAACATTAGGTATTTCAATGAAATTTGGTATAGAAGTTACTTTCCGGAGAATTGGAGAAGTTGTATGATATCCACGCTCCTTCTATATTCGATAACTTAGAAAAACATATAAAATACGATAGCATAATTTCTTGACTGTTGCAGCCATGGCATACCAATAATATAAACTCAACAGCTGATTCGATTTTTTTCATTTTAATTTTCTTTAAACTGTCAAACTGACGCTCAATCAGGTTGGTTACAATTTAACATGTACTCTGCTGTTTTGTCGGTTTAGAGGAGCGATTTTCAATATGGCCGCCGTTTTACAATGCCATGGTTGCAGCTAAAAATTTGGTAGCAATATTGACATGGTAAACCTATTCATATTGTATGCATGAATTACTTTTAAAATGTCATCTGCTAATAACTTTAGAAGCTGTAACGATCGGAAGACGAAACTTGGTACAAGTCATATTATGGCTGTGAAGAGTAGGCAATGCAAATTATCGAAATCGACTGGCGGTCCCGTCGCATTCCACCTCCAAGTGCAAGCGGTTATTGAATATTCGGTTCCCTTAGACTCATCTTATTTTCAGATCTCTTTCCTTTACTAATAAACATATAGATACAAGCTAAGTCTGTTGATAAATATCAATTTTCTTATTACGCGCATCATTTACCGAAAGTCTTTATTCTCCAAAAAAGCTTTATAATCACTAGAAAGCTACTACAGAGTCTCCTCCAAACAGCTCGCAAGGAAATTCTCTCTTAAAATGTTAAACGACACTGCATAGACCGCCACGGTGTGGGATGAGTGATAAATAAGCCAATACTTAGCAAGAAGTATTTGACAACAGGTGGTTTCAGTCAAGCACTCGTATAGCTCATGTAATGGAAATGATACTCTTTCAGGCTAGATATTTTACGAAGAGCCGGCTGATTCCAAATAGAGACATTCGTTATACACTTTACTGATTTTTGATAATACTTGTACTGTCTAGTACAACCATCGTCGATTCGTGCCACAATTGTGTCCGCTCATACGTCTTACCTCTGTACTCGTTCATAAACAACTATACTACTGCTTTTATATTGCTCTGTGCATCACTTTTGGAAGTTGGAACTTTTTGAAAATGCAATAAATCTGCATTAGCGGAATTCGCCAATATTTTCGAAAAATCACAAGCACTAATATAATAATTACTGTTTTCTTATCAAATACGAAACTTGGCCCAAAATTGTCTTCATATTTTTGGAAGCTAGTGATTATAAAAAATCATTGTAAATTACACTGTGTGACAGTGAAAATACAATCTCCGTAATATGACTTGTGATCGTCATAACTCAAAAACGATCTACTTGATTATGCATACAGCACGTGTGAACCTAGCGAAATGTATATTCATTTGTTTTTTTTTGTCGCAACGTATAATTAAAATTGGTTTATCGCTTACCGGGGCTCCCGCACACAAGTGGCGTAGGAAAATAATAGCCTATAAATGGAAAAAGATAAAAGCAAATATTTACATTTGAATGTCATATGTAAAAAATATGTCTAAGCAAATATGTAACACATCAGTTGGCAAAATATTGCAATATTTACAAATTAAGCCAAACACCAAAATGAAACAAAACGCAGATGAAGATAAAGAAACAAAATCAATAAAAAACTATAAACAAAATATCCAACTTGTTTTTATTTAAAAATATATAACAGTAATTAAATTCTACAGTGGATTTTAGTCGCCTCTTGCGACAAGGCATACCTTCTTCTTCTTTAAATGGTCATCTAACCGCCTGGGCGATTTTGACCGTCCAACATAGCTCGCCAGTCGTTTCTTCGTTGCGCCAACTGGCGCCAATTGGAAACACCGCGGGATCGCAAATCGGTCTCCACTTGGCCCTTCCATCGGAGTGGTGGTCTCTCTCTTCCTCTGCTTCCACCGGCGGGTGCCGATAAGAATACCTTCGGGCATATTCCAACCCCCTACTTTTTGTTCGAAATTTTTCTTCGTTAAGCGCCATGAAGCGCGTAACATACGCATAGGGGTAAAATTACATATTGAATTTTTATAGCATACTAATAGGAGTTAAAAGACACGTCGCCCGTACACTTTTGAGGGCAAAGGGGATTAATCCTATCGTAGCCGTTCGGCGGTAGCGTTGCTAGCCTACCACAACGAAAGTCCAAGATTCGAGGCCTGGTCCATGTAACAGCAAAAGTTGTTTGGAAAAGTTTTTTTCAAAACGGGGTCGCCACTCGGCAGTGGTTTGGTAAACTCTCCAAGTGTATTTCTGCCATGGAAAGCTTCTCACGAAAAGTTCATCTGCTTTGCAGATGCCGTTCGGAATCGGCAAAAAAAAGTAGGTTCCGCCAATTTGTAGGAAAAATTAGAAGCAGCACACCACAAATGGGTAGAGAAGCTCGGCCTTGATCTCCTAAGGAGGTATATATAGCGCTAATTATCTATTCATGAACATGCAATGATATATGTTTGTAAGTATGAGAAGAAGAAGAGATATACCCACCAATAAGTATACCGAGATGATCAGGGCGATGAGCTGAGTTGATTTACTTATGTCCGTCTGTCCGTCCGTCCGTATGTCTATTTTAATGTAAACTGAGATATATCGCTGAAATTTTCTAAGGGGCCGCCATTTTGTAAAACAATAATCATTTATCGGAACCAGCAAGATCGGACCAATGCAACGCATAGCTCCCATACAGTCGATTGTTCCGATTAACGGGGTTTGGCCTATAACTGTTGCAATTAAAAAGCTAGGAACGTAAAATTTTGCTGGTTTGGCACTTATTACTATATGTGTAATGTGTGTAGTGAAAATCACCCACATCGGACCAACATAACATATAGCTCCCTTACAATCGATTGTTCCTATAAATGGGGTTTGGGCAATGTATCTTTAAATTAACAGTTTTGCAGAGTTTGTACTAATTGTGAGTAAGGATCGGACACTTAAAACCGTGATGCGTATTCATGAAAGATATAAAGTCTTCGGCACAGTCGAAGACAGTCCTTTCCTTACTTGTTTTTTTTTTTTAATTTTGTTTATTTTAGCCGTTCGGTTATAAATAAAAACAAGCAAATGCGAACCGTTCAACCCATATGCAGAAAGTAGAACTGGCATTAGTCGCATGCTTCTTTGCTACTCATCCCGGACGGATCCTAGACCAATAGCATTATTTGCAGAGTCCTGAAATCAAACACATCTACACGGAGAAACAATTTCAACATGGCTAAAAAGTGAACCTCTTCGAACAAAATTACCCACTTTTGTCCAACTGTTTATACAGATCTTTACAAATTAGTGGTTGGCAGGGTTGTGCTTAATTTCTAAGCATCTGATAAAGTAGGTATGCATGATTTTGAAAATTTGAGCTGTGAGATTTCACTGTAACTCACGCTCTCTTTCTGGGATGGGCAACTCGAGAAACAGTCTTGTGATGTTGAAAGTACTTGGACTCCTTTCCCATTATTAATAGACGGTTAGACAGCGGGAAGAAACTACTGGCGTTATGTTGGTGGGCAAATCCTTTTGGACTATCAGCGCCATTTGAGTAAGTAAGTAAGCGTAAACAACAAAATTACGTCAGTCATCCCATCTTATCAGTAACTGCCAAAACGTCCAAGCTGGGACAATAATCCATCGCCTGCTTTACGCAACTCAAAGGAGCCTTTTCTTCCTCTGCCGCCAGAATCAAATATAAAGTTATTTGAGGCGTCTTTTCACATAACATGATCTTTGGTAATATCTGAGCAAAGCTCGTACAGCTCATCGTTAAATTTCATTATATACTTCTGAAACTTTTCTTGTGGTGGTTGTAAACGTAAAACACTCTCCTATTGATGCAAAAGTAGTACTTGCCCTTATACCTAAAAACATTGGCACTTTTTTAGATGGTGCAATGTCTTACTTGGACAAATCAGGGTCGTTTATCTCAACAGTAAGTTTTTTAAAAGAATCCCAGAGAAGAACAAATATGATATCGTTAGTAATTTATAACGAAAGTTTATAGTAAACATACAGACTGGGCAGCGTTATCTATTTTGTACTCAACTGAAGCTTAAGGCTACCGAGTCCATAAAGCTGAATTCGCAAATATATAACAAAACTGCAATCTAACCTTAACTAACATACAAAAGTGCTAGGTTGCAGGTCACATTAGTGCAAAAAAGTTCGTTCAAAGGTTGGGATATTTATCTAGAGTGTTGAGAAAGTGCTTTTATAAAATCCCGCTATCGATCTTGTAAAGTTCTTCCTGATGCCATCTATCCAATCCAGTTTTGGGTGTCTCGATATCTTGCACCCATCTCTAATACATGCATACAAATGTTCATGCATAATCAGTAACCAATGAATAATCCCAGTATGATAGCCTTTTACGTTTGAAAAATACAGGAGTACTCCTTTGTGAGCATGGGACCACGCTCTTTTACTCCTATTCTTCTGTGGAAGTAATTTTGTATACTCCTTTTCGCATTCAAAACGAAAAAAAAAAATATAAAGAGTTTCTTAAACCCCAGCCGAATGTTTCTCGGAAACATCCCAAAGAATTAGGGAAGAGATTCTTTAAACACCTCACTCCATTCCTAAGCGAGCAATCAAGGAGTTTTGGAAATCTCACTCTTCAAATCTTTCAACCAATCAACTAAAGAGATATTTGAAAGATTAACTCCCATGTTCATAAAAAATAAAAATGGTTTATAAAGCTCTGATAATTCAAAATTTGTATGGCAATGTCATTTTAAAAATCTTTATAAACCAATTTTATTTGTTATGAATATGGGGGTAAGTCGACGCGTCTAATGTGTCATGGGCGGTTTAAGTCATTTTTATACCCAGCTGTGCTAATACATCATCGACCAGAATTTTACAATGCGCCAAATCTTGGAAAAAAAACTCCATAAAAAAAGAATCTATCGAATAACCTTTTTTCGATTTTAGAGCCGTCTTCGTCTGTGAGCCGTGTTCAGTCAGAACTAAACGAGGTTTCAGACAGGGTGACCCCCTATAGTGCAATTTCTTTAATTTAATGCTGGAAAATAATACTTCACCGCTCAGGAACCATATATTACAAAAGGATGCCCGATGCCATTGACATGAATCGTTCGAATAACCGCGCCATAGGTCCTGCATACTCAAAATTGGAGAAAGAAACGAGAAAAGTGGGTTTGGAGGCGAACGAGGACAACACGAAGTTCCGCTGATGGAGCTAAAATGGTAAAACCTAGCAAATGCCTTGCAACCACCCCCACTTTCAGCTACAGCTGGTTATTTAATGTTCGGCTTCACCCGAACTTGCACTCCTTGCTTGCTCGCGTATATCGTAAGTAATATTTTGCTCGAAAATCTTTTAAATAGAATACTCTTTTAATATTTGTTTGTAGGAAGCTGTTATTAAGTTCTACTGGGTGTTTACGTATGTATATACATATGGAGGTATGAATATCTTCAAAAAAAAGTGTTTATTCAATTCCTCTTCGCCTTGTTTGCATTTAAAAAAAAAAAAAAGACAATCTGCATTCATTAAAATTTGGGTTCGTTTGTGAATTAGTGCGATTTGATATGTTTGAGATATAACATCATTTTGGAAACGTGTAGAGTTTATGGAGTTTATTTAAAGGATTTTTAAATGATAAGCAATTTTTGTAGCGACCACGTTTCCAATATCAATGAGATTATCAGAGCTTTGAAATAAATATTTAGGACAAAAAAACTTGTTTCAAACTTTTTGAAAGCAACTTTTTTTATATAACAATATGGTGTCGCTTTGGTATACTCTTATTAAAAGCCTTGGTTATGGTGGTAGACAAATTAAAATGTCACCGAAAAATGTGGTGCTAATTACAGGTTGTGATTCTGGATTAGGGTGAGTATGTACGTTAGATAAGGACGCGTTCGAGTATGTACAAAGTAAACAAATATTCTGAAGTTGACATTCAACAACAGGCTCTTCTAACGGAAGTCCGAGGAAACGCGCAGTTTCCACAGGGTTGGACCAGAGTGATGTAGGTGTTAGAAGAGTAGTTTCGACTGAAGAGGAGAAGAGATGTTTGGTATCATGAGGGGACATACCACATTCAGGGCATGTGTTTGGTATGTTGGGGTTCCGTCTGGATAAGTAAGAGTTTAACCTATTACAATATCCAGATCGAAGTTGTGCTAGCATGACTCTAGTCTCCCTCGGAAGTACATTCTCCTCTTTAGCCAAATCAGGTGGCTGAGTACTGATAACGGGATTCGCAGGCCGAGATCTGAGGGATCTATCTACCAACTCAGTGTGGAGGTCATTTAGAGCCCGCCTATGGTTCCGCAGATCAAACGGCAAAGAGATATGGTGCCGTATCTCATCGTAGTGCTTACGAAGATGTCTCCTTATGTCTCTGGGGGGCGGTGCTACATCCAAAAGATGTTGATTTGGATGACTAGGTTTATGACAGTTCAAAAGCACCTGTCTACTCAAGAGTTCCGCGTGCTCTTGAACATTGAGCAATTTTGCCTCTTGATGGTGGTGAGACTCAGCAATGTTTCTTTGTTTTTCCCACAAGTACTGCAGGCCAGTGACTTGAGGATCTTATTGCGGCTTTGTTGCTTTGAAGCTATTGCGGTGGCATGACCAGCGAAGGTGAGGCCGTTGTCAAACGTCACATCCAAGATTTTCGGGTGGTTGACAGTAGGTAGAGGTACTTCGTCTACGTGGACATTTCACTTTTGCCCCATCTGCGCATTCCATGTCGTAAACAGGGTCGCCGTCGGTTTAGTCGGAGATAGGGTCAGATTTCGCTCGGCGAAGAAGCTGGAAAGGTCACGGAGGTAACTGTTGATTCTAGTACAAAGTTCGTCAATGGAGGGACCCTTGCCCGAGGCCATTATCGTGCAGTCGTCAGCGTAAGAAACAATGGAGACTCCCTCTGGTGGGGGGGGGGGGGAAGTCTCGAAATATAGAAACTAAACAAAATGGGAGAGAGAACACCACCTTACGGCACCCCTTGTTTTGTTCTTCGTGGCCTAGATTTCTTGTTCCTGAATATGACTGACCCCTGTCGACCATTGAGGTAATTAGCGATCCACCTTTTAAGGCCGGCAGGGAGCGGTGTCTCCTCCAGGTCTCGAAGAAGTGTGGCGTGGTTGACCATATTAAATGCATTTGATAGGTGAAGTGCCACGAGAACCGTCCAATGGTTTGGTGGGTGTTGATCCAAACCATGATCTGTGTTGTAATGGCATTCAAAGCGGATGTAGTGCTGTGAGATTTTCGGAAACCATGCTGGTGATCGGCCAATTTCAGATTTGCAATAAAGCAAGGGAGCAGAATGGTCTCTAGTAATTTCGCAACCGGCGAAAGGAGGGATATCGGACGATAAGAATCTCCTTGGTTCGCCGGCTTCCCTGGTTTTAGTAGGGGAACTACAATCGCCTGTTTCCATATCTCAGGTATAACGAAAGTAGTTAGAGAGAGGTTAAAAAGAGCCGCTAAATAACTCTGTCCCTCGTGGCTTAAGTGTTTAATCATCTTCATGGCGATTCCGTCGGGTCCGAAGGATTTTGGGGGCTTGGCCTTCATTATGGCTTCCTTGACCTCTGCGCCTGAGACGGCAATGGGCGCAGTGGAGTGTTTGTATTTGTGCGCACGTCAGATGACTCATCTCTTAATCCTATCCGCAGGTGGATGCATTATAAACAGCAGGCAAAAAAAGCTCGCGCATTTCCTGGCACCCGATTTGACGCTGTCTGCGAATGCAATGGCGACCTTGTCATTGTATTTGGTCGGATTCGATAGGGCCTTGACAGTCGACCATAATTTGCCGACTCCACCGGAGAGGTTGCATGCCTCAAGGTGTTGTTTCCACTTGGTCAGTTTGTGTTCGTTGACTGTCATACGAATTTCCGCATTGAGATCTTTGATTCTGGGATCTGCGGGATTGATGAGTCTCACTTGGTCACGTTCTCTTGCCATCACCGCAGCTTCTGCCGGAAAATTTGGACGAATTTTTGGTATTCTACCAGCAGGAATAAAGCGGCATGAGGCTGAATCAATGATCTTGCAAAACTCTCTTTCGCCTTTGCGTACGTCCGTAGGAATGGGTAAGGCAGAGAAGGAGCTCTCTGTATAGTCCGTAAAGCGGTTCCAGTCCGCTTTGGTGAAGTTATTGTATGTTAGTTTACCAGTCGTTATAAAGTCGGTCGGTCGTTCAACGGAGAGTAGGATGGGTAGGTGGCCTGAAGCTAATGTAAGCATCTGTCGCCAGATGACGAAGTTAATTAGGCCCGCGCTCGTTATGGAGATGTCTGGCGAACTGTGGCAGTTACCTGCCACCCTGGTGGGGGCATCTCCATTGACTGTACAGAATGCTGAGTTGTCTATTTGGTGTGCAATTGCGTGTCCTCTGCTTGGGTACAGAGAAAGAGGGGACTGAGGGGGATAGGAGTGTTGAGCAAACGCAGCAGATCCAATCTCTTGGTCCAGAGTTGGGTTCGACCCCAGCCCGTAACAAGAGACAATGGAGCAACTCAGCTGCCAGGGTTTGCTCCGAGGATGACAATTTAAGGGTGGGACGAGACAGATTGGACAGGGTTACACTGAAATAACAGCCCTTGGCCGGGTAAAAAAACCCGGGCTGTTGTGGGAATGACATGTTTGAAGTTGCACAGATCACTTGGACTTTAGTCCTTCTCATAAAAAAAACTTACTATATTAAGGGTGCTGTTTCCCTAATTACCCGCGCTGTTACCGGGACGGCTCTTCTTATAGATTGGCCAGCTCTGATCCTTTGTGCTTCCTACTTCTTCATAGATAGCTCTGATCCTTTGTGCTTCCTACTTCATCATAGATAGCTCTTGCTACATAGTTTACTTTAATTGTGTTATGGATTCATCCAACTGATCTTTAACAATGAAATATATCCCTCTAATGATTGTCACTACAACAAAACATTGAATAAGAAGTGTGCTCTCTAATGGAGCCGATGAAGAATCTCTGCTACATCATGTTGGTCCATCTCGATAATGGGCTTTTAAATAGTACACACATCGATAACGTTTAAGCTATGCATGCCGTTAATAAAAGCCTGATGGACTTATTTTCAGGTAATGCAATCATGAGGCTGTGGGTTATATTTGTTTCCAGAACTTCGCGTACCAGAGACTTGCTTTGGTGGGAATCAAGACCATATTGCAACACAAATCATGGCAACGTCGGGAGGCCCAGTAGATTTCTACCGTTGACAAGTCCATCGTATTTCTTTTAGCTTGACAATGGCAACTTTTGCCAGGTCAACCAGACAAGAAGGGATATTCTCATTCTAAGCCTTCCCAAAATGAATTTTTCAATACATTCATGTATTATGTTAAGAAGTTGCAATTTACTGTTACATCCAACTACATAATATGGTGGCGTGACATAATCCCAATCGGGGTTAACAAACTTTTGAGCTGAAAAATCGGAAAGAATTGAAGAGGTTTTCATGGTTTAATTAATAGTAACTTTTAATGCCAGTTAAGCTACTTTTTTAGTAGTTTTCCAATTTAAACATATTGCTCGACTTTTTACAATATCAATATCATCATTTCTTCCTATGCAGGCACTCATTGGCTTTGTATTGCCATTCCCTGAATATGACTGTTATATCGGCCTGTCATAATGTCAATTCTGACGGCGCGAATCTTTTAAGAAATTTGAACGATCCAAAGCGTATGATCACCGTTGAAGTAGATTTGCTTAAGGAAGATACAATTGAAAATGCCTTTCGATATGTTAACGATTTATTGAGTTCCAATAACGATTACCAATTCACGGCGTTGGTTAATAATGCTGGTGTTATGTGTTTTGGGGAGTTCGAATGGCAAACTACAGCACAATTTGAAATGCAAATCAACGTAAATGTATTGGGTACAATGCGCTTGACAAAAGTAATGTTACCGTTAGTGCGTGAATATCGTGGGCGTATAATTAATATTACAAGCCACTGTGGCTTGCAGGTGAGTTCAAATATTTTCATCAATTTTTCATAAAATTTTCAGAGTTCCCTATTCAGAGTTGTCTCGAATATTCCAAGGGGTGTCCCATCTTATTTCGCCACAGGTCACGATTCCCCATACATCAGGACAAGTATATGAGACTTGTAGAGCGTATTTTTTTTTGTATTAGAGAAGGCTTTACATCTAAGTTCTTTACTCAGTCCAAAGTAGCACTTGTTTTTAAGAGTAAATAGACGTTAGGGACTTCGTCACTGCTTTAAATTTGTAACAATTTAGTTGTTGGCAGCTAATAATTCACTTTCTTCCCCTTATTACCCAGGTCATAGAAACCAGACAGGTACTTCCCAATACTGATAGAGCTTTTGTTATTACTAAACGTTACTTGCCATAGCCATATAAATTTTGCAGGCAGCTCCTTTCGATCTGCCAAAAGGTTATTTTAATCGACAATGTTAAGGTGTGTGTATATTCTCTTAGTATGGGTGCTCTACAGTATTTCGCGAACAGATCTGGGCGAATCTACACTGATAAGGAACAAGAAGCATGTCAAAGATGGATGTATTTTGCACATGACCTTATGTTTGATAATAAGGAGACTTTTTTCGCAGTAGATGGTGCAATTTTCCAGATCCCCATTTCCTCTAGATTGGGCAGAATATATTTTAGTTCCACCTGAAAGCATGCGCTCATCCCCATTTCCTCTAGATTGGGCAGAATATATTTTAGTTCCACCTGAAAGCATGCGCTCATGGCCGTAATTAATGTTCAGCCGCGGTCATACAAGTAGGGTGACGGGGCGATTTTTTCCATCGCCAGGGATTGGAGTGAGTGAAGTGCTCCGTGACTTGAGTACGCTCTGTGATAGGGTATACAAATAGTTGCAGATCTGGTCACTAAGGATTTCAAATTTAATTTTCGAACCAATAAAATTGTTTTAATTGTTATTTTTTTATCAAAGCATACCTGTTTCTTGTCTCTTTCAATAAATTATTGTTTTTGTATGCACTCGAATTATATTTTTTTCGGAACCTTTTACGCTTTGTTAGGCTCTTCCAGCGATCGGCCCATATTCCGCTTCTAAAGCAGCTTTACGCTTTTGGACCGATTCATTGCGTATGGAAATGCGACAATATGGTGTGGAGGTAATCAATTTCATTCCAGGATCCTTTGTACATTTAAGTAATATCTCAGCAAGACAACAAGATCATGCAAGCGTCATGCTTACGGCATTTAACGACGAACAGCGACAATTCTATGGCCCTTATTTTGAACGATTCAACAACTATTTGAGAGTAATATCGGGATTCAAAGCCCCAAATCAGTTTCATGGTCCGCATTTGTTGGAAAAATTCAGAGATGCCTTAACGAATAGTGTACCAAAAACAATATATATACATGAACCTTGGCGGTGAGTATAAATATACATAAATACTAAATTGAATTGTTTTAAAAGTAATCAATCCATCTACCCTTGTATGTAATAAAGATAAATGGGGTGGGATTTAGGAGTTGATGTGACTCCTATAGTGTTTTTATTTACAAAATTGCTTGTACAAAATTGCTTGTACAAAATCGGTGTTGATGCGATATCGCTTGATAATATAACTGCAATAGTTGATGTGACATCAGAAGTTGGTGTGAAATCAGATGATGTGACAACAATAGTTGATATTCCCACAACAGCCGGTTCTACGTACCGGAATGACTCGGATTTTTACATCCGACCAAGGGCTGTTATTTCGACTCTACCCTGTCTAAGCTGTCACCTTTTTCACTAATATTGTCATCCTCCGAGCAGCTCCTTGCAGCAGGGCTGCTCAAAACCCTCCTTATCCGGGCTGGGGTCGAATCCAACCCGGGTCCAGGAGAATGGATCTGCTGCGTCTGCTGGAAGAAAATCTACGTTAAGCGTTCACACTCCGTCCAATGCAATTCTTGCAAAAGATGGTTGCACAAAACCAGGTGCTCCGGGCTAAATCCCTCCACACATAGGCCCCCTAGTTTCTACAAAACTTTCGTGGCCCCTTGCTGCTCACGCCCTCGGACGTCCCGTGGCCAACGACGATCTAGTATCGCACCGTCACAAGCTTCTGTAACAGTCTGCACGACTAATAGCACAAACAACGCCCAGCAAGTAGTGTGTAACACCCGCTGCCGCTCACGCCCACAGGCGCCAACACCTCACACAGCCGCTCACAGCTACTTTCTACGTAGCACCTCTGTTTCAGAAGTGAGCAATGCCGAGCGACAGCCTACCCCCCGCCCACTTTCAACTTCCCCTTCTTCTTCCAGCACTAGTACAAATGTAAGTCAAAGCCACCAGCTCCTGGTCCCTTACACCTTGTGCTCTGTTTGTCGGTTGAGATTATATACACCTGCGACATCAGTCAAATGCAACTCTTGCCTTGGCCTGTGTCACCTGCTTATATGTTCTCAACTTGGAAACAGGAACCTATGGACTGATACGTACGTTGCACCATGTTGTCGAGCTACGCAACCTACAACGTCAACTGATTCGCCACCTTCTGGTGCTTCGGATCCCTCGACTTCTAGAGTGCGACGTAGTGTGCGACCCAGCCTGCTTCCACCAAGGCATACGCACCAGTCCCTGACTCCCAGCGTGAATATTTCTCCCCCTTCGCACTTTCGCGTCCTACAACTAAACTGCAACGGCCTAACTGGGAAAGTGAGTGAAATAGTGAACTTCATGAAGCGTCAGAACATCAAGATCGCTGCCATTCAGGAGACGAAGTTAAACGCCCGATCAAGTCTTCGGACTTGTGACGGCTATAACATCCACCGACGTGACCGAGAGAGGGGACTTGGGGGCGGACTCGCCTTCATCACCCACCAATCCGTGCAATATCGTACATTTGAGCCTGACGTCGACCCGAGGGACAACCTCCTGGAACGTCAAGGAATGGTTGTCCGGACAGGAGACGTCGACCTTGAAATTATAAACATTTATATACCTCCTGCCACCTGCTGTCCGAGAGATTACCACCCTGACATCAGTGCGTTACTCAGGGGCGATAACCGTGTAATTATCGGAGACTTCAACGCACACCACGATCTGTGGCACTCAAGCCTACAAGCCGAAGGTAGGGGACAGGAATTGGCTGAACAAATAGACGATTCGACGTTTTGCACTGTGAACGGGGACGCCCCCACGAGAGTTGCGGCAAATTGTTCCAGTTCGCCAGACCTCACAATTGTCAGCGCAGGTCTCATAAACTGCGTTGAATGGCGACCAATGCTCACTCTTGCATCTGACCATCTGCCGATAGTCCTCTCAATCGATCGCCCCAATGACTTCGTCACTTCTGAGAAGCGCACCTTCACTAACTTCAACAAAGCTGACTGGGTTGGTTTTCTTGGTTTCACTGAGAGCACCTTCGCTGCTCTTCCCATCCCGTCTGATGTACGAGAAGGGGAAAAATACATTCCGTCAGGCAGAATTAAGGAGATACGTCCGTACTTCCCCGCAGAGGCAGCGGCCCTGGCTAATGAACGTGACCACGTGCGACGCTTGAACCCTACGGATCCCCAAATTCAAGATCTCAATGCGGAGATCAGACGGCTAGTCGATCAACACAAACGCGCCAAATGGGAGGAGCACCTAAGGTCCTGCAACCTCTCTGCTGGTGTTGGCAAATTATGGTCCACTGTCAAATCCTTGTCTAATCCGACCAAACCTAACGACAAAATATCCATCACCTTTGGTGATAAGGTACAGTCGAAACCAAAGAGATGCGCGAGCGCTTTCTGCCGGCAATTCGTACTGCATCCTCCGGTTGACAAGGAAATCAGGCGCGCCATCAGGGAAGCGCACAAACGCAAAAACAACCAAGCGCCCATTGTCATCACCACCACAGAGGTTCGGGAGGCCATACGGAGGTCCAAAAATTCTAAATCCATTGGGCCAGACGGTATATCCATGCTGATGCTAAAACATCTCGGCGATGAGGGAGTAAGGTACCTAACAACCGTCTTCAATCTGTCCATGACCACCTTTGTCATTCCAGAAAGATGGAAACAGGCAAAGGTGGTGCCACTACTAAAGCCCGGCAAGCCGGCTAACGTGGGGGAGTCATATCGACCGATATCACTCCTCTCGCCAGTAGTGAAGACCTTGGAGGCGGTCTTGCTCCCTTACTATACCGCTAACCTGCGATTAGCCGAACATCAGCATGGTTTCCGCAAAATGCATAGCACTACCACCGCGCTAAACGCCATCACCACACAGATAGGTGACGGTCTCAACCAATCTCGCCCAAATGACAGGACCGTGCTAGTTGCGCTTGATCTGTCGAAAGCTTTCGACACTGTTAATCACGCACAACTCATTAACGACCTGGAAGATTCAAACCTTCCCCCCTGTCTAAAGCGTTGGACCGCCAACTATCTGAGTGGCCGGCAGTCATCGGTTGAATTTAGAGGCGAAAGATCAAAACCACGTATAATTAAGCAGGGGGTGCCACAGGGTGGTGTCCTATCCCCGCTTCTGTTTAATTACTACATATCGAGGCTCCCTTCCCCACCAGAAGGCGTCTCGATCGTCTCCTACGCCGATGACTGCACGATCCTGGCGACTGGACCCTCCGTTGATGAGCTCTGCTCGAGACTAAACTCATACCTTCCAACCCTTTCCAGTTTCTTCGCTGCACGGAACCTGACACTGTCACCGACCAAATCCTCGGCCACCCTATTTACGACGTGGACAGCGCAGGCGAACATGGAATTAAACGTCTACGTCGACGGCATCAAGCTTCCGACTGTCACACACCCCAAAATCTTAGGGGTCACGTTTGATAACATGTTCAAATACGGTGCTCATGTAGCCGCGATTGCCACCAAAGTACAAAGCCGTAACAAAATCCTCAAGTCACTAGCTGGCAGTACTTGGGGGAAAGACAAAGAAACGTTACTGGCAACGTACAAGGCAATCGGCCAGCCGGTTCTGAGCTACGCGACGCCAATATGGTCGCCGGGGTTAGCAGACACACATTGGAGGAGGTTGCAGGCCTGCCAAAACACCGCACTCAGAACCGCCACGGGGTGCCTCCTTATGTCTCCTGAGCATCACCTTCATAATGAGGCAAAAATGCTCAATGTCAAAGAGCATTGCGAGATGTTGTCCAGACAATTCCTGTTCAACTGCCATAATCAGCAGCATCCGAACAGGAACCTGCTCAACGCAAATCCGCCTCCCAGGAGAATAAGGAGTCACCTCCGCAAGCACTATGATGAGATCCGGCATCACATCTCCTCGCCGTTTGATCCAGAGGTGCACCGGCGGGACCTCAACCTCATCCACACGGAGTCGGTAAACTCCTTTGTCAGGTCTCGTCCAGTGAATGTGGTCCTACAGGCACAAGCGCCACCTGTTGCCGCCGAGGAACGCGAACTGCCCAGGGAGACAAGAGTCACGCTGGCTCAACTTCGTTCTGGATATTGTAACAGACTAAACTCTTACTTATCCAGGCTGAACCCCGACATGCCAAATGTCTGCCCGGCATGCGGCGTGTCTCCCCACGATACTAACCATCTGTTCCTCTGCTCAACCGAGCCCACTCTTCTAACTCCAATCTCACTCTGGTCCACCCCTATTGAAGCCGCGAGGTTTCTTGGACTTCCGTTAGAAGAGCCTGATGACAATGTCGGTTGGGGGTGACACCCTGGACAGGTTAAGTAGTCGCTACAACAACAACAACAACAATAGTTGAAGTGACAACAATAGTTAATGTACCATCAATAATCGATGTGACATAAATAGTTGACGTTCCATCAATAATCGATGTGACATCAATAGCTGATGTGACATAGAAGTTGATGTGACATCAGAAGTTGCTGTGACTCCGATCGTTGTTTTTATAGCCGCATGGAGCGCAAATTATGCAAAAAAGGGATCTGACATCTCATTTTGATATAATTTTTTGTTGTTGTTGTTTGTAATGACAAGAACACTCCCCGAAGGTGTTGCAACCCTCTAGGTCATGTCACCTCCTTCCTTAAGGACGGCGAAGATGAGTAATGAGGGTTGAGAGGCATCATATATCATTTGTTAGCGGCCCTTGGTGCGTCCGATTTATTTGTGGACAAATAATTGTGCAAAATCGGTTATTGATACGACGTCGGCTTATAATGTCAATAATTTCTATTCGCCAATCAACGCAAGCGAAACGCTGTTCACAGCGTTAAAAAGATACAGTTTAATTGAGATATTTGCGTTAATTCATTTCAACGTTAGCGGTTGCATTTTGATAATTTAGTTTTGTGCATCTCGACTTGGTGCATAGTTTTATACATACAAAATTGTTTAAAGAGAGACTAAGCAGGAATCGGATTCCTTAACAAATAATGGTGTCAATCAAATGATTAATCTTTTATTATTATTGCAGATATAAATTTTACTGGATTCTATTCCGCATTTGTCCCGCGCCCATAGTGGATTTATTAACGGTGAAATTTTGTGCGATGCCTACCTATGAACAAGTTATGAATTCCACGCAGCAAAACAAAAACAATTAGTTGGGTACATTAATAATTTTACGGGATTGGAATTAACGCACTTAATTTGGATACATGTCATATATTATGTATATTTTTTTATTCATTACGTTTTAAATTTTATATAATCCTCTAAGGATTCTACAATGTTATAGAAATTTGATAATTTTAATAAAATTCACTTTTCATAACCAAATTATTGTTATTTAAGAAATTTTACAAAGCTCCAATTTACACCAATTTCGGTTTAATATATGCACTTGCTTTTAGTTTAACAGTAAATAAACAATAGCGTATAATAATTATACATTAACGCGCATGTGAATATATAAAACATCTTGCCACATAGTTATCAGTTTATAGAAAACATATTAACGGTTTGCCCAAGCCCATTTCACTTTGCTTGGTATATCAAATTCATTCATAATGCATATTTAGTTTAGAATTAGGATTTGGATTATTCCAACTGTCATCAAGAGCATCATCACCACCACCACGTCCAAAATGTGCCATCAAATAGATGAGTGCCAAAAACGACAAGGCTCCGCTAAACACCAAGAACCAAGTTCGCCTCCATGGAGGGCGTGAGGATGGCGCATAAAATCGACGAGACCAACGTGAAAATATTTCGGAAGGCGTACGACGCTTATACTTGTTTTCATCACGATCAGTACCACCTATTGGAGATTGACGGGGCAGTAGGGGACGTCGGCTGCTAGCTAAAGAAATTAAAATTAAAATAAAATATTATTTTAATAATACACTTTGGCCTACAAAGCAATACTACTACTATTCCTATAAAGCGATGTCTGGACTCGACCTCTTTTTTAAAAAAAGTTGAACTCCATGACTAGCCTCTTATCCAGTGAATGCAGTCCTACAGGCACAAGCTCCACCTGTTGCCGACGAGGAACGCGAACTGCCCAGGGAGACAAGAGTCACGCTGGCTCAACTTCGTTCTGGATACTGTAACAGACTAAACTCTTACCTATCCAGACTGAACCCTGACATGCCAAATGTCTGCCCGGCATGCGGCGTGTCTCCCCACGATACTAACCATCTGTTCATCTGCTCAACTGAGCCCACTCTTTTAACACCAATTTCACTCTGGTCCACCCCTGTTGAAGCCGCGAGGTTTCTTGGACTTCCGTTAGAAGAGCCTGATGACAGTGTTGGATGGGGGGTGACATCCTAGGCAGGTTAAGTAGTCGCTACAACAACAACAACAACTAGCCTCTTAAGCATTGCAGGCGTTCTAGCCATATCGTTAAAGCTTAAGCCAAAAAGCGAAATCGTTTACAAAACTGTTTTTATATCATGATTTTGAGCGAAAGGGGACCAAATAAAGCCCTTGGCAATTACTTGAAAACTCGGGCTGTGAAACAGAACAGGATAAACCCTATAATCAACGGATGCCAGAGTCCCCCAGAATGCAAACTTTGTTTTGCAGCACAGCAAACATTTTTCTCAATATAGATAAGCATCCTAATCTACATACATATACATACATACTCACCATGAATATCGCTATCCGTAGGTGGACTGAATGCGTCCATTAAGAGAACGGAATGTGGACTTTCGTGACGCATCATTGGCGGTGAGAAAACTCCATTCGTTTTTGCACGCTCAAGACCACTAGTATGGTGCACTTTTGTCATGTTGCTCACTGATGCCGTCTGAGCACCAACAGAAGTTGTGGAATTCAAACCATGTGGTTTCGCCTTCACACTTATTACTGATTGCTCATCAGGGAACTATAAGTATACATTATTATTCCAATTAATAAGATACAAATGCAAATGTACTTACCAGCGACAGCCCTAAACCATTACGACCCCAATTCACTTGTGATAAATAAGTTTTTAAAGCATCCGCAACTGGCGATACCAAGTTGGAATTTGGGAAAATCTCAGTTTTACAAATAGGGCAGTGGTGACCACGTGGTGCAGTATTGGCCGGTAATGATGCCTGCCGTGAATGCAAACAATCCCAATGGAAAACATCTAAAACAGTACAATTAGAATCATTATAAATATAGAACTTCCTTAAGAAAATGTTGGTTTGTAGCACATACGGTAACACACTAGTCGTACACATTCTCCCTGTTCCAGAGTGGTGGAACACAATGTACAATTGGAAACGTAATCACTGTCCCGTAGCCACTGCAAATATGACTGCACAATGCACTGCAAGCAGAAACATTAAAACAACGTAAATTTCACATCTGAATGCTATGAAGTCGTAAAAATTTTACCTTTGGATGATTCTGTACCATACAATTTTCACAAACATTGACACGATGTTCAAAACAGAACTGATTCGTCACTTGCCGTTTAGGGCACTTGCAAAGTCCCATTTTTCTCTGCCACTGATACTCCTTCAAAAATAAGTAGATTTGCTTAGCCTTTTTGGTTTCTAATCAATAAAATTACTTAGGCCTAATCTGTTTTTGCATTGATTTTATATAAATTTATCTTTATATGTTTAGTTTATTTGTATTTTAATAACCTGAACATATCGCCAAAGTTTTTCGTGTTTCGTTTTATTTTTCTTCGTGGTATTATTTTGACAGGTGCGATGACATCTGCAGCCACGTACAGCGTATCAGCATAGGGTAAATGCACGTTGTATAGGACATTGTTTTTTCATTTACAGTTTAATTTTTGAAGCTCAGCTAACGGCCTAATTAACTACAATTAGCGTTTATTGTTCGTTGAGATATAAGAAGGGAATGCTCTGTATCAATAATCCGAAAGCGGAGATTTTAGTTTATATTTTTGTCAAGAAATATTTCCAATCAAAGTTTAAAATTTTATGTCATTTTCATGTGGTTGTTGTTCCGAAATGTGCAGAAGTTAATTTTTTTCAGAAGTACTAGGGACCGCGTAGCTGATGTTGGACCGGCTAAGGGTTATTTTTTTAAAGAAGGCTGCCTACGCAGGTAGGTGTTCTGCACATAAATATCTTGGACCACGCCCCATATTTAGTATCGGACCTGGGTAATTTTTTGGTTTTTTGCCAATAACTCGACATTTTTGGACATGTTTTAGCAGTTGACGTAAGATGGAAAGAATTACGATGCCCAAAATCGAGCTGTTTCAATTAGGCTCAAATAATAATATCATTTTGTGCAACATACCTCTGAGGGGATTAAGACGGAGACTCTAATTCAATTCGTGGTGTCCTGCTTCTAATTTTTCCTTCAAATCGGGGGCTCTTCATGCTTTTTGCGTAGTCCGAACGGCACCTGTAACATCGTTTGTAAAAAACTTTCTCCAAACACTTTGATGTTATCTGCACTTGAACCTGGGATCTTCGGTGTGGTAGTCTAGTCAACTACCACCACACCATGATAGCTGGCCGATTAGGTTTAAATAACTGAGTGTATAGATATGTATAAAATGGTTAAACTCATCATGCGGAGACACTCCTCGTGCTTGTGTTATGCTGGTTATTTCTGAATCTTAAATAGATAACGTTAGCTTCATATTACCTCTTACGTTGCCTTTAATACAAAGAATGTTCTCATATATACATATACATATATATATTCATTAATGATAAGCTGAGCTTTATGTACACCTCGACATAGTTCAGCGAATTAACATCCCGCCGTATTCTTATCGGAAACGACTGACATGCTTTCTAAGACGGAGAAAATCGGTTAAATGATTTTATTTGTATTTATTTATTTACGGTTTTCAATATCTTATTCAAAGGTTTACCAAAGATGCCAAAGTTAAACGGCAATTACGTAAGGAATTTCACATATTTAATCCAACCATTCAGTCATATAGACACATTTTTTTGGTGTTACATCACCGCATTTTGAACAATTTTTGATAACTGGACATATGCCACAGGGCGTTTGTACAAGACCAGGAGCAGCAAGTGGCAAGTTAACTCCGCGATATACATAAGAGCCATCGGGCATTAAAATACGTTCTGCATTACCATCATAAACGACAGTTTTTAAGATTGTTTCCAGATCGTCCTCATCTAAGTGAACCTGAAATGATAGGGTAGCGAAATTTTAAACAACCAATATTTGACCCACACATTTAACCACTTCATTTGCTACCTTACTTATACCTAAATCAGATATAAATTTATGCACTTCCTTAACAGTACAACACGAAATACGTTTAAGTGCTAATGGACCTTCACGTTTCTTTTCGGCATTTTCACGTGTCATTTGCAAAAATCTTAAGCATTGCTGATTAAGTACATCAACAAATTCGGCCTCGAAATCTTGGTCCTGATACCAAGCACCGCCTGTGACTGAACGATCCGGCTCTAGGTTGTACAACATGTATACTTTCTTTTTACTGGCCTAGAATTTAAGAGGGGGATAATTATTTTAAATAACTACTTAGCAACTATAATCTTACATTCACTGATTTCACCGCTTTGATCAATTTCTTTGTTTCCAGGTTTTTTAAAATTTTATTCAATTGAGTCATATTTAAATTCGATTGCATACGTATGTCCCGTATCCAAATGCCTTTATTTCCACCCTCCTCAATAATGCCATAAATAATTTTCTCTTCATTATCTGCATCTTTAGGCAATGCACTCTTTTTTGCATCTTTGGCACGATATATGAGTTTATCGCCTTTCTTTAGCAATTCAATTGTGCTCTGCTGCAACAACTTATTCAAACCCTCAAGTCTTGCTTGTGCAGGCACATCCGGTAGTCCTTTAACCAGATCGTCATTTGTGGCACCTGTGGGAATTCCCTGAATTATGGCCAATATTTCATGAGATACATCATTTCCGGCCATATTGATTGAATTCTCAAATTCGGGAGAACACGTATTTACCCTATAAATAAAGGAGAACAAATTACAAGATAAAATGTCAGTCAAAACGAAGTCGCCACTTCTCCGCTTTTCTCTTATCGTGCTATGTTTATCGTTTTCCAGACGAACATCGACGTCTAACAAAATAACAAGCGTTTTAAACCAATAAATTGCTGTAATGTCTATTACCGGAGAATATTCTTCTGATGACGAGGACTTTAAAAAAGTAACAGAGGCTAATTTCCAGAAAATTCGCAGCAAATCCGCTAAGGTGAGAGCTTTGTACAAAACATGTGCCAATAAAGTGAAATCACACAAACTGGTGTTGCCAACTGAATATTTGTATATGTACATGTCAAATTTTGTTCATAGATTGGCTACGCGAACGGTGTATCAGATGGTCGGAAGGAAAGTTTTCAAACTGCATTTGACTCTGGATACGCCGATGGGTTACGTACAGGATTTGAAGTTGAGAAATATAAAGTGTTTTACGATAACTTAAGCAGCCTGAAATTACAAAATAGACCAATTAATGAAGAAAAAACACTTTATACCAATATGTCTGTGCCTGTCGCTGCAGATTCAAGTCACTGTCAGCTAGCTGAATATAGCAAGGAAACGTTAAGTAGAATTAGTATAAATCAAAACGATTATGTAGATAATATTTTGAAGCATTGCCAACAAACACTGCCACTGACAACTAGTTTATTAGCTACGCAAAATGTAGTATAGTTGTTTTACAGTAATTTTTAATAAAAAAAAATGTTTTTATAAATACAATCCCTCGGCAGTTCCTTCCTTTTTACGGTACAGAACGCTCTCTTTCGATTTTTTAAAGTCTTCGTTAGTAACCTTCATGCGCCGTTCACGAAGCGCCATAAGACCGGCTTCTGTGCAAATAGCCTTGATGTCCGCACCAGACAGATCATCCTTGGCCATAATTAGTTCATGAAGGTTCACATCTTCTGCCAAAGTCATGCGAGATGTGTGTATTGTGAAAATTCGCCGCTTAGTCTTTTCGTCAGGCAACGGAAACTCAATTTTTCGATCTATACGGCCTGGGCGAATTAGAGCGGGATCCAATGTTTCAATACGATTCGTCGCCATTATTACCTAATAATATGTTAAGACCATAATAGATAAGCGAATTTGAGAGTAAAATGGCGAGTGCTCACCTTGACATCACCACGCGAATCAAAACCATCCAGCTGATTTAATAACTCTAACATGGTACGTTGAATTTCTCTTTCACCACCTGAGTTAGAATCGTAGCGTTTTGTGCCTACTGCATCAATTTCGTCGATAAAAACAATTGAAGGCGCATGCTCCTCGGCTACACGGAAAAGCTCACGCACCAATTTTGGACCATCACCAAGATACTTTTGAATCAGTTCTGAACCTACAACGCGCAGGAATGTAGCTGAAGTCTGATTCGCTACAGCCTTCGCCAGCAATGTTTTTCCTGTACCCGGTGCACCATACAGAATGACACCCTTTGGTGGTTTAATACCCATTTCTTCATAATATTCTGGATGTGTTAGCGGCAATTCGACAGATTCTTTAATTTCCTGAATTTGTGTATCCAAACCACCTATATCAGCATACGTTTCTTGGGGTGCTTTTTCAAGTTTCATAACTGTAACCATCGGATCTGTGTCATCACTAAGGACGCCTACAACAGCATGTACTTTATGATTGAGCAATACCGAACAACCAGGTTCCAGCTGATCCTTATCAACAAAGGACAAAATGCTAACATAATGTTCTGAGCCCACTGAAGTGGAAACTATTGCATGGTTATCATCTATGATTTCTTCCAGATTTCCCACAGACATTGGTGTGCCTCGCAAATCATCCACCTTCGAACGTTCCTCCTCATTCTTTTCATCTTGTGGCTTTAGACGTTCCTGGTTGCGTATGAATTCATCTTCCATCATTAGATAGTCCTTGATACGTTCCAATTTTAGCAGCTTAAGGCGACAGCGAGTATGAGGTGTAACTTGAGGTAATTTCATGGCAGCATCAGGACCCTTAGAACGCCGCTTCTTTTTTCCAACACGAGTTGGAATTGGGGGTTCATACTTCTTTTTTTTGTCTTTGTCATCTTTCTTGTCACCGGAGCCTCCTTGGGCAGATTGGTTTTGACCCTATTTAAAAATGTTTAAGGTTTTGAAATTTATATCATTTGTCTTTTTTTCTAAAAAAAAAGTTAGGGAATTACCATATTTTGATTTAGTTTTTAAATCCCTAATTTAATCAAATAGTCGCAAAATTTCAGATAGAACTTCAAGCTGACAAACAATTTTCACAAGTCACTTTCAGTCTACTTGAAGTTGGCTGCGAATGCAGTACTTGTCAGTTACTGTAATTTTTATCCATACTGTCGCAATCAAAGCTGCCACACAATTTTTCCCTTAAAATGATGAAAACTATAAAATAAAGACCAACTTTCCTTCTTCGAATACATTAAAACCCCTACACTCACACATGTACAAGTCCATCCATTGCACATGTGGATATTCGGAGTGTAGTTGATACCATGGCGCAACTAATAAGGTGACTAACGGCGACTTGCATACATCCATACGTACATTTTTCATGTATTTTGTTGTTGTAATTAGTGAGCTTGGTGTCAAAAGTGTACTGTCGAAATTCTAGAAAAAAAGTTTCAATCAGCTGGCCTAATTCCACGACTATGATTTCTCATTCATTCATTCATTTATTGATTGTCAGTATTAGCACAATAAGATCCTGGTTGATCTTTTATAGTGCAACAGTGATTACATAAAATTGGGTATAATTCTTAAAACTGAAAACTTCAAAATTTATATACTATTACAGGTACAATATTGAGAACAAAAACAAGAAAGAATAAAGTATTAGCAGTATTAATATAAGGGTGACAATAGTTACAAGGACACATGGCAACAATATTCTACAAAAATGATTGACTAGGCTATAAGTAGCTGAACTCAGTTTTTAATTTACATATACCCTACCGAAGAAAGAAAATATAACATTCTTAAAATTGCCTTTACTTAAGCTATTGCGAACCGAATTGGGGTAGAGTTCCATATGCGGATAGCATTGACGAAGCTATTTTGATCCGAGGCTGTGACTGCACAGTGATAGATATAGAATAAGAGCAGTAGCTGTGTTCAGTGAGAATAAAATTGTTACTGCTGTTCGGTGACACAGAACATTTGCAGCGATAGAGCGCATTTTGACATTTCATTGAGAGAGAGAGCTGCAAGTTTCTGCTGGGGGAATTTCACTCAGTAAAACTTGCAAGTGATAACAGCTGAAAGCAAGAACAAAAATTTTTAAATTTGAGCTATTAACCAATCAAAATGGCAACAGATGTTTTGCTGCAAGTTTTTACTGACTCCTGTTCGGCGTATTTGTACTTCGAGAGAGTTTTACGTCATTCTCACTTAGCAATAGCAAAATAATTACCCACCTTCCCAAAACACTACCAAAAATAACTAAGTTTTGATTTTTAAACGACATTTCCACAGTAATTCCCTTTTACACACGAAAAGACAATATTCACATTTTTAAAATTGAGCATTCGAAACTTAAAGCAAGCCCATGATAATTCATGTTGCAATAAACATTAAAAAACATTGGGGAAAAAGCATTCATTTTTTTAGTCTGCGCGTATTTGTTTGTGTTATAAATTTAAATTTGCATCTGCATTCCTCTATTATCTAAATAACACAAATTACAGATTCATTGGTTCATATTGACGAAGCCAATACGTGATTGCGATTTTTGCAACCGTGATTGAGAACGGGAGAAGATTCTGTCAAAGCCAGTCAGTCACGGGGTTTTCTTTGAAGTTGAATTATTAACTCATTGTTATTTTCTAAGAGAGAAGTATTTTTGTTTAAGCGCCTACAATTTTTTGTTTGCTTGTTTAGATTCCATATATTTATAGTTTATCGTTGAATAATATATTTTTAGTTTGATCATATATTATTAGTTGTGTTGCGGTCGGCGCAAACACAAAATTTTTGTCAGCGGTTCGATAAGAACGGCTTTAAAATTAATGTATATTCATGTCTTCTTTTTCACAACTGACTTATAAGACATTTCATCGCCAGTATTTATACTAAAGGGAGGATGGGACCGTGTGTAGAAGTCCACGAAAGTGGGGAAAGTTTCTGATCGCCAATCACCTGGGAATGGCCAGAGCGATTCTTTTGCATGCGGTTCAAGGAGATCACTACTTCCGGGCGCTTGCGCCCAAGTATCCTCTGGGTAACCACCGAACACCCGTTTGGTGGTGAGCTAAACGTGATAAGGCGACAACCTGGTAAGGACATAATCGGTTTAAGGGCTTGTTGGGGGGATTCAAACAGCAGGGTCTGATCACCATGTGGTGCGGCTGCAAGCGGTAGTCTGTCCTGGATCAAGCGGATCGCTATACAAACGTGCAATTGAATTGAATTCAACCTCCCGTGAAACGGGTTGTGCGTTGGGTTTGGGACCCACCACATAAAACAACGTTCCGATGAAGTTTAACAGCAAAGCCTCGGATATGAGAACCCCTTTTTTAGATGATAACACCAGCAAACGAAATAAGGATTATGAGATAAGGGCATGTACCTGCAATATCCGGTCCCTTAATGGGGAAGGTGGCGCTGCCCGGCTGGTTGAGGTCCTGCGGAAAGCAAAATCTGACATCAAGAGATGCGATGGACGAAGCGAGGAAACACGATCAAAACACCTTGCAACATCTACTGGAGTGGGCATGAAGACAAGCGCAGATTCAGCGTGGGATTTGTGGTGGGGGAGAGACTCCGTCACCGCGTACTGTCGTGAACGAGCGTCTCGCCGCAATCCGCATAAAAGTACGATTTTTCGCCATATCGTTTATCTGCGCTCATGCACCGACGGAAGAGAAGGACGACGTGGAAAAGGATGAATTCTACGAGCGTCTGGAAGAAGCATACGAGCGCTGCCCCCGCCATGATATCAAAGTCGTGCTTGGCGACTTTAACGCCAGGGTGGGTAAGGAGGGTGTATTCGGACCCACTGTCGGAAAGTTCAGTCTCCACGATCAGACTTCGCGAAATGGATTCAGGCTGATCGACTTCGCCGGTGCCCGAAACATGGTCATATCCAGCACTAGGTATATGCACAAGAAGATTCATCAATCTACATGGCTGTCCCCCGATCGAAAAACACGCAACCAGATCGACCACGTTGTGATAGACGGACGGCATGCTTCCAGCGTTTTAGATGTTCGCACAATACGAGGACCTAACATCGACACTGATCACTACCTAGTAGCAGCCAAGATTCGTACCCGCCTCTGTGCAGGTGCAACAAAAAACGCAGGGAAAGCTGGACGTCGAAAAGCTGCAATCGCAACAGACCGCCAATTATTTCACAGATCGCCTCTCACACCTGCTCTCTGAGAGCACAATTCAACCTAGTGGAATGCATGGGCAGTGGGTTCATATCTCAGGAGCACTCCGTACCGCAGCCGAAGAAGTAATTGGATTCCGGCGAACGCGAAGAAACAACTGGTATGATGATGAAGAGTGCCGCGCTGCAACGAAAAGAAAGGACGAAGCCTACAAGGCAACGCTGAGATCGAATGCAACGAGTGTGTGTGAACACTACCGCGAGTTAAAGAGGGAAGAGAGGCGGCTTTTCCGGGCGAAAAAAAGAGAGGCAGGAAAGCTTGAAATAAAGGAGCTTGAGACGCTGGCCAACGGGAATAACGCCCGAAAATTCTATAAAAAAATTCGGCGAATGACAGAAGGTTTTAAACCTGTGGCAAACTCCTGTAAGAATAAGAACGGCGACCTGGTGGCCGATGTTCAGAGAGCATTCAGAATATGGAGAAATCACTTCTCTGTCCTTTTAAACGGAGAAACTGGGCAAGAAACCAGAGAAGATGATGGAATTGACGTTCCACAACCCGAATATAATGAGGTGCAAATAGCAATATCGCGATTGAAAAACAATAAAGCAGCTGGCGCTGATGGTTTGCCTGCTGAGCTATTCAAACACGGAGGCAAGGAGCTGGTCAGGCGCATGCGTCAACTTCTATGCAGAATATGGTTGGATGAATGCATGCCTGAAGATTGGAATCTAAGTGTTTTCTGCCCAATCCACAAGAAGGGCGATCCTGAAAACTTCGCCAACTATAGCGGAATCAGCTTTTTGAATATCGCATATAAGGTCCTATCAAGCGTATTGTGCGAAAGACTGAAGCCTGATGTGAACCGACTGATTGGGCCTTGTCAGTGTGGCCTCAGACCTGGTAAATCTACCATCGACCAGATTTTTACAATACGCCAAATCTTGGAAAAAACACGTGAGAGAAGAATCGACACACATCATCTCTTTGCTGATTTTAAAGCCGCTTTCGATAGCACGAAAAGGAGCTGTCTATATGCCGCTATGTCTGAATTTGGTTTCCCCGCAAAACTTATACGGCTATGCAAAATGACCTTGAGCAACACCGCCAGCTCGGTCAGAATTGGGAAGGACTTCTTATAGCCGTTCGAAACTAAACGAGGTTTCAGACAGGGTGACCCGCTATCGTGCGATTTCTTTAATTTAATGCTGGATAAAATAATGCAAGCTGCAGAACTTAACCGCGCTGGAACAATATTTTATAAAAGCGTGCAACTGTTGGCATATGCTGACGATATTGATATCATTGGCCTTAACAACCGCGCCGTAACTCCAAATTAGAAAAAGAAGCGGAGAAAATGGGATTGGTGGTGAACGAGGACAAAACGAAGTCATCATGCAAAGAGTCAGCGCATTCGCGCCTTGGCAACCAAGCCACTGTTGCCAGCAATAATTTCGAAATAGTCAAGGACTTCGTTTACCTGGGAACCAGCATTAACACCAACAATAATGTTAGCCTATAAATCCGAAGAAGAATTACTCTTGCAAACAAATGCTACTTCGGACTGAGTAGGCAATTGAAAAGTTAAGTCCTCTATCGACGAACGAAAATAACACTCTACAAGTCACTCATCGCACCCGTCCTGCTATATGGTGCAGAAGCGTGGACACTAACAACATCTGATGAGGCGGCTCTGGGGGTATTCGAGAGAAAGGTTCTTCGAAAGATTTGTGAACCTCTACGCATTGGCGACGGCGAGTACCGAAGAAGATTTAATGATGAGCTGTATGAACTTTACGCAGATGCCGACATAGTTCAGCGAATCAAAACACAGCGGCTTCGCTGGCTAGGCCACGTAGTTCGAATGAGCGAAGATGCTCCAGCCCAGAAGGTATTATCGGCAACCGCCGTTGGAAGCAGAGGAAGAGGGAGGCCACCACTCCGATGGAAGAACCAAGTGGAGACCGATTTGCGATCCCGCGGTGTTTTCAATTGGCCCAAGTTGGCGCAACGAAGAAACGACTGGCGAGCTATGTTGGACGGTCAAATTCGCCCAGGCGGTTAGATGACGATTTAAGGAAAGAAGAAGATTTATACTAAACATTAGTTGGAAAGTCTGGCGTGAGATTACAGTAAAATCATCCTACTTTCCAAAATGTTTTTGTTCATTTAACTATTATTGTAAGCATAAAAAATCTAAACAATATCATTACGTGCTAGTACATGGCATTAGAATGCAAGCTAACAAAGTTAGTGTTTAGCTAAGCAAGAATTAGTGCAAAAGGTGCTGGTTTGCATATCCACACAATGTGTACGTATTAATGTATATACATGTACATTTTGTCGGTAACACTCCTCCCTCCGTAAACAAGTGATGAAATACGCCGTTTACTCAGACTTATTACCGACATCCAATACCGCGATTTGCGCCACTGGTCGATGAAAAATTCCAGATTTCGTATGGACCGTAACGCTGGGTGACTGCCCGTCTTTAGCTCTTATGATATTGACAATTCTTCCTTTTGGCCAACAATTTCGTGGAAAATCGTGATCGACTATCACCACGATGTCATCAACGCGAACAGGAGGTACTTTGTTGAACCCCTTGCTGCGCCGAGAGATGATCGGTGCATACTCTTTGACCCATCGGTGCCAAAATCGGTCTGCGAATTTCTGGGTTAGAGAAATCGCTGAAATTTGTAGAAGTATTTCAAAAAGTACGGTTTTACTGACCCCACTAAACGTTCCCACACTCCCCCCATATGAGGAGCACTTGGCGGGTTAAATATCCATTTGATGTTATCAAATTTAGCTGTAATTTCCGTATTGTTGTTGGGTGAGCAAATTATTTTTTCCGATACCTTTAAATTCGTACCGTTGTCGGAGAAACTTTCTCTAGGACAGCCCCGACGCGAAATAAAATTCGTTATTGCCATTATGCATGAGCTCGTATCCAAGCTGTGCGCAACCTCGATATGTACTGCCCGCAAAGTTAAACATGTGAACAACACGCCCCATCTCTTTTTACGCCTTCTTCCAACAATAACTAGCAGTGGACCAAAATAGTCGATGCCGACATATGTAAAGTGCCTTTCAAAAGATGCCAGCCTGGCTATGGGTAGTGATGCCATTTTTGGTACTTGTGGCACAGCAATGGAGTTTTTACATTTCTGGCAGCTTTGACTCACTTTTCAGTATAA
This sequence comes from Merzomyia westermanni, assembly GCA_949987695.1. Classification (NCBI taxonomy): domain Eukaryota; kingdom Metazoa; phylum Arthropoda; class Insecta; order Diptera; family Tephritidae; genus Merzomyia; species Merzomyia westermanni. Next base: position 137,670,695 of record OX465288.1, read on the forward strand.
CACCCTTAATCGGCTTGTATGGTATCGTCCACGCAACTGGTTTATTATGGACTCATGCATCTGGTGATGGAAATGCTCATGCTCCCAACGCACTATTGAAAATGTAACATAATTATTATTAGGTAGTACAATAATATCTTCATGATTGTTTAAATATTCAGTTCGTCCTTCGCTTCGGATAATCCCATATGCATCTAAATAAATATTTAATGAAGTTAACTTGCTGGACTTCTCAATAGCCTTTCCATGTTTAAGTAAGTTAATTTCAGTACTAAATTGGTACAAATGGGTTATTAATGGCGTCACGACGAAGTTTTGCAAAACGGCAAATATATTTGAAACTATCACATGTGGGATCCCAAACCATTCCAAGAACCTTCGTTGTAGAGCTATACTCTTTAGCAGTTTGATTCAGAGTACAATTTTCTTCCAGCTTTTTTAATACCTCTGGTGAATTTGAGGACCACCCTCGTATATTAAACCAAGCGTTTTTGTGGACTTTCCGCACCTGCTGAGCAAGTGCTAGAGCTGGTTCAGCATCACCCTCGCCATCGATATGGTCGTCCACGTAGTGGTTATGCTTCACTGCTTCCATCGCTCGGAAACACACTTCGGCAAAGCTATCCGCGTTCTTGTCACGTACAAAGTGGGCAATGCGCGGCGCACAATTGAGTCCAAATGTCATTGCTATAATTACATATACGCTTGGCTTCCGTAAATCGTCAAGCTATTCATACCACAAAAACTTTGGACGTGCATGTCATTATCACGGATTTGAATTTGGTGAAACATCTCCGCGATATCCCCGCAAATCGCAACTCTACCAACTCTAAACGCTAATAAAATGTCGACAAGGAAATTGAGCAAGTCCGGGCCGCTAACTAAAAATTCATTAAGTGAGACCTCATTTACCTTCGCAGCTGCGTCCCATACCATTCGGACTTTACCTGGCTTGTTAGGATTGGTAACGATAAATATTGGTAAGTACCATATCTTACCCCTAGATGACTCAATTTCTTCTTCGGTAAGCTTCGTAGCGTAGCCCTTGACAATCAAGTTATCTATTTGGTTTTGTATCGTTAATTTTAATTGAGGTTCTTTTATGAACTTTTTTGCTAAGCAATCTAATCGTCGCCTTGCATAAGCATAGCTATTAGGCAGGAAAGCGTCGGAATCACGCCGCAATAGCCCAATCTTGAAGCGGTTGCCAACTTTTTGACATGAGTCATCCATTATACTGACGGCTTTTGCGTCATCATTGGACATTATTTGAGTAGGTTTGAGAGATTCTATCTTAAATAAATCGCTTACCATTTCATGAAGCTCATCATACTTTCTTTGGCAGTCGCACGTGTATGTTCTTCAAGGCATACTTGCGGCTATTTGTAGTACTTAAAATTTGAAGTGTTGGATCATTTTCGCCATCCAAACCTAGTTCGTCAAATACCTTTCTGTCCATTAATGTTACGGACGATCCCTCATCTAAAAATTCAAATATTTTTAACGTTTTATTTTTAGAATAAACATGTATTGGCACAATTCTAAAAAGGGGTTGCTTTCTCTCGAAACCATCGCAGTAGGTGTTTACCGGTGCATTTGAAACATCAGCTGCAGTGCTGACTAGTTCAAATTGAGTGGCTGATTTATGAAGCAAAGGGTGATGTTTGAATTGACACACATCCTTGCCGCAGATTCGGTTGAGGTAACACTTGCGCCTGTGTGGGTTGAGACATTGTCGGCAAAGGTTGTTTGCTTTCACTGCATCCAAATACAAATACAAATAGGACACTTCTTACCTTGATATGACTTTTGCTCTGTTTGAGAATGGTGGGGCGTCTTTTCGATCGTATGCGTATTGATCACGCGGGCATGGGTTAGCGCTAAACTTACCACTGTACTTGCAGCTTCGGCTAGACTGTACAACAATTCACTAAATTGTTTAACTAAGGGTATTTTATCATCTTTAGGATGAACAGCCTAGTTTAGCTTTTGATTGTTTGGAAGCTTATCGACCAGCTCTTTTACCAACAAGGGGTTGTGTGGGTGCATATACATTTGGCACCCTTCCATTGTGGTGCAGATATTTCGCACACAAAGTGAAAATTCAATTAGGGCTTCTAATTTATATTTTACTGGTGGTTGTGCTCGAGCTCTTCTTTCTGCTCGCGCAAGAATGTATTCCGGACTACCGAAACACATCTTAAGGATTTTAATAATTTCGGGTACCATACATGGCATAAACAACTTACTTTTCACAACGTCGCGTGCTTTACCCTTCAGACATGCCTATAGTCTGATCCAATTCTCAGCGTCGGTGTAGCCAGCAACAGCAGTGCTATTCTCAAAACTGCTGAGGAAAAGAGGGCATTCGTCGAGATCTCCATTGAATGTGGGGAGTTGCTTAGGAATGGCCTGCCTTCATTGTTTGCCCCTACTAGTTTGGCATCTTCTTTTGCGAATCGGAGTGGAAGGCAGTGGATGAATGTACTCCGAGAGTGGAATGAAGGAAATCGCGTTCAAAGTTGTTTTAAAGTAAAAATTATAACTAAAAATTTTAATTTAAACTGAAACTTACATTCTGTAGGAACTGATAAGGTGTTATAAGTGCTTTATATTCAATAATTTTGGTGTTTTAAGTCTTCACATTCAATATTGCCGTATTTAAATTTGATTGTTTTATTATTGCATACAACGCACCCTGTGTGGTTTGTGTGTGTGTGCAAATTCGGAGTAAGTTGCGCTTTTAGTAGACATATACTATGCCTGCCTTGCAGCCAACTGTGCGGGCGAAGGGCCGACGGCCAACGTAAAATATACATTTTTGGTTGCAGGAAGTTCGCCATATTGCGACAGAATTCTGTACTTACTTTCCAAATATTGTTGCTGAATCCTCATCTCCTCTTCTAGTCTTTTGATGTATCTCCTTATTAAAAGTGATCTGTGCCCCTTGGACATTTGGTACACCTTGGGTGCTTAATTTCGGTTCGCGCGATATAGGGTATACTGAGTAAGCGGAAGTATTACCTGGACTTCACTTGAAGAAACCTTTGCCGAGAGCGTTGAATAGTGCCCTGTTGTCATTGCCGATGGTTGACGAACTTGCATTGGTGGATTGGGTTCGAAATCCCAAAAGTCCCAGCAGTTGGATGTAAACCTCGGTAAAGATGAACTGGCAGTGGCAGATTGCAGAGTCGGAAACGTCTTCGTCGTTAGTAGTAGGTGCAGCAGAAACCTTTTGCTGTATATTTACTACACTTGAACTATTTTCTGCACTTGCACTTGTCGGTTTGCTGTTGTTTGCTGGTGATGAAGATGATGTCGGTTCCGTGCTAGCTGCTGACCCATTGTGCTCACAATTTTCACAGTACCAGCTCCTATCGGCCACATCGCTGTCAACTCCAAAGCAACAGAAATGGTACCATTCATCGCAGGTGTCACACTGAACCATCCGGTTGTTGTCTGCTCCATCACATTTATGGCAATTATGCCACGCACCATTAACGCGTTTATTTAACATAATAGCGATTCGAGTTTAAGTTTAAACTAAAAAACTTTCTGGTTTACACAACTTCAACGAAACCTATGTTTTAGGAATTTCAGTATAAATTAATTTTAAAGATTGATTTTTAAAATGAAACACAAATTTTTTGTCAGCGGTTCGATAAGAACGGCTTTGAAATTAATTTATATTCACGTCTTCTTTTTCACAACTGACTTATAAAACATTTAATCGCCAGTATTTATACTAAACATTAGTTGGAAAGTCTGGCGTGAGATTACAGTAAAATCATCCTATTATCCAATATATTTTTGTTTATTTAACTATTATTGTAAGCATACAAAAATCTAAACAATATCATTACGTGCTAGTACATGGCATTAGAATGCAAGCTTACAAAGTTAGTGTTTAGCTAAGCAAGAATTAATGCAAAAGGTGGTGGTTTGCATATCCACACATTCATACAGTATGTGCGTATGTACACAATTAGCATAATTGGTCTTGTAATGAGATATTAGGGTGACCCGATAGTAGAGCTCTTGATAATCGAATAGTCGATTTATCGATTTGAAGTAGTTGCTTGAAAAAGTAATCGATTATCACTAGTCGACCAGTCGAATAGTTGTTTGCATTCGACTAGTTGTGTTTTTTATTGACAATGGACGCTCTATTCGCATGCGTTGCAACTATAGAAAATGTTGAATTTTTTATTTTTATTTAAAAAATTTTATTTATCAACCAGCAATATTCGATTAGTCGAAATCGAAAATTTGCTATTCGATTTTCAAACAGCTCAATAGTTGTGTGGCGATTATTTTCAAGCATGTACCATCCCTAACTCAATAACACTCCCACCACTACTTAAACACAACAGAGATAACGATGGCTACTCTTAAGCGTGCAAGCGTGTAACTAGGAAGAGGAAGAGGGATGGCGCAAGTGTTCGCGAATACGATGCAAAGAGGAGATGCCAATAAATAACACCGACCCTTCCAGAACACGAAGAGCGAACAACCAAGAAACTTCTAAGTGCGTGGGGTAGCACCCTGTCGGACTATATAAGGCAGTGACCAAGCAAGGCAGGTTGATCAGTTTATTTTCGAGCGTTGAACAGTGAACTGATGTGAAGTTACCAAACTCTTAAATTTGGTTTGCATTTATACTAGTAAATAAAACTAGCTATTAGTTACAATATCTGTATGTGTTTATTTGACTTTATAGTAATCGAACCCAGGATTAATAATCAAGAAATAACCGAATTCGTCACAGTTGCTATTCGACTAATCGATTGTATACAAGAGCCCTACCCGATAGTATATTTTGTCAGTAACAAGTTGAGTTACTTTTTCATGCATTAAAAAACATTAGAAACAAATTAATTTTAGTCTTATTAACCTGGTATTATCTTCAAATTACTGTGACGAATTCGATGATTCCTTGATTATCAATCCTGGGTTCGATCGCTATAAAGTCGAATAAACACACGCACAGATAATGTAAGTAATAGCTAGTTTTATTTACTAGTAATAAACGGAAAACAATTTTAAGAGTTTGATAACTTTACAGTAGTTCACTATTGAACGCTTGAAAATAAACTGAACAGTCTGCCTTGCTTGGTCACTGCCTTATATAGTCCGACAGGGTGCTTGCCTACGCACCGAGAACTTTCTTGGTTGTTCGCTTTTCGTGTTCTGGAAGGGTCGGTGTTATTTATTGGCATCTCCTCTTTGCCTCGTATTCGCAAACACTCGCGCCATCTCTCTTCCTCTTCCTAGTTACACGCTTGCATGCATAAGCGTAGCCATCGTTATCTCGGTTGTGTTAACTAGTGGTGGGAGTGTTATTGAGTTAGGGATGGTACATGCTTGAGAATAATCGCCACACTGCCCTCCACCTAAGTCTGATCGTCCCGATCAGACACATTGCCGGAACCAAACGCAACTAGCCTTTCTAATGGACCACTTTCATCTTATTCCTTGGCGTTCCCATAGTTTGTATGCGATATACCACATCGTTGATCCGTTTTATGACTTTGTATGGGCCTTCCCAGTTACATTGTAGTTTTGGGGACAAACCTTTCCTACGCTGTGGGTTGTATAGCAGCACTAAATCTCCTTCTATAAAACCTTCCGAATTTATTGCTTTGTCGTACCTGGCCTTCATTTTATCGCTCATGATCTTAGTCCGTTTTCTCACAAGGTCGTGAATTTCTCTCATTTCTTCTTCCAATACGCTAGTAGATTTCCGAGCATTCACTCCTGCATCAGCGTTTATCCCAAACTTTAAGTCAGCTGGCAATCGAAGATCATTCCCGAAAATTACCTTTGCAGGAGTCTGACCAGTTGTTTCATGTACTGCAGAGCGATATGCCATTAGGAATAAGGAGATGTGAGTATCCCAATCCTTCTGGAATTTATCCACTACTTTCCTCAGGTGCTCTTCCAATGTTCTATTGAATCGTTCCACCATGCCATCTGACTGAGGATGTAGTGCAGTTGTTCGAGTTTTCCGAATGCCCAATGTCTTGCACATTTCCTGGAACACAGCTGATTCGAAATTTCTGCCTTGGTCAGAATGTATCTCCATCGGTGCACCAAACCGAGCTACCCAATTGTTAGTAAACACTTCTGCTATGGTTTCTGCCTCTTGATTTGGAATAGCGTACACTTCTGGCCATTTGCTGAAATAGTCCATAACTACCAGTACATATTTGTTTCCGAGTTTGCTAGTAGGAAATGGACCAGCTACATCCATGGCTATCCTCTCAAATGACGCACCTGAGTTGTACTGTTTCATTTGGCCATGGCTCCTTGATTTCGGTCCTTTAGCTTTGATGCATACTTCACAGTTGGCAATCCACTCCGCGACCGATTGACGGCAACCAACCCAATAGAATCTTTGCTTGACTTTCTCCAAGGTCTTGGTGACTCCAAGATGACCTCCGCTTGGACCGTTATGTAATTCATTGAGTACATCAGGGATTTTCTATCTTGGGACGACTATCAGCTTTCGAACACATTGACCATCCTCACTCTCCCATATTCGATGCAAACAACCGGATTCTAATTGCAAACTATTCCACTGTGCCCAATATGACTTGGCAACAGGACTTTCTGCTGACATCTCCTCTCTTGATGGTCGCTCGCTTCGTTCGATTCCTTGCATTACACGTGTAAGATCTGGATCTTCGTGCTGAAACCTCCTTAATTGATCCATGTCCCATTCGTCCGTAGATGTTATAGTCATGAGCCGCACATCTATAATGTCTTCCTTGGCCTCAGCTTTGGAACAATGCTTGCATTCCAAGTTACATGGTCTTCGTGACATTGCATCAGCATTTCCATGAGTGCTACCTTTGCGATGCTCTATGGAAAAGTTATAACTTTGCAGTCGCTCTATCCACTGTGCCAATTGACCTTCCGGATTACGGAACTGTAAGAGCCATTTCAACGCTGCGTGGTCTGTCCTGACGTGGAATCGCTGTCCATAGAGATACTTGTGGAAATGCTTAACGCACTCTACCAATGCCAACAGTTCTCTCCGGGTTACACAATAGTTCCTTTCAGGCTTCCCAATTGTTCGGCTGTAATATGCAACTACCTTCTCCTGTCCATCAACAATCTGAGACAAAACACCTCCTATAGCATAACCACTCGCATCTGTATCCAGAATAAACTTTGAACCTGGAATTGGATATGCTAACATCGGGGCAGTGCATAGTCGTTCCTTTAATGTTTGAAAAACCACCTCCTGTTCCTTCTTCCATTCAAAACTCATATTCTTTCTCGTAAGGTCATGGAGACTACTAGCTACGCTGGCAAAATTCGGTACAAATCGGCGATAATACGTGCACAGCCCAAGGAAGCTCCGTAACTCATGCAAATTTCTCGGTCTTGGCCAATCCTTTACGGCTTCGATATTTTCCTTAGCAGTGCAGATTCCCTCCGTAGTTACCTTGTGACCCAAATAACTTACTTCCTTTTTAAACAAGGAACACTTCTTAGGACTTAGTTTCAGACCAGCACCAGCTACTCTTTGGAAAACTTCCTCCAAGTTCTTTAGGTGTTCCTCAAAGCTTTTTCCCAGCACGATGATGTCGTCGAGGTACACCAAACATGTTTGCCAGTGCAATCCTTTTAGTATCTGGTCCATGAGTCTCTCAAAAGTAGCTGGAGCATTGCATAGCCCGAAGGGCATTACCGTAAATTGCCAAAGCCCTTCTCCAACGCTGAAGACCGTCTTTTCTTTATCTTCATCCTTCACCTCCACTTGCCAGTAGCCGCTTTTCAAGTCCAGTGTGGAAAACCATTTCGTGCCAGATAACGAGTCCAGAGTATCGTCGATTCTTGGCAATGGATAACTATCCTTCTTCGTTACGTCGTTCAATTTTCGGTAATCCACACAGAACCTCATTTTTCCATCCTTCTTTTTCACTAGTACTACCGGTGAGCTCCATGGACTAGCTGATGGTTCGATCACGCCGCTGTCACTCATTTCCTGTATAATTTCTCTTACCACTTGTCGTTTGGCCAATGGAATACTACGAGGAGCTTGGCGGATTGGTCTTGCATCACCAGTATCAATTTGATGCTTCACAACTTTGGTCCGACCTGGTTTGGAACCATCCTTGTCAAATATGCTCGAGTACTTTGATAGAAGTTCCTTTGCCTTTTTCTGATGATCTTTTTCGAGGCCTGCCGTCCACGACATGATATCATCTGAAAGATTAATCTTGATGGTGGAATCATTTTCCTGAAGCTGTTCACAATTGATAACTACCTCAACCTCTTGGCATTGTCCCAATATTGCTCCTTTGGAAAGTTTAATCATTAAGTACTCTTACCGGTACACGTCCATCTTGTTTTGTCATGGCCAGGGTTTTTCCTACTAATATGTTCGTCCTTGATTTGTTTGCTGCCTCGACAACCCACAACTTGTTTGTCCCATAATCTCCATCAATCTTTGCCCATATGAATGCTTCCGACTTCGGTGGAATTTGTTGGCTCCCCTCCACAAGCACTCGCTTACTAACGTATTTGTTTTCGTAACCAAAATTTAATGGCACATCCATGTTCTGGTAATTCATAATCCTGTTTTGCATGTCGATCTTGATGCCTTGCTCGCTTAAGAAGTCCACACCAACTATGATTTCGTCAACAATATCTGCTACTATAAAATTGTGTAGAACGGCCACGTTCCCAAATGCGATTTCACATGTTACTTCTCCTAGGACATGGGTGTCCTCACCCGTGGCCGTACGTAACTTTACTCCATGCAATGGTCTCACCTCCTTGTTGACTAAATCAGATCGAATTATGGAATGTGATGCGCCTGTATCCACAGTTAGTAAGTGCTCTTTTCCATCCACATATGCAACAACAGTAACATTACTAGCTTTCCTTCCGATCTGTGAGACAGAGATTATGGGGCATTCAGTTGCGGGAGCCAGTCCACGCCCCTTTAGGCTGGCTCGATTTAGTTTAACGACTGATTTGGCTGGGAAATTGGCTCACCTCCTTCAGCTTTGCGTTTTCGTCCACCTGAATTGCTGGGGTTACTGGAGCCAGTGCCGCAATAACGTGCTATGTGACCTGATTTTCCGCACTTAAAGCATTTAATGGCACCATTACTATTTTTCTGTACTCCGTTCCAACGCTTCAACGCGGTGAGCCTTGTACGTCGGCTTACTTAATAGCGAAGCTGTTTCCTGCGTTAGAGCATGAGATACCGTCTCAGCAAATGATCTCTTGGGATTTGCATATGTGGCTCGCTTCGTCTCCACGTCACGTATTCCATTTATAAAGCTTTGGATTTTTACCCTTTCTGTGTATTCTACGGGTGCGTCTGCGTTTGCTAGATGGGCCAACCTCTCGATGTCCGATGCAAATTCCTGCAAAGTCTCATTAGGTTTCTGGGAGCGATTCTGTAGCTCTATTTGGTATATCTGCTTCCGATGCTCGCTACCATAGCGTCTCTCAACTGCACCCATTAATGCTTCATAATTGTTCCGTTCTCCGTCAGGAATAGTCTGCAAAATTTCGACTGCAGGTCCCTTCAATGCCACGAATAATGCAGCAACTTTGTCTTCCATGCCCCAATTATTCACAGCTGCCGTCTTCTCAAACTGTAGCTTAAATACCTGGAAAGGAACAGAACCATCAAATGACGGGGATTTTACCTTGGGAGTATTCGCTAAAGCAGATGGACGGTTCAGTTGCAACTCCTGGATACGGCCCCTTAACGCATCTACCTCGGCCTCTATTTTATCTTGAAATTGTGCAATTTTTGCATCTTGCACTTCTAGTTTCGCTGACACCTTTGCTTCCTGTTCTTCCAACTGCGATGAGATATATGCCTTCTGTTCTTCCATTTGAGATCTCATGTATGCCTTCGTTTCATCTAGTTGAGCTGAAATCTGGGATGTAATACGTGTATCCTGTTCTTCCAGCTGAGATACTATACAAGTTTTCTGTTCTTCCATTTTAGTCGACATCTGGGTTAATACAGCCAGTATCATGTTTGTGTCCACGGTTGCTACTGGATTCGGAGACTCCTTTTTTCTTCTATTTTTGTCGGTGCCTCCTCCACAAGATGAAAAACATGATCATCAACGTTGATTCCTTCTGCTTCCATAGCCTCTCGCAATCGTGACTGTAGCTCTGATTTATTGCCTGTGGTATTCAAGCCACGCTGTTGCAGCTCATTTTTGAGTTGCTGGATCTTCAGCTCATTCAACTTTGCCATGCCTTTGTTATCCTTGAAAACTCTCGGTATTTATTTAACAATATCACTTCTGACACCAATTGTGACGAATTCGATGATTCCTTGATTATCAATCCTGGGTTCGATCGCTATAAATTCGAATAAACACACGCACAGATAATGTAAGTAATAGCTAGTTTTATTTACTAGTAATAAACGCAAAACAATTTTAAGAGTTTGATAACTTTACAGTAGTTCACTATTGAACGCTTGAAAATAAACTGAACAGTCTGCCTTGCTTGGTCACTGCCTTATATAGTCCGACAGGGTGCTTGCCTACGCACCGAGAACTTTCTTGGTTGTTCGCTTTTCGTGTTCTGGAAGGGTCGGTGTTATTTATTGGCATCTCCTCTTTGCATCGTATTCGCAAACACTCGCGCCATCTCTCTTCCTAGTTACACGCTTGCATGCATAAGCGTAGCCATCGTTATCTCGGTTGTGTTAACTAGTGGTGGGAGTGTTATTGAGTTAGGGATGGTACATGCTTGAGAATAATCGCCACATTACTTTTTTCTGATATTCATATTCGCAGAAATTTTGCGAATGCGAATATTCGCGACATCGCTGGTTTCTATGTATTTCAGCCATAAAGCTGAAGTTATTGGTGCGTTTGTCGTATCGCTGTAGTCGGAAGAGAAAAACCAACATGCAGTTGGTCGGTAAGGTTACTTTACGCATAAGGAATTACGAAACAGCACCAATAATCGATTGCATTGTTTCTTATAAGGTTGATCGAATCAGCTGTTTCATAAGGTTACCGATAACGCATGGTTCAATAATAAGGTTGTATCATTTCATCAGCTGATTCAATTTGTTTGAACACACTGGCGTATAGATTGTCAGAAGGAGATGTAAAAAAGCAGAATGTTAAGAGGAAAACGTAAACATGCGTGATTTGCAATTGCTATTTTGTGTTTTTTTCTAGTGCTCCTGCTTAAAAAATTGCAAATATTGCGATATTATTCAATAATAATCACTTTCAGCCACGCTTGCAACATATAATTTCTCACAAATGAATATTTCTCTATTTTCTGTTCGGTTCATTCGCTAACACCAGCCAGTTGCTTTTGACAATCTTTACGCCAGTATGTTGTTGCTGTAGAGTTGATTTTACCTTGTTATTGTACCATGCCGATAACGTACCAATACTTGAGCTTAAGATTTTGAGCGTAGATGGAATATTACTTAACCCTTAACCAAAGCTTTGAATTCAAAAAACTATTCCAAACTTATGTAATCGGTACAGTGGCAGAGTAGAAATTTCTAGGTGAAAAAGCAGTACAAACAGAGAAGGGTATCATTATATTTTGAAGTGTCGAAAGGTGAACCTACTGTGGAGTTACCTAGCTCGTGAATTTGCATTGGGTTATTACTAGTGAATAAAAATAGATATTAGTAAAAATTATTAGTGCGTTTTTATTTAACTTTACAGCGGGCATACCCAGGATAAAGTAATGAGTATTTAAACGATGAAAATGTTAAGTCGAGACAAAAGTTCCCTTTACAAAACGTTCTTAAAATAAGGGCAGCTTTCACAATGCCCGATTAACGCTAATAGGCAGTTTAATTGACAGAAGTTCATCGTTATCTGTCATGATAACGCTAACTGGGGTTTAATTGACGTATTTTGTACGGTTATCTGTCAAATTAACCACAGATTAGGCTTAACCGCCTTTTGTAATTTTGTACCTGGAAGATTATCTAACCGAAAATCGTAACCGCAGTTCATGTAACCACGATTCTAGCGTACATGGCAACGCTGCTGAATAAAATGCAAACGCGAACGAAACTTCGTGTAAAAAAGTGCTTGTATTGTTTATTAATTCTTGTGAACTAGTATGTGTACAAAATTTGCGGTATTTTCTGTCCACAAAAATATTTACAAAACACGTGCAATTTTTCGCGGTTACGCGACGTAACCACCTATTTTGGTGGTTACTAAATTTAACTGCAACTTAAGCTGGCAGAACACCAAAAGGGTGTAAAAGTTTCCAAACTATTTATTTGCCGGTAAACCGAATGTTGTCACCACACTAGAATTAGGGCGTAAGTGTGACTACAAATACAAACAAGTAAGGAAGTCTAAGTTCGGGTGGAACCGAACATTATATACCTAGTACTGATCTATTATGTCATCCCAATTTACGCAGGTCTATTTTAATACTTCCAGTTCGTATTTGCGTTCAAACAGACATACGGACAAACAGATAGACGTATCGACTCAGCTCATCCTCCTGATCACTTCAGTATACTTTTTGATGGGACTATCTCTTTTTCTTCTCATACTTAGATACATTTAATGTTTATGAAAGGTATGAAAATCAAAAAAGATATACAACTTCGCTTTTGCAGTGAAGTATTAACTACTTGCCCGGATATTTTACTTTTCATCCTGAACGTTCTGATATACATTAATAAATATATATCCCGATTCGTTTATGCCGAATGAAGTAATTTACCTTGTGTGCGTAACAAAAATAGATATAAAAAAGGGTGTCTTTCATAGGCGCTAAAGAACTCAACCGATCTTTATGAAATTTTCACAATATGTACTTGGGTTCACTGGGTACAGCATAGACAATATATAGTTTTGGAAAAGTAGGCGGAGCCACGCCCCCAGGCTATATAAAGTTTCAATTCGTCATAACTCCGAACTTTTTCGGTCTAAATTAATGAAATTTGGATATATGTGTCACGTAGTCAATATCTACATAATTTTTCAAAAGTGGGCGGTGCCACGCCCTCATATTTTGTGTTTTGTTTTGGCCTTGCACTTTCACGATAGGTTCAGGAGTTCGCTGGGCACGACACAGTCTGTATATAGCTTTTGGAAAAGCCCCCAGGTTATATAAAGCTGCAGTTCGGTATAGTTAGGAGTTTATATATAGATTTGTTCTATGTATCAAAACGTCAAAACAACGTCTACCGGGTCTGCTAGTATATTATAAAATGGCGAAAGCAAACAACGAATTTCAGCATTCTTTTGTAAAACTGAGAGACTAGTTGCATTCAAATAGACAGACGGACAGACAGACAGACAGACGGAGAGACGGACATGGCTTAATCGACTCCGCTCATCGTGCTGATCATTTAAGTGAACTTTTCTCTTCTTCTTCTCATACTTAGATACATTTAATGTTTATGAAAGATATGAAAATCAAAAAAGATATATAACTTCGCTATTGCATAATCCCGCCCATTTTTCCTGGAATATTCCTTGCATACCTGGAAACTTGCGTGCTGAATTTCGTTTCGATATCTTGAACGGTTTCTGATTTATAATTAATATTATTTCTAAATTTGACTTAATCAAAAGTGGGCGGTGCCACGCCTATTTTCAAAAATTTCTTGAAAAATTTATTTTATGCCTCAATCTCAATGTATTCACCAAATTGTATCCTCATAGGTGTATTATGTACTGAGTAATCACTTTTTGTGTTTTCGAAAATATTATATACATAAAAAGTGGGCGTGGCTATCATCCGATTTCGCCCATTTTGAATAGAGCTCGGAGATCAGTGCCAAGGAACCCGCATACCAAATTTCATTAAGATATCTCAAAATTTACTCAAGTTATCGTGTTCACAGACGGACGGACGGACATGGCTTAATTAATTTCTCTTTTCGTCCTGAACATGTTGATAGACATAAGTCCATATCTATCTCGATCCGTTAATGCCGTTACGTACTGCCGTTACGCGACTAAAGTTAATATACCTTGTGTGCGAAGCACTACTAGGTATAAAAATAGAAAGAAAAAAAGCTGAAACTAAACGGTTTAATCGGCGGTTAATTTGACAGCCAACTGAAGACTTACGCCGATTAAACGTTTAGCGTTAAGCCGCTTTATGCTAATCGGCGGCCAATTTGACAGCTTACAGAAACCGGCTTTTGTGAAAGCGGCACTATGTCACTATTAATATGTTCCCGTTAGGAGACACCTCCAAATCGGAAACGCGCTTTCGGATTATTAATACCGAGCTCAAAACGCGTCATTTGGTACCTCTCCCGACATTTTTGGAGGTGATTTAGAAGTTGTCTCCTAAACCATATAAAATCCTTGCACAAGTCCACAAGTTATATATTGGCGCAAATCAGAATTTTGACATACACAACACAAAAACACTGCACAAAATGTATTTCTGAGCTAGCGCAGGAAAAGAAACATGTGCTCTAATTGTATTAGAAATGTAAGTGAAATATTTACATTGTCATTCAATTAATAAGAATAATTATATTATAATGCTAATGCAAAAATAAATTTGCATTTAGGAGTCAAAAAAATGTGTATGGTAGGACCTGTGCCAATCGGTTGAAAATTGTAAAATTTGATATAGCGAAAGAAAATTCTGACATTTATCACGGTAAATATGAACGTCAGAATTTGCCCTAGCCCATAAGGCTGCGTAAAATTTTGACAACTAGTTTAAATTTATGCCGAGTTTTAGCAAACTTAGTTTAAACTGAGCTTAACCAATGACTGAAAACCCGGGCCTTAGGAGACAACTGCTAAAACACCAAAAATATCGGGAGAGGTATCCAACAACGCGTTTTTATCTCTGTATCAACAATCCGGAAGCGGATGTTCAATTTTTTGTTTCAGTGAAAAGTTATTCGCAAAAAACCCAAAAATTACCCAGGTCCGATCCCAAATAGGGGGCTTGATCCAAGGTACAAGGTGGCGCAAAAGTAAGCTTCCGATGTTCAGCATATCGGTTGTGGCACGTGCAGTGTGTGCTGTTGCACCGTTTTGTTGGAACCACATGTTTTCCAATCCCAATTCATCAAGTTGCGGCAAAAAGAACTCGTTGATCATTGCTCTGTAGCGCTCACCATTCACAGTAACCGTTTGGCCCCGACCGATTATTGGTCAAATAAATAGTCAGCAATATTCCGCGTTCTGGAGCAGTGTAGCGTAACATTGTTTATTAACGTGTATTTCGCATGTGTTTACTACACAAATGTCAAAACAGAACTGACTTTAGGGGCCAATCGCAAAATTTATAGCATTTTCTGATAGGAGGATTACTTTTGCGCCACCTTGTATTTATGTGCAGACCACCTTTATGCGTAGCCGGCCTTCGGCCGCGCTTCAAAACAATAACCCTTAGCCGGTCCAACACCGGCTACGCGGTCCACAGTATTTCTGCGCAGAACACACTTTTTGCACTTTTCCGTACACCCTAATCTGTGATTACAACAAACACATGAAAATGACAGCAAATTTTCAACTTTGATGGCAAATATGTCTTCACTGAAACAAAAACTCGAAAATCCGCTTTCGGATTATTGTTACCGAGGTCAAAACGCGTCTTTTGATACCTTTCCCGATAACTTCGGACGTGTTTTAACAGTTGTCCCCTAAAGGAAAATATTACCCAAAATTCAAAATATTTTTACACCATAAATATTTGTTCACCTTATTTTTTCCGGTAATTGTTTCCTTTAGGAGACAACTGCTAAAACACGTCGGAAGTTATCGGGAAAGGTATCAAAAGACGCGTTTTGACCTCGGTAACAATAATCCGGAAGCGAATTTTCGAGTTTTTGTTTCAGTGAAGAGATATTTGCCATCAAAGGTTGAAATTTTCTGTAATTTTCATGTGGTTGATGTAATCACAGATTAGGGTGGATCGAAAAGTGCAAAAAGTGTGTTCTGCGCAGAAATACTGTGGACCGCGTAGCCGGTGTTGGACCGGCTAAGGGTTATTTTTTTGAAGCGCGGCCGAAGGCCGCCTACGCAGAAAGGTGTTCTGCACATAGATACCTTGGATCAAGCCCCCTATTTGGGATCGGACCTGGGTCATTTTTGGGTTTTTTGCGAATAACTTTTCACTGAAACAAAAAATTGAAAATCCGCTTTCGGATTGTTGATACCGAAGTCAAAACGCGTTGTTTGATGCCTCTCCCGACATTTTTGGACGTGTTTTAGCAGCTGTCTCCTAAAGGAAACAATTACCTTTTTTCCTCTGAGTAAAATATTTCCGATTAGCACACGGCCGTAAATGTGAAAATAAATGCTGCAATTGGGGCTAAATGTTAAAATGCAGGCTCATCATGAACAGCCCATTAAGTTAACAAATTAACCGCCGCTTAGCCTGTTAACCACGCGCACTACAAAACTAAATTAATATTACTGAAAACTTCGAACGCATCAGGACTTGACAGGCATCTGGTCATTTGGAAAAAAATTTTTTTTTTTTGCATACGCATTCAAAAATGGTGTTGCTGGATAATTCTTCGGTACGTACTTAAACGCATTTATATTTTCGAAAGAAATAAATAAATTTAATAACTCTCTGCAGTTCATAATCCGATTAGAAAAGTTTGCAAACGCTGCCAAAAAGGACTCAGCCTTTACAGTGACGTTCAAACGCTGTATGTATAAAACGATGCCGCTTTGTCTGTTCAATTTTAAGCTAATCATATTTTTCCAATCCAATAGATGATGGGCATGACAGACCAAAGCCACGGGAAGGGCGGAAACCACTACCCGAACCAGAAACATACATGTGCCTTATGCGCGCACAGACAAAATCAAAAAAGGTATATCTTTTAAACTTAGTCTTTGTAAACCGCAGCACTAAGTTCATACAACTCTAAAATAGTAAGAGGCTGCCTGGAGAACTCTCAGCCGGTTAATGTAAACTTCCCTTTCTGGCATTCGAAAATTTTCTAGAAAACATTACATTCAACAAAATCAAACGCTTTTGCATGTTCCAGAACTATTACAAGTGCTGAAGCTTCATGTCCATTTCTGGATCCGAGTAATCAATCTTATACTGGCAAAGGCCAGATATAAATCGAGTACAAGCACCTTGCGGAATCAGCCCGTTTGAACGCAACTTTTGGAAGATTCATGTAACGTTCACACTATTGAATGTGCTTCATGCAAAAATGTTAAGTTCCTCTGGGCTAAATCCCGCTACACAGATCCATTAGTTTCTTTAAAAGTTTTCACATATATCCATTTTATATGAGTGTATAAAATTATGTATATATAAAAATTCGATTACTAATTGCAGATATCAACAATTGTGCGTCAGGAAGATGTACCCAAGATGATGAATATGTATGCACAGTTCATGAAAAGCAATTTGGATGGTCTTAAACGTGTAAAGAAAGTCAAGAGCAAAGCGAAGGCGGCAAAGGGATAAATGCAAGCATGTACTACCTTAGATTAGGCCATAATATAGATTTAAAAAGAGAATTCTCTTTTGTGTTTAAAACCCCCATCATAGTAAACTATTGCATTATTAAATTTCAAATGTTGCATGATAATTTGAACAGCAAACTGCATATTAAACCTAATTTCATTTGAATGAAAGTGATTTTTGTAACTGGTGTAAAAGTACATACATAAACAAAAATAAGTATATTTGCAAAAAATTTTTAATTGAATCCTTACGCGGTCTGATACTACATAATAAATAGTGAAAAATGTTGATTAATAAAAAAGTATGAACGTTTGCATATGTAAATATTGCCGTAAATATATATATGTACTGTGTATTTAATATATACTAATGTATTTATGTAAATTATGCGGTGTAACACTTTGCGGCTTATTAGCAGAGTGTGCAAAAACAAAAAATTACAATTCCCAAACGTTTCGAGTAATGTACGAACTGTGTTGAATCGTACCGTATCCAAGTATCAATATTTTTCAATGCAGAAAATTCAGCTAACACGGTACTATTTTCAGCTCTACACCCAAGCAATGCCAATTATCGCCCAGTGCATACTTGGCAAGGCATTTTTTCGATACTGGGTCGTAATTTTCCTGCAGAGGTCGTTCAACACTCCCTGACACATCTTGCTTATGGTACGAAATGCGAAGGATACTATTGACAAATTTTTCTGTTATATATTAGTGCCGAATGTTAAACTAACTCGAGAAATGTTCGATCACAACTGTCGTTAGTTCAGAATAACATCGGGTCTATTCCGTGACTGTCCTTCTGTGGAACAAAACAAAATGACCAAAATTAAATATTGTTTTTTTTTTTTTTGTGTAACACCCCTGAAAGTTTAAGGGAGTGTTACCTGTGTGGACAGTCCTTAGAGCTTCGAAGAAATGCAGCTAAAATGATCGTTACTCAAGTTGTTAGTTTATTTTGGGGTATGTTTAGAAATGTTTCTTAACTATCCTGAAATAATCCCGAAAAGGACTGAAAAATGTATGCACTCCAGAAATAATATCAAAACGTACCGATAATAGGTTTTAAATTAGTCTTCAAATCAAGGAATGAAACCGAGAACGGAACTCATATTTTGCAAGTTTTGAGAAACGAAGTTATCGGCCCGAAAAAGTTCTGAAATCATACCAATAAAAAAACGTTATTCACAGTGCTTCCTTTAAACTAAAATTTCTGTTTAGAAACCGTGTAAAATAGTGAAATTTTTACATCCGAGCGCACTGATTTGTAGCATGATCCATGCGCCATGCTTTGTAGATATAATTTTTTAACGTCATCGTCATTTATTTTTCGTTGTTTTTATGTTTGCATACTCTGCTTATTAATAATCTACTCCTTTTTCGTTATTAAACCTTGTTTTTTTAATTGACGTAGTGCGCATTTTGCTGCTGTACATTTTGCTATTCGATAATTACGACCAATGCCACGAAATGTGCCCTTGCAGAAGACCTCAACGGTGACACGCACACGGCGGCCGTCGGCTAGTTTCTCCGGTTTTCTGAAAAAAAAAAAATTATATGTATTAAATATTGGGAAAAACTGAGTAATACATTGATAATGTAGTAAACAAAATTCCTGTAGTTACCCAAATTTAGCAGTCTCCGGCTCCAGTTCAAGCAATTCGCGAATTGGCGATTTTGGCACTGAGTTGCTAAATTGTTCTATCTCGGGCTTCATCATATTACTATAGACTTGCCACACAACATCCAATGACATATTGGAATCCAAAAAGATAGCACCTGCAATTGACTCGAAAACATCACCTAATGCTTTTGGCACTTCAACATCTTCAGCGTCGTCACATTCCTCCTCCGAAAGTAGATAATACTGCGCAACCAACCATAAATTATTATTTTGTTTTGATATATAACAATAATAAACTTTTCTTACTTCTTCGCTTATGCTATGTCCATTTTCATTTTGTATACGTACAAAACGATCAATCACGTCATTTAAACCAGGCGACAAATGACGAAAATATTTATGGAAACCATGCCTCACAGCTAACGAGGCAAATATTGTATTATTTACTAGGGCGGAACGCAAGTCTGTCAAGGCACCCGGCGAATGTTGTCTAGGATCCTCATAAAGATGGCGAGTAATTAGATAATCCAAAACGGCATCACCTAAAAACTCTAACCGCTGATAGCAATCGGTTAAACGATTTGGCGAATAACTGGCATGTGTCATTGCCTGTAGCAAATAGGATCGATCACGAAATTTATAACCCAATATAGCTTCAAATTCATCGAAACCTTCCAACATCGACTCCAATTCATCTGCAGCTTTAGGTGAATAGTGTAGAAGTGGACTTTTTGGTGCTGTCCATTCTCCAAATATCGTTATATCACCATTGTCATTCGGACTTGTACTGCCGGGTACCCGAATCTCTTGTGGATCGAATGGTTTGCATTCGTAGGGAAGTACCCGTATACCTAGCCATGCCATGAAAAGCAATGCTCCACGAGGACCACATTCAATAAGATATGCACCGATTAAAGCCTCGACACAATCGGCCACAGATTTATCTACAAATATACGAACAACCGGTTAAAAAACAAATTCAGATAGCATTTACTACGCAGTAAGCTTACCTGGAATGCTATGCTGTGTTACAAGATTATAGGGAATAAAACATGTAAAGTCGTTGCCTTCACCACCATCATCAGCAACGGCAACATCATCGCTATAATTGTTTTCCTGGCGAAAGTAAGTTACATTGTAAAACGAAGAAACAGAACTATTTATTCTCTGTGCCACTTTATATAAAGATGTATGGTTGTGGATATTGGAATGGGCGAATTCTTTTCTATGTTTTTTGTTTTTCACGAGTTCAAGAAGCGCTAAGAATTGGAGACGTTCTTTGAAAACCCCGATGCCAAACCACCATAACGTTTCAGCATGCTTTGCAAAATAAAAAAATAAACTATTTTAATCTACTTACATCACCAAAAAGCCCCAATTTATCAGCTTTTTCTCGTACTAAAGCGCAAATTTCAGAGCTGTTTAGCTTTTTAATATTAGCTAAATCAACCAATTTCCAGTGATGAGGCGGAATCTGTAAAATATACACAACCAAAATTAAAATTTTTTTTATTAAAACGCTATTATCGACACCGTGACAGCAGCTAAATGTATATATTTTGAAAGATAAGAAGTGTGTGCATAAATTTCAGTTGCCCTTTTGCACTGCCAAATTCTGTTAAATGGAGTTTGCTGCTTTGATCCGGATGTCGACATTAAACAAAATTTCCCACTTACCTTTGCCTCGATTAGAGCTTTCTCCAACTCTTTGGGCACATAGTAGCATGGTGGCAACCAATTATCGTGTGGCTCAAATTTAGTGGCTATCATATATTCACCTAGGTTTTTTCTTCGTCCCAATCGATACAAATTCAAGTTTGCCACTTGTTTGGAACGCAAATGGCTAAGTTTACCCTCATGAACATTTTCATAAGTTATATACAAATAAGTAGTAATAGCATATTTAAGAAATGAATCCCCAATTGTTTCCAGACGTTCCAAATTGATACCATCGTTGGCATTAGACATAGTTAACGCTTGTAGTATAATGCTTGGACTCGGTCCAGGATGACCAGTCAAATTTGGTTGAAGATCAAAACTAAAGCCATCATGCCATTGGTCATTGTTGATTTTCTGTTTTACAGGTAACGGATTGATGTTATGCCCACTATATTCTTTTCTTTCAAAGCTTAACTTAATAAGTTTCTTGTAACCATCATCACAACGCTCGAGCTTTAGCTCGTTTTTATCATTGAAATTATCAAATATATCCCCACAACCTTGAATTTCGAATAGTTCAGCAGGATGGGATTTTAAAAAGTCGGTATTGAGCTGTGCTATATCCGCAATGGTCAGCACATTTGCGCGTTCCAGTAATAAAGACAGTAATACATTTTTATCTGCATATGGCAACAATGCGTTAAATAATTCCAGACTCGGAGTTTCTTTACAACATATGCTAGTGGATGTGTTGGCACTTAAAGCTTCTTTGCGTGCAAATATCACCTGCTGATTATACTTTACAAGCATGCCCGATCGCTTAATACTCTCTCTCAGCATGTGCGTAGATGCAGTGAATTGAGCTATAGAATTACGCAATTCAACTTCTATATTAGGTTTTAAATCAGCAAAATTGTAGCCCATAAGTAAGTTTTTAGTTTTTTGATAATAGCGCTCATTTGCATTGGCCGCTTGTATGATGGAGAGTTGTTTGTTACGTCGGTCAATTTCTTGATCGGTTTCAATAGTTTCAGCTTCATTTTTTGATGTGAATGCGATACGTAACGGGCCATAATCGTCATCTTCATCATCACTAAAGTTGGCAGCAGCATGCTCATGACCATCATAACTTGATGCGAGTGAATCATCTGAATCATAATATGCATACGAGTTATTACGAAAACTACATGTATCATTACGTTTATTTAACCCGGAATCGGTTGACTTTTTGTTATTCTGTTGCTTTTCTTTCACATCCCAGAAAGTAGGGGAACCATAACGCATCGGTTGCTCACCTGTATATTGAATGAAATGAAAAATATATTGTTTGCATTATGCCTACAAACGGAGAATGAGCAAAACTTACAAAAACTAACATTAGATGGAAAATATTTCAAATATTCCTCCTCATCGTCATCCAATGACTCGGAATCTTTATTTAAGTCGATATCATCCGCCATGTCATTGGACCAAGTGCCGATTTCGATGAAAGTGCTATCCTGTGAAAGTAAATCAAAAAAATAAGTTATAGTTTTTCAGAATAGGCGAAGGCTATATAGGGCCTATTAAGAATTGTTAGACTAAATTTATTTATTTACCTGCAGCTTCTTTTCGCCCTCTATAACAATTTCATTTGCACTTTTCGCTTTGTTCTGCGCATCCGCCCCGTCTCCGTTCGAGTCATTACCTTCTTTCATACCGTTACTTTCTTTATTTTTAGTATCCGTGCCATTGCTTTCTCCATTTTTTTTCTCCTCCAAAATGTTCTTATATTCCTTCGATCTTTTTAGTACCTCCGATAGACTCCAACCAAAGTCCAGCATTGGCCATTCAAAGTCTTCGGAAATATCTTGCTGACCCAGTCCAATATCCAAAGAAACTTTCTTACGTATATCATCAGCAAGTAATAATCCGTTAATACGATACAAAATACACGGTAAACAAACCGCGGTACGCCATAACGAAGCCGGAAATGGATGCACAGTACACAATTCTGGCACGAGAATTTGCTTTTGTTCTAAATTTTCGCGCTTGGCACGTTTGGTCTCTTCTGAACTCGTTGGTAATGCGACTCCTTTCCGATTAACATAACGTGGGGTAAGGAAATTCAAACGCGCGCTAGTATGATCCACATCCAATAGTGGTTGTTTTACATTTTGTATGTTCAAGCCATATTTTAGAAAATAATAATGCTTAAATGTGCGATAGTTTTCACCAGGGAAACAACTTAAAGGTGAAAGCTGCGGGCAAATCTCTGCCACATAAAAGTATTGCGGCTGATCTTGGTTGCGATACCAAGGCATGACGACAGCGTCACGAAATTTATTTGCATCAAAATCTATAGATTTGCGCAACTCTTCTGGAACAGGTGTAGGCATCATGCTTGCATTATGTTCAATTAGTTCAACAAAATCCCAGTCGATAAACTTTCCGCCATCTCGTTTTAATGTTGGAACAATGAATACACAATTTTCTGTGGAATCTGGATCGAAAAGCATTAGGAACTTTTGCAAGCGCAATACATTCGTGAATGTATAATTTAGGAATGTGTTTATACAAAGTATTTGGTTTTCATTGAGTATAACTTTCTCTTTCGCAAGCACAATTGACACCTTTACTTCACCGGAGCGTGTAAATATTGGGAATGAACTGACTTTGGGTATACGCTTCAGAGTGAGTATACCAAAACCTTGTTGAGCATCTTCAGGTGGATATATTTTACGACCACGTGTATTTTGTTCTTCTGGAATTGGACACTGTAGTGTTAGATCTATGAAATATAGATAGCAAGGAACGCCGGCAGTTGGGCGACAATGGCTAAACTCTGATGCTATCTGAAAAAGATAGTGTTTTTGTCGTTACAAACAACAACATTGTAAGTGGTTTTACATATTTTAAATTATTAATAACATGCTATTAATGTTTAATTGCTTACTCGTTTATAGTAATATTGTCTACGTTTTGTAGTCCCTGGACGGGGTTCTGAGTTTTCAAGCACAATTTTTTCATCTTCCTCCTCCAACTCAAAATTTTCCCAATCGGGTTCCAGTGCACGAAACCCTTCTTTTCCTATTGGTTGTAAACTGTCGTCCAGTTCGCCAGTTTTATGCAGTTCTACACAAGTCTGCAATGCAGCCATTCTACGTGCCAATATATTCGAAGACATGGGAAGCCCCTAAAATATTTATTAATTTAATCAGTAATAAAGTTTTTAATTAATTGTATGGTAAATGTGTAAGGCAGGTAAGATTCCAACATGGAATAAAAGACCGTAAGTGGATCTCGGCTAAATCTTGGTTTCGTTTTCTTTAACCGATTTCTGAGATAAGGCGTTTTTAAAAGAAGATCTGAAGAAATCATTCCATCCCCAAAAATTATAGTGCAGTAGTAATTTAAATGAAATATTTTGGAAAATTTATCATACCACTATATCATATTTCAATGGCGAGTTAATTGGAAGACGTATGGTATATTGATATACTTCGACACCACAACGTATCGACTTCGTACAACGCCAAAGCGCTGTAAGCTTTGTAAATGTGTCGCTGGGCAATTTGGAACAATATTTATTCACTAAAGCAATGGATGTAGTTAGATCCACAGATGCTGCCGTTAGTAATTGTTCTAAAGGTTTGTAACGCTTAATGCATTTATTGAAGTTATCTGCCCGTTGATGTTCATCCTCTGAGGGTTCAGTATTGGCACATCTTTGTAGTAGCATCTGAAATATTGAATTTTGTAATACATATTTTAATTAAACTGACACTTTAATAGTCACAGATCACCTTTTCAATTTCGCGATATTCTGCAAGTTGGTGTACTATTTTATTCGTGGTGAACTCGATTTGTGTGACAGTATCATCTAAGGAACAGGATTTCAAACTTTGTACTACACTATTATCATTTTCATAAAGGCATTGAAAGCGACGTTTCTCCTTTTTTGGCTTTGACTTTGGTATTTTCGTTTCAGCCGCAGTTGCTGAAGTGTCTTCCACAAAAGAACTTGAGTTTGAATCATTTAGTAAACTGCTCACTTCAGATATAGCATGGCTGAGATTTAGTACTTCATAGCAACTGTTGTCTAAAGATTTATTTGCCATTAATTTCGTATCTGCTTCTTTAAACACAGACGGTTTCCGATTTAATTCTTTAATTTCCGGTACTTCATTGTTTATTTCAACTAAGTCAACCACTTTGTCATGTTCTTTTTCCACATCTTTGATTGCGGGCAATACGTCCAGGATTTCTTTCAAAGTGATCTCACATTTTGTTGGTGGTTTATTTGTTATAACTTCAGGATTTAGTATTTTCACAATTCCCTTTGATGAACCAATTGTAAATTTGTTCAACATGCTATTATTATCATCATCGTCATCATCATCATCATCTTCATCAGTACTATATGAATCAGACGAGTCAATGACGTCGTCTTGACCATGTTCTAATTTACATAGGTATTTATGACTTTTATTATTTAATTGTTCATTTTTACAATTGACTGCAGCATAACCGGGCGATACTAATATCACATGGTAAGCAATTGTTGCTCTTGCGCGTCCTTTACATTGCACATAACTGCGGTATGTTATGGGCGCATCCCAGCGTACAACCAAATTGCATTTGGGCAAATCAATGCCTTCCTCAAGTACGGCAGTACCAATAAGGACATTGCAGTCATGCATACGAAATCTTTTCAATACTTCTTCCTGCCGCCTGTGTTCCAATTCAGCTTCTTTAGGTTCTGTAGAGGGATCCGTAACACGGTCAGTTGTAAACTGACATTTAAGAAATTTCAATTCAGGGTCATGCCGACTCATTTCACTTAGCAAATCAAATAACACACGCGCTGTGTAATTGGAATTACAGAAAATTATAGCACAAAGGGTGTCCAAAGAATCACTATTATCACGCATTTGTCGGCGATTAAATGGACGTCGTTTAAATCGGCCATGTGTACCACCATATGCACCATGGCGTCGATTTGTTAAGGCAGGCGTTTCTGATGTTTTATTTGATATGTTTTTCTGGAGTAATTGTTGTGGTACATCAATTAAAGGTGTTTTTACAATGGGATCCAAATTATCAATAATTGACCTAGATTCGAGTTGTAATTTTGTTGTAATATTTTCAACATTCTGACAACTATATTCAATAGTTCGACTCAGTTTTTGAAAATCCATCTGTTCCAAATCTTCGCTCATTTTATGAATTGTTTCGTTTTTCGGTAATATTTCCTCTGGCTTAAATAGCCGCAAAATTTCTAATAAACGAAAAACTTTAGGACTTGAAAAACGCTCTACTAATTCTTTGTGGTTGGTAAACTTTTTGAATGTTTGTTCACAAATGGCATGAAATTCTAAAAGGGCTGTATTTACTACACAAAGTAATAAATAATGGCGTTCATGTGGAGTTTTTATTTTTTGCTTCTCAATACGATGAAACATATTGACAGCAACACGATCAGCACACCATGGACCCATTTCATAGAGTACAAAAAGCATTGTCTCCAGAAATTCCATTGGTTCTTTCTTAGGATCAGGTATATCTGAAATTCACGAATAAATCAAGTAAATAATAGTATATATTACAGTTTAACCGTATGTACCCTTTAATTCTTCCAAATATTCTTCAGTGCTGTAGATTTCGAAGGGGTCATAGCGATGATCTATTAAAAATGCTTTTCGTGTGCTTATGATATCTTCCAAAACAGCAGTCAAGTCATCAGGTGAATATAGTGTACATTGCACTATATACTCAGTAGGTTTAGAACAATACCTAAAACAATGTATGCATTCAATAAACCGGAATATGATTTTCAGTTACCTCCTCACCTTAATACTGTTACGATATCACTAGCTGTCTCAGCCTTACAGTGCACACTATTCTCCAATGAGTCTAACATTGCTCTTAACTCGTTAAGAGAGCATTCAGCGCTGTGTAAAGGCCCAGCCAAACCCAGAACTTTTGGCATGTCATTACACGATACTTTATAATAATCGTAAAATATTTGACGCAAATCTCTATAAACCTCAGCTTCGTGACAGTCTTCCAAAATTAGTAAATGCACTTTTGTTAAACTAAGTAAATCAGTTCTCAAAGCAGCCAAGCACGAGCGTGGGTGTAAAACATACAGCTGATAACCTTTTGGTAATAATATTGGCTGATCTGCTACCGGAGCCACCGATGCTGTCGAACTCTCCTCTTTGTACACCTTTACATCAGTTAGGTGCTCAATCATTGTTGTTATTGACGGTGCATTTTGTTCGCATGTTAAATATAAATAAATCTTTCCGGCTAATCTTGCGGGCCTAGCTAGTTCTTGTAACAGTTTTAAAGCTATAAACTCCTTGGAAGATTTGTGACCAAGACATATCATAACATTACGCTCATAGGCTGCCGATAGCAATTCGATTTGATAATCACGCGGTGTGAAGATAGTGGTGTGAATGTTATCACACCAATGGAACGACATTTCGGCGGGATAAACAAATCACAACACAAATTTAATTAAATTCAATTTAAATTAGTAAAAAATTAAGGACAATTCAGCAGAATTCTGGAATTCACTTTATTTGTCTAATTGCACTACGAAATGTGTCTGCAGCCGGCAAACAAATTTGACAGGAAACCAGCTGATTGATCATAAGGAATTCACACTGAAGTGCAAAATTTTTACAGATAGAAAATGATGAAAAAACACTGCCCAGACCCAAGCATGGTTCAATAATATATTGTTGACGCAATCGGTCAACAATACGAAATTACCGTTTGACGTCGTTTAATCCTTATGTAAAAATGTACCTGTGAGAGGGAACGCGCAACAACGATCCGCCTATTTTCTAAGCTTTCTACCTATAATACACACACATCGATCACAAAATTTCTTGAAATTTTATCACAAAGCACTCGTTACATATCAATTCACAGCGAATTTTTATTAAAACAGGAAGCGAACTCAATAGCATTTCCATGAACTCTAAACAAAGAATGTAAACAGAAATCAAAGACATGATAGTTTGACATAAGGTGTAGATCAGGAAGAAGACGATATGTCATCTGGCTCAAACATATAAATCATTTAACCATAAACACAAGCAAATTAGTTGCGTTCCAATCAGCTATCCAGATCAGTATCACGCTCAAGATCTCACTGGAACGATACGGATCAGTTGTATGAGAGTTGTTTGTGTATATATGCGTGTTTATATATGTATGTCTATGCTACCAAGCAAATAAGGGTTGACTGTCAAAAAATCTACTACAAAAAACTAAACGAACAGAGCTTCTATACGGATCCTAAATTGATCCAGATTAATATCAAGATCACAACGTTGTTGCATTTACATGCAAAATTTCTATCTGGATCTGGATCACTACTGATTGGAACACGCCTATTGTTTATTCAACATAACAATCACATACCTCTACAGCTCAATCATGGCTTGTAGGAAAATCTCTAGTTCTAAACTGGGGGTCAGTATCCCGATTCTGTAACCTTTAACCACTCGCCGAGCGTTAAGCTTATCGCCAATTTTTGGCGTTTGTTCTTAACGAAATACGATTCTGTAATTCTCCTTTAACGCCGCTAAACATTTCACTCTTGATAGTGATAAAATATGGAAATACTGGTGTTCAGACGTATTTAGCCCTAAACATGCAAAAAACTCAAAACTAATTTTTTTTACTTTTTCCAAACGCTAAAACACTTGTAAATATATTAACGCGATCGTTAACACCTCGAAAATAATTCGCGACAGCTAACCACACAAAAAGTGTTAGCTAACACTTTTCGTATGGTTAAAAGTTAGCGAATACGGAAAAGCGTTAAAATGGTGTTAGGCGAAGTTAACGCTAAAACCTGGCGTTAAAATAGTTACAGAGTCGACCTACTGGTTTTGAGTTATCGCTAAATGAAAAGTAAATACGTCAGTTCACCATAATTTTTGAATCCCGTTTAGCTTTAAATTTTCGATTTGAAGTGAAGCGAAAAAAGTTAACGCCAATATAAATTTGGTGTTAACGTCAAAATTCCAAAAATTCCAAACATCAATTTTCTTACAAATTTAAAAGTTTTAAATGGTAAAAAATACTTTAATTTTTACAGTTCTATAATAAACTATCATCAACCAAGCACAACTTGTGTAAGCGGAATTCAAAATGTTCTTCTGCAAACAGCTTTCACCGCACTTATCAGAATCGCATTTAGGGCCGTTTTCTCTACTGCGTGCTAAAATGTATCTCTTCTTTAAACAACATTTGTTTTCTCTAGGGTTCGTTAGCGTTTTCCCGTCGACAAATTTAACAGGCAGCCAATCCAACCTATAAAATTTGTCGGTTCGAAAAACATACAAACAGGAAATTTGAGGAAAGTAGCGCGCGCAGTAAAGCCAATAGAACTTTTCGCAACCGATTCCATTACTTTTAAGAATACAGACAAATTTTAACAATTATGTTCCGAATAAATTGGCTAAAATTTTGTTATTTTTATATCTGTTTTTGACACTCCCTTTTCTTCCGTTCGCAGTGCTGTCAACTTTTTTTACAAGTATTTGACAGGAGGTTGAGAAAATGAAGTAGAATTTATTTTGCCGACAAATTTATTCGCCGGCTGACTGATCCTGCCTTTAACAGGAAGTCGAGAAAACGGCCCTCAAGGTCTTAGTAAAGTGAAGAAAGAAAAACGTCATGTGATAACTAAAGTGAAAATTTTTTTTTCACTTCACTACAACGTAAAATCAGACCAGGGGGTCAGTCCGCTTCTAGTGCGTTCCGAACCCCACTACTTTGGTTTCAATCTCTTTAACATGTAATCAATTGGCAATCTTAACATGGCGATGTCCTAGGCGGTTCCAACCTAGTTCAAAATTCGTCAATTTGGATGTAGTTCGTATATTGTTACTATTGCTCTAGTTCTGAACCATATCCAAATTCTGCAGTTTGTTTGTAGTTAGATTAAAATAAAAAAAAATATTTTAAGAAGCTTTCTCGGAGAGTGTTGTTATCTTTCCCTGTACTCGAACCTTGGGCCTTCGGTGTGGTCTTCCAGCAACTGACTTCCCCACAGTGTTTGCTAGCGCACAGAAGCCTACACGCAAATATATGAGCAATTGAAATAAAAGTACGTGCGTGGATTTTCTCAGCCTGAAAATCAATTGGACATGATCATAGCCAATGTCAAGTCTGACTTGAAATTAAATGAAGCTTTTTGACTAATTTTAAGTTTACATTTAATGACTATGTCCTTATGGTTTTTATATAAATAGAAGTTGTAATTTAATATATAAATATTAATACACTTAGAACAATTAAGGACAATGACATGGTAGGTAGGTTACAGTGGCTACTAGTGAACGGACTAGCACACATAGAGCCCGTAGGTACCGTTGTGATACCACATGGATCTGACTGACCCCCTACTCAAACTATTTTGTGGATTTCGCGAAGCGCAGAATATCCTTTGGCTTAATTCTTGATAATTCGCCAAGATGATAAAAAATACCCGATCCCAGATAATTCAACCTAATGCCCCACAGCGCGGGACATTCACATAGAAGATGCCTCACTGTTTCAGGCTCCTCCTCGTCTCTACAGCTTCTGCAGAAGTCATTATAGGGAATGCCCAACCTTTCCGCATGTCTGCCTAAGCCTATATGCCCTGTGCGAAGTCCCATAAGTAATGAGAGTTCCTCCCTTCTGAGTTTGAGTAAGTCTTCGGACCTACTCGCGATAATCTCTGGCCACACCAGTTTTGTATGATTGCATTTACCCAGGTTATCCCATCTATCCCTTGCCTGTTTGAGGAATATATTCCTCGTTAAGAGCTTGCTGGTCGCGAGCGGCATGCCTAAATTCTTCCAGGACTGTGAAAGCGGAGCGGATGTACCCGGTCTAGCTAGCTCGTCTGCCATCTCATTTCCTGGTATGCCACAGTGTCCAAGCACCCATGCCAGGTAAATTGAGAGTTGCTTGGCCATCTCGTTGAGAGATCCGCGGCAGCTCTCCACAGCCCTGGAATTGCATGTGAAGGCCCCCAGCGCCTTGAGGGCTGCTTGGCTGTCAGAGAAGATGTATACATCACCGCTATTGATGTTCACTGTCTTCAGTAATACTACAGCTTCCTGTATAGCGGCCACTTCTGCCTGGAAAACACTACAATGATCAGGTAGTCGGAAGCCAAAGTTTAACCCCAGCTGAGCGGCGTAAACCCCACCGCCTACCTTGTCATCGAGTTTCGAACCATCTGTGTGTGATTGACCCGTTGTCCTGAGGAGGACCTTTCTCCCATAATTCCCTTTCAGGGGAATTCTTCTCAAAACAGTACTTCGGTATACAATAGTCCGAAATATGCGCAGGGAGATTTTTAAGGATGGACGAGTGACCTTCACCAAGGGCCCTCCATCCTGGTAAATTCCTAATTCGCAGTGCGGAGTACGCTGCATATAGTTTACCGAATATGTCAACCGGTAGAATGTTAAGGACTGCATTCAGTGCCTCTGCCGCTGTTGTGCGTAGCGCCCCACTAACACATATGAGCGCAGTTCTCTGTACTACAGGACCCCATACAGAAGAATTGGTCTTACCACGGCAGTATAGAGCCAAAGTGTAACTTTGGGGGACAACCCCATCTTTGTCCTATGGCACCCCTACAAGAGTATAGGGCCACAAGAGTTTTTAGCGCACTCCTGGATGTTCTCTTTCCATGAGAGCTTTTTGTCGATAATAACCCCAGGTATTTTGCGGAATCACCCAATTTAAGGGTGGAATTGCCTAATGTCGGTAGCCGTAGCGACGGAATTTTGTATTTCCTAGTAAACAGTACCAGCTCTGTTTTGGCCGGGTTAAAACCTAGACCTTTATTCTCAGTCCACTCTTCGACTATCCTTAGGTTTCTTTGCATGATATCACACAGCGTTTGAGGATATTTACCACTCACAGCCACCGCAAGGTCGTCTGCGTAAGCTATGACTTTAGACCCCCTCTCCACCGCCAAGGTTTCTAGCAATCCATTGACTGTAGCTACCCATAGAAGAGGGGAGAGGATCCCACCTTGTGGCGTGCCTCTGTTGACGACTTTGTTCACCGACACCCCAGCTACCAGAAAGGCTATCAGTGTAAATTCCTTACTCTATAGGGATTTTTCTATATGCGTGACGATGTCATGTAACGCTGTTTATGTGGATCTACCTTTCATGTATGCATGCTGCGATGGTACGACTTTGCTCTCTAGCTGATCTCTAACGTGAGGCTCAATTAACCTCTCCAGTACCTTAAGTTGGAAGGACGCCAGACTGATAGGTATGAAGTCCTTTGCGCCAACATGAGATGTTCTACCTGCCTTAGGTATAAAAATTACCCTGGAGTTTCTCCAAGGGTTGGGGATATAATTGAAAGTAAGCACCCCTTTATAAATCACTAGCAACCAAGAGATGCTCAGTTCAATTGATTGCTGAAGTTGTATGGGCGATATCCCATCTATACCCGGTGCTTTAAATGGCTTGAAAGATCCAATGGCCCATTCGATTCTTTTATGATTGAGGTACTGCCCTAGGTCATGTACACCATGACCCCTATAAGGTTGGTACCTATGGTCGCTTTCCGCTTCTGGAAAGTGGGTATTAAGGAGAAGTTGCAGAGTTTCCTCCCCCGTATCTGTCCATGACCCATCTGGCCTTTTCAGACACCCCGGCGAGCTATGGGATGATTTGGATAGAATCTGCCGTAGCCTCGAACCCTCTGAGACTGATTCCATGCTGCTTCAGAAATCTCTCCAGCAGGTTCTTTTTGATTTCCTGAGTTCCCTTTTGTACTCTCTAAGCTGTTCCTTGTACGCTTTCCATTTCACATCCTCCTTCGAGGCTTTTGCATTGCTCGACAATGACATAACTTCAATAAAAAATTAACAATTTTTGGATTTTAGTTAGCTTTTAACGCACGGAATTTAATTTCGGTAGCTCTCATCGAAGTTATATGGACATGATAAGACAGTGATTTGTAGCATCTAAAAATAGGTGTAGTATAATTTTTGTCGACGACGATGACTGACAAGACAAAGGAACACGCATTATTAAAGTTTTAATTAAATGTATATTTCCGTTCAAAGAACACTTTAACGATGTGTTGTTGACGATGACGATGATGATGGCCTGTTGTTGTTTTAAAATTGCTGTGCCTGCTATCGTTTGCTGGAAACTCAGATATGTGTCTGAATACCATTGTACCAATAGCAGCAATTAAAATTACATTCAAGGCGAATTTACAATTTATAATTTCGCCATGATCTGACATTCCCGGTGCGAGAAAACAAAAGCAAAATATGTGAAGTTTGTGTGTATGCCGAATTGAATTCGCTCGCTACCACCATGTATAATTTTGCCATGATTACATATATGAACTATCGCTGTTTCCTTTGCCTTCCTTCGTTGGAGACTAAGAGCAGGGTTGCATCGTTCCTGCTTTGTCCCAACGTAGTGTTAGAAAACGACAGTTTTAATCCCTTTAGAAAAATGCAAAAATTACGAAAACCCAAAATGTTGAAAAAAATTGTGTAAATAGATTTCTCTCAATTTGTACCATCCAAAAATTTAAAAACTATCAGAAAATTAAAAAGTTCGACAAAGCAAAATGTTGAAAGGCATATATTCGGCTGAGTGAAAGATCAGCCTATTTCAAAATATTAAAAAAAAACGCTCTATCTTAGAATTTGTTTCAATAACGCTCTATTTCAGAATTTGTTTCAACAACGCCTTATCTTAAGAATTGGTTCAAGAACGATACATATCGGAATGAGTTTCAAAAACGCCTTATCCCAATGAAAATCAGTTGAAATAGGGCGTTTTTTAACCAAGTTTTGAAATAGGCCGTTTTTGCAAAACACTCTGAGATAGGGCTTCGTTGAAACAAGTTCTGAAATAGAGCGTTATTGAAACAAATTCTGAGATAGGGCATTTTTGAAAAATATTTTGAAATAGGGTGAGTTCCACTCAGGTGTCGATATACGCCTGGCCCGAAATCGTTTTTTTTTTTAAATTATGGAAATAGATTGCTCTAAATTTGTACTATCCAAATATATAAAAATTATAATTTGTACCCCTTCGGAACTGAAAACATACATGGACGTATTCATAATCTAAATTAAGTAGTTACTCAAAGTTAGTTGGTGCTGTTTAATACAACTTTCAACGGTCTGTCTGTCCATAAAGCTGCAAATAATGCGCCAAGCATATATAGTACTTCAACGACGATGTATCCGACGAATCTGTTGTTACACACGCAAACACTAGCATTGCATACTCTGTTATCAGTTTTTTCAACGTATTGCCGTATTATATCTGCTAAGACGCCAAATACACCGTTCAAGTTTACTTGAACCAATGCCTGATTTGCACAAGGATTTGGGTGGTGTATATCGCGGTTGTGGTTATTGCGCAGAGAACTGTGCTAAAATCAAACGAATTTAGATTTTTACGCATGCCCGCAAACATTGCGCATGCTTTTTCTTCGTGTGTGGTGATTATTACTCAGTTCACCTGTATTTGCAGAGAATAAAACATTGCTATCAGTACCATAAATTTGGGTAGGGGAAGCGGTATCATCTCTTGTTTAAAAAAAATCAAAAAGTATAGCCGCACTAACTTTTTTAAAAAAATTAGAGCACAAGTTTCTCTTCCTGCGCTAGCTCAGAAATAAATTTTATGCAGTTTTTTTGTGTTGTGATTGTCAAAATTCTGATTTGCGCCAATTTATAACTTGTGGACTTGTGCAAGGATTTTGTGTGGTGTATTTGGCGCTTAAGCACATAACTTCCACTACCTACTTAATTCCTACCAAGAATACGTCCCATAGACTTGACACTAATACGAGGCATGTGTGCCAGAGTTGTTGAAGAATGCATTCCTTTGGGAATAATTATTCCTTGTATTGCAGAATTTTTGATTGCAGCCTTTATTCCATTTTTTCTGAATAATTTGAATTTTTTATTCCTTTTTGTATTCCGGAACAATAATTCCTATTTTTTTTCATTCACTGAATTGCATTCCTTGGATTGCATACCGAAAGGAATCATCAAATAAGGTGATTTCACCTTGGGAGTATTCGCTGAAACAGTTGAACGATTTAGTTGCAAATCTTGGATACGACCATACGTACCTCTAGCTTCGATGACATCCGAACTTCTTGCTCCTCTAGTTTTACACAGATCTGCGATAATACCTCTGCTGGACTTTGTGACGCCATTTCCGAAATACGTGTCTCTTGTGCTTCCAGTTGAGGTATCATGCACGTTTTCTCCCTTTATAAATAATCGAGGAATCATCGAATTCGCCACAATAGTGTGGCGATTATTCTCAAGCATGTACCATCCCTAACTCAATAACACTCCCACCACTAGTTAAGCACAACAGGGAAAACGATGGATACTCTTAAGCGTGCAAGCGTGTAACTAGGAAGATTAAGGGCCACTTTCATAAAGGCCGGTTAAGATAATCGGCGATTAATTTGAAAGCTAACCGTACAAAATACGTCAATTAAACCCCGGTTAGCGTTAACCGGCTTTTATGAAAGCGGCCCTCAGAGAGATGGCGCGAGTGTTTGCGAATACGATGCAAAGAGGAGATGCCAATAAATAACATCGAGCCTTCCAGAACACGAAGAGCGAACAACCAAGAAACTTCTAGGTGCGTGGGGTAGCACCCTGTCGGACTATATAAGGCTGCGACCAAGCAAGGTATAGAGCTTCTTACTAGTAAATAAAATTAGCTATTAGTTACAATATCCGTGCTTGTGTTTAGTTGACTTTATAGTGATCGAACCTAGGATAAATAATCATCGAATTCGTAACAATAGTGTGGCGATTATTCTCAAGCATGTACCATCCCTAACTCAATAACACTCCCACCACTAGTTCACACAACTGAGATAACGATGGCTACGCTTATGCATGCAAGCGTGTAACTAGGAAGAGGAAGAGAGATGGCGCGAGTGTTTGCGAATACGATGCAAAGAGGAGATGCTAATAAATAACACCGACCCTTTCAGAACACGAAAAGCGAACAACCAAGAAAGTTCTCGGTGCGTAGGCAAGCACCCTGTCGGACTATATAAGGCAGTGACCAAGCAAGGCAGACTGATCAGTTTGTATTCAAGTATTGTACAGTGAACTACTGTGAAGTAACGAAACTCGGGAATTTGTATTGCGTTTATTACTAGTAAATAAAACTAGCTATTATTTACAATATCTGTGCGTGTGTTTATTTGACTTTATAGTGATCGAACCCAGGATTGATAATGAAGGAATCATCGAATTCGTCACAATTGGTGTCAGAAGCGATATTGTTAAATAAATACCGAGAGTTTTCAAGGATAACAAAGGCATGGCAAAGTTGAATGAGCTGAAGATCCAGCAACTCAAAAATGAGCTGCAACAGCGTGGCTTGAATACCACAGGCAATAAATCAGAGCTACAGTCACGATTGCGAGAGGCTATGGAAGCTGAAGGAATTAACGTTGACGATCATGTGTTTCAGCTTGTGGAAGAAGCATCGACAAAAATGGAAGAGAAGGAGTCTACAATTCCAGCCGCAACTGTGGACTGTATTGACTCAGATGTCATCTAGCATTTCGACACAGCCGCAAGACCAAAAGACACACATGGCATCTCAGTTGGAAGAACAAAAGACACACATGGCATCTCAGTTGGAAGAACAAAAGACACACATGGCATCTCAGTTGGAAGAACAAAAGACAATCCCAGCTGGAAGAACAAAAGACACACATGGCGAGAATTGCATTGCAGCTGGAGGCACAGGAAGAACGAATGGCATCACAGCTAAGAATGCAGGACGAAATAATAACTGAAGTGCAGGAGGTATTCAGAGAACGGCAGGACAAGATTGAGGCCGAAGTAGATGCTTTGAAGGGGCGTATCCAGGAGCTGCAACTGAACCGTCCATCTGCTTCAGCGAATACTCCCAAGGTAAAATCCCCGTCATTTGATGGTTCTGTTCCTTTCCAGGTATTTAAGCTACAGTTTGAGAAGACGGCAGCGGTGAATAATTGGGGCACTGAAGACAAAGTTGCTGCACTGTTCGTGGCATTGAAGGGTACTGCAGCCGAAATCTTACAAACGATTCCCGACGGTGAACGCAATAATTATGAAGCATTGATGGGTGCAGTTGAGAGGCGCTATGGTAGCGAACAGCGAAAACAGATATATTAAATAGAGCTACAGAATCGATCCCAGAAACCGAATGAGACTTTGCAGGAATTTGCATCGGACATCGAGAGGTTGGCCCATCTAGCCAATGCAGACGCACCGGTGGAGTACACTGAGAGGGTAAAAATCCAAAGTTTTATTAATGGAATACGCGATGTGGAGACGAAGTGGGCCACATATGCAAACCCCAAAAGGACATTCGCTGAAACGGTATCGCATGCCCTGACGCAGGAAACAGCCTCGCTTTTGAGTAAACCTGCATACAAGGCTCATCGCGTAGAAGTGGAGACTCCGGCTTGGGTAGACAAAATTTTGGAAGCGTTGAACGGAGTACAGAAGAAAAGCGATTGTGTCATCAAATGTTTCAATTGCGGAAAAGCGGGTCACATAGCACGTTATTGCGGCACTGGCTCCAGTAATCAAAGTACTTCGGGTGGGCGTAAACGCAAAGCTAGAGAAAATGAGCAAGATGAATGCCCCATAATCTCTGTATCACAACTCGGACGAAAAGCTAGTAATGTTACTGTTGAAGGCTACGTGGACGGGAAAGAGCGCTTGCTGACTGTAGATACTGGTGCATCACATTCCATCATTCGGAGTGACTTGGTCAGCGGGAAGGTGAGACGATTGCAGAAAGCTAGGTTGTGGACAGTAACTGGTGAAAGCAAGCAAGTCCTGGGAGAGGTGACATGTAAGATTGTGATTGGGAATGTAGCTACGTATCACAACTTCTTGGTAGCGAATATTGTCGACGAAGTCATCATTGGCGTTGACTTCTTGGCTGAGAGAGACATTCACATCAACGTAAGGAACAGGGTTATGACTTACAACGGCCAAGAAGTTCCTCTGGTCTTTGGACACAATAGTGGCTATACCACCAAGGGAGTGATCTTGAAGATGAAGCAACAGAAGCCTCGTAAAGCACCGGTAGCTCCTCGACCAAAGGCTTTCATGGACCGGTGCCTCCTGA
Source organism: Merzomyia westermanni (assembly GCA_949987695.1). Classification (NCBI taxonomy): domain Eukaryota; kingdom Metazoa; phylum Arthropoda; class Insecta; order Diptera; family Tephritidae; genus Merzomyia; species Merzomyia westermanni. Next base: position 137,708,578 of record OX465288.1, read on the forward strand.
AGAAGATTCGGCAAGGCCAGGAGGAAGATCCAGATTTGGGACGTGTATTTAAAGGACTGAAGGAAAACAATCAGCCAAGACGAGAAGAGATGGTCGCAGAGAGTCGCATTGCAAAAGCATACTGGGCACAATGGAGTAGTTTGAAGCTAATATCTGGTTGTTTGCATCGGATATGGGAAAGTGAAGATGGCCGGAATCATCGAGCACTTATTGTTGTTCCCGAGGCAAGAATTCCAGATGTTATCAAAGCGTCACATAGTTGCCCAGATGGAAGGCACATTGGAATAAAGAAAACATTGCAAGAGGTAAAGCGGCGGTTCTGTTGGATTGGAGGATAAAAGACAAACATCTGGTGGTGATGGTCCGAGGACGCAACGCAACTTAGTGGATAAGGTGAAACAGCGCACTGGGCATGAAAGAACGGAACGGAATCCTGAAGAAACGAGTTGCAGGAATGTTTGCCGGGTACCACTGGGAACGAAAGTGAAGGCACAAATCCATTCGGGATCAAGAACGGACAAAATGGTTGGAATATGTGACACTGCAATGCATTGTGGGAATCTCTGCAGGAGAGGATTGATGTCGGAGTTTCAATCCCTGGAGGAAATGAGGTTTAATAAAGCAGTGCCAACCATTGAGTGTCTAGCAGCGGTTGGTTCGGGAAATGTGTCTGATCGGGACGATCAGACTTAGGTGGAGGGCAGTGTGGCGATTATTCTCAAGCATGTTACATCCATAACTCAATAACACTTCCACCACTAGTTAACACACAACTGAGATAACGATGGCTACGCTTATGCATGCAAGCGTGTAACTAGGAAGAGGAAGAGAGATGGCGCGAGTGTTTGCGAATACGATGCAAAGAGGAGATGCTAATAAAAAACACCGACCCTTCCAGAACACGAAAAGCGAACAACCAAGAAAGTTCTCGGTGCGTAGGCAAGCACCCTGTCGGACTATATAAGGCAGTGACCAAGCAAGGCAGACTGATCAGTTTGTATTTAAGTATTGTACAGTGAACTTCTGTGAAGTAACCAAACTCGGGAATTTGTATTGCGTTTATTACTAGTAAATAAAACTAGCTATTATTTACAATATCTGTGCGTGTGTTTATTTGACTTTATAGTGAGCGAACCCAGGATTGATAATCAAGGAATCATCGAATTGGTCACAATCAAGGCGAATTCATTCAAGGTGGCGTCACTAGCATATAAGTAAAATTTCCCATGTATTTTGTTTTTGTAATTGAACGTATGCTGTCAAAATCGCCGCAAAACATACACACAAACGTGGCTGAGTTTGACATTATGCTTTCGACTGAAAATAAAAAAAGTTCAATGCATATATGCTAGTGACGCCACCTTGAATGAATTCGCCTTGGGTCACAATAGAGTTAAAATTACCTTATCAAAAAAAAAAAGAAAATTTGTGTAACAGTCAAGCGTTTCGAACCTGAGAGAAAGTAATTATCGAATTGTGGCGAATATTTTCAAGTATGCACCATATTTAACTCAATAACACTAGCAACACAACTGAGATGGCAATGGCTACACTTACGCATGTAAGCAAGAGGTAGGGATAATATGTGTGTTTACGAATACGAGGCAGAGACTAAATGCTGATAAACAACCAGTGTTCTTGAATGCAAATTCAAGAACAATGGAGACCCTTGTAGGTGATGAAACTCGCGCTCGGGCAGACTATAATGCAGGATGGTTTATTTTGAAGTATGGTTTATTTTGAAGTGTTGCACAGTGGAGTTACCAAACTCGTGAAATTGTGTTGCGTTTATTTATAGTAAATAAATCCATCTATTTGTTACAGTATTTGTGCGTGTGTTTATTTGACTTTATAGTGATCGAACTCAGAAAGAAATATTCGAAGGCTGATCCAATTCGTTAGAGTATTGTGGCGACTATTCCCAAGAATGTACCACTCCTAACTCAGTAACACTTCCACAGCTAGTGGGGGCCGTGAATATACTGCAGGCTTGACTGAGAATTTTTAAGATTTAGTGCGCTCGGTGGTCCTCGTGTCATACTTATCTGCATTCGACTGTTGTCGTGTCTCTGCAGGCGTTTATTGGCTAAACTCTAAAATTTTGCATTTTTTAAGTTGGTGCATGGTAAATTTGATCGTCTCGGGTTATGATTGGCCAACAGGGTACTAATGTTGTGCTGCGCTAGGCAATTGTGCCTCCAGCGCAAGTGGAAGATATTGCGCTAGAGCTGTTGGAGCAATTGCCTAGCGCAGCACAATATTGTGGCGATTATTCTCAAGCATGTACCATCCCTAACTCAATAACACTCCCACCACTAGTTAAACCACAACAGAGATAACGATGGCTACGCTTATGCATGCAAGCGTGTAACTAGGAAGAGGAAGAGAGATGGCGCGAGTGTTTACGAATACGATGCAAAGAGGAGATTCCAATAAATAACACCGACCCTTCCAGAACACGGAAAGCGAACAACCAAGAAAGTTCTCGGTGCGTAGGCAAGCACCCTGTTGGACTATATAAGGCGGTGACCAAGCAAGACAGGTTGATCAGTTTATTTTCAAGCGTTCAATAGTGAACTACTGCGAAGTTACCAACCTTTTAAATTTGTATTGCGTTTATTACTAGTAAATAAAACTAGCTATTACTTACAATATCTGTGCGTGTGTTTATTCGACTTTATAGTGATCGAACCCAGGATTGATAATCAAGGAATCATCGAATTCGTCACAATTGGTGTCAGAAGCGGTATTGTTAAATAAATACCAGTGAATTTAAGGATAACAAGGACATGGCGAAGCTGAATGAATTAAAGATTCAGCAACTCAAAAATGAGTTGGAACAACGGGGACTGAACACTACAGGCAATAAATCAGAGTTACAGTCACGATTGCGAGAGGCTATGGAAGCAGAAGGAATCAACGTTGATGATCATGTTTTTCATCTTGTGGAGGAGGCACCGACAAAAATGGAAGAAAAAAAGGAGTCTCCGAATCCAGTAGCAACCGTGGACACAAACATGATATTGGCTGTATTAACCCAGATGTCGACTAAAATGGAAGAACAGAAAACTTGTATAGTATCTCAGTTGGAAGAACACATGGCATCTCAGCTTGAAGAACAGAATACACATATGACATCCCAGATTTCAGCTCAACTAGATGAAACGAAGGCATACATGAGATCTCAAATGGAAGAACAGAAGGCATATATCTCATCGCAGTTGAAAGAACAGGAAGCAAAGGTGTCATCGAAACTAGAAGTGCAAGATGCAAAAATTGCACAATTGCAGGATAAAATCGATGCTGAGGTAGATGCATTGAGAGGTCGTATCCACGAATTGCAACTAAATCGCACATCTGCTTTAGCGAATACTCCCAAGGTAAAATCACCTTCCTTTGATGGTTCTGTTCCATTCCAGGTATTTAAGCTGCAATTTGAGAAGACGGCTGCGGTGAATAATTGGGGCACTGAAGATAAAGTTGCAGCACTATTCGTGGCATTGAAGGGACCTGCAGCAGAAATCTTACAGACTATTCCCGAGTCCGAAAGGAACAGTTATGCTGCATTAATGGGTGCAGTTGAGAGACGCTATGGTAGCGAACATCGGAAGCAGATATACCAAATAGAGCTACAGAATCGCTTCCAGAAACCTAATGAGACTTTACAGGAATTTGCATCGGATATCGAGAGGTTGGCCCATCTAGCAAATGCGGACGCACCCATGGAGTATACTGAGAGGGTAAAAATCCAAAGTTTTATAAATGGAATACGCGATGTAGAGACGAAGCGGGCCACATATGCAAACCCCAAAAGGACATTCGCTGAAACGGTATCGCATGCTCTGACGCAGGAAACAGCTTCGCTTTTGAGTAAACCTGCATACAAGGCTCATCGCGTAGAAGTGGACACTCCGGCTTGGGTAGACAAAATTTTGGAAGCGTTGAACGGAGTACAGAAAAAAAGTGATGGTGCGATTAAATGCTTTAAGTGCGGAAAAGCAGGTCACATAGCACGTTATTGCGGCTCTGGCTCCAGTAACCCCAGCAATTCAGGTGGACGAAAACGCAAAGCTGAAGGAGATGAGCAAACCTCCCAACCAAATCAGTCGTTAAACTAAATCGAGCCAGCCAAAAGGGGCGTGGACTGGCTCCCGCAACTGAATGCCCCATAATCTCTGTCTCACAGATCGGAAGGAAAGCTAGTAATGTTACTGTTGAAGGCTACGTGGACGGGAAAGAGCGCTTACTGACTGTGGATACTGGTGCATCACATTCCATTATTCGGAGTGACTTGGTCAGCGGAAAGGTGACACCATTGCGGAAAGCTAAGTTGAGGACAGTAACTGGTGATAGCAAGACAGTCCTTGGAAAAGTGACATGTAAGATTGTTATTGGGAATGTAGCTACGTATCACAACTTCTTGGTAGCGAATATTGTCGACGAAGTCATCATTGGCGTTGACTTCTTGGCTGAGAGAGACATTCACATCAACGTAAGGAACAGGGTTATGACTTACAATGGCCAAGAAGTTCCTCTGGTCTTTGGACACAATAGTGGCTATACCACCAAGGGAGTGATCTTGAAGATGAAGCAACAGAAGCCTCGTAAAGCAGCGGTAGCTCCTCGACCAAAGACTTTCATGGACAGGTGCCTCCTGAAGAAGATTCGGCAAGGTCAGGAGGAAGATCCAGATTTGGTGCGTGTATTTAAAGGACTGAAGGAAAACAATCAGCCAAGACGAGAAGAGATGGTCGCAGAGAGTCGCATGGCAAAAGCATACTGGGCACAATGGAGTAGTTTGAAGCTAATATCTGGTTGTTTGCATCGGATATGGGAAAATGAAGATGGCCAGAATCATCGATCACTTATTGTTGTTCCCAAGGCAAGAATTCCAGATGTTATCAAAGCGTCGCATAGGTGCCCAGATGGAAGGCACGTGGGAATAAAGAAAACGCTGCAAGAGGTAAAGCGGCGGTTCTATTGGATCGGTTGCAAGCAAACTGTGAGGAAATGGATTACTAAGTGTGCAGAGTGCGCTGAGAATAAAAGACGAACATCTGGTGGTCATGTTACGAGGAGGCAACGCAACTTAGTGGATAATGTGAAACAGTGCAATGGGCATGAGAGAACGGAACAGAATCCTGAAGAAACGAGTTGCAGGAATGTTTGCCGGGTACCATTGGGAACGAAAGTGAAGGCACAAATCTATTCGAGATTAAGAACGGACAAAGTGGTTGGAATATGTGACACTGCAATGCATTGTGGGAATCTCTGCAGGAGAGGATTGATGTCGGAGTTTCAATCCCTGGAGGAAATGAGGTTTAGTAAAGCAGTGCCAACCATTGAGCGTCTAGCAGCGTTTGGTATGGGAAATGTGTCTGATCGGGACGATCAGACTTAGGTGGAGGGCAGTGTGGCGATTATTCTCAAGCATGTACCATCCCTAACTCAATAACACTCCCACCACTAGTTAAACCACAACAGAGATAACGATGGCTACGCTTATGCATGCAAGCGTGTAACTAGGAAGAGGAAGAGAGATGGCGCGAGTGTTTACGAATACGATGCAAAGAGGAGATTCCAATAAATAACACCGACCCTTCCAGAACACGGAAAGCGAACAACCAAGAAAGTTCTCGGTGCGTAGGCAAGCACCCTGTTGGACTATATAAGGCGGTGACCAAGCAAGACAGGTTGATCAGTTTATTTTCAAGCGTTCAATAGTGAACTACTGCGAAGTTACCAACCTTTTAAATTTGTATTGCGTTTATTACTAGTAAATAAAACTAGCTATTACTTACAATATCTGTGCGTGTGTTTATTCGACTTTATAGTGATCGAACCCAGGATTGATAATCAAGGAATCATCGAATTCGTCACAATATTAACACCCTCAAAAATTGAGAAATCGAAAATTTTAGAGTTAAGCCAATCAACAACGGCAGAGACACGACGACAGTCGAATGCAAGTAGTGCACTAACACTTAAAAATTCCCAGTCAAGCTTGCAGTCACGGGCCCCTATAACACTACAGAGATAGCGATAACTACACTCATGCATGTAAGCAGGAGAAGAAAAAAATATCACGAGCGTTTACAATTACGCGGCAAAGAGGAGCTGTCGATATATAACACCGACCCTTCGAGAACACGAAGAGGGAATAACCTAGAAACTTCTAGGAGCGTAAGGTAGCACCCTGTTGGACTATATAAGGCAGTAACCAAGCATGTCAAGATGACCTTTTTGTTTTCAAGTGTTGAACAGTGAACTTACTCTGGAGTTACCTAGTTCGTGGGATTGTGGTGTTGTTATTACTAGTAAATAAAACTAGCATTTACAAACAGTGTTGGTGCGTGTACTTACTAGACTTTATAGCATAGGTCGGCAAAGGTATTACGCTCTTCACACGTATTCTTATGCTCTTCATTCCAGTTGCTGTTGAGAGCGAAAAATCAATTGCGCCACAGTGGTGTTAAACAGAATCTGTCAAGCAGAGTTAGTTAAGCAATGCTAGGCAAGGAAACATTTTTTAGGCTATGTTTTAATAAAAAAATTGTTGTGAAACTTTAGAAAAATTAACAGCCCTCTAGACGTCTTCACTGAAAAAGTGTATCTATCAGCCAGAACTGAAATATAGATGAAATAGGCACATATCTTAAAAAAGCTACTAAAAAGTTACTAAAAAGTTTAACGACTGCAATTTTTTTTCATATGCTTCGCATCAACATTCTTCCGTGACCAAATTTTTTCTAACATGAAATATTTTCCTCGGCACCCAAAAACACCTTCGCTTTGAGTTTTCATCAAAACGGAAGTGTTTCTTAGCGCCGCAAAAAATATAATTCTTAATTTTTTGAAAGTCTTGAAATCTGTCTTCAAAGTTGAAAAAGAGGGTCTCCAATAACTTTAAAAATATCAATACTGTTAATTAAGGTGTAGGTTTGGGGAAAACTTCAATAATCCCCAGCATGGGTTTCAGAAAGTAATAAAAATAAAATAGTTTTAAAATGAATAACTTCTCTGAATATAGCATATTTTCCCCCCCCCCAAAAATATTGTCTCTTTCCAGACCCTCATATTTATCAAAATCTTTATGAAAAGAATTATAATGTCTCTTGATATTATATCCACGGTTCCAAATAGAAGCGTGACATAAGAGCCATTGCATTTTCCCAAAGGGATCTGAAATCATGAAAAAATGTTTATCAGTCATTTTTAGGTCGCGCATAAGTATTATCGGTAACTCTATACGAAAACACGTAACTGCTAATATACGTCCAAAAATATACATATACGACGCATTTTGATCTCCGTATCAATAATCCGAAAGCGGAAATTAAATAATTTGTTTCAGTGAAAAGTTATTAGCAAAAAACCCAAAAATGGCCTAGGTCCGATCCTAAACGGGGGGCCTGATCCATGGTATTTATATGCAGAACACCTTTCTGTGTAGGCGGGCTTCGGCACGATTCAAAAAAAGGACCCTTCGCCGGTCCAACACCGGCTACGCGGTCCACAATATTCCTGCTCAGAACACATTTCTGCACTTTTCGGTACACCCTAATCTATGATTACAACAACCACATGAAAATGACAGAAAATTTTCAACTTTAATTGCAAATATCTCTAAACAGACATAAAATATCGAATTCCTGCTTTCGGTTTATTGATACGGAGGTTAAACCCCGTCGTTGGATACATTTCCCGAGATTTTTGGACGTATATTAGCAGTTACGTGCTGTCGTATAGAATTACCGTATTATCATAAAATTTTTGCGCTAAAGCGATCACGTCGTTTCTTCCTTGCTGTCGGTCATAGTATATGTCTACTAGTAGCGCAACTTACTCCGAATCTGCACACACACACGAACCACACAGCGTGCGTTGTATGCAATAATAAAATAATCTAATTTAAATACTGCAATATTGAACGTGAAGACTTAAAACACCCAAATTATTGAATATAAAGCACTTATAACACCTTATCAGTTCCTACAGAATGTAAGTTTCAGTTTAAATTGAAAATTTTAGTCGTAGTTTTTACTTTAAAACAACTCTGAACGCGATTTCCTTCATTACACTCTCTCGGAGTACATTCATCCACTGCCTTCCACTCCGATTCGCAAAAGAAGATGCCAAACTAGTACGGCTGTCGGTTAAGCAACTGACGCAAGGCGAATATATAGATGGTGATGGCAAAGCGAATTCAAGCATATTCGCCTCAGATTTTTGTACCCGAGAATGTCAAAGTGAAGAAGAATAATAAATGACAATCAAACGGACGAGCAATGTCTGTTTACGTTGCGGAAAACCGAAAATGCATATAGTTGTGTTTTAAAAGTGTTATATAGTTTTTTTTAATAGTGATAATGTGAAGTGCTTTCATATTGAAGAAAATGTAGGGCAATATTGTACATCCAACGTCAACTGTAAAAACTGCACTAGAAATGTCGATATTGGTACCCAGAGACGCGTTTCGGTCCCAGGAACCTTAATTGGTAATTGTTTCCTTTAGGAGACAACGGCTAAAAAACGTCCGAAACTATCGGGAAAGGTATCAAAAGACGCGTTTTGACCTCGGTAACAATAATCAGGAAGCGGATTTTCGAGCTTTTGTTTCAGTGAAGAGATATTTGCAATCAAAGTGGAAAATTTTCTGTAATTTTTATGTCGTTGTTGTAATCACAGATTACGGTGTACCGAAAAGTGCAAAAAGTGTGTTCTGCGCAAAACTACTGTGGACCGCGCAGCCGGTGTTGGAGTGGCTAAGGGTTATTTTTTTGAAGCGCGGCAGAAGGCCGCCTACGCAGAAAGCTGTTCTGCACATAAATACCTTGGATCAAGCCCCCTATTTGGAATCGGACATGGGTAATTTTTGGGGTTTTTGCGAATAACTTTTCACTGAAACAAAAAATTGAAAAGCCGCTTTCGGATTGTTTATACCGAAGTCAAAACGCGTTGTTTGATACCCCTCCCGATATTTTTGGACGTGTTTTAGCAGTTGTCTCCTAAAGGAAACAATTACCCGATTTTCGTATGTCTTGCATGAAATTTAAGTCACAAACACACAATTTAATCATTTCTTTTATAAATTTATTAGATTTTTATGTGTATAATATGAGAAACTCCTAGCATTTTCAATGTTAACAAATTGTTTCAGATTTTCTCTTACTGACATTCGCAAGAACCACTGTACGGGAAGAACAAGCAATCAGCTGTTTCTATGTCATCACCAGGTATATGAATTCGCCTTGAACTGACGCGACCATTTTGTTCTTAGCACCACTGTCATGATCCAATAATTTATAGTGATCGAACCCAGGAAGAAATAGTCGAAGAATCATCGAATTCCTAGCAGTATCATCGATAAAGCCGATATTGCCATTTCCATCAGCAACGCCAAAAATATTTGAGCTTTCTACAGAAAATATCTCTAATTTTAAAGTTCTGAAATGGTGCGCTCAGTTAAAGAAACCGGATTTGTTGTTGAAAAAATTATCGACAAACGGATAACACCAGAAGGCAAAGTTGAATATTACATCAAATGGCGCGGCTATCCCAGGTTAGTAACTTTGTTTAATTCAATCGAAAGTAAACAAATATGTTTATAGTGCTGAGAATACTTGGGAACCAGAGGAAAACTGCGACTGTCCAGCACTAATACAGAAATTTGAGGAATCAAGAGCGAAATCAAAGAAACGTGGAGAAAAGAAGCCTAAAGTCGAGGAGATTCAAAAACCTCGCGGTTATGAACGTGGATTGGCTATGGAGCAAATCGTCGGCGCCACTGATGAAACTGGTGATGTTTCATATTTAATCAAATGGCAGTTTTGCGATGAGCTTGATTTGGTGAAAGGAGCAGAAGTTCGTGAAAAGAATCCAGAATTCGTAATAGATTTTTTCGAAAGGCGCTCACCATATCAGCGTGTTATTAATGAACGGTTGCTGGGAGTACCTGATGAGTTGCGTGTAATGAATATGAACGAGCCCCCTGCTGAAATGGACACTAGCGGTGCAGTTGCAGAGGTGGATGCTACTTTAGCAGAAGCAGCTGCAAGTGAAGTAATGGACCAGCATATTGGTAATCAAAGCACTGGAAGTATGGATGGATCTGCTGTATCGTATTCTATTCCGGTACCTGGAGTGGGTAACATTGCCATAGATGTGCCCATTTTAGATAATTCAACCATGCAGTAAAGCGATTTAAAAAAAAACGTATTTGACATTGTAAATGCAGAGTATTAGCACCAAATAAAAGATTGCAGAAAATATATTTTACATTTGATTTTAATTACTAAGTAATAATCACTACAAAATATATTAGCTATCTAAATTAACGGTTCCGAAATCGCCAGTTCGAAACTTCCGTATTAGCCGTTGTGCGGCCTGTAGCAAATCTGGTATATTTACAACTTGACCATCGAGCTTTTTATATTTTCTATGTACACCCAAATTTTTAGCATATGAGATAAGTACTTCTGCAACGCTGTCTGACGGTTCCTGCAACCCGACAGCTTCTACATATTCAAACCGTTTATGCTTATTCATCCAGTACAACATATAATCAACTATAAGTTCTTCTCCTACTAAATGATCCGGCAGGCAGCCGACTAACGCTAATTTCATGCCCATTTCGTCATCGGCAACGCATGGTTCTAAGATACCTGGTGTATCAATCATGTATACTAAGGGATCGTCGCTTATTTTTATACGTTCTAATACGGAACGTGTTACACCAGCCAAATTACCAACTTGAGTTGCATTTTTCTTTCGCAAGATTTTGTTACGAAGTACATTTATTAGTGAGCTTTTGCCAACATTTGGTACACCAATTATCATTATGATTGCATCTTTTACATCGGTACGGTTGTAACGTGGCGATGAAGAGACTAGTTTATGAACCAAAGGTACAACACGTTTAACACCAGAGCATTGTTGATCCTTACAATTGGTGAAAATAATATTATCTATGCCTTCACGTTGTTGCAATTCTTTAGCAATTTTACGTTGATCTCGTATTTCCGTGAGGTCCTTTTTATTCAATACCAGAATGTATGGTTTCTCTCCACCAGTTATTGTATGCTGAAATTCTGGGTTACGGCCACTATAGGGAATGCGTGCATCATGTACCTCAACCACGCAATCGACCGTACGTAATTTCTGTTGCATTTGCTTAAGTCCTTTGTCCATATGGCCGGGAAACCATCGAATTGGTTGCTTGCTGACTAGTTTATATGCTTCACGAAAAGACATTCCGCAATAATTTTAATATATTGTAGTGAAACATTTATGAATGTTTGACGTAATCAGAACCGAAAATTTTCAACCATCTGATTTTGACATTTGTATAATCCACTGTAGTAATACTTTACATGCAACGTCAACTGTAAAAACTGGGGCCGTATACGTTCCGTGATCGAAAGCGAATTTTTAAATCTTAATTGCTCTAAGCCCGTAATTCGGGATGACGTCATACGTGAGCAATTGGCTGAAAGTACAGGTCGGTTCAATTATGCATTATTACTCTTTTGAAAAGTTGGTAAGTTTCAAAGTTATTGTGACTTAAAAAACTGTTTACGATCACGGAACGTATGTCGTAATACCGCCCCTGCACTAAAAATGTCGATATTGGTACCCAGACAGGCGTTTCGGTCCAAGGAACCCTGAACCGGTGGGGGAAACGCATTATTTTTAGTTATTTAAAAGTTATTGGCAAAAAATGGCCAGGGCTCGATCCCAAATGGGGGTTTGTTCCATAATATTTATGTGCAGAACACCTTTCAGCGTAGGCAGCCATAGATCGCTCTTCAAAAAAATAACCCTTAGCCGGTCCAACACCGTCTACGCGATCCACACTTTTGCACTTTTCGGTACACCCAAAAGTAAAAAGTTTTCGCCAAACAGGAGTCGGTAAAAACTTGCAGGCAAAACAGCTGTTGCTTTTTTGATTGGCTTAAAGCCAAAGTTTTTTAATTCTTGTTGTTGCTTTCCCTTTCCTATGTCACGTTAGCTGGTTTTCAGTTGCAAGTTTTACTGAGCCAAATTCCCCCAACAGCTCTCAATGAAATGTCAAAATGCGAACACTTTCCAGTAAAAATATTTATAATACTGTAAAAAACTGTATCCTCAAAGTTAGTTATTAGTTATTTATTTATTTACTATATTTTATCAAAGAATTACAAAAGAAAAATTAGGCGACTATAACATAAAAAAACAATAATAAATAAAGAAACGAATAATTTTCACTCCCCTGTCTTAAATATAGGGAACTTATTGTAACAGAATTTGCGTAAACTATTGTTTTAAATATATGTAGTTACTATGTGATATGCAGACACACAACATTTATGTTATTGTCTAAGATTCTTTATTTATTATTGTTTTTTCATGTTATAGTAGCCTAATTTTTCTTTTGTAATTCTTAATTACAAAACTTTCTCACCAAAACATTCAAAACGGATATCTTCTATATATATAAAATTCTAGTGGCACAGTGTTTGTTGCCATACTCCTCCGAAGCGGCTTAACCGATTTTAATGAGATTTCGCATATACACTCAGTAGGTCTGAGAATAGGTTTTTATCTACTTTTTATTAGTATTGCAGTAAATTTCTGGGCAAGACAAAGTCTGCCGGGCCCTCTAGTAACGCAATAAAATGAAGAGTGTCTTCAGCGGTACCTAAGTTGCAAACCGAGCAGATTACAGAGGTGATGTTTTTATAAGCACTTGCATTGAGGTTCAGCAAGCCACCCCTAGCGCGAAAGATCAGACTTATATCGTAGGCAGAATACTCATCGGTTGTTGTTGTTGTTGTAACGACAAAAACACACCCCAAGGGTTTTGGGAAGTGCTGTCGAACTGGCAGTCCTTGGCCGGATATGAATCCGGTACGCTCCGGTACTCCCTTGCGGTACCGACTGTCGTGGTAGCGATTTATAACCAGTGGAACCTTCTAGGTCATGTCACCCCTCCTTCCGTAAGGAAAGAGAGATGGGTAATGAGAGGCATCATATCCTTAGATCAACCATCGAGTTGCACGTCATTACCTTTGTGCATATTAGTCGCCTCTTACGACCGGTATGCCTACCTCGGGCATATTCTAAGCCCCTAACCCGCAGGGGTAATACTCATCGGTGAAGTAGCTAGAGTCCGTAGGAATCAGGTACGGGTAAAGGTCGTGTGACCAAGACTGTAGTGCACTTTCGGTGTAATTAGAAAACTCCTTTTGCACACAATTTCTCTAGCACTACAGGAGTGCACCGTTTCAGCACTACCGGCGATAAATCACGCTGAACGTCCATACCAACACTTACATAAATATTTTCCCACTTTTTCACCCAGAACGAGCCTTGACGCACTGACTCCTTTGCTAAGATGCAAGACAGTCTATTTGGCGCTAAACTAAAGCAGCGACCAATATAATACATGTGAGTGCTTAATGTATGGTAGAAAAGGGAGCATAAACCTGATCCAAGGTGCAACATATAGTTTGGAGTGTCAGACGGGAGAAATATTAACTTGTTTATAAAGAAACGCAGAAGTTTCTCTACGGAATCAAATTTATCAACCCCCCAGATTTGCACACCATAAAACATGATAGGTCTGGACGCCGCTTCGAAAATGTTACACTTTTGCGAGATCTAAGCCATGATGAAACAATAGCAGTTTTAACTTCTGACAGTTTCGCGGTTAAGTGCTTTATGAAAGACAGTTTGTAGTTTAATATCACGCCTAAGTATTTGTACTTATTAACAATCTCAATACTACCGTTACCATAAAACCAGCTACATCCCGAAGGGAACCTGCTACTTTCTCTAAAGACTAATATTTTGGACTTGGTGAGATTAACTGTCAATCCCCAATGCGTACTGTAAGCGTAAAGCTCATCTATCATTTTCTGTAAATCTGCGGCAGAGTGCTAAAAGCACAATATCGTCAGCGTACATAAGAACTTTAACTTTAGTGTCAGCAACTTTTACCCCGCAGGAGAGACTGTCACTTAAGTCATTAATATATAATGAAAAGAGAGCTGGCCTTAGCAGACACCCTTGGCGCACACCTTGTTTAACAGTAAAAGGTTCCGAAACCAAACCTGACTCGATGTATCTGCATAAATTAAGCGCAATACCTCAATAATATGGCTATGGAGTCCGAAGTTGGCAAGCTTGTAGAAAAGCAAATCCCGTGGAACTGTGTCAAAGCACATGAAAAATCTACAAAAAGAGCGAAATTTTTCTTCTTCGCACTAAAGATTAAGGTGTACAATACTAGTCAGGTTAGACATATTGTCAACTGTTGAGTAGTTCTCGCAGAAGCCCCACTGAAATTCTGTAAATGTATTTAAATCATATTAAAGAACACAACTTTTATCTCAGCTGTAAAAAATTTAATGTCACGCAACGCGCCACCAAAGTTGTAGCAGACATGTCCTTAAGAACGTAATGCAAACCACTGATAGTTGATTGGCAGCTCTGACAATGAGATGTGGCAAATGACTGTTAGCTTGTTGTGGGTGGTCATAACAACCCCTAGAAGACAGCGACGCCTTTTATAAGTGCTTATTAAAGTATTTCATTAATTAAAGTACTTAATTCGGTTTAGGCCGTGCGAAAAATGTAAGTCCTTTCTCCTCGTCTGTGCAATGCTATATACCTTTAATCTCTTTCTAACTAATAGCAATTTCAATAAGGTGAAAAATATGTCTACTGTGCTCTAAAAAGTACCAAAATCCTTATTGATAGGCTTATGAAGTATTTACGACTAGAAACTAAACTGCTCAATGTTTACATTTTAAACACTTTAATGCTAAGGCTTTAAGTACTTATATATGCCCGTACAAACTGGTTAAGGCTAAGGGCAAAGTACTTATATTTGCCCTTAGCCTTAACCAGTTTTTAAATTAGTCAATTGTTGAATTAAATTCTACTTGCTTTCTGTTTTGCGTTTTCTATTGTTGTTGTTGTGGTAGCGACAAAAACACTCCCCGAAGGTTTTGGGGAGTGTTGTCGAATTAACAGTCCTTGGCCGGATTTGGACCCGGTACTGCCCGACTGTCGTGGTAGCGATTTATGACCAGTGAAACCTTCTAGGTCATGTCACCCTTCCTTCCGTAAGGAAGGATAAGGTGGGTAATGAGAGGTGAGAGGCATCATATCCGTAGATCAACCATAGAGTTGCACGTCATTACCTTTGTGCATATTAGTCGCCTCTTACGACCCGTATGCCTACCTCGGGCATATTCTAAACCTCTAACCCGCAGGGTTATGCGTTTTCTATTCGCGTTTACATGTGTAAATTTTACTTGAAAGCAGTTGTGAAACAAAAAGCGGCATATAAGGCATGATCCAATAATTTATATGGTCGTCGTAGATGACATCGCGTCTTCTTCTTCCTCATCCACACCTTATGTCACACTATCATATCTTTGTTTTTTGCTTACATTCTTTGTTTACAGTTCTTGGAAAAGCTATTGAGTTTGAGTATTGTGTGATTTATGTGTGTGTTATACGTGAAAAGCTTAGAAAATAGGCGAATCGTTTTTGCGCGTTCCCTTTCACATGTGCATTTTGACATAAGAATCAAACGACGTCAAACGGTAATTTCGTGTTGTTGGCCGATTGCGACGATAAGGGAGAAAGAAGGTGATAGAGAGAAAAACTTGAAGCGACTCGACGGTACGAAGCTACTCGTACTCTCATCCTCTCTTCTCACCTCCCTTGCCTATGTCGCGGCATCCTTGAATTCAATACTTGACTAAAGCTGCCTGGCGACACGCAAGCAAATGCTGCTGTAGCCATAGCAACGGGTGGTTGTGTGCGTAATCGGGTGATTGTCGCTTTCCCGGCCACCATACAAGCATAAAGCGCCATTTGTATTGAAAATTCGTAGCGTGCGGACGTAAACATGCCATCGGATGACGAATTTTTATTACTTGTAACTGCAGTTGTTTTGGCGGAAAAAAAGAAAAAAATTAAAAAAAAAAAGAAATGGTGGATGAAAGGTTTGTATGTAAAACGTTAACAGTTTACGCATGAGAACCTCTTAAAAGAGTTAAAAGCATCATGCACTCGTAGGTTTCAATAAACCGCAACGTAAAATCTTTTTCTTCAGCGAGCTTGCTCATTTCACGTTCTCACAAAACTAACACACTAATGCTTGTCAATCACGTTGGCAACGATCAAATAGACCAGCTGTCAAGCGAAAAAATCTAAAATTTTTGATTTTCATCAACGAAAGCCGACAACAAGTACGTGTGAGCACGACTACCCGTCGTTCGCGCCGATTGCTATGGTAACCACCCGTTGCTATGGCTACAGCAGCATTTGCTTGCGTGTCGCCAGGCAGCTTAATGTAAAAGCGGACTTGCAAACTGCTTCAAGCTAAGGCTTAAAGTACTTATATTTACCAGGGTTGCGCATAGTTCACTAAAAATTAAGTGCAATAAGCGTTTCACTACCACTATTGATTCAGTTATAGTTAAAACATAGCTTAACTTACACTGAATATCTAGTGATAGTGAAAAAAAATCCACTATCAATAGCCCCTTAGTGATAGTTAAAAAAAAAATACACTATCACCAAACCCTCAATGATAGTAAAAAATAAAATAGACTATCACTAAACCTTTAGTAAAAGTGAAAAAACAATGCACTACCATTTAGTTATAGTTAAAATCTTAAGTGATAATTAAAATTTTCACTAACATAACACTGCCTTTTTAAGAATGAAGTCAGGATTCAAAATAAACTATATCTTTAAACTTTTAGCAATGTCGAATCAAAAGTAGGAAAACGTATTTCAATTTTTATTTGCGTTCTTTAATACCAACATTTCAAAATTATGATCACTGAGATTTTGCCTTGCCGATCGATTGATAACTCCTGCAAAGGAAAAAAGTCTTTCCCACGTACTAGGACGACCTCCCAAAATTTCTGTTTTGTGTATCACTAAAGGATGGTGATAGTGTCTTCGGATTTTCAATATCACTAAATATTTAGTAATAGTGCAATTGTTTTTCACTATCACTTAAGTTTTAGTGATAGTGAAAAAAAAATTTATTATCACTTAGGCCCAGTTTTTCAGTACAAGTTCAACTCAATTTGTCAGTAAACTTGTTACGCAGTTTTTCGGTCAACTCTAAACGAAGTTTAAACGTAGTTTAAGCGGCCAATTTGGCAGGGTTAAACTCTAGTTAACCTGTCAGCTGTTTGCATATTTTATGGTTTTGGTTGTGAAACAATAAACTGAACACAATTAAAAAAGGACGATATTTTTACATTTAATTAAATACTGGATATATCATCTGACGAGAGTGATTATAGTGATACAGAAATTAGCGAAATTCTAACTATTACAATACTGAGGAGAAGCAATGGCGTTGAATATGTAAACAAATGTTATCTGTTGCCGTATCTAGATAAAAAAAAAACCAATGTTGCCGTATAAAAAGCAAATCTTAAAAGCGGGCTTAAACTCGCACCAAAAAACGCTCTCCAGTTTAACTGGAGTTTAAATTTATGCCGAGTTTAAGCAAACTTAGTTTAAACTGAGCTTAACCAAGGACTGAAAAACCGGGCCTTGGATTTTCAATGATAGTGGTTTTTGTGTTTAACTGAACACACAGTGCTAGTGCATTTTAGTCGTAGTGCGAAAATGCTTAACCCTGATATTTACTCTTACAAACCGCTCTTTGTCTATATAGAAGAAAAAGAAGATTAAATTTGTTTGATTTTTTAAATGTCATTTGAAAATGTTTTATTTTGAACAAATACCAAAATGTATGTACATACATATGAAAAATAGCTAAAAGTTGGTAGGTAGGTAGGTAAAATGGCTGCGACCCAGGTCGCCCAAGTAGCTTAAGGAGCCGTTTTGATGCCATGAAGACTCGTCGAACCTACTAAAATAGTGTGCATATATGTTACAACCAACCAGAGTTGTTTATAAAGCAATCGATACTTGGAATCTCTACACCCGATATCCTCCCCAGGTTCTCCAAGAAGGAGCTCCCAAAGAATTTTAGACACAATCTTGCCAGAGCCGGGCATTTGCACAGAAAATGCTCAACCGTCTCTTTGGCAGTTACGTCTTTACAGCTCCTGCAGTGGTCATGGTGCGGAATGCCCATCTTTTCCGCGTGCGTGCCTATCGCCCAGTGACCTGTGCAGACCGCTATAAGTTTTTGGGTGTCAGCTCAGACTTCTCGTCCTCTTTTCGCTATAGTCTGGCCAGATGGATCTTGATATTGCACAACTAGTGGTATTCCTCCACTTCAGTTGTGCTTCGTTTCGATAGTACCTTTGGATGTTTCCCCTAGCTACTGCTAGGGGTACCCCCCTTTCTAGGTTGATTGTTTCTTCATTTCCTTCCGATGAGCCCATACTTGCCAGCTCATCAGCCTTCCCATTACCCTCGATTCCTCTATGATCCGGAACCCAGGTAATTAATAACTAGATCTCGGTTAAGTCAGCCAAGATTTGCTTGCATTCCTGCACCACAATCGAACTTGTATGTGGCGCTGCTATTGCCTTTATTGCTGCTTGGCTTTAAAAGTTGGTAGTAAATAGATATTATTTATGTAAAATATTTAGAATTAGGTATACGAGTATATACAATGTCTTTTAACTATTAAACTATGTAATAACATCTTTAACATTTAACTCATACTAATTGGCCGCAAATCGTCTTCTGATAACCTGGCGGTTCTTGAGATACTCACGCACCTTGCATGATTTGGTGGCATTCCTTTGTTCACACCATTATCTTGCCATTGTCGTACAATGTACACACTTTTTCCACAAAAACACATATTTTTTCACAAAAGAGAAATTGAAAACTTTTAGGGCCGTTTTCTCAATATCCGGTTTAAGACAACCGGCACTTTGTTCGACTGATAACCGAAGAACTTCTGTCCATTAAACTGCCGATTAGCACTAACCGGACATTGAGAAAACGGCCCTTAATTGTAAAAAATTATTTTTTCTTTTGAAGTTTTATTTCAATTAAAATACATGACATATGACATATAAAGATATGAACGTCTATTTCGTTCTATCTTAACCATTTTCAAATGGAAATAAAAACTTTCATGTTGTCTCTTTTGGACATTAATAAATTCCAAAAGCAGCATTTATTTGGAAATGTAAATGTGGATGAAAATAAGGGGGAATCGCATAAATGAATTACAATTTTTGGTCAAAGTACTTAGCTTGCCTAGTAGGGAAGGAACGCTAGTGGGTGTCACGAAGGGTTA
Organism: Merzomyia westermanni; assembly: GCA_949987695.1. Lineage (NCBI taxonomy): Eukaryota > Metazoa > Arthropoda > Insecta > Diptera > Tephritidae > Merzomyia > Merzomyia westermanni. The sequence goes on from OX465288.1 coordinate 137,727,830, forward strand.
AACCATCATCTATAGAATGTGTTAGAGCTGGCAGATGCCGTGATTTTTGCAGAACTGTGATTTGCGATTGTGTCTTCTCAGCCACAGCTCTTTTGATCCGTGACTGTGACTGCCTCTTTGAGAGAAGAGCATTCAGTAGCCCGATTCTGTAACTTTTAACCACTCGCCGAGCGTTAAGCTTATCGCCAAATTTTGGCGTTTGTTCTTAACGAAAATGCGATTCTGTAACTCTGCTTTAACGCCGCTAAACAGCTGACTCTTGATGGTGATAAAATATGGCAATATTTCTATATTAACGCTATTGTTAACGCTATTGTTAACACCTCGAAAATAATTATAATGTTAGCTAACACTTTTCGTGTGGTTAAAAGTTAGTGAATAGGGAAAATCGCTAAAAATGGTATTAAGCGAAGTTAACGCTAACACTTGGCGTTAAAATAGCTACAGAATCGACCTACAGCAATGATTATTATTGTCGTTTGCTTTGGTTATAAATCTTATTTTGTAGTCTGAAATATTATTGCATAGTAATAGTCAAAGTTGAGTATGACTTAAAGTTAGATGAAGCCTTTTCGACAGATATCCCATATCAAAAAGCTACAAATAAATTCAAATCATACTTAATTTTGAGTATGACTATGCCCCATTGTCTTCAAATGGTTATAAATAGATGAAAGTTTTAGTAATTTTTTCAGCAAATTAAAAAAATAATTCGGAATATTTTTCCGAAGTACCCTACGACCAGAAAAAAAAATTTTTTTTTGCAGTTAGAGTGCTTAAGCCCTCACTACTAATTTTTTTCAGGAAGTCAACAGTTTATTAATAATTTCCTGTTAAAATTGCCAAGGTAATTTGTTTGCGAAAAAACTCCATTCAAAATTATCTTATAACCTTAGGGCTGTATGCAGCACAATCATCCTACTGATACTTATAGCTGCATTCTGTAAGTTTGTCTTATCTCAAGTCACTAAATTAGAGATTTTTTTATTAGAGACAATTTTTGTGACTTCAGATGATTTTGGTATTATGAAAGAGAAAATCACAAAAAGTTCACCAATGATATGTGGTCAAAACACACTTCCATGCATCTCAAGTACGGCATTTGACAGTGCATGTATAACTATCGCGATAGCCCATGTAGTAAGCGTCTCGAATACAAAGTATGAGACGCAGGTTCGAGTCCAGGATCACGGACAATTCATTATTTTTATTTTTTACTTTATTTTTTGTTAGTTAAATATTATTTTTTTATATATATAAATGTTTCTACATTTAAAGTTTTTTATTTTTTTAATTTCTTTAATTTTTAACCCAATGTTTTACTGTTTGTGACCTGCCTAGAACCAGCTAACAAATTAGTGACTATCTTTTGAGACTAGAGATTTGAGACAGCTTACTGAATACCAAATTGTATCAAAATTGAAATTGACCACAAAATGTCTCTATTAGGCCCGGTTTTTCAGTACAAGTTTAACTCAATTTGTCAGTTAAACTAAGCTTAAACTTGTTACGCAGTTTTTCAGTCAACTTTAAACGAATTCGGCAGGGTTAAACTCTAGTTAACCTGTCAGCTGTTTTGCATATTTGATGCTTTTGGTTGTGAAACAATAAGCTGAACGTAATTAAGAAAGGACGATATTTTTATATTTAATTAAATACTGGATATATAATCTGACGAAAGTGATTATTCTTCTTTAAACTGCGTAACAAGTTTAAGCTTAGTTTAACTGACAAATTGAGTTAAACTTGTACTGAAAAACCGGGCCTAAGAGCTATTGTGACGAATTCGATGATTCCTTGATTATCAATTCTGGGTTCGATCACTATAAAGTCGAATAAACACACGCACAGATAATGTAACTAATAGCTAGTTTTATTTACTAGTAATAAACGCAATACAAACTCCCGAGTTTGGTTACTCCACAGTAGTTCACTGTACACAATACTTGAATACAAACTGATCAACCTGCCTTGCTTGGTCACCGCCTTATATAGTCCAACAGGGTGCTTGCCTACGCACCGAGAACTTTCTTGGTTGTTCGCTTTTCGTGTTCTGGAAGGGTCGGTGTTATTTATTGGCATCTCCCCTTTGCATCGTATTCGCAAACACTCGCGCCATCTCTCTTCCTCTTCCTAGTTATACGCTTGCATGCATAAGCGTAGCCATCGTTATCTCGGTTGTGTTAACTAGTGGTGGGAGTGTTATTGAGTTAGGGATGGTACATGCTTGAGAATAATCGCCACACTGCGCTCCACCTAAGTCTGATCGTCCCGATCAGACACATTTCCCAAACCAAACGCTGCTAGACGCTCAATGGTTGGCACTGCTTTACCAAACCTCATTTCCTCCAGTGATTGAAACTCCGACATCAATCCTCTCCCACAATGCATTGCAGTGTCACATATTCCAACCATTTTGTCCGTTCTTGATCCCGAATGGATTTGTGCCTTCACTTTCTTTCCCAGTGGTACCCGACAAACATTCCTGCAACTCATTTCTTCAGGATTCCGTTCCGTTCTTTCATGCCCAGTGCGCTGTTTCACCTTATCCACTAAGTTGCGTTGCTTCCCCGGAACATGACCACCAGATGTTCGTCTTTTATTCTCAGCACACTCTGCACACTTAGTCATCCATTTCCTCACAGTTTGTTTGCAACCGATCCAATAGAACCGCCGCTTTACCTCTTGCAGCGTTTTCTTTATTCCCATGTGTCTTCCATCTGGGCAACTATGCGACGCTTTGATAACATCTGGAATTCTTGCCTTGGGAACAACAATAAGTGCTCGATGATTCCGGCCATCTTCACTTTCCCATATCCGATGCAAACACCCAGATATTAGCTTCAAATTACTCCATTGTGTCCAGTATGCTTTTGCGATGCGACTCTCTCTAATCATCTCTCCTCTTCTTGGCTGTTTGTTTTCCTTTATTCCTTTCAACACACGTGCCAAATCTGGATCTTTCTCCTGGCCTTGCAGAATCTTCTTCAGGAGGCACCTGTCCATGAAAGCCTTTGGTCGAGGAGCTACCGGTGCTTTACGAGGCTTCTGTTGCTTCATCTTCAAGATCACTCCCTTGGTGGTATAGCCACTATTGTGTCCAAAGACCAGAGGAACTTCTTGGCCGTTGTAAGTCATAACCCTGTTCCTTACGTTGATGTGAATGTCTCTCTCAGGCAAGAAGTCAACGCCAATGATGACTTCGTCGACAATATTCGCTACCAAGAAGTTGTGATACGTAGCTACATTCCCAATCACAATCTTACATGTCACCTCTCCCAGGACTTGCTTGCTTTCACCAGTTACTGTCCACAATTTAGCTTTCCGCAATAGTCTCACCTTCCCGCTGACCAAGTCACTCCGAATGATGGAATGTGATGCACCAGTATCCACAGTCAGCAAGCGCTCTTTCCCGTCCACGTAGCCTTCAACTCTAACATTACTCGCTTTCCGTTCGAGTTGTGACACAGAGATTATAGGGCATTCATCTTGCTCATCTTCTCCAGCTTTGCGTTTCCGTCCACCTGAATTGCTGGGGTTCCTGGAGCCAGTGCCGCAATAACGTGCTATGTGACCTGATTTTCCGCACTTAAAGCATTTAATGGCACCATCACTTTTTTTCTGTACTCCGTTCAACGCTTCCAAAATCTTGTCTACCCAAGCCGGAGTTTCGACTTCTACGCGATGAGCTTTGTATGCAGGTTTACTCAAAAGCGAGGCTGTTTCCTGCGTCAGAGCATGCGATACCGTTTCAGAGAATGTCCGTTTGGGGTTTGCATATGTGGCCCGTTTCGTCTCTACATCGCGTATTCCATTTATAAAACTTTGGATTTTTACCCTCTCAGTGTACTCCACGGGCGCGTCCGCATTTGCTAGATGGGCCAACCTCTCGATATCCGATGCAAATTCCTGCAAAGTCTCATTAGGTTTCTGGGATCGATTCTGTAGCTCTATTTGGTATATCTGCTTTCTATGTTCGCTACCATAGCGTCTCTCAACCGCACCCATCAATGCATCATAACTGTTCCTTTCGGACTCGGGAATAGTCTGTAAGATTTCTGCTGCAGGTCCCTTCAATGCCACGAATAGTGCTGCAACTTTATCTTCAGTGCACCAATTATTCACCGCAGCCGTCTTCTCAAATTGCAGCTTAAATACCTGGAATGGAACAGAACCATCAAAGGAAGGTGATTTTACCTTGGGCGTATTCGCCAAAGCAGATGGACGATTTAGTTGCAATTCCTGGATACGACCTCTCTATGCATCTACCTCAGCATCGATTTTATCCTGCAATTGTGCAATTTTTGCATCTTGCACTTCTAGTTTCGATGACACCTTTGCTTCCTGTTCTTCCAACTGCGATGAGATATATGCCTTCTGTTCTTCCATTTGAGATCTCATGTATGCCTTCGTTTCATCTAGTTGAGCTGAAATCTGAGATGCCATGCAAGTCTTCTGTTCTTCCAACTGAGATGCCATGCAAGTTTTCTGTTCTTCGAGCTGAGATGCCATGCAAGTTTTCTGTTCTTCGAGCTGAGATGCCATGTAAGTTTTCTGTTCTTCCATTTTAGTCGACATCTGAGTTAATACAGCCAATATCATGTTTGTGTCGACGGTTGCTACTGGATTCGGAGACTCCGTTTTTTCTTCCATTTTTGTCGGTGCCTCCTCCACAAGATGAAAAACATGATCATCAACGTCGATTCCTTCTGCTTCCATAGCCTCTCTCAATCGTGACTGTAACTCTGATTTATTGCCTGTAGTGTTCAGTCCCCGTTGTTCCAACTCATTTTTGAGTTGCTGAATCTTTAATTCATTCAGCTTCGCCATGTCCTTGTTATCCTTAAATTCACTGGTATTTATTCAACAATACCGCTTCTGACACCAATTGTGACGAATTCGATGATTCCTTGATTATCAATTCTGGGTTCGATCACTATAAAGTCGAATAAACACACGCACAGATAATGTAAGTAATAGCTAGTTTTATTTACTAGTAATAAACGCAATACAAACTCCCGAGTTTGGTTACTCCACAGTAGTTCACTGTACACAATACTTGAATACAAACTGATCAACCTGCCTTGCTTGGTCACCGCCTTATATAGTCCAACAGGGTGCTTGCCTACGCACCGAGAACTTTCTTGGTTGTTCGCTTTTCGTGTTCTGAAAGGGTCGGTGTTATTTATTGGCATCTCCCCTTTGCATCGTATTCGCAAACACTCGCGCCATCTCTCTTCCTAGTTACACGCTTGCATGCATAAGCGTAGCCATCGTTATCTCGGTTGTGTTAACTAGTGGTGGGAGTGTTATTGAGTTAGGGATGGTACATGCTTGAGAATAATCGCCACACTATAATTGCGTCTATTGGCAACCGTGATTGGGAACGGTAGCAGGGAGCAGAGCTGTCACAGTCACGGCATTTAATTTGAAACTGTCGCCCAGGCATACTGTGACCTTCCTGGCGCTGTGACACAATCATAGTTACACAAATATTTGCCAACTCTAGAATGTGTAAAAAATGATAAACAAGCTCTGAATTTTAATGAATTTGTTTCATTCGTGGTACAAAATAATTGAAACATTGTTTAAGCACCATGGGGCGACAATGCTTTTTGTGCAGAAAGCATACAAGTAAAGAGGAAAGACTCCATGCGTAAGTAGAACTTTTGGTAATTGTTTCCTTTAGGAGACAACTGCTGGTAATTTTGTTCCTTTAGGAGACCACTTCTAAAACTCGGCCGAAATTATCGGGAAAGGTATCAAAAGACGCGTTTTGAACTCGGTAACAATACTCCGAAAGCGAATTTTCAATTTTTTGTTTCAGTGAAAAGTTATTCGGGTAATTGTTTCCTTTAGGAGACAACTGCTAAAACCCATCCAAATATATCGAGAGAGGTATCAAACAACGCTTTTTGACTTCGGTATCAACAATCCGAAAGCGGATTTTAAATTTTTTGTTTCAGTGAAAAGTTATTCACAAAAAACCTCAAAATTACCCGGGTCCGATCCCAAATAGGGGGCTTGATCGAAGGTATTTATGTGCAGAACACCTTTCTGCGTAGGCGGCCTTCGGCCGCGCTTCAGTAATTATTTCCTTTAGAAGACAACTGCTAAAACACGTCCGAAATTAATTTCGGTAATTGTTTCGTTTAGGAGACAACTGCTGGTAATTTTTTCCTTTAGGAGACCACTTCTAAAACTCGTCCGAAATTATCGGGAAAGGTATCAAAAGACGTGTTTTGAACTCGGTAACAATAATCCGAAAGCGAATTTTCAATTTTTTGTTTCAGTGAAGAGATATTTGCAATCAAAGTTGAAAATTTTCTGTCACTTTCATGTGGTTGTTGTAATCACAGATTAGGGTGTAACAAAAAGTGCAAAAAGTGTGTTCTACGCAAAAATACTGTGGGCCGCTTAGCCGGTGTTGGACCGGCTAGGGGTTATTTTTTTGAAGCGCGGCCGAAGGCCGCCTACGCAAAAAAGTGTTCTGCACATAAATACCTTGGATAAAGCCCCCTATTTGGGATCCGACCTGGGTCTTTTTTGAGTTTTTTGCGAATAACTTTTCACTGAAACAAAAAATTGAAAATCCGCTTCCGGAGTGTTGATACTGAAGCCAAAACGAGTTGTTTGATACCTCTCCCGATATCTTTGGATGGGTTTTAGCAGTTGTCGCCTAAAGGAAACAATTACCCGAATAACTTTTCACTGAAACAAAAAATTGAAAACTCGCTTTCGGATTATTGTTACCGAGTTCAAAACGCGTCTTTTGATACTTTTCCCGATAATTTCGGAGGCGTTTTAGCAGTTGTCTCCTAAAGGAAACAAATACCGAACTTTTCTTTTTGCAACAAAAATAAAAAACGGTGTCCATTCTAGTGTACCCAAAAATGAGGAGCTACAAAAAAAGTGGATGGTTGCATGTGCTATGAAAGACAAACAAAAACACGCAGTTTACATTTGTTCAAAACATTTTAGAGGTAGGGATTACAAAAATACTGGATGCTCAAGGTTTTTACGAAAAGACGCAATTCCTTCGCTGTATCTGCCTCTAAAGGTCGAGGTCTCCGAATTGGAGCTTGATTCCCGCACAGTTAAAGATTCTGGTACTCAATTTTTGAAAACTGATTTATATTTATATAAATGGCTAATACGAAAATGTTAACAAGTGTTTGAATAAAAACGATTTCTTGTTTCAGATATTGCGACATCGCCGCAATCTTTACGGCATGAGCCATCGCCAAAACTTGTATTTACACATTCATTGGAAACTTCTGGTAAGAATTTATATTGTATCACTGATTTGCACGATTGACTAAAGCTATGAGTTAATTCCGTATTTGGTAGTTGTTTACGATCGCCAATAATGTCGGGAGAGGTATCAAGAGACGCGTATCGGCCCCAGGAATCACAATCCGGATCCGGAAGTGCTTGAGTGTCATGCACTTTATTGCAAGAAGTCTAAATAATGAAAAAATGGATCAAGTTAGGAGAAATTTTGAACCGTCATATGTGGATGTTATATGTTTATCGGAGACATCGTTCAGGCATGAGATGATAGATGCACATTTTGAACTAGCTTGTTATACTTTATTTCGAAATGATAGAATGAATAAGGGCGGAATGGTTGCTATTTACTGCAAAAAATATACAAAATCGCGTATGGTACCTTAATTAGGAAGGGTACAACGAAATATCTATTAGTAGAGATGTCCAATCCAGTGCCCAAGATCCTATTGCCTTGTGTGTATAATCCCAACAGATGTTACAGTTTGAAAGATGTTTTTAACACGTTTTCTACAATAGCCGTTGATTTTGATGATATTAAGTCTGTGGCGATTTTAATGTAAATATTTATGTACTATCGTTGGTCTTTGCCTAATCAACTTGTCTGTACCCACAATATATGGCAATAATTGTTGTCCTACTCTTGATTATTTCATTGTATCTGATTCCTCATCCGTTCTAAAGATTTACCAATTGTTTATATCAGACCATGATTTAATTTTCTGTGCTTTCGCCATTAGTTTTGATCAGCGTAATTCGCTCTTATAATTCAAAATTTGTATGTAAATGTCATTTTAAAAAGCTTTACAAACCAATTTCATTTGTTATGAATAAGGGTGTAAGTCTTTATAAAGCCCATGTACCAATGCGTTCCATTCAAAGGAAAATACCATCATACATACCCGTGCTTCAACAAAACTGTTAGGAACATGATAAAAAAAGGCAACAAAGCGAATGCAGTTTGGGAAAAGTATCAAGAAGATCTTAACTGGCGTGTGTATGGCAGGTGGTACACGCTCAATATTTACTGACGTGATCCATGAATCGCGATATTTATTGACAGTGTAGCATGGGATTTCAAAACATTTTGAGATCCATCAGTATGGATCACGTCAGTAAATATTGAGCGTGTACCACCAGCCTATAAGTTTATTTGATTTAGTAAGATGTTGAATTCTGAGCTTTCAGAGAATTCAGAAAAGTTTTCGGGTTCATGTTTATAAGATAAATTTGTAAAAATAATTCTTCTGTAAATACTGTCAACCCTAACCCATGTTATCACCCACTACATTACAACATCATGCTTCCCAGATAAGTGGAAGGTTGCAATTGTCCTTCCTCTTCCTAAAAATAAGTAAGTGCCAGTAGTCAAGGTGATTTTCACACCACAAGTATTCTTCCTGCGATTTGTTCTGGGATCTAAACGCGGCTTTTAATACCCATATCGCCATTTTTGGATGAATATTAGCACTCGGTGGCGGTCGTAAACAATTTCCCCGAATTCAATGTATGCCTATTAGACTGGGTCGATTTATTAACCGATATCGCGCCATGGATTTTTCGATAGGTTTTGGGCTAAGGAAAAAAAGTTCCACTACGCATACCCAAAAAAATAATTTTCGAAAAATATCTTTGGGTTTTAGGGAGTGTTTTGGTCAAAAAATTTACCCTTTCGCCATTTTTACAGGGTTTTTTCAGCACACATGCAAAAATGTTTTCGATGAAAACGAATTTGTCTCATATTTCCTGTCCCACTTAAAATTATGCGCTAAAAACGTTGGCGATAACAGTTTTTTGAAAAAAAAAATTTTATTTTCGGGTTTTGGGACTTGTTTTGGTCGAAAAATATACTTTTTTTCGTGAGCCCAAAACCTATCGAAAAATTGATGGCGCGATATCGGTTTACTTTCCTCAATACAAATCGACCCACCCTAATGCCTATACACTCCCCGAAGATTTTGGGGAGTGTTGTTGGAAGTGACCGTCGTTTGCCGGATATGAGCACGGTACGCTCCGGTACTCCCTTGCGGTACAGCCCGACTGTAGCCAGTGGAACCTTCTAGGCCATGTCACCCATCCTTCCACAAAAACGAGGCAAATTTTTTGATTTTGCATGGCGAAAATGTTTATATACAAATTATCTAATTTTAGATATTGCGACAGTAGGCACTCCGTATCATCTCATGCAACATGAACCACCGGACTCGTCGAAAGTTGGATTTGCTCCTAAAATCTTTGCACTTACGCCTAAAATGATGTTTGAACCTGGTAAGAAAATATTTTGTAAAGCCGATCGCACTCCCCGAAGGTTTTGGGGAGTGCTGTCGAACTGAGCTGGACTTCCGTAAGGAAGGAGAGCTAAGTAATGTAATGAGAAGTGAGAGGCATCATATCCGTAGATCAACCATCGAGCTGCACGTCATTACCCATGTGCATATTAGTCGCCTCTTACGACCCTATCCAAGAATAATCTCAGAATCATAACTAGTGTTCTCACGGGCCACTGCCGGCTAAATGCCCACCTGCACAAACTGGGCATGACGTCCAGCAGCCTATGCGGGTTCTGTTATAGGGAGGATGAAACAGCGGAACACATACTGTGCAGATGCGACGTTATCTCGAGGAGAAGACAGAAGCACCTAGGTTTCCCGACACTAGATTGCAAGCACATACACGACATAAAGCCGACTTCTATCCTGGATTTCCTGAAGTGGATCGGCCTATATGGTGTGCTGTCAGCCTACGAGGGCACAATAGATCTTAAGGTCGCAGTGCACTACCTCACTACTATTGTTATTATTACGACCGGTATGCCTATTCGGGTATATTCTAAACCTCGAATCCGCAGGGTCCCTCCCCAGCGAGGCTCCCCTCCCCACTCGATCGTCTCTTACGTCTCGTGCAATCGATTCTGAGCAAAATCTGCCACTGTCACCGACTAAATCCTCGGCCACGTTACGACGTGGTCGGGGCAGGGGAACATGGAATTAGCCCTGTTGAAACTGCGCGTTTCCTTGGACTCCCGTTAGAAGAGCTTGATGACGATTTTCAGAGTGATCGTGCCCATTAGGCAGGTCGAAGCACTGTTAATAACAACAACACAAAACATGGAATTAGACGTCTGCGTCGACAGCATACAAATTTTGACTGTCACACGTCCCAAAATCTTAGTACAAAGCCGCAATAAAATCCCCAAGTCACTAGCTGCCAGCACTTTGGGGAAAAGACAAAGAAACGTTGCTGGCAAGGTACAATACAATTGGAAAGCCGGTTTTGAGCTATGCGTCGCCAACGCCAGACACATACCGGAGGAGGTTGCAGGCCTGTCAAAACACCGCACTCAGAACAGCCACAGGATGTCTCCTTATGTCATCTGAACATCACCTTCACAGTGAGTCAAAAATGCTCCGAGTTAAAGAGCATAGTAAAATGTTGACCAGACAGTTCCTGTTCAATTGTTACAAGCCGCAACATCCGAACAGGCGAATAAGGAGCACCTCCGTAAGGACTCCCGTTGGAAGAGCTTGATGACGATTCTCAGAGAGATCGTGCACATTAGTCAGGGCGAAGCACTGTTAATAACAACAACAACAACACCTCCGTAAGCACTCCCATGAAATCCGGAATTAAATTTGCTCGCCGTTTGATCCTAAGGTGCACCGACAATCCCTAAACCTCATCCACACAGTCAGTAAACTCCTTTGTCAGCTTTCGCCCAGTGGATGCCGTCATTCAGGCACAAGCGCCACCTGTCGCCGAAGAGGAACGCGAACTGCCTAGGGAGACAAGTGTCATGCTGATCCAACTTCGTTCTTGATACTTTAACAGATTAAACTCTTACCTATAACGACTCAACTCTGACATGCCGAATGTCTGCCCAGCATGCGGTGTGTCTTCTCATGACACTAACCATCTATTTATCTGCTCAACTGAGCGGACTCTTTTAACACCAATTTCACTCTGGTGCAACCCTTTGATGACAATGCTAGGTAAGGAAAGTCTCAACTAGGCAGGGTGAAGCATGGCTAACGCAACAACAACAACAACATATTTTGGGTACTAAGCACAACAGAGTATGTTGTTGTTTTTAGCGAGTGTATATGCATACAAATGTAAAGAAATGATATTTTGTTTTAGAAAATGCTACAGAGGAATCTAAAAATCAACGTTATTTTAAAGATCCACGATTTGTCAGCGAAATTTGTATTGAAGACTTTGCAACTCCCAGTCAAGCAAATCGTGCTATCCAGCTAATAAAGAACACAATGGAAAAGAAAAATAGAACTAATAAAAGATTGAGAGAAAAATATCATTATTTAAAAAAAAAAGTGAAATCTTTGGAGGAGGTAATTAAGCAATTAAAAAATATTTAATGAATTATTTTCGATCGGTTTTCGTAATTCTTCGTCAATATTGGTTAAAATGTATTAATGGTTTCAGTTTTTACACAGCATTAATTATTTAAAGGAAGCAAACATCTTTTACTAAAAACTGTATTTTAATAAGTATGTATAGATTAATACTTTTGTTTCGTGAAAGTATAAAGGTTGAACCAATTATCTATGGCGATCGCAAAGCTTTCGTTTTCACGAATACGACCCGCACTATTGAATATATAAATTTTTTTAATATGAAGGGATGCTACAACTACTAATAACACTATTGCTTATGCTTACGTACATTAATAATTTGTAATATAAAAAATAATTTGAATTAAATACAATTTTTACACATGAAACCAGTTGATCATAGCTCTTGCCGTTGTTTGGATGGAATCAAAATAAGTTCAGGATCGGATTCAATACTAAATCTTAACAACTTCTGATATTCGAATAGCAATTTTTTCCAATAGCATTCTATATCTTGCATGCGAAGATGTTTCCAAATAAATCGTTTGCCACGTTCAGCAATTTCTTTTGCCAAGTCATCATGTTCAAGGAAGAATTTTAAAACATTTTCAATCTCTTGCTGACTTGGATAGCTTTTTAACGGTACATAATGTACCCATGGTTTCATTGCAAAATAAAAGAACTCATTCCACTCATCACCAACATGAAATACTAATGAATCGCATAGAAATAAGTGTTTGTAACGAAAACTCGCCGCCACTCCTCTAAAATTGAAAAGATACTTATAACGACAATGTTCCTCAAATGATACCTCTTCTGCTGGTTCAGCGTTAAGAGTATCTTTTGAAGATTTCCATGCTTGATTCTTTGTGTATTGTGCATCAACTAATTCTGGTCTTCGACGTGATAGAAGAATTAATGCGTCACGTTCGTCAGATGTACGTGAACCACGAAAAAACCCATGAGGCAATTTTTCAGACCAAGGTGTTTTGTCAGCAGCTTTTTTTATACTTTCACGTAATAAGTCCCAACGCCCAATACCAGTTGGATGCAAAGCAATTGCAGGGCCACCCTCCCAGAAGGTCCAAGCAGGGTACATTATGTCCAAATAATCACTAGTTTTGGAAAATGAGAATATCGGTCCTATCCTATCACCTAAGCCTGTGAGAGCCTGCGGCCAGTCGCGTGTATTTATCACCATATCCATATCTGGTATTTCTGGCAAAATTTTCAAAAGAAAATGTTCAATGCCACTGCAACGTGCTGGAAACATACATTGGCTGTCGCGATAAAGACGATGATCAATTATTTTATAACGTGTTCCGTATTTAGCTGTATTCTGAAGCATTTGCTGGGTAACCCCTTTGTGCTCATAGTGCTTGAGATCATTTTGTATGACACTACTAAAGCAATTACAATCGCTATCATTATCCTTCGCGCATTCAGCATACGTATCCAAAGAGTTGGCAATTTGCACGGCATAATTATTATTAACTAGAATTGAGAAACTGTAAGTTTTAGGTATACGCACATACATTATAAAAATATATCCTCTCACTTTTAACTGCGTTATTATTTGGAAAGGAGCAGTCCTCGTTATTCTCAAGAGAACATACATTACCAGAGGAGCCATGTTCAGTTGCAGAAAGTGTATTCGGATTTTCCACTAATAAAGCGAATAAGATAAACCAATAACCCATGTCTCTACTGCACTATTTTTGTTTACTTTCAGCATACCGGCATTTGGTCTAGTTATGACATGAAATCGATAATTTTATATCCGTAATGTGGCGATTATTCTCAAGCATGTACCATCCCTAACTCAATAACACTCCCACCACTAGTTAAACCACAACAGAGATAACGATTGCTACTCTTATGCATGCAAGCGTGTAACTAGGAAGAGGAAGAGAGATGGCGCGAGTGTTTGCGAATACGATGCAAAGAGGAGATTCCAATAAATAACACCGACCCTTCCAGAACACGAAAAGCGAATAACCAAGAAAGTTCTCGGTGCGTAGGCAAGTACCCTGTTGGACTATATAAGGCGGTGACCAAGCATTGCAGGTTGATCAGTTTATTTTCAAGCGTTCAATAGTGAACTACTGTAAAGTTATCAAACTCTTAAAATTGTTTTGCGTTTATTACTAGTAAATAAAACTAGCTATTACTTACATTATCTGTGTGTGTGTTTATTCGACTTTATAGTGATCGAACCCAGGATTGATAATCAAGGAATCATCGAATTCGTCACAATTGGTGTCAGAAGCGGTATTGTTGAATAAATACCAGTGAATTTAAGGATAACAAGGACATGGCGAAGCTGAATGAATTAAAGATTCAGCAACTCAAAAATGAGTTGGAACAACGGCGACTGAACACTACAGGCAATAAATCAGAGTTACAGTCACGATTGCGAGAGGCTATGGAAGAGAGGCTATGGAAGCAGAAGGAATCAACGTTGATGATCATGTTTTTCATCTTGTCGAGGAGGCACCGACAAAAATGGAAGAAAGAAAGGAGTCTTCGAATCCAGTAGCAACCGTCGACACAAACATGATATTGGCTGTATTAACTCAGATGTCGACTAAAATGGAAGAACAGAAAACTTACATGGCATCTCAGCTCGAAGAACAGAAAACTTGCATGGCATCTCAGTTGGAAGAACAGAAGACTTGCATGGCATCTCAGATTTCAGCTCAACTAGATGAAACGAAGGCATACATGAGATCTCAAATGGAAGAACAGAAGGCATATATCTCATCGCAGTTGGAAGAACAGGAAGCAAAGGTGTCATCGAAACTAGAAGTGCAAGATGCAAAAATTGCACAATTGCAGGATAAAATCGATGCTGAGGTAGATGCATTGAGAGGCCGTATCCAGGAATTGCAACTAAATCGCACAACTGCTTTAGCGAATACTCCCAAGGTAAAATCACCTTCCTTTGATGGTTCTGTTCCATTCCAGGTATTTAAGCTGCAATTTGAGAAGACGGCTGCGGTGAATAATTGGTGCACTGAAGATAAAGTTGCAGCACTATTCGTGGCATTGAAGGGACCTGCAGCAGAAATCTTACAGACTATTCCCGAGTCCGAATGGAACAGTTATGATGCATTAATGGGTGCAGTTGAGAGACGCTATGGTAGCGAACATCGGAAGCAGATATACCAAATAGAGCTACAGAATCGCTTCCAGAAACCTAATGAGACTTTACAGGAATTTGCATCGGATATCGAGAGGTTGGCCCATCTAGCAAATGCGGACGCACCCATGGAGTATACTGAGAGGGTAAAAATCCAAAGTTTTATAAATGGAATACGCGATGTAGAGACGAAGCGGGCCACATATGCAAACCCCAAAAGGACATACGCTGAAACGGTATCGCATGCTCTGACGCAGGAAACAGCCTCACTTTTGAGTAAACCTGCATACAAGGCTCATCGTGTAGAAGTGGAAACTCCGGCTTGGGTTGACACAATTTTGGAAGCGTTGAACGGAGTACAGAAAAAAAGTGATGGTGCCATTAAATGCTTTAAGTGTGGAAAATCTGGTCATATAGCACGTTATTGCGACACTGGCTCCAGTAATCCTGGCAATTTAAGTGGACGTAAACGCAAAGCTGGAGAAGATGAGCAAGATGAATGCCCTATAATCTCTGTGTCACAACTCGAACGGAAAGCGAGTAATGTTACTGTTGAAGGCTACGTGGACGGGAAAGAGCGCTTGCTGACTGTGGATACGGGTGCATCACATTCCATCATTCGGAGTGACTTGGTCAGCGGGAAGGTGAGACTATTGCGGAAAGCTAAGTTGTGGACAGTAACTGGTGACAGCAAGCAAGTCCTGGGAGAAGTGAAATGCAAGGTAGCAGAGGTAGATCCTCGACCAAAGGCTTTCGCGGACAAGTACCTCCTGAAGAAGATTCGGCAAGGCCAGGAGGAAGATCCAGATTTGGCACGTGTGTTGAAAGGAATAAAGAAAAACAAACAGCCAGGAAGAGAAGAGATGGTAGCAGAGAGTCGTATTGCAAAAGCATACTGGGCACAATGGAGTAGTTTGAAGCTAATATCTGGTTGTTTGCATCGGATATGGGAAAGTGAAGATGGCCAGAATCATCGATCACTTATTGTTGCTCCCAAGGCAAGAATTCCAGATGTTATCAAAGCGTCGCATAGGTGCCCAGATGGAAGGCACGTGGGAATAAAGAAAACGCTGCAAGAGGTAAAGCGGCGGTTCTATTGGATCGGTTGCAAGCAAACTGTGAGGAAATGGATTACTAAGTGTGCAGAGTGTGCTGAGAATAAAAGACGAACATCTGGTGGTCATGTTACGAGGAGGCAACGCAACTTAGTGGATAATGTGAAACAGTGCAATGGGCATGAGAGAACGGAACAGAATCCTGAAGAAACGAGTTGCAGGAATGTTTGCCGGGTACCATTGGGAACGAAAGTGAAGGCACAAATCTATTCGAGATTAAGAACGGACAAAGTGGTTGGAATATGTGATACTGCAATGCATTGTGGGAATCTCTGCAGGAGAGGATTGATGTTGGAGTTTCAATCCCTGGAGGAAATGAGGTTTAGTAAAGCAGTGCCAACCATTGAGCGTCTAGCAGCGTTTGGTTTGGGAAATGTGTCTGATCGGGACGATCAGACTTAAGTCGAGGGCAGTGTGGCGATTATTCTCAAGCATGTACCATCCCTAACTCAATAACACTCCCACCACTAGTTAAACCACAACAGAGATAACGATTGCTACTCTTATGCATGCAAGCGTGTAACTAGGAAGAGGAAGAGAGATGGCGCGAGTGTTTGCGAATACGATGCAAAGAGGAGATTCCAATAAATAACACCGACCCTTCCAGAACACGAAAAGCGAATAACCAAGAAAGTTCTCGGTGCGTACGCAAGTACCCTGTTGGACTATATAAGGCGGTGACCAAGCATTGCAGGTTGATCAGTTTATTTTCAAGCGTTCAATAGTGAACTACTGTAAAGTTATCAAACTCTTAAAATTGTTTTGCGTTTATTACTAGTAAATAAAACTAGCTATTACTTACATTATCTATGTGTGTGTTTATTCGACTTTATAGTGATCGAACCCAGGATTGATAATCAAGGAATCATCGAATTCGTCACAGTAATGTTCTTGTGAAGATGATTGCGCGCCTAGTTACTTTCTGGTTCGTTACACTGATTTATTTTCAAGTGTTGTATAGTAAACTTACTGTGGAGCAGAGCTGTAAAAGTGTGCCCGCGTTTGGGATTTTAATTCATCATATTGGGATTGCGGTTTTTTAATTCAATTTTCCCTATTGAAGAATGTAACTTAAAATTTCCAAAATCTTAATTCAAGAGTGGGAAATAAGACTGCACACATTTAGATTTTGAAAGAAAGATTGAAAATACTGAATGAAACAGGAATAACTTTTAACACTGAATAAGCATTCAATTGAATGTAGCCTTTTCATTCTGTGCACACACTTATTTAGTACCAATCCATGGATACAAATATGATATAGTCACGGAACCCTCAAAGCAGTTACACAAAACATGGTTTATTTGGCTCTATACACCTTTTATTAGTTAATTTATTTATCATGAACTACAAAAATATCAACTGAAACAATATTTACTTTTTGAAAATATCATAATAATCCTCTTTATTCCTTTTACTTTTCCCTCAACACCCATTCTATTTGTCTTTTTCTCCCATAACCTAAGATGAAACCGCTACATCAGAAAGTTTAGAAATCAATAGAGGCGAGAACGACTACTGCAAATATATTGCACATCCAAATACGAATATCGAAATGATTCATAAGTATCCGGGATTAAAAGAGTGCTATTTAAAATTCAATACCCCTTTACCCTCATCAGCATCTGTGGAAATGATGGTTTCTGTAACCACTGTTTTAAATGCCCTCTATCTGAGGGAAACTTTGAAAAGCTGCTGTTAATGAAAATTAATTCCTTTTAGCATGGTTTTGACTTTTTATTTATTGATTTTATGGAAGCTTTTCACATATTCCATATGTTTGCTCACAACTTTATTATGTAAACTTAAATTACCTTGAGATTGTAAATGAATTTGTGTCATATTAGAGGCTTGAAGCAATGTTTTAATGTAATGACAGGATTTGATGAAATTGTAATTATTTGGAATTTATGTGAAACTACCGTGCCGACGCTGTTTTTTTTCCTTAAAGTTGATTGAATCTACCCCGTTTTCTTTCAATTTCCTTCAATGCCCCTGTATCCAGCTTTAATTTTTCTTCTACCTGTATTTCTTCGCTGATATAGCTTACCCCCTTCATTATGTTGTTTGTGTTGTTGTTAAGAGTTCCCCCCCTGTGTAACCCTGCCCCCCTTCCTTATAGTATATAATGACTAAGAATTATTTCTACCAAAAATAGAGATGAAAAAGTGATGATATCAGTGCCTTTTGCCCGGATTTTTGTCCAAATAGCTAGACTTTAGTCACCTTGAAAATCAAATTGTAAATCTAAGCCATTCTCGAGCTGCCCCTGATATGCCCAAAAAATTTGAACAAAATGAGTCAACCCGTTTAAGAGGTATTTAACCACAGAAGAATTATATATATATATAAGCTAAACAAATTATTTTTCACTTTGTGGAACTGGCTGTAAATCACCCAAGCAAAATTAAATTTTGTATTCGTTGATTTATTAACTTTTAAGGAAAACAATCTTTTGAACATATCTGGGCCCTCACTCTGTAGTTCTATTCGAAACAAAATTTGTTCGCTTTCGAGTGATTCGAACTCTGTAAGAAATTTTCGAGCAGAACGCATTCGTTGTTCGAGTTCCATTCTGTTCCTTTCGGATTTGATTATCCCCCTTTCTATTGTAGAAAATTTGTTACTCACTTCTTCGAAAACATATGCCACAATGGTCGAAAGTTAGAAAATTCTATTCGACAACAATTTAGCACACGGAAATCCACAAAAATGTATTTTCTTATAATTATCATAAAACAATTAGTATTTTTTTCATCAAGAAGTAATTTTTATAAAGCAGAGAGTTAAGCAATAGCTGTTGACAGAAAATAATTTAAGAATTCTATGTAAAAAATTGGAAAAATTCAAGAAAACAAAATTTTTACAGATTAGAAGTATTTACATATTTATAAAAATTAAATTTTATTTAATGAAAATAAAATAAAAGAATTAAAATTACTTGTGCAAGCACTTACTTTCGAACCTGCAACCGCGCGCGTGGTAGTCGAGATTCTTATCACCTGCGCTACTGCGACATGTTAAAATGCGCTGCCTAATACTGCACTTGAGATCTATGCAAAGTGTTTTTGTAATTTGTGAAACAGTGATGCCTACTATTATGGAATATTTTCTAAAGTAAATTCTAACGAACTACAGAGTGCCTATGTGTATTAGAATCGCTTTTTGCTTTCGAGTAGAATAGCCTTTCGAATAGAACTACAGAGTAAAGGCCCTGGACAGCTTATAAATTCAAAAAATATCTACGCTGAAAAAAAGAGTATTAGTAGTGAATGGTAAAAGAGTGTGCATTCTTTTCCATTTTACATGAGATTGGGAATACCTCGTCATTCCCATTCTGTACTGAATTCAACTCGAGCATTTACATTTTAAGCCATTCAGGAATGCATGTTATTTTATGTAAGCAAAAAATAAAAATTTTGAAAAGAATGTCGACGGAATGCACACTGAATTGATTGAATCTTTTTACAGCATTGCTGTGGGGTTACAAATACTCCCGAACTTGTATTAAAATTTTGTTGAAACAACTGGGATTAAACACTACAAGCGATAAATCGGAGCTAAAGTCACTATTACGCGAGGCTATGGAAGCGGAAGGAATATGGTGATCATGATTTCCATCTTGTGCCGGACACATCGACAAAAATGGAAGAGAAAAAGGAGTCTCCGAATCCAGTGGCAAGGGTGGGCACGAACATGCTATTCGCTGTATTGACTTAGATATCGACCAAAATAGAAGTCCAAGAGGCTCTCATTTTGCACATGCCGTCGGAAATTTCTGTCTAGGTTTCGTCACAAATCTCCACTCAACTGGAAAAGCAGCAAGCTCGGATGTCATCCAAGCTAGGAGCACGCATGGACGTGAAAATAATGCAGTTTGAGGAGAAAATGGAGGTGGGTGCGTTAAAAGGTCGTATCCAGGAGGTACAACTGAATGGTCCAACTGCTTCAACGAAAACTCCCAAGATAAAATCATCTTCCTTTGATGGTTCTGTTCCATTCCAGGTATTTAAACTACAGTTTGAGAAGAGGACAGCGGTGAATAGTTAGGGATTTGAAGACAAAGTGGCTGCACATGTAACCGGGTACAGAAAACACAAAAGAGAATGCTAACAAAATTTAATTCAATACTTAAAAACATGGTAAAAGTTCAGGAGTAAAGGTTGTAGGGGCTCCACCCGAAACGGACTCGCACTTATTTACTTAAACTCTAAACAACAAAGCCAGTGGACCCAGAACAAATCTAGGTATAACACGATAGTCGAGTAATACTACTAATACTCCACCAAAAGCAAAAACGTGTTTGCTGGCACTAGGATGTTTGAAAGCAAACACTACTCGAAATACTTTTCAAATCCCATACAAATTTCATAACCCAAATCCTTTTGAAATCTCTCTCTCAAAGCGTGTTTGTCTAGGGTTTTGCATATATTTTGCTTACATGCACATTCTTATTAAAATCATGTTAACATTAGTCATCAGGAGTGACCCAGATAGAAAGTTTGCATGTGAATACAACAACAAAGTTGTGATCTTTATATTTTTCTGGATCAATTTCGGATCTGCATAGAAGTTCGGTTCGTTTAGTTTTTTGTAGTAGAATTTTTGACAGCAAAACCGTTTTTGCTTGGTAGCACAGCCATACATATGTAAACACACGTACAGGGTGGCGCAAAAGTAATCCACCTATCAGAAAATTCTATACATTTTGCGATCGGCCCCTAAAGTCAGTTCTGTTTTGACATTTGTGTAGTAAACACATGCGAAATACACGTTAATAAACAATGTTACACTACACTGCTTCAGAACGCGGAATATTGCTGACTATTTATTTGACCAATAATCGGTCGGTGAAAAACGGTTACTGCGCAAAAGTAATCCTCCTATCAGAAAATGCTATAAATTTTGCGATTGGCCCCTAAAGTCAGTTCTGTTTCGACATTTGTGTAGTAAACACATGCGAAATACACGTTAATAAACAATGTTACGCTACACTGCTCCAGAACGCGGAATATTGCTGACTATTTATTTGACCAATAATCGGTCGGGGCCAAACGGTTACTGTGAACGGTGAGCGCTACAGAGCAATGATCAACGAGTTCTTTTTGCCGCAACTTGATGAATTGGGATTGGAAAACATGTGGTTCCAACAAGACGGTGCAACAGCACACACTGCACGTGCCACAACCGATATGCTGAACATCGGAAGCTTACTTTTGCGCCACCTTGTATATTCACAAACATTTCTCAAACAACTGATGCGTATCGGTAAGATCGGTTTACATTAAAATTTACATTAAAATTAAAAAAAAAATGTCACTCATTCACATATTCAAACTATAAAGGCTTTTTCACAATTATAAACACAGTAATAGGAATATAGTTTTCTGAAATGCCCCCAACAGTTAACTGAAGCGATGCAAATTGTTTTGCGGAAGACTATAGTATAAGCAATTTTAAAGCAAATTCAAATTGACAGCTAGGTATACGTAAAGGAAGGAATGGGGTCATACCCGACCAAGAGCTGTTAACTCAGTATACCTCTGTTGAATCCGTTTCCAGTAGTGGACATGACGGCTAAACAGGCGAAGTACTGGTACAACAACACCGAAAACTTCCAGAAAAAATCACTCTTGCCTGCAATTCTTTGGACTGAGTAGGCAATGAGACGTAAAGCGTAGCTGGACGAACACGCACCACATGTCTCTCAGATGGCTCTTAAAGTATTCAAGAGAAGAGTCATCCGGAAGATTATGATCCTTTTGATGATTATAGCGCAGCGAATTAAAGCCCAAAGGCTGGGTGATTCGCGAATAAGCAAACAGGCTCCGGTCTAGAACTTTTCTATAGATACCTGAATTCGGAAGGATGGGAAGGAAAATGACTCGACTGAGATGTAAAACACTGGTGAAGGATGACTTGTCCTCAATAAGTGATAATGATGATGATGTTCAAGCTGTCCCTGCGGGGGTTTAGAATATGGCCGAGGTAAGCATACCGGTCGTAAGAGACGACTAAAATGTACAAAGGTTATGTCGTGCAACTCGATGGTTGATCTACGGATATGATGCCTCTCATTACTCATCCTCTCCTTCCTCACCAGGTTCATATCCGGCAAAGTACTGTCACTTTCGGCAACACTCTCTAAAACCTTCGGGATTGTTTTTGTTGTTCTTTGTACCAATTACTTTTCACTAAAAAAGAAACACGAAAATCCGACATTTTTGGAAGTGTTTTATCAGTTGTCTCAAGGAAAAAAAATACCAAAATTGTTTGTTCTCCGGAGGCAGATTCTCATTACTGGGACCAATACACGTCTTTTGATACCTCTCCCGATACCAGCCCCTGTGGGTTAGGGGTTTAGAATATGCCCGAGGTAGGCATACCGGTCGTAAGAGGCGACTAATATGCGTAATGACGTGCAACTCGATGTTTGATCTACGGATATGATGGCTCTCACATCTCATTACCCATATTATCCTTCCTTACGGAAGGAGGGGTGGCATGACCTAGAAGGTTTCACTGGTCATAAATCGCTACCACGACAGTCGGGCAGTACCGGAGGGTACCGGGTTAATTCGACAACACTCCCCAAAACCTTCGGGGAATGTGTTTGTCGTTATCGCGACAACAACAACATATTTTTGGACGTGTTTGAGCACTCGCAAGCGGTCGTAAACAATTACCATCTTAAATTCTTAATCTAGGTATATATTCGCGTTTTTGTATATCCTACTCAACTTTTTTGGCCAAATTTTAACTAATATTGAAAATTTTGGCCATTTGCAACAAGAACGATTGACTAAATAATCTGCCGATTCCATTTGAAGCATGTGTGTTGGCATAACGGCCAACATAAAAATTCTCAGCGCAACCCTGCGTTTTATCTCTCGTCAGCAATTTCTGTTTTCTTCTAACTTCTTCTTTAACAATCATAAACGAAAAAAATGACGATGCCGTCAAAATAAGTCCGTGTTCAAGAAAAAAATTATAGAAAACGAATTATAAATTTTACGATACTCGTAAGAATTAATTAATTTATTGCTAGAAATAAAACAGTGTGACAAATATGACAGAAAAATGAGTGTGTATAAAGAAAAGTAAAACAATCAACGAGTTTACATACCAGTAACGAAAAGAGAAACGAAAAAATATATACATAACTGCTAACTAAATATTGAATTATTCAACAGTGTGTGACCACAGAAAAGTCAAGGATAAGCAGAATAACAGTAAAAACTTAACTAATTATAAGGTCACTGCAAAGCAAGTGGTGTACCCGAAATACTTACATTCCATATTAGAAACCTAATTTTTTTTGTGCCCATCAATTGCACTCAGCCCTTTCCAAGGCTAACAAAATCATCAATTGCACTCAGCCCATTCCAAGGCGAACAAATCGAACGATCAAAGTGACGACGACGGCAATTTACGTTTGTTGAGAGATAAGTTGGAAAATCTATCTAATACGGTATGTTAATGCTTAGTAATTATAGGTAGAGGCATGCTAGCAATACATATTTTAGGTTTACTATTTGGGTCATGTGTGTACCATTTCTACTGATTCAAATGGGACAATACAACAAGATGAGATGAACTGTTGTCATCAGACCTCATCGAAGTTGGAACCCATTGTCATATTCTAACAACAGCCTGTGGAAGAAGATATGGTTACTTCGGTCTCAAATATCTCAGCTCATTGAATTTGTGCTTCCCTTCATATAACGTTATAAATGTATTATATTAAGAAGCCTTGACTAAGTAGGGGAACCCACTTTCTACATTAAGTAATTATAAAGGTTATTATCATTTTTTAAATTTTGGTTATAAAAGTATATTTTAATTTGAGGAATGTAATTCATCCCCTAGTTCATCCGTTGTTTTTGTTGTTGTTGTTGTTGTTGTTGTTGTTAACAGTGCTTCGCCCTGCCCAATGAGCTCGATCACTCTGAATTGTCATCAGGCTCTTCTAACGGAAGTCCGAGGAAACGCGCAGTTTCCACAGGGTTGGACCAGAGTGATGTAGGTGTTAGAATTTTTGTTGTTAATCCGTATTTGTATCCACTCCTTCAAACTATTATTTACCTAATCGTTACCGGCGGAGAAAGTCTCTCGGCCGCGGATTTCGTGGGAATAACGATGCATAAAGCGTTTTAAATTCCTGTTTTTTTTAAACGTTTCTTTCTTTAACCGCATTTTCTGGATGAGTCAATCACGCAAACCAGTTTTCTGCTAAACGAAGTTTTTTTGCTACCGACTTGATTATCTTCTATAGTAGGGTAAACGCACCAGCTTCCGGACACTTAACGTTTTCCTCAACTTTGACTTCGACTCATTTTCTCGCTATAAACGCTACCGTGAAAAGATGTACTGTTTATAATAGCATAAATATTGGTCAATAATGTGACGTGTGTATTGCTCTAGTTTCCGGACAGTAAAATTTAGTTTCCGGACACTTTGGTTTTAGTTTCCGGACACTCGAAATTTGTATGAAATTTGTACATACACTATATTTTTGTGAAGTATTTCTGAAACATGAACAAGGACTTTGAATACAATAAATACGTCTTAATCATATTCACATATCTCTGGATGGGCATCTTACTGATTTGGACACTGGTCATAAACCAACTTTTCGACCGGTGGTTCGAGGGATCAGCCAAACTTATGGCGTACACCGTTGATGTTTTATTTGTCATAATTGGTAGAGTTTTTCCAACAATTAGCTATGTGAAGGTCCGGGAACTTCAAGAGGTCCTTGTCTGGGCATCCGACTTGGTGCTAATCGCAAAATACGGGTTTATATAGTAATGTTCCCCTGCTCAAACCAGGGAAGCCGGCGAAACAAGGAGATTCTTATCTTCCGATATCCCTCCTTATGCCGGTTGCGAAATTACTAGAGATCATTCTGCTCCCTTACTTTATTGCAAATCTGAAATTGGCATCACCAGCATGGTTTCCGCAAATCTCACTACATTCATTTTGAATGCCATTACAATACAGATAAATCATGGTTTGAATCAACACCCACCAGAGGGAGTCTCCATTGTTTCCTAGGTTGACGACTTCACGATAATGGCCTCGGGAAAGGGTCCCTCCATTGACGAACTCTGTATTAGAATCAACAGTTACCTACGTGACCTTTCCAGCTTCTTCACCGAGCGAAATCTGACCCTATCTCCGACTAAATCGACGGCGACCCTGTTAATGACATGGAATTCGCAGATGGGGCAAGAGGTAAATGTCCACGTAGACGGAGTACCTCTACCTACTGTCAACCACCAGAAAATCTTGGGTGTGACGTTTGACAACGGCCTCACCTTCGCTGGTCATGCCACAGCAATAGCCTCAAAGGTACACGCGGAACTCTTGAGTAGACAGTCCCTTCTGAACTGTCATAAACCCAGTCATCCAAATCGACATCTATTGGATGTATCCCCGTCCCCAGAGACATAAAGAGACATCTTCGTAAGTACTACGATGAGATCCGGCACCACTCTCTTTGCCGTTTGATCTGCGATACCATAGGCGGGCTCTAAATGACCTCCACACTGAGTCGGCAGACAGATCCCTCAGATCTCGGCCTGTGACTCCCGTTATCAGTACTCAGCCACCTGAATTGGTTGAAGAGGAGCGTGTACTTCCGAGGGAGACTAGAGTCATGCTAGCACAACTTCGCTCTGGATATTGGAATAGGTTAAGCTCTTACTTATCCAGACTGAACCCCAACATACCAAACACTTGTCCTGAATGTGGTATGTCCCCTCATGATACCAAACATCTCTTCTCCTGTTCAGTCGAGCCTACTCTTCTAACACCTACATCACTCTGGTCCAACCCTGTGGAAACTGCGCGTTTCCTCGGACTTCCGTTAGAAGAGCCTGATGACAATTTAGAGTGATCGAGCCCATTGGGCAGGGCGAAGCACTGTTAACAACAACAACAACAACTAGAATAGGGAAGGACTGCCCCTGTGGGTTAGGGGTTTAGAATATTGTTTATTGTTTATTTAATACTTAAGTCTTTGAATTTACAAATTCTTACAGACTAAGTTAATATTAAGAAAAAAAAGATCTTAGAAGACTAATTATAGTCGCATAGGGGATGGTGAAGTCAACACCTGTGCAATTGAAAAACATATTCAGATCAGCACATGCTCTAGAGATAGGAGCATTTGCAGCATAGTTGGTCCTAGCAAAACCAATTTTTAAGGTCTCAAACTGACGGAAATTCCTACACGGGACATTGAACTGAATTTTGCTCATATGTGATGAACAATCGACAGCTCCAGAAATTATACCCGGTTGTTGTAACGCCTAAACACTCCCATTACCTTTGTGCATATTAGTTTCCTCTTCCGACCGGTATGCCTACCTCGGGCATATTCTAACCCCCCATCCCACAGGGGGAAAAAAGCAAAGTCCTCTTCCTTGACAACGAAAATACGACTCTATAAGAGACTCATCGCACCCGTCCATCGCAGAAGCGTGGACACTAACATCTGATGCGGCAGCGAAAGGTTTTTCGAAAGATTTGTGGCCCTCTACGCGTTGGCGACGGCGAGTACCGAAGAAGATACAATGATAACCTGTATGAGCTCTACGCAGACGCCGACATACTTCAGCGAATTAAAACTCAGCGGCTACGCTGGCTAGCCCACGTTCTGCGAATGAATGAAAATGCTCGCGCCCAGAAGGTATTTTTATCGGCACCCGCCGGTGAAAGCAGATGAAGAAGAAGACCACGGTTCTATCGCACCGGAATGACCCGGGTTTTTTCACCCGGCCAAGGGCTGTTATTTCAGTGTAACCCTGTCCAATCTGAGGCAGGGCGAAGCACTGTTAACAACAACAACAACCACGGGACGGTCAAAATCGAACAGGCGGTTAAATGAAGAGGAAAAGAAGAATCGTCTTGTATTCGTAATCCTTCTCGCGTCATAAACCAAATACACTTCCAACACACTTTAAAGTTGTAACAAATGCCGTGGACAAACTAAATTCTTTCCCTTTCGCCATATGTGTAATTTGTTGATGCACCCGAATATTCATTTATAAATGTCTTGCTGATTAGAGAAAAGCTTTTGGGTGGGTGTATGGTTTTTGATTCATTGGCTCTGTTTAGTGACATATTCTTATTTACGAGTATTTATATGTTTTGATTATTAGCCATCCTATAAAATATTTTATAATGAAAGGGTCTCGTGAAGGCGGTGTGCCCTACAACTATGACGTCATCGGTATAAGAGTCAGGCCGTCTGGCCATACTGCTTTAATATGATGCTTAACCCTTTAGTGCATAGCAGTGCCTTAGGGCACTGCGGGTTAGGGATTTAGAATATGCCTGAGGTAGGCATACCGGTCGTAAGAAGCGACTAATATGCACAAAGGTAATGACGTGCAATTCGATGGTTGATCTACGGATATGATGCCTCTCACCTCTCATTACCCATCTTATCCTTCCTTACGGAAGGAGGCGTGACATGACCTAGAAGGTTTCAGTGGTCATAAATCGCTACCACGACAGTCGGGCAGTACCGCAAGGGAGTACCGGAGCGTACCGGGTTAAAATCCGGCCAAGGACTGTTAATTCGACCAAAACCTTCGGGGAGTGTTTTTGTTGTTACCACAACAACAACAACAACGGCATTTTTAGGTTTGCAATACAATTATAAGTTATTGGGAATTTGTTTGTATTCAAACGTGGAATTTGCGTAATTGTTGCACTTTAATTCATACATTTTTATTTCCAAAACTTTTGTTTAAATCCCTTTTTCTAATAATTAGCAGTGTCTGCGTGAAACCGAGTAGTTAGCATGCAAAAAAATAAAAACATTATGCAGTAGAGGGTTAAGTTTCGTTCATAATTGAAGGAGCTAGAAGCAAAAGTATCTAATTAACATTTTTTTAAAATTCGAGTTATATCCATATTTGTATAGTTAGGTTAGGTTAGGTTGCAAGGGCTGAGCTAAAACTCTAAGGTAACTGCCCGACACATAGGCCGCCAAGCGGCCCGTTGTGAACCACTTTTGATGTTGATCTGTACCAGGGCTAGAAGCTTGGACCTTCGGTGTGGTTGTTGTTGTTGTTGTTGTTAAAAGTGCTTCGCCCTGCCCCAGATTGGGCAGGGTTACACTGAAATAACAGCCCTTGGCCGGGTGAAAAAACCCGGGTCATTCCGGTGCGATAGAACCGGCTGTTGTGGTAATGCTTCGGTGTGGTAGGCCGGCAACACTACCGCCACGCCACGGCGGCCGCCAATTAATCAACTTTAAACTTGAATATCTCGAATCAATGTCGGCCTCACTTAGATCCTTTTGCTTCTAACCCCTTCAATTATAAGGTCAGTTGTTGTAATTATTAACGGTAAAAACACGAGTAAGAGCTTTACAGAAATTTTCTAATTCTGTTGCTTGACAGCATCGAAGCTTCAGATCACCTGACGATGGTAATAGTCCGCCGTACCAGACTAATAATCGGACTATTATTTCGACAGCATTAACTACATCTTCGGGCTTGCTGTTTAAATATCATGTTGTTGTTGTTCTTTGTAACGACAAAAACACTCCCGACTTTCGCGCGAGCGATTTGGCATGCCCAGTGCAACCTTATAGATGGGTTATGGGATGTGAGAGTCATCATATCCGCAGATCAATAATCGAGTTGCATGTCATTAAGTTTGTGCGATTTAGTCCCCTCTTAAGACCGGTATGTCTAAACAGCTAACCGCAGGGGCAGTTTGAACATCATCATAATTAACATTTATTGAGCACAAGTCCTCCTTCACCAGCGTTTTACATCTCAGTCGAGGCATTTCCCTTCCCATCCTGCCGAATTCAGGTATCTATAGAAAAGCTTCTAGACCGGAGCCCGTTTGTTTATTCGCGAATCATGACTCAGCCATCGGAGCCTTTGGGCAAGAGTGAATTTTCTAGAAGTTTTCTGTATTGTTGTTGTACCAGTCATGTCTACTCCTGGAAGCGGATTAAACAGGGGTATACTGACTTAACTGCCCTTGGTCGGGTATGGCCCCATTCCTTTCTTTACGTATACCTAGTTGTCAATTTAAATTTGCTTTCAAATTCCATCCTTTGAGTTAACTGTTGGGAGCATTTAAAAAAATGATTAATCCTACTAACTACTGTGTTTATAATTATGAAACAGGCTTTATAGTTTGAATATGTGAATGACTTAATTTTTTTTTTCTAAGTTTATATTACTATTCATATCGGTACCGCATCACACCTACAAACATTCAAGACTCAACATTCAATTCGAACAACTTCGCTAACCTAATTACTTTCCTGGTTGACCATTGTTAATGTGGCTTTTAATGCATTTCGCCTATTTACTGAGCAGGTACTATGTCTCATAGTTTTAAACATATTTCATTTTACCAATTTCGTTAAGTTGCAATCTCATAGAAAACAACCCTGCTTAGCCACCTCCAAACTATACCAAGAGTATGATGATGGCAAGGCGCATGCTCCACCCTTAATTATTCGAAAGGCATATCTGTATGCGAGAATCTGATATTTTATTCCATTTTGTCTTGTTACTGTGGTCAACGTATTAGGATTTCGCTTTCAAGGACTAGACAAAATATTCTATGCCATACAATCTAGTTTTATTATTCGTTTTCCTGATGGATAATCTAGATAAACTATCAATAAGAACAACTTTTGATATATTCCTCAAGGAAATAATTCCTTAAAGGAATAACTCAAGTAATGAGCCGCTGCTAGAATTTTCAAAACCTTATTTGTCTTTGGTATTGTGATTGGACAAAGTTTTTTTTATCTTATTGATAGGTAGCATGTGATAGGCAGGCCATTTCCTCAGCTCTACTACTGATACTACTATTATTTGGTTGCTGCCCCAACAGTAATCAGTACTCGATGCAAGCGGTACGATTCTTTTCTATAAGCAGTAAAATTGTAAAGTAGAGAATTTACGCAAGAATCCAAGAAGGCATGTGGAGTAAGAGCGGGATTTTTTCCAGCCATGCCCTTATCTATACGGATCCCGGACTCAGCGATCCGATATACACGCTATCCCAGAGGTCCGCAGGATAGTACTGTTTAATGACTTCTCTGGTAATAACATGGTAACTCAGGTGGCAGCCAGGTGGCTTTTTGGACTTTTGGCTCGGCAACTTTAAAATCAAGAATGGTTGTCAGTGTAACAGAGAAGGAAATGAAATTGTACGGCAACTCTGGGTTGGTGTGGATCGGCTGGGAGGTCCTTGCAAACCTAGGACGTAGCGGTGTCGCACCTCAACAATGGATGAACGAGGATAATAATAGGTGGTTGGTTGCAGCATTTTAGAGTACCTAAGAGTTTATTGCCTCCTGCCGAAGTAGGATTCTCTCTCTCTCTCTATGGCGCGATATACAACAGGTATATCATCATAAGCCTCCTAAGAGATTTTTGCGCCAAGCTTCTCTTCCAATTTGTGGTGTGCCGATTTGAATTTTTCGCTACAAATTGGTGGGACCTACAGTTTTTTGCCGACTCCGAACTGCATCTACAAAGGAGACGAATTTTTGCTGAGAAGCCTGCCATGGCAGAAATACACTCGGAGAGTTTGCCAAACCACTGCCGAGGGGCGACCCCGTTTTTGAAAAACTTTTTCAAACACTTTTGATGTTACCTGTACCAGGGCTCGAACCATCGACCTTCGGTGTGGTAGGCCGGCAACACTACCTTCACACCACGGCGGCCGCCAAGTAGGATTCGCTTTGGTTCAATTTAAGCCAGCCCAACCACAAAAAAATTTTACCACAATCAAGAAACGAAAACGTACTAAATATCCCTATATTTAATGCTTATTTAATACGATAATAATCGATATTTTTCAAAAAACAAGTGTAATAAATCAAAGGAACCCCTATTAAATTAGCATTGAATATTAAGTAATTTAAGTATAGAGGTTGGGCTAGCTTAAGGACCTATCTAATAGTTCTTTACGACTATTGAGCGGGCAGTCGCCATTTTTTTCGTGTCCATGTTTTTCTAAAAAGTTTTCTAATAAAATTTTCTTTTTAATTTTTGAATTTTTTAGATTTTTTTTGGAAGCTTTTCACCTTTTATTTGGTGTAGCCTAGTTCACCATTGTTATAGTTCAAACGACATCATTTTGTTGTTATAGGTAGCCAACAATCGAAAAGCTTTTCTAGTTCACCATATCAAAGGTGAAAAGTGAATGTAATGGGCGAATTAACCGGGACTTAGACTTAACTTGACGTGAAAATCCTACATCTAACAAATAACAGCACGTGTACGTAGTTACCCAGAAAGTAACTTAACTTAGAAACTTGGAAAACTACAAATTTTAATTTCAAAGTTAAGTTTCTGAGTTCAAAGAGAGACGTGAGAGAACTGCGCTACCTTATAACTTTTTTTTTTTCTTCTTTAAATGGTCATCTAACCGCCCATTCGCACAACGTGGCCTAGCCAGCGAAGTTGTTGTGTTTTAATTCGCTGAACTATGTCGGCGCCTGCGCAAAGTTCATACAGTACATTTTTAAATCTTCTTCGGTACTGGCCGTCGCCAACGCGTAGAGGTTCAGAAATCTTTCGAAAAACCTTCCTCTCGAATACTCCCAGAGCCGCCTCATCAGATGTTGTTAGTGTCCATGCTTCTGCACCATATAGCAGGACGGGTGCCATTAGTGACTTATAGAGTGTTATTTTCGTTCGTCGAGAGAGGACTTTACTTTTCAATTGCCTACTCAGTCCGAAGTAGCATTTGTTTGCAAGAGTAATTCTTCGTTGGATTTCTAGGCTAACATTATTGTTGGTGTTAATGTTGGTTCCCAGGTAGACAAAGTCCTTTACTATTTCGAAATTATTGCTGCCAACAGTGGCGTGGTTGCCAAGGCGCGAATGCGCTGACTCTTTGTATGATGACAGAAGGTATTTCGTTTTAATACTTTTAATAAAATTCCTTCATGTATCGTATATCCTATAAAATTTTTGGATGAATGAAATTCATATGACAATTAGAAAGCAATACGTCACGTAAAATTACACGTTGAACAATTGACTCTCAGTTATTTTGTAAACTAAGTCAAGTCAAGTTTATTCTAAGTCTAGGCTAGTTCGGCCATAAGTTTTGTCCATTTTTTTTTATATTTCGAGAGACGGACTTTCTAACAAACTTCAGCCTGTTACGGCAGTGCGCTCGAAAATCACCGTGTAGGTGCTCTACATTTTCTTCCACCCCAGAATGTCGCAGCTACGGCACGTGGTAATGTGTATGTATGTTTCAAGCACAGTAGCACCACATTCGCCCCAAAAGCCCAATGAACAAGCAGCGCCGCAACTAATCTATGTCACTTATGTTTAATTTGAGATTGGCTGAAGATCGTATGTACTTAATTAAGCTAGGAACACAGACTCATCGAAACCACTGCTCTCAAATACTTCCACTTATAAGGACCTCCTTGTCTTTGAGACATCAAGAGCCGAGCCAGCTCATCGGCAGTTTCATTTCAATAACATCTAATATGCCCTTTTTATTCCTTTTGAAAATGGTTGAAGATTGTACTTCATTGAATGACGGCCAGAGACTCCTAGGCACCTTCCCCATTAAGGGACCGGACATTCTAGGTACATGCCCTTATCTCATAATCCTTATTTCGTTTGCGGGTGTTGTCATCTAAAAAAGGGGTTCGCATATCCGAGGCTTTGTTGTTGATTTTCATTGGAACGTTGTTTTATGTGGTGGGTCCCAAACCCAACGCACAACCCGTTTCAAGGGAGGTTGAATTCTATAACACATTTGTATAGCGATCCGCTTGATCCAAGACAGACGCCCGCTTGCAGCCGCACCACATGGTGATCAGACGCTGCTGTTTGAACCCCCCAGCAAGCCCTTAAACCGATTATGTCGGAGTGGCCTTACCAGGTTGTCGCCTTCTCACGTTTAGCTCACCACCAAACGGGTGTTCGGTGGTTACCCAGAGAATAATTGGGCGCAAATCCCGGAAGTAGTGAGCTGCGTGAAAGCCCACTGAGTGCGTAGGAGTCATAGATAAGGACAAGGCGGTGGTGTTGGAAATATTCCGCTACCTATTTCACCGGTGATGGTGGTGCTGAAGAGCACACTGAGCATCGCCGAACATTTTTAAGAGTTGACGAAACAGGCTGTATATCGCACAGAGCCAGAGCAGTGACTACTAAGGCGCAGAGAAAATCCTGTAATGCTCCCAGAGGCTCATCTCAATCGTACCCCTTCTCTTTCAGCATTTTCAAATACTCATTAGGTCCTAACAAAAATAATGACTATTCATATGAAACGAGCTATTGAATTTATTTCCCGAGCATTAATTTATGATGTCGTTATATCTGTGGTAATAAGGGAAAACTACCAAAGCTTTTTTTTTAATTTGTTAGTAGAGCCCTTAGAAACTTGAAATTGTAGTGTGAGTGTATGGAATTGTGATATAGTTTACTGTAAAATCCACAATTTTTGAGCAAAAGCCGTGAAATTTTGTGTGATTACTCGTATAGATCCTAGCACGGCGAACACAATGGTGGTACTATCTCTTTTTTAAATAAAAATTGAGTTTGGCTTTTTTCGCTTATTCCCACATGGTTTGAATTATTATAAGAAGAAAAAGAAAAAATTTTATTTTTTTTTGTTCTTTGTAAATTACAATATAAACAAGAAAATATTTCTATAGCGTATATGGGACTAACATACTTGTATAAAAGTATGTACCCATACTAACAGACGATAATTATGCGGTTTTTATTTCTGTTTAAAGAATTGATTGAATTTTTTTGTTATTGCAATCAGAGCGTTTTATTGCATTGCTGACTCGATTGCAATCAAGTTACGACAGGCGTAAGATAGCGTGGGTATATTGTAAGCCCCTTGCCCTTTTAAAAAGATCTGCCAATCTACAAGGCTTTTTCAATATTCGCACGGACCACCATACTTTGGCAGAGAAATTGTTCAATCCACAGCAAGCTGATACATGGAGATTTTTTGTAAATGCTGTGTCAAAGTGCCCTATTGTTAAGTTATCATTTATGGAAATACCTGGTTTGCTCAAATAAACCATTCGGGCCTTTTATGATGATAGACGTCCTATCGTACTTATTTCAGACATGGGAGAAGCTTTTTCTGCAGTACTGTGATTTCGGAAGACATTCAAGTGGCTATTAATCGCAATAAATAGATTTTTCAATGAAAGTGTGAATATGATTGTGTAAATGTGAATATTTCCAAACAATACAATAACAACCACAACAGAAACGAGCTCGGAAAGGGAAGCACGCTTCCTACAGGACCACGTTACATACGAGGTAGCTGTAATACCATGAATCCATGAAGACGGAAGTAGTTATTAAGAAGAATCTGCGAAAACAAGAAGCGCAAGAAGCTTGGGATGCCGATTGATAGGATTAATGTGTTTGTTTTTTTAACTATTATTTTAATGAAACAATTGAATAGTCATAAATTATCAATGAGGTGTTTCAATTATTTTGAGCATAGTTTAGGGGCACAATACCTTCTTTACGGTTTCAAATGAAATGTATGTATGTATGTAGAATTATAATCGACCACCCTAATTGTAGGGTTCTTGTATTATGTTGAAGTTATTAATTTTATTTCACTTTGTTGCTATATTACTTTGAACATTGTTATTTGACTTTGTATTACAATATTTTATTTTAATTTTTTGATATTTGAGTCGATACATATCAAAGTCGCTTAAGTCCACATGTAGAATTTTTTGAAATTTTTGTTGCGTTATATACTGCACCAACAAATCAATAGTTTAAAATATAGAAGTATGTCTAATTAATGGCAATGACGCTAAAAATTCGCATTTTGTTTTAGCAATTTTTTCAAAGTTGAATAAGTCCTTGTATACCTGTAAATCAAAACTACTTAAGTCCATTTCAGCCAGTCAGGGTGTGCTCTGCTATTCTTTATTATGAAATATTTAACGAACTTTCTTAAACTGAAAACTTTAATAGTGAGTGTGTTTTGATAAAAATGGAAGAAAATATCGAATATGTGCAAATTTTGTCACCGGACAAAGCAAAAAAAAAAGAGAATATTAATAAAAGATATAAAAAAACAAAAAAAATATGGCGAAACTGCAAGTATTTTATTAGTAATTGCTATTATTGTTATCTACTGAGTGTATCACTCATGTTGTTTTTGTCTTTACGGCCGCATTCATGCCTTTAGGTTTTCGCCAAAAGGGCTCCCACAAAAACCGAAGTGCAATCATGGAAAAAAATCAAAATACAAGTGCAAAACCCTGCGATCGCGTGACATTTACTACTTCCATAAAAAATTTTACAGCTTCCTGAGCAAAATAGCGCAGGCCAATTTCATTCTGCGCCATATTAAAGAAAGTATAACATTTTCAGGGCCTTAAAAAATCATGTGGAGAAAAGGCTGTGTCAAATCCGCTACCTTGCAAGTGATACATCGCATTTCAAAGTTGCTTAAGTCCACATATTTTTTTTTCAAAACTAATTAAGTCCATGTGGTGTATTTCAAAGTTGCATAAGTCCAACGTTAAAACTGTTTTTATTACAAAATGGCTTAATTTTCCATTATTTTTTCTTCACAAAATGCTCTTACGCTTTCTTATATAAACGTTTATAGAGCTTCGCGAAACTTACATAAAGTATATTTCAAGAAAATAAAAAATCGCAGTTTTCCAAAATTGTCTTATAGTGGACTTAAGCGACTTTGAAATGTATCGACTCATTTGTACTTTTCAAAAATTTTTCATATTCGATTCATTCTTCCTGAAAATAGACTACAATTTGTTCCTATAAATAAATTTTATTAAAATATAATTGAAGCTATAATTTGTTTGTTATACAACGGCAACTATAATTTAATTCAATAAGAAGCAACAATATTTATCTACAGGAACCTGCAATTGGCGATCTTGTCTACGCAATAAGAATTTTAGAAACGTGCAATTTACCAATATACATACATACATAAGGCGGCTGACACAGATAATTTATTTTTTCTAAAATTGCGGGATTGAATGCTGGGTGAATGAATTCAAATATATCTTCAAAACAAACAAAAAATTACAATTTTCTTTCGATAACAAGATTTCCCTGTGCTAATTTGTGTGACAGATATCCTTTAAATCCATTGCTTTATACATATTTAAAGAACGATGAAATTTGAAATCTACCATTAACATTAACTGCAATTGAAAAATAACACCAGTAACTCGACTGCGAATATCAACTACAAAAAGAAGTCACGAGAATCATCTACATCAGATTGCTGTCAAGCCTTGTTGCAACAATAAAATCTTTGGAAGATTCAAATTATATTCTATCACTTCTGGAACATGCATGAATTACTCTGAATGGATTGTACCTATTATTTTAAAACAAAGTAGCAAGTATATCGTAAATATTAGATATTTTTCAAACTTATATTAATACCAACATATAGATATATGTATATATATGTACATGGTCTATATAGATAAATCCTATATTTTATTATTTTAAAACCAGTGGTATCCAAACCAATACAATCATATTTGGTAGTTAGTGGGATTTGTACTTAGCTGTCACTATATAGACAGATACATTGACCACATTCTAAAGCTCAACTGATCTGTGATCACACTCCAAACGTCTTGTTGAGTTATGCCATCCACTTAATGGTTTGTGTTTTTCGGCAAACTACTTTTCATTAACAGCTATTCGACATTTCGTTCGTGTTAATTCTCAATTTATTATATTTAAAATTGCATTTTGGGTACCACTACTCTACAAATAAATTCAACTATTTCCAATTTCCGATAGCTATTTCGACCTTATACCTTTATATAGTACAGTTATTGCCCATTTTCATTATTTATATATTTTAAGTGTTATATTAATTGTAAACACCCCTTCTTAGAAACTTCTGTGTGAGATTATCATTATGTACCATTCACCACAACAAAACTCACATGCAACTACACGAACAAATAATTTACATGATTCGCTTATTGATCTTAAAGATAATACAAGTCAAGAAGAACTAGTAAATCCATACGAGGCATCCGACAATCAGATTAGTAATGAAGTTTTTGCTGTTTCTGTGAAACTTCCTCAGTTTTGGTCAAACTGTCCTGAGGCATGGTTTATTCATGTCGAAATGCAGTTCAACACTAAAAATATTACTCAAGAAGCAACAAAATATGAGTATATTATTACAGCATTGCCTCAGGAAGTAATTATGACCATACTGGATTTTATTCGGGATCGTAAGCCCTGGGAATTTTACCGATCTCTCGTATTACTTTCTGGTTCTAATTTAAGCCAAGAAATTTTGAAGAAACTTTGGATGCGGAAATTGCCGAAAAGTTTAAATGTAGTTTTAGCTAGCTCAAATTCCAATGATACAGGGTGGCGCAAAAGTCATCCTATCAGAAAATGCTATAAATTTTGCGATTGGCCCCTAAAGTCAGTTCTGTTTTGACATTTGTGTAGTAAACACATGCGAAATACACGTTAATAAACAATCTTACGCTACACTGCTCCAGAACGCGGAATATTGCTGACTATTTATTTGACCAATAATCGGTCGGGGCCAAACGGTTACTGTGAATGGTGAGCGCTACAGAGCAATGATCAACGAGTTCTTTTTGCCGCAACTTGATGAATTGGGATTGGAAAACATATGGTTCCAACAAGACGGCACACACTG
This sequence comes from Merzomyia westermanni, assembly GCA_949987695.1. Lineage (NCBI taxonomy): Eukaryota > Metazoa > Arthropoda > Insecta > Diptera > Tephritidae > Merzomyia > Merzomyia westermanni. Next base: position 137,765,434 of record OX465288.1, read on the forward strand.
CACGTGCCACAACCGATATGCTGAACATCGGAAGCTTACTTTTGCGCCACCTTGTATATGTAAACGAATTAACTAAGTTAGCAGATAACGTTTGGGAAGTTATCAACAAAAATGAAATAGCTTCAGTAAACAATTGTCATTCAAAAGGAGATAACTCAATTATTACTAATTTGGTTAAAACAACTTCATTAATTTGTGAAAATTTTCAAAAATTATCTTTAGAATTAAGTGAAATTAGAAAAAAAATTAGTCAAAATTATTTAAGATCGCGTTCAACAAGTAGAAATAGTTTTCGAAGTCCTGTTAGATTTCGTTCGAAATCGCGTGATAATCCGAATTGGTTATGCCGGTACCACTATAAGTTTGGAAATAAAGCTTGGCGATGCGAACAACCATGTGCTTTTGTAAAAAATGATAATCAAACAAATTAAAATTTTCCGTTGTTGCGGCGACGAATAACGGAAATTTAGAGATATCAACTCGTCGCTTATTTGCATTCCACAAAAAAAATAAGTTGAAATTTTTAATCGATAGTGGAGCAGAAATTTCAGTGCTTCCAGTTTCAAAATTTTCATGTACAAAAAAATCAACAGATATTATCTTAACGGCAGCTAATGGTTCAACTATTTTTACATACGGAAAAAAACTATTAAATGTTTGTTTTGTGTTCTTGATTGCTGATATTGCGAAACCGATTATAGGCGCTGATTTTTTATGTAAATATGGACTTCTTATTGACATTAAAAACAAGTGTTTAATTGATCCACTTACAAATCTGTCAGTTAACACAATTTCTTACTTTTGTAATGCCCCTCTTCCAAAATTGTTTTCAGTTGATGATAAATACACAAAGTTGTTAAAGGAATTTCCTTCCCTTATTACTGAACCCAATTATTCGATACCGGTAAAACACAGACGGTAATCTTCCATTTTCCAAGCCAAGACGACTAGATCCGATTAAATTTAAGGTAGCTAAAACTGAATTTGATTTCTTAGTAAAAACTGGAATTTGTAGGCCCTGAAATTCTTCTGTGGCATCACCACTTTATTTAGTACCAAAAAAGGAGAGTAATGACTGGCGTCCCTGTGGTGATTTTAGAAGGCTTAATACAATTACTGTTCCCGATCGTTACCCTTTGCCTCATATTCAAGATTTTAATATGAATCTTAGAAATAAAAAGATATTCTCAAAATTAGACTTAGTAAGAGCGTATCATCAAATTCCCATGGCAGGAGAAGATATTTATAAAACGGCGATTACGACTCCCTTTGGCATGTTTGAGTTCGTTCGTATGCCTTTTGGCTGAGTTCCAGCACAAACGTTTCAGAGGTTCATCAATGAAGTGGTAGGTGAATTTGAATTTGTTTACGCTTACATCGATGATTTGTTAGTTACAAGTGAGAGTGAAGAACATCATTTTAAGGATCTACGAATTCTTTTCGAACGATTGGCTGAATATGGTTTGAACGTGAAACCAAGTAAATATATTTTTGGGGTTTCTAGTATTGATTTTTTGGGACATAGTATATCTGAAGCAGGATTTAGACCTTCCGAATAGAAATAGAAGCTGTTCGAGATTTTGAACGGCCAATGTCCATAAAACGGGCACAAAAGTTTATAACAAAAATATACGTTTATTGGTATGGTTAACTATTATCATAGATATATTTCACAGTTAGCAGAATTTACTGGGGTTATACGAGTATACGATTTAATTAGTACAGCAAGTAAAAAGCGAGACAAAAATTTAGTTTGGGATGATATATCTATCAAAGCGTTTAAACGCATTAAAGAGAAATTTGCATCTAAGATTTTGTTAAATCATTTTAGCAAAGATGCAAAACTATCTTCAACTGTAGATGCATCGAATACGGCAGTTGGTGGTGTTATACAACAACATTTTAAGAATAAGTCGGAGCCCCTGGCGTTCTTTTCGAAGAAACTTTCTCCAGCAGAAATGAAATATAGTGCGTTCGACAGAGAATTATTAGTAATTTATCTGAACATTAAACATTTTCGGTATCTATTAGAAGGAAGGGAATTTTCTGTTTTTACTGATCACAAGCCTTTAACTTTTGCGCTAAATTCCAAAACTGAGCGAAGTCCACGGCAAACCAGACATCTTCAGTTTATAGCACAATTTACGAATGATATACAGTATATAAAGGGACAGGCAAATGTTGTAGCTGATACTTTATCTAGAGCATTTGAAATAGAAGCAATCAATAATTCAGAATTAAATTTTAAAATTTTAGAGAATGAACAGCAAAAAGATAGTGAACTAAACCGTCTTGTTTCTGAAGAAAAGTTTAAAAATTTAAAGTTAATTAGAATTCCTGTTTTAAATTTCAATATCTGGTGTGAATCATCAGGAGATTATCCTAGACATTTCGTTCCAAATAATTTACGGAAAACGGTATATGATAAATTACATGGGATAGCGCATCCGGGTACCAAAGCTACTCGCCGACTTATCATAAAAAAATATTTTTGTCCCAACATGAACAGAGAAATTAATACATGGTCCAGAGAATGTATAAGTTGTCAGAAGTCAAAGGTTTATCGACATACAAAATTTCCTGTGAGTAAAATTATAATACCAACTAATAGATTTCAGCACATCCATTTAGATATTGTAGGGCCTTTACCTATTTCGAAAGGACATCGCTATATTTTAACTATAATTCATAGGTTCACCCATTGGCCAGAAGCATACGGATTAAGAGATATTTCTGCAGCGATAATTGCAAATAAATTTTTACGTGAATACATATCTCGTTTTGGTGTACCCCTAGAAACTACTTCTGATCAGGGAAGTCAATTTACTTCTAAATTGTTTTCAGAGTTAACAAAATTATTAGGAAGTCATCAAATTATAACATCACCTTATCATCCGCAAGCGAATGGTATTATAGAGCGTTTCCATAGGGAAATGAAATCTTCTTTAATGGCTAGAAATGGAACCAGAGATTGGTATGATGAGCTACCCTTAATACTGTTAGGCTTGCGATCAACATTTAAAGAGGATATTTCGGCAACACCTGCTGAGATGGTGTTTGGACAAAACTTACGGTTGCCTGGTGAGCTTATTGTTCCAACTTCTGAAAACTCAACGTCATCTGAAATTCTGAATTGCTTAAGCGAAAAAATTTAAAAATGTTAATTCGAATTTAAGTCATCATAGTTCTAATGTTGGTATCTATGTTCCGAAAGATTTAAAAACTTGTAAATTTGTTTTTGTACGTTTGACTAGTAAGCTCTCTTTACAACAGCCGTATGAAGGTCCATATAAAGTTTTTGAGAAAAACCAGAAGTATTTTAAGGTAGAAATAGATAATGAAATCAAAACTATCCCGATTGACAGGTTAAAACCGGCGATAGTTGAAAAATCTACTGAATCTAACACTGATTGTCATAATAGCATTGGCACAAAAGAGAAAGTCACATTTAACTTATTTAACATAAACTCTCAGGAAGGGGGAGTAATGTAGGGTTCTTGTATTATGTTGAGTTTATTAATTTTATTTCCCTTTGTTGCTATATTACTTTGAACATTGTTAGTTGAATTTGTATTACAATATTTTATTTTCATTTTTTGATATTTGTACTTTTCAAAAATTTTTCATATTCGATTCATTCTTCCTGAAAATAGACTTCTATTTGTTCCTATAAATAAATTTTATTAAAATATAATTGAAGCTATAATTTGTTTGTTGTACAACGGCAACTATAATTTAATTCAATAAGAAGAAAAATATTAATCTACAGGAACCTACACTAGTAATTATGTATATATGCATACCATAGCTTTCGTGGATTTCCATAGACTCCTCAAGTCAGCGTCTGCGCCCAACAAAGTGTTGCAGGATCCTTACAAAATATTTACCCACACAATTGGATATCTTTGTTCCGGTACGTGCTATGAATGAGCAATTTATTAATTTCAATCATAGGCAATATGTGAGTAGGCCACATGCACAGTGGCGGTCAAAACAATAGCTCCAGTTTTTTTAATTGTGTCTTTTTTTTTTTACTTATACATTTTTTTTTTAATTTCTGGGCACCTCCTTCAAAAACACCTAATTAGAATATGTCTCCAAAACGACATGTCTAAAAATTTTGGTTTGAAAAACTTCCACAACAACAAATCTAACAGTTTTTGATTATTTTAAATTTGGTCACTAAGTTGTTGCTTTAGCGGCTGAAACACTGAAGTTGGAACCTTCAGTAACTTGCTCCACTGTTTTACGCCCGATTTGCTTCGAACGTTCTAGGTCGCCTTACCATGCTTTCCGAAGGTTGAACGCTGTCTTTAAATACTTTTTTTTCTGTAGGTTTCTTGCATGAAATTACATTCTTCTTAAGTACATACTCTTTGTATGCAATATTTATAATTACAAGATTATGCACATACAACGCAGTTGAAATTCACCACATTCAAGAAAACCACCCTGCTCCAATTTTCTTCATTACCTGAGAGCATATTATGCTCTTGTACGCGCAGAGTGGTAGAGAACGAGATAATGTTTATTACTGCTCCCAGTACCACTCGTGAATCATTATACATATGTATATTAGGGTGATGGACTCGTTTCTTTAACACAGTATTACTGTTTTTGTCATAATTTTAATAAATATGAGTTTTTCGTATACTATTTATATTGGGTCCTCCTTGGTATAGAGTGGTGGTGTGCTTAACTACCATACGGAGGCTCCCACTTTCAAGTTCGGGGACAGATAACATCAAAAGTACATGAGAAAATGTCTATTCGAAACAAAATCTGGCCGCTTTATAAATTCTTTTGTTTTTTAAAGTTTATAAATCTAGCTTTGCAATACCCTAAAGGAGTAGAGGCTGTAAAGTTCCAACATTAAAGCTCTCAAGTTTTCGCTGCATGAACCATATTGGGCGTTTCAGGCGTTGAAGACTTCTCCTCGTGTTTTAGCTATATCATTTGCAGAGCTAAAAGACGAGCTGAGGTGTGGAACACCTATTAAGCTATTTATGGGGTTTAGAATTTCAAATGAAGAGAGATATTGATTTAGCCATTTCTGTCTGAGCAAGCGATAACTTATTCAACTTATTCAATATCACTGAAATTTGGGATACAGGTTCAACATTTAGATATATCAGTGAAATTTGGGATACAGGTTACTTTCGGGCGGGGAAAGGTTGCTAAGGAGTGCGTTTGAAAAAATGTCACCTTTATTTTATTCAACAAGTTTTTTCTTAATTATTTGATTTGAATATTTTTTTCGTAGTATGATTAGAAATAAATGTCAGCAAAATCGCTAAATGCTGTAGTTCATATAAAAATGACAAGCGAATTGGAAGTACGAACAACTATTGTTAAAAGTTTTCAAGACCACCCTCAGTGGACTTTCAAAAAAAATTGTTCGAGAACTTTAAGTAAGCCCGAAAACTGTTTCGAGGGTGTTAAAAAACTTTAAGGACCAATTGGCTCTTGCCCGTAAGCCAGGTTCGGGTAGAAAAAGGGGCATCAGTGACCAAAACATGAAAAAGAAAATCATCACCATTTTTCAGAAGAACCCCAATATTTCAGGTAGAAAACTAGCGCAGAAGGTGGGATGTTCCGAGTTTTTTGTCCGTAAAGCAAAAAAGGGAGCTGGTCTCAAAACGTTCAATGTTCAAAAAGTTCAAGACAGAAACTCTGTGAAGAACGTGGAAGCAAAAACTCGCGCAAAAAAACTAAAAATTTGTTTCATTGAAAAATAAAATTGCTGCATCATGGACGACGAAACGTGTATGTTTTAGCCGACTTTTCGCAGCTTCCAGGCCAGAAGTTTTACACAGCAGACTCGCGCGGGAATGTGGACAAAAAGTTTAAGTCAAAAAGGCAGTTAAAATTTCCTCGTAAATTCCTGGTTTGGCAAGCAATCTGCAGCTGTGGAGAGAGGAGCAGTGCTTTTGTAACTACGGGAACAATAAAATCCCAAATATATCGTACATTAAAGAATGCTTAGAAAAAATATTAAAGCCTTTCCTAAGACGACATAACGTTTCCATTTTTTTTGGCCTGACCTAGCTTCTTGTCATTATAGCAAATTGGCTTTGGAATGGTATTCAAAAAATAATCCGCCCAATTGTACAGAACTCAGGCCAATTGAAAGATACTGGGCTTTGGTCAAAAAAGAAACTAAAGCAACAAAAAAAGTAGCAAGGAATGCCAAAAACTTTGGGGAAAAGTGGAGTTCAGCAGCTCGGAAAGTGTCAAATACTACTATAAAATTGTTAATGGAAGGGGTGCCGGAAAAGTTAAAACAATTTTTACAACAAGAGTAGTGACAAAGTTGTTGATATACAATAAAACTTGTAATTAAAAGGACAAATAACAGCTAGTTTTATTTTCAAAATCGGACTACTAGTTTACGAAATTTGTCATAAAAATTACAATTTTTTCAAACGCACAAAATTGGTGAAATTTGATAAATATATTTACTTGGTTCTATTTATTATTTCTTTTTCCACTGTTAATAACTTTAGAGTCGTTTACGAGAGAATGCCGAAACTTGGTACAACATGATATGCTTTGTAGGGAGTACACCTAATTTTACATAAGTTTATTTAAACACAACTACATCTGGATGTTTAACTTTCGGTTCCACCCGAACTAAAACTTTCTTACGTGTTTAAGGTGACATTTGATTTGACTCGAAACTTTTGCATAATCGACCACCCTAATAATTATGTTGGTCAGCTCCAGTGAGCAATACACTTTGATAGAGTACTTAAAGTTAAGAAAGAGCCAACATTTCAACAAAATATAAAAAAGACAACATATAAAAATAATTCTTTACTGGTGTCGCAACATCGACACCAACGACAGTGATACGGGCTCCGAGCTCACTCGCACTGTATTGTGACGCGAGCAAAGCGAGTTTGTAAGCAAAGGCATACACAGATTTCGTCACAAGTCGGTATCAGTTGTCATATGAGCGAGCGTCACTTGGAGGGTAAATCGTTGATGGTGGTGGCTCTTAAACGCGTTACATTTCTGTATCTACGCGGTAGCGCCGCATTAACGACTCCAAAATGAATCAGTTGGCGACAAATTTTGTGCTGAAAAAAATTAAATATGTTTTCTAAATGTGTGCTGGCGAAAATTGTGTGGTTTTACCACAAATAAGAAGATGGAAACATTAAGAGTTTGAGCATTTAATTTTAGTGTATTAAATTCAAAACTAATTTTGTTTGTTTAATATTGTGTGCAGTTTTGTAAGCCACCACCCAACTAAACAGCGCCTTAGTCTGCTTTGTCTTTGTTTGTGCGGGTGTATGTTCATGCGCGCGATTGCCCATTGATATCGACCATTTGTTGTAAGAAATTCACCATAGTGTAAAAGTGTCGTTTTCTTGTGTTTTTAGTGTATACAAGTATATATGTACTTATAACTTTGTATGTATTTATATTAAAGAATATATACGAATTCTTTAGTGTTATTGCATTATAAGCAATATTTTCTTCCAGTTTACATTCTTATACCTTCGGCCCTTGTGTGTTCTTTGCAAAGATATAAATTAGGAATGAATAAATATATAACAGAAGAAGATTACTACAATGTCTTTGGTTTGAGTGTGAAAAAACGCCCATTTTTGTTAAAATGTTTCGTTTTGTCAAGTTCGGTTGTTTCGATTGTGAAATTTAAGACAAAAGTAAAGAAATATATCTAATTACAATCTCTACAATTTGGTTTTTATAAAGCTTTTGGAATATTGCATTTGCCTAATCATTGTGAAAAATTCTAAGTTGCTGCAATTAAATGTAAAACAAACAAAAAAAATCACACACAATCTTTTTACTAGTGAAAAAAATTGCAAGTGAGAAATTACATACATACATACATAAAGTTCCAGCTCCAGCTTAAGCATAATCCCATTAAAAAGGTAAGAATTGCATTGCTGCATTGTCTTATTTTCTACGTCCATCTACATCAAAAATTCAATAAATTTGCAATTATAATTTCAGACAGTAATATTGACTGAACTAAGTTACAAATGTATTGCCCTTATGTTAGGTTTTACCTATACATACTCGTACATATGTATGTGCATAAAACTAAATAACGAATTTGTTTTGCGAATGTTTCTCGCAGAAACTTCCCGTATTGCATTGGAAAAATCGATTGTGACCGCGATTACTCTCACGGCTGTTTTTTTTTTTGTATTTCTTACCAGTGTTGCCGTTACATATTTACAGAAAGTGGCCAGAAAGGTGTTTTAACAAAACTTTATTTAATTTTCTTACACAAATAGAAAACAAAAGTTTTGCTTAAGGTCATGTGGTCATCACAACATTACATTCCGGTTTGTTTGACCGTATATTTCTGCAATCAAAATCGTTACCAAACAAGTGGGGACAGCGTTGTCTTGGGCTGTGTCGAATGATTCACTATTTCCGCTGTTTGACAACAGTAAAAACTATGCTTAATTTCATTCTGCTGTTACCTTCTTAATTGAAATATATATAGCCCAACCCCGTTTATCGGTTGAATGGTTGTATTTTTATACCTAGTAGCACACAAGGTATATTAACTTTAGTCGCGTAACGGTGGTATGTAACGGCATAAACGGAACGAGAGGGATATTGACTTATATACATATATCAAAATTTTCAGGAGGAAAAAAGAAATTGATTAAGCCATGTCCGTCCGCCCGTCCGTCTGTTAGCACGATAAGGCAGAAAATACATTTTTCAAGCAATTTTTGAAAATGGGAGTGGCACCGCCCACTTTTGATTAAGTCAAAATTAGAAATAATATTAGTCATAAATCAAAAACCGAAATGAAACTTAGCACACACATTTATATTAATACTAGGTATGCTCCGGAAAAAATGGGCGAAATCGGTTAGGAGCCACGCTCACTTTTATACGAAAGATTTTGAAAAGGATTATAGATATATTTAATAGGGAATAACTTTGCGTACTTTATATCATTTATATTTCACTTTCAAAGTGTCCGTAAACAAAGAAAGTCGAAAAAAATAAATTTTTGAAAATGGGCGTGGTCTCGCCCCTTTTTATAGTGGACTTTTCCACAAAACTTTTTATGCCATAACTCCGGAAAAAATTGATTTATCGAAACTATATTTGGCAAAAATGTTGAATACATAAAGGTAAATGTTTGTTGTTAAAATGGGCGAAATCGGTCAAGGGCCAAGCGCAGTTTTTTAACATAGTTCTTAAAAATTTGTTTGTCAAATGTAAAATGCGATATTTTTATAACCATGCACGCTATATCAATGAGATCTTGCACACGTAATAAGCTTTTTCAGAAAAACTCAACAGCAAAAAAATTTTGTGAATTTTGGGGAAGTAGGCGTCGTTGTTGTTGTTAACAGTGCTTCGCCCTGCCCAATGCACTTGATCACTCTAAATTGTCATCAGGCTCTTCTAACGGAAGTCCAAGGAAACGGGCGGTTTCCACAGGGTAGGACCAGAGTGATGTAGGTGTTAGAAGAGTAGGTTCGACCGAACAGGAGAAGAGATGTTTGGTATCATGAGGGGACATGTGTGGGAAGTAGGCGTGGCGCCGCCCACTTTTCAGCATAAAAATTCTGGTATTTTCAAAGGCGATTGCTTGTAATTTCAACAAGATATTTCAAAAAAAATTAGTCATCTGCTTCTTAATAGTATGTAGTATACTCTTGCCAAAAGTTGTTAATACCCCACTGCAATAGGGAAAGTTATACCTTTTTTGATTTTCATGCCTTTAATGAACATGCAATGTTTGTAAGTATGAGAAAAAGAAGAGATGTTCCCATTAATAAGTAAACTGAAATAATAAGGGCGATGATCTGAGTCGATTTAGCAATGTCCGTCTCTCCGTCCGTCTGTCTGGCTGTCCGTCTGTCTATTTGAACGCAAATTTTTCAAACATAAAATATGCATGTATTGGTATTTTGAAAAAATGTGGTTAGCAGTTGTTGGTAGGGAAGCTATTTATGGTTTATTTGGTTTTTTTTGTTTTGTTGTTTTTCCGACAGGGTGAATAATTGATGTATATTGGAACGATTTTCGTCATCCCTTGTCAAATTTGGTTTTGAGACAAACCGGTTTCGGCCTATTTATATACAAATAAATTAATGGCGGCCGCCGTAGTGTGGCGGTAGTGTTGCCGGCCTACCACACCGAAGGTCCAAGGTTCGAGTCCTGGGACAGGTTTGAAAAAGTTTTTCAAAACGGGGTCACCTCTCGGCAGTGCTTTGTCAAACTCTCCGAGTTTCTTTCTGAAGTCGGCAAAAAACTGTAGGTCCCGACAATTTCCAAACGGCACACCACAAATTGGAAGGGCAGCTCGGCGCAGAAATCTCTTAGGAGGTTTATGATGATATACCTGTTGTACATATATGAAATTAATTTACCGCTCAAAACTCATAAGAGAAGTGTTTTTATTGAAAGAAATCAGATGGCTTTATAATACGAACTGAAATGTATTAAAATAGACCTGCGTAACTTAGTATGCCAAAATAGATCACTACCAGGTATATAATGTTCGCTTCCACCCGAACTTAGACTTCCTTACCTGTTGTCTTTATGATTTTCTATTTTCACATTTCATAGAAATCTAAAAAATTACATTCCTAGATATTCAACTGAAAGATTTATGGTCTAAAACCTGTTTATGGAACCCAGGGTTGTACTCCGGATTTTTTACAGGTTTGCATTTTTTTAATTTTATTTAAACGTGTTTTAATTAAAAAATTGTGATTCAAATGAAATATTTCACACAAACAGCAAAAAAAAAGAAATAAAAAAACAAAAACATGTAAACTTAAAGCTGTATTTCAAAAACCTAAATCCGACTTTTTAAAATTTGTTGAAAGCTCTTCTACAATAAAGTTAAGTCATATATATTTTTCCATCAAAATCATTTACTCAAATCAGTTCAAATCTTTGGTAAACACTCATATCTTCGATTGCAGAAAAAAGAGATCTTAACGTCTCAAGGTCAAAAAGGAGTTAATTTTGACACTAGTTTCGAACTTTCAGTGCATATTATGTTGGGCGACATTCGGAATCCACCTAGCTCCTTTACCTCTTTTCACGAAGTAGTTTCTGTAGCAATACCACTATGCTAATCGGAGTCTGTATGTTTCGGGGGTCAGTACACCTTCAACTCACCCAAATGTGCATAAGTTTACGTTTCTAGCTTTTTATTTAAAGGCGTTATAGCCTAAACCCAGTTTATTGGAACAAGAAAATATATATATGGGAGCTATGTATATCTCAGATTGATCCCATCTTGTTGGTTTCGACAAATCACTAGATAATATAAAAGTGGCAGTCGCATACCAAATTTAGCTTAAAAAAATTCAAATAACAAGTCCGGTTTAAGTTAATGGGTCAAGTTCACATTTTGATGGCAAAACGGCAACACTTTTTTTTACCACGATGGGCATACATACATTTATTCGTGTTTGCTTGTAAATACATATATCAAAATATATATTTTAAGCATATGTATATGTATGTACCTATGTATGTATGCCTAAAGGTATTTTTGTTTAAGTGAAGTGCCTACTAAGATTCATATTGTCAACAACTTCTCAATTTACCATAAAAATTCGAAAAATGAATTCCACCTGAACACTAACAAACTCTTGAATCCCTTACTCACACATTTAAGGCTAAAATTAAATTACTAGATCATAAAATATATAATTGAAATAGTGCCTTGCTTGCTCTAGATAAGATATGAAAAAAAAAAAATGTGAGGGGTAACTATATACTAATCATGGGAGGCAAGTGCGTAGTCGGATCTTTCGATTTGTCCATTAAAAAAATGGTAATAATTGAATAATAATGAATAAAATCATTTAATCGGATATCAATTTTGTACACTCAGGTACTAGTACGATTGTTATGTGCACCATTTGTCCTACTTTCTGGCTATCCCACATTCCTAGCCCCGCACTTCGCTATGTGCACTTATGAACTCATATTTGTAAAACAATCAATGTTAACACTTGGAACTAATAAGGCGGTTAAGCTTTGAATTACACCACCCAAACATTGAGCTGCACCAGACTCATTCACTCAAGGTAGCACCAAAAATCTGCCAATTTTGTGGCACAACTGCTATTTGGCGACTACAACAGTCTACACTCTTACCGATCCACACTAAAAACCGACTTACCCAATGTAGGTGCAGTGGCTATCCCGCACAACCCCCTTATGTACTCATTGAAACCGATTGTTTCCTAGCTGAACGGAGTATTTCCGATTTTTGCAGGGATTGAATAGAAGTTTTGATTTGCCACAAGCCTTTAGTATTTCAATTGTAGTTTTCAAAGAGCAGTAGGAAGAAGGAAAAGAAGGGAAGAGTAAGAATTAGACCCAGAGAAATTGCAACAAAGGAATAAGAGGTAAGAGGTGGTGAAGGAACGACTTTGAACGTTGTTTAAAAAATCCTTAATGTATGTATTTTCAGGGATTTGATCGGGACTTAAAACCTTTGTAATCGGTCAAAATTTTATGAAATTTTCAAGCTGGTAGTGACACGAGGGCGGCCGCCGTGGTGTGAAGGTAGTGTTGCCGGCCTACCACACCGAAGGTCCATGGTTCGAGCCCTGGTACAGATAACATCAAAAGTGATTTGAAAAAAGTTTTTCAAAAACGGGGTCGCCCCTCGGCAGTGGTTTGGCAAACTCTCCGAGTGTATTTCTGCCATGACAGGCTTCTCAGCAAAAATTCGTCTCCTTTGTAGATGCCGTTCGGAGTCGGCAAAAAACTGTAGGTCCCACCAATTTGTAGGGAAAATTCAAATCGGCACACCACAAATTGGAAGAGAAGCTTGGCGCAAAAATCTCTTAGGAGGTTTATGATGATATACCTGTTGTATATCGCGCCATAGAGATAGAGAGAGAGATAGTGACACGATTTGGTCACTTTGCAATTTTTGTCTGAAAATGCCATTTGTGACCTTTCAGGCAGCGATGCATCTTGCCTCATCATAAAATTTGTTTCTGCGCAGCGCTGGTATACCTCTTCTTATACACTTCATCAACATTAATACGACGTGAATGAGAAACATCGTCCCACATTATTTGTTCAAATTATTTCAAGCTTCCAACCAAGGCAATGTAATTTAACTAAACCTTTAAAACCAATCAAGTGTATCAGTGACTGTTTCTCGTTGATAATTGTTCACATACTTTGTTAGTAACACTCACATGTCTGACCATAAAAAAGATCTACTGCGCTAAAAACTGAAAGCAAATGAATTGAAATACTTAATATGGTCCGCTTAGCTAATGAAATAAACTTGAAAATCAAATGCAATGTAAGCATTTGCAAGCTAACACCCAATATGTGTCCAAGTACAAATATTGACTGTTTGATGTATAAAGGTTTCAGCCGATGTCTCGCACCTTAAGTGCATTACAACAATAATTGATTGAAAATTTGCATAACAAAGTTAATTTTTTTCATTTTATTCTACAGTGGCAGGAAATCGATGAAACATTTTTTTCCACGTAAATGAAAATGCGGTTCATACAACCCTACCAATAAACGCTTCACACACTAAGGGTGTTAAGTAGTATTGCCAGAAAATTTTGTAGCTGATCCCCTTTTCGGTCTGCGATTATGCCAGGAAAATCATATTAATTTCTGAATTTATTTTAAACTAATAAACCGCTACGCTTCGCTGCATCTCTGAACTTATAATAAACTGAGTCCGATTTTAATCACTATATCTTCGCAACCAGCTTTCGTTTGATACCCATAATACATTTGGGGTCACCCTGGTTCTCATATTGGTCTGAAACCAGTAGAGTTACAGAAATAGGGAAACTCTTAAATTTGAACGGCATCTGCAAATGCAGATGAATTTTTGCTGATAAGCTTTTTCACGGCATAAATACACTCGAGGGATTGCCGCCCACAAAAATCCCCAATCTAGAGGAAGTCCTTAATCTGGCAGCACTGTTTAGCTGTAGGATTAACCAGATATGCACATATTAGTTGATTAACTTTGATACTTACTTTGTGTTCACTACGAATTTGTATAAATACTACCTACCTACAACTCTTACATTACAACTCCATATAAAGAGTACCATGAACCCCACATATAAATGCTTCATGTTCCACAAACGAGCATTCGAGGGTAGATATTCATTATATACATCATTTTCAATCGTTTGTTTTTAGTTTTCAAATCGTTGCAACTGACTTTGATACCTATTGGATGCTCGAACTTCTATACTAGTTAATACCGCAAAATTCGAATACCCAATCAACATTTGGCGCGATATACAACAGGTATATCATCTTAAACCTCCTAAGAGATTTTTGCGCCAAGCTTCTCTTCCAATTTGTGGTGTGCCGATTTGAATTTTCCCTACAAATTGGTGGGACCTACAGTTTTTTGCCCACTCCGAACGGCATCTACAAAGGAGACGAATTTTTGCTGAGAAGCCTGTCATGGCAGAAATACACTCGGAGAGTTTGCCAAACCACTGCCGAGGGGCGACCCCGTTTTGAAAAACTTTTTTTTCAAATCACTTTTGATGTTACCTGTACCAGGGCTCGAACCATGGACCTTCGGTGTGGTAGGCCGGCAACACTACCTCCACACCACGGCGGCCGCCATCTACTATATCGATTATCTTAACCGAGCACAAGAAAAGCTGGCGTATATTCCTATGACACTAATTAAAAATGTCAAATTAAGCCAAGTTTTAATACACCAAATTTTGATGAAACCTTGGGGTTGTTCTTTGTTGCTTGTAACGACAAAACCACTCCCCGAAGATTTTGGGGAGTGTTGTCGAAAGTGACAGTCCTTTGCCGGATATGAACCCGGTACGCTCCGGTACTTTCTTGCGGTACTGCGCGACTGTCGTGGTAGCGATTTGGCATGATCATGGCAACTTTCTAGGTCATGTCATCCCACCTCTCTTTTTTCTCTTTATGGCGCGATATACAACAGGTATATCATCATAAACCTCCTAAGAGATTTTTGCGCCAAGCTTCTCTTCCAATTTGTGGTGTGCCGATTTGAATTTTCCCTACAAATTGGTGGGACCTACAGTGTCATCCCACCTACCAAGGGCATATTCTAAACCCCTAACCCGCAGGGGGATCTTGGGGTGTTGCCTTTTTATGCTGCTAGCGGCTGGTGTCGTTAGAAATTCCTCCCAACACCTATAGCCACCCAACAAACAACTACGTCATAATTGGAAAGCATCCCTTAACGAGTCGATAACAAACAAAGCTTCAGACAAGGAGACTAAGTATCGTGAGAATTCTTTAACTTGATTCTGGAGAACATAATTGGAGCAGCAGAGCTAAACCAATATATAGAAGAGCCTAAAACTGCTGTCGTATGATGATGGTATGGGCATAATGGCCCTAACCAATGCAAAGTTTTTCATTCCCTAGACTGAATAAAGACGTTCTGTCGCAGAAAGGAAAGTAAACACTGGACTATCTCAAGCTTGGATGTCGTTCTTGTAGAATAGGAAATGCCCATATCTTCCCGATAATAGTTCCTTAGTTAATCTATAGGCTTTCGAATAGCAAGCAAGTCTTATCTATCAGTTACTTTAGTGAGCTTAAGAATTTGCTCCATGTTTTATACTGTTGCGCTCGTTGCTTTATCTTTGCGCTTTGGCAAGCAATTTTCCCTGAGGATGCATTCTTAACAACTTGCGAGGTTAAAAGGTCAATACATATGCAATAAGTACATTTGCCCTTTGGGGGTTGTCCTTTGTGTGAGCGATTTAATACTGGGGTGGCTATCCTTTTCCAGAGGAATAAGTGTTTACCTCGGCATAATACAAAGAACTCTGTCTTAATAAGTATGTATAGTTTTTGGAAAAACAAAAAACGACGAAGTTTAATTAGTTATGGATAGTAATTGTGCAGTATATATGTATATACCAAATTCTCTGCAACATTACGATTGTGAGCATACATGTACGGCATTTACTTATAAAAAACTTCACAGTCTATTACGTCTCTCATAATGACTCTTACCAATTACATACAAGTAAATGATGTACTCTACTCCACTTTTTTAATTGCCAACTTAATTAACCAACGGCTTTTTTAGCTTACTTACATTTTAACGTGACTTTACTTGTTTCCATTAATCGTTGAATTTTCCCAACACTTCTCTAATAAATCTTGGTTATGTCGATAAGCTCGGTTTAAGCAGCACTTTTCTCAAGCGCCGAACAGTAGTCAACACAAAATATTTAACGCGCTTCTAGGTTTTCACACTGCAATTACAATATTAGTTGGCACAAAAGTTGCGTAAGCTACTACCGGGTGCCAATGTGTAATAATCATTACAAAATAAACAAATAAGTGTTACGACAAATCTACTTATTTACTTTTCAGTTTCAGGTTTTTAAGGGGGTAATTATGTGAGGTACCGCGAATTGCAGTCACTCACATTCACATTAATGTTTACATGTAATACAATTTTAATAGACTGATTTCTGGACATTATAGATGTTGAAAAAAATCTCAGGCAGTCTTATCTAGAGTCGTATCCCTTTATACCTTTCATGAACATGAAATGGTACTATAACTTTAGTGCAATGTTTGTAAGTATGAGAAGAAGAAGAGATAGACCAACCAATAAGTATACCAATTTATCCATGTCCGTCTGTCCGTCCGTCCGTCTGTCTGTTTGAACGCAAACTAGTCCTTCAGTTTTAGAGACATCTGGTCATTTTGTATTATATAAATCATGAAACGGAACCAACAAGATCGGACCAATACAACGCTTAGCTCCCTTACAACCGATTGTGCCGATTAACGTAACATTTTACAAGTTTGTTACGCATTATATACCAGCCAGATCGCACCAACATAAGATCAAGCTTCCATATAATCGAGAGGAGACCTTCATGAGCATGTTCAACAGGAGAAACCCGCTGTCTTGATAGTCCCTGGTTTCTGGTGTGGTTTGTTGCATCTACGTTTCCTCTACGGTAAAGAAAGGGGGCAAAAATTCCATCAAGTTGTAGCTGAATATCACGAAACACACCTTTGAAGTTGTCACAGCACCAATTGCACGAATATCTTTTTAATTCAATTCAGATGCCTGTGGTCTCGGCTGTTTCACGCACTTCCATTCTCTAATATCATACCATGGATTTTAACGACTTTTGGCTTGACTTCTTTCTTCTGGGCGAACTAAACATTTGGCTTCACTTGTGCTCGTAAAACCACAACGGAAATAAGTAATCCATTTTGTAACCAAAGAAACTAATGGAGCAAAGTCCTCGTAGTATTTAAGAAGTCTGTTCTTAGTTTTGCTAATATTTCTACATATAATAACATTGTACATTGCAGATATTTACGAAAAATTGATAGAAGATATCATTATTAAGCCAATAGAAGGTAAATGAACAGTTTAAAATTTTTTTGCCTGTCTGTCTGTATGCTTGACCGCTCATCACTCAAAAACTGCTGAATAGAATCGAATGCCATTTTCACCCTTGTTTTACTAAACGTCTAACTTAAAGTTTAAGATATCCCTTATTTCGGTACCTCAACCGGTTTCGGAGCTACGGACCAATATGAGGACGAAGGTGACCCAAAGTGTATTAGTACAATATGGGTATCAAACGAAAGATGATACTGAGTGCTGCAAGAAGCGAAGTAAATAAGTTCCATATCTAATCAGGTATGGAATATATAATAATAATAATTAAAATGGGACTCAGTCTATTATAAGTTCTGAGACTCAGCGAAGCGTGGCCGGGCTCACTAGTTTTTTAATAAAATTATTATTGCTTACCAGCACATGCAGTAACTACAATTTAAATTACTCCCTCCGAAAAAAATTCCTGACCTCGGCCCTGCCTTCCTTGTCTTATTGAATTTTTCACTCACAATTAAATGAAAAAATAGTGACTCGTAAATAAAAGTTTTCGCATAATTCAACTGCAAAATCACTTTTAATAATAATTGAATGTTCAATCCATTTAAGGCGTGCCAACTTTATAAACCAAGAATTATTGAAATACCTAAATTGAATGTAAATAAACAAAACGAAAAAGAAAACTTGCAAAAAAATTTTACATACATACATTTAAAGAGTAGGCTCACTCTACGTACAGTAGGCGTGTGGATGTAGGTACCTAGCATTTGCGTAATGTGACACCCACGACTGGGCAAATAAACCAAGTTTCAGAAAACAAAAATAACAAAACATTTGCTGACAAATGACGGACGAAACGATTTGCAATTCATGCGCCGTTGTCTTAGTGTTTACCTTTTTTAGCATCGAACCCCACGAACCAAGCCGACAACTAATTGAAAAGACGTTGAGTAATGACGTTAAACAAAAGTAATAAGAATAGAGTGACGAGTTAAAAATTATAATAATAATTAAAGCAACAAATATAAGTAACTGCAACATTTTGAATTTTTTGTCATTTGATACTTTCACATTCAACATATGCAACACTAGCAACAAAGTAGAGCTATGCATTAGGAACGTAAAATGCACCAAGGCGCCTACCATGTCTTAACCGCCGTCTTACGGGTAACCACAAGAAACAGCTAAGACACAATTAACTTACTCAATTTTGTTATTGCTAAGCTTTATTGCTTGTGCATGAACTGGAAAAAGGAGTCCAACAATAACTAAAAGTAATTGCACGTTAACATGGAAATAGACAATCTTTGCTATGTGTGGTTCATCGCAAATTCTTTGATCTGATATTACTTCATACCTTCATAAGAAATGGGCTCGGAACTAAATATTGACTTCTGATGTAGACCATCCATATTTTCAAATTTTCAAACTTGAACCCATTACAAAGATAGAAGATATTTACATATTTGCATGGATTACTTTCCGAGAATTGTCGATCACTTCTAAAGGGCGTCCTGCGAAACGAGCAAACTAGCAATTTTAGTAGGCTTGGGCTATAGCAAGTTTGCTCTTGGAAGAGTCGGTTCGGTTGAGCGGTTAAAAATAGAATTTGTGTAGCGATTAGGGGGATATCCCGCATGCCGGGCATTCATTTGGCATGTAGGGGCGTAACCTGGACAAATAAGAGCTTAACTTATTACAGTATCCAGACCGAGTGACTCGGGCCTCCTTGAGAAGATCGACAGTTAATTACATTTCGGAAATGCTAAATTAATCATCCATATTACGGTTGTCAATATTAAAAAAAAAACAATGTTGATGTGCACAAATTGACAATGCTAATTTCATTGCTGGTTCGTACGTATCAATATTGATAATCATTAATTCATAGCTTTTTAAATTTCATATATACATGTTTTATTTTCAGCATGGCATTCATACATTTCAGTCGAATTAGAGACTCACGTTTGAGTACAAGTTGAGAACTAACAATCAACTTGCCATAAAAAAAATGCCTTTTTTGTTAAGAACTTCATGATTCTCAACTTGATATATAATGTAACTTAAGGCTATATGTTTCATGGTTAGGAACTTGTTCGTTTTATAGAACATAAAATTTCAGATTTTCATTTTATTTGTTCAAACATAAAACTTAGACGACTTTATTTGAATTTTTGCTTCTTAAAGGCAGAGATATTAGCGTAAAATGTAAAACGAAAAAATTAAAAATCAAATTTGCAAATATTTTCTATAGTAGGACTTTGCCAGAAGAATAGTTTTTTAACCATTCAAATGTCCACTTAACTGCCGGGTTTGCTCTAGTGAAAATCTAGTTGCTATCCAACTAGTTTCAATTTTGAACTTTAGACATGCTGTTGAATCACTGATATGTGGGTAGAAATCATCCATGTCATCAACATCAAGTGATATATAAAGCATTCAATACCGAGTATCGCAGTAATTTCAAAGATGGTACATACAAACTTGACACAAAAAACAAAAATTACGTCATCAACAGCAAATCTATATTGAGTACATATATAGCCAATAAATATATTTAATTATTTCCCCACCATTTCCTTGCAAACCCAGTTATTTAAACAAAGAAAAATAAAACAAGAAAGACTTTAAAAATTTATTAAATGGACAGTGAAGAAATAAAAAATTATTGTGTCAAATAAATTAACGACCAAAACAACAAACATACATACAAATAACGAACAAACCAAAAAGGGAGAAAATTATCAACAAACGTGATTTAAAATTTAAAAGAAAAGTTTCACAGTAACAAATCCATTAGCATCGTTATAATAAAAGTATGGCTGATGATTGGCCTTTTGGCCCACCTGCAACACCAATTATCACCAAGAGTAGTCACGATGTCTAATATGCCTTTTTGGGCGCTTATTATATGTCTACCATTTCGGCGCCATCTATCAATAACCTTAAGTGGCAAGATTGGTTTATGTGAGTGTTAGTTTTGCCTACAATTAGAAATGGAATTAAAATTGGAATTTGGAGTTGCGAAAGTGTGGTAAACAAGGAAAACACCAAGAAATGACAAAAGTCAGAAACGACAAGTGATGGCTGGTTTGTTGACAGCAAGAGCTAAACGAAAACTTGTTTAACTGGAAGAATGCGGTTGCATTGAAATATCGGAGAAAGATATAGAAATAGATAAACAAAAAAAAATGAAGTTAATAGAAAACCCAGTTGTTTGGTGAGTGCGAGGAAACTGAAAGCGCATAAAATTGCGAACAAAAGAGGATCGACGCCTAGACAGCGAGTATTTCAACAATTCAACAAGTATAAGTGTATGAGAGTTAACAGTCTAGCGTAGCATTATGACTTGCCACATGCCCAGCAAAAAATCGTGGGACTGAGCTCTAAAGAGAGTAATCCGGGATCAATACCTTTCGTC
Organism: Merzomyia westermanni; assembly: GCA_949987695.1. NCBI lineage: Eukaryota > Metazoa > Arthropoda > Insecta > Diptera > Tephritidae > Merzomyia > Merzomyia westermanni. Next base: position 137,786,223 of record OX465288.1, read on the forward strand.
CACAGTGGGCTACAATTGATCCCAACTATTCCGTTATAGGCATAGTGGGGATAAGTCGATTTTAATTTATGTAGCCTACTTTTAGGTGTTGGAAGTAAACTTGTCCGACCGTACCCGTAACAAAGGGGATCTGTCCGACACTACCCTTTTGGACATGAAAGGGACCAATTAGTCTCATAGGACATGCTCAAACAAAAGAGATCATTTCAACCCATACAAAGAGATCAAAACTGGAGCCGAATTACGTTATACGTTTCGTGATCGAAAGCGAATTTTTAAATCTTAATTGCTTTAAACCCGTAATTCGGAATGATGTCATACGTGAGCAATTGGCTGAAAGTACCGGTCGGTTCAATTATGCATTATTACTCTTTTAAAAAGTTGGAAAGTTTCGAAGTTATTGTGACTTGAAAAAGTGTTTACGATCACGGAACGTATTTCGTAATACCGCCCCTTGCATTGGTCGCATGCGACTCATCCCGGATTCATCCTAGACTAGTCGCATTTTTTTGCAGGTTGAGTTATGTAGCGTATATGTGTGCTTGCAGTAATTTGTTGACAGTTAGAAAACTGTATGATAAAAGATCGTTAAGCACTGTAGCCAGTGTTGACTTTTTAGTCAAACGAATAGCAGCCAATTTTTGGGCTCTCTTGGCGACAGCAATTTCACTTTGCCATATCCACAAACGCATTAGTCATTCGGCGTCCGTTACATAGTGATATTGTGCTGGCCTATTATATCGAAGGTCTCAGGTTAAAGTACCGCCACGGGCACCAGCAAAAATGGTTTAGAAATTCCACGGCAACCCTTCGAGTGTATTTCTTAATCCCGTGGGAGGTATACCGCTACAAGTTATTATTATTATTTATTCATCGTCGATGAAATGATACAAGCGTAAAATTTATGGATTGAAAACCAAGAATGTCCCTTAACTCCTACAGAGATAACTGTTCGATTTAGGCTTCGGTCATCCAGACTGATAATATCAGCCTTAAAGCAGCAGCTAACATTGCTAAATCTAATTCTCTACCCAATCTTTACCACCTCTTTCAACAACATAAGAGAGTTTGAACGTGCCTATTAGGAGTCACTGTGACAACAACACATTGATTACTCCAGCTCTAAGCGTTGCTGAGTTTTTTGATTTTGAGCCAAGTTTCTTCACAGTACTCCATAGTGGGTGTAAATGAAAAATAACCTGCCACATTCTTAGGTGTGTTTCTATTCTCGTACCAGAGGAATATTTATACGACCTGTAAATATTTGCCTTGGTTTATTTCTATTTTTATCGAGACATACACAAATCCATCAAGTATCATTTATTTATTTGTTAATGTAAAGTCTTGAACGTTAAGATTAAATTATGTCAAAGTAACATAGTATTTACGGGACCTATTATGTAAAACGCCATGACAGTTACGCAGTCATCCATTCACATTCACCAATATACAGTACTAAAAAATTTACAAGGCCACTCAGATTCACTCTGGAATGACTGCAGTGACAAATCACTCTCATATTATACGAATTTTCTTTCATACAAGAGAAAAGGTGACTACGTGAAGCGTTGTACATAATTTCGCCCTAAATATTATCATAAACTGTAGACGCAAATGTTTTTAAAATTCTTTTATTTATTTTGAAAAGTAAAGAATGGTGTTTTCACTTGTTTATTCTCGCTTCACATAATTTATCTATGTTGACTTCTTTAGTAAGCGACTATTACAAAAATGTGTCAACATCATGCACATTTGTGTCTATATATCAAATTTGGTGAATTCATAATATTTTTTAGCGTTGATGCATATACTTATATACTTCAACGTTACCTCCCGGCCATCAATACATTTTAAACATCTTCCTGAAACAAGGTAGAACCAATTTTGTATTAAATGAGCCTTTCCAATGTTTATATCATACCTATAACTTTCATTCCAAAACATTTAATATTTCTGACTCGCTTCTCAGCATTAAAAAATCAATACTATCCTAACTTAATCAATAATAACTTCATGAATATATGGCTACTATTTACAATGCAACTGTTTCTTCCTGCTATTAACAATTTATTTATATTTTTTAATCTTCATGTTACTTAGCTGATGAGTTGTTCTCTTTACCTGAGCAGTTAGAGATCTCGGCACTTAACAAACCTGTGTCTTTCAACGACTCGGCAATACGAGTATATATAAAAAAAATAAAAAAAAAGTCGTGCTTGTGCGGATGCACTCTTCGTATCGGTTGGGCGGGATGGTGGGTTATAGGTTGGGAATTATTGTTATTTGTATACCCGACGCAAGTACTTTGGCCAAATACTTTAAAAACTTTACAAATAAAATGCTGTTTACAGAGCTATATGTAAGGGCAAATATAAGTGCTTTAAGCATAAGGTCTAAGCAGTTTGTAAGGTTGGCTGTAATTGCTGTAAGGACAAATACAGGTATTTTGACCCAGAGCATTGAGCAATTTGTAATGGCATATATAAGTACTTTGAGCCTTAGTACTAAGTTATTCAAAATGTTAACATTGAACAGATTACTCTTGGATGTTTATGTAGTATTTCCTTTAATAACAAATAGCTTGAACTTTTCTTTATGATTTTACAGCATCATTTTAGTTTAAAAAAAACTAACTAAAAAACATTAATACTCGACGCATTGTTCGTCACTAAACTTTGTAAATTTCATGGAATCTGGTTCGATACTTCAAAACAGAGTGACTGTCGTCTGCACAGTGAGGATAATGTTTTAGTTGGGCTCACGACATTCTAAGGTACGGCAGTAAATGTTTTGAAAAAAACTGAGTTCCGTTCGTTTTTGCCCTGAGCGCGTCATATGTGACGTGCTTGACCAAAGGTATTTTCGTTTGCGATGAGATACATTTTCGTGCATTCCTCAGATCACACATTGTCGGGTCTTATATCTTATGTGTCTTCTGTTCCATTAATTACCGAGAAAAAACTCTAATATTGTTCTTTAAAATGTTTAAGGATTGTTGATGCCATTTGCATAGTTCCAGTATTATATATTAAATTGGCCTATTATCGGGTCGTAATAAGGACATTCATGTTGCGTTTAGCAAACTTTATGATTGTATCCGAGACTTTCTTTCAAAATCTCTACTAAAATTAGACTTCGCAAATTTTTAGCCAACCCTGTATAGCAACATACTATGTATATCCAAGTAGGTTTGTAATTCCTCGATATCAACGCCATCTGTAAATATTACCGAATCATATACGCATTTATATGTAAGTATTTTCTTTCTATGCATTTACTCTTATGCACTGCATATATTTACACATATTCACATTTGTGTCACGAATGCCTTTCCAATGCGTGTACGCGTTCACAGAAGGATCAAAGTAGTAATATTAATGACTCAAAAAAAAAAAAAAATTCTGCTGCAATAGCTTCTTGTTGGTCTGGTAGTTGGAGGGCCACACCCTTCATTGACTTTTGTGTGCTCTGCATGAATATAAAAGTAAATAAAAGTCGACTGACAAAAGATGGGCGCAGAAGTGTAGACGTATGGTAGCTGGAAGATTGTTAACTGTGCCATAAAACTTTGTAAAGAAACTATTTGTGTAGGCGATGGCGTTGATTCAAATTCTTTGTACGAGGTAGCACGTACTTTTGAAGTGAGCCTGTGATCCTAAAATAATTATTCATATGCTATATGGTACAGTCAGACTGAAAATCATACGTAATGTCTCGAAATACAGGGCTCAAAAGAAATTTGCTTTTTTTTGCGTGTGTTTAATGGCATGACCCGTATGCATATAATACCCGTGCCAAATGACAAAAGCCCTAAGAGAAATTCGAAAAAAATTTCGACCTTGTCCCCTGTGGGTTGAGGGGAGCAACTCGATGGTTGATCTACGGATATGATGCCTCTTACCTCTTACCTCTCACCTCTCATGACCCATCTTCTCCAGGTGGTGACATGACCTAGAAGGTTCCACTGGTCATACCAAATCGCTACCACGACAGTCGGACAGTACCGGGTTCATATCCGGCAAATGACTGTCACTTCGGACAACACTACCTAAAACCTTTAGGAAGTGTTTTTGTCGCTGATAAACAACAACAACAACCTTGTCAACTAGTGCGAATTTGGACTGAGAAGTAAATTAAAAAGTAAAGTGCTTTATAGAAGGGCAAAAACGGCATCTGCAAAAAAAATGCATTTTTACTGAGAAGCCTTCCATGGCAGAAATACACTCGGAGAGTTTGCCAAACTACTGCCGCGGGGCGAACCCGATTTGGAAAAAGTTTTTCAAACCACTTTTAATGTTACCTGTCCCAGGGCTCGAAACTTGGACCTTCGGTGTGGTAACATTACCGCCACACCACGGCAGCCGCTAAGTGCTGCCAAATAGTCGGTTGCCGAATAATATCCGCTTCGGCCCATAGTCTCGCCGAATATTGTTATTCGGCCAAATAAGTATTCGTGGCATCTCTAGTTACTAAGTATGTTGCGAAATCTTCAGTTTTGCTATGGTTTAACTCTTTTCATTGTAACAAATATAACGCCATACATATATATTTACTAGGGATGCCAATTTTTTGGAATAAAGAAATCCATGGATCTTCGGGATATGATTTTAAAATCCCATGATTAGCTCCGTGATTTGGATATTCGCTTTTCGCTATTGTCCAATAGTTTAGGGTAAAAGAAAATATTTTGAGAAACTATATGACTCTAAAATATATAACAAATAGTTGGATTTAAAAATTTTTTTTTTTATACCTTTCATGAACATGAAATGGTATATTAACTTTGGTCCGATGTTTGTAACGTTTAGAAATATAAGAGATAGACCGACCATTAAGCATACCAAATTGATCAGCACGATAAACTGAGTCCGTCCGTCCGTCCGTCTCTTTGAACGCAAACTAGTCCCTCAATTTTTGAGATATCTCGATGAAATTTGGCACACGGATGTATTTTTGTATTATATTAGACATTTGTCGGATCCGGTATAAGCGGGTCACTATAGCATATATCTCCCATACAACCGATCGTTCAAATAAGAGGATTATGACCATTTCTCCTTCATTTTTAAAGATTTAAACTTGAAACTTGGTGAGATATTTTCTTATGGATATCAAAAGATTTCGTAAAAAAATCACCAAGATCGGAGCTATATATAGTATATATTCCATACAACCGATCGTTCAGATAAGAGGATTATGGCCATTTCTCCCTCATTTTAACAGATTAAAACTTGAAACTTGGTGAGATATTTTCTTATGGATAGTAAAAGATTTCGTAAAAAAGTCAACAAGATCGGAACTATATATAGTATATATCCCATACAACCGATCGTTCAGATAAGAGGATTATGGCAACTTCCCTTAAACAAATTATTATAAAAGAAAATTAAATGTATTGCTGACAAAGTTTTGGAGAACTTTAAACAATGCGTATTTAAGTTTGCACGTATTCATGAAAGGTATAAAGCCTCCGGCACAGCCGAAGACAGCGGCGTCCTTACTTGTTTTTTTTTTTTGTTTTTTTATATAAAACGAAAGTAATTTGATTTATACTCGTAAACAATAAAAATCATATACATACATAGCTACCCACAATTTTTGGTTCTCAAAGTTTTGTATTTTTTAATATTGATTCGACAAAAAGAGTTCATTTCAGTCAGTTTTGTTATAGAATATGATAACATTGAATCGAAAAGTCGAATATTGAATAAATATATGGAAAATTTATTTACGATACTGGTACCGGTAGACCCACAGTTTCTTCATGGTTGCTAGATTAGGCTTATGTCTCTTTAAGTAACACAATCAACAAAGAAAATTGAAATATGCAAAAATATTGCACATCAACAAAAAATTATGATAAGTTTGATAAATAAATCGTTTTAAGTAACATATTTCCCATCCCGAAAACCCCGGGACTTTAAGCAAGAAATCGCGGCATTTTCGGCGCGTAATACGTATGTATGAATGAAATTATCAACGCTTACTCATTTCCGTTACGCCAATTAAAAAAGTATGTAGTTAGTCATTTCAGTATGCGCGAATTCAAAATTTTAAGTAAAACAATAAAGAAAAGAAACAATTATTTTGGTTTATTGACATTTAATAAGCTTAGGTTGAAATACTGACTTTTATTTAAAAAAATGTTTGTAACCTTTGATTAGTCTCACTTTGATCTGTAGTCATGTGGGCTGGGAACTATTTATATATTACATGTGTACATTAGGGTGTTTAATTTCTGTTATTTTTTTTATGTGTTAAAGGAAAATTTAATATACATTTGGAAATATATATTCTTCCCAATTTTTAAATTTTGATATTAATTTTACGTACTTCTTGCAGTTTTAATTTCTAGATACACCTTTGAAACATAAAATTGCAAGTACCTTAAGAGCTAAAAAAAAAATTGCGGAAATGAAGCACCCTATTGTGCAAATGTATGTATGTACCGTGTTAGTATTATTGCACGGAACTTTTTGATCTAATGCAAGTACATTTGTTGTTTTTAAATCCAAATTAAAAATGTAATAAAAAGGCGTGAGTAGTGAGTACTTCTGAGACATTTGTGTGTGTCATCGCAACAGTGCCGTAACCGTGATTTGACGTGACCATAACCGTCCTTATGACCGTAGAATAACCGTAACTGTAGCCGTATCAAAAATTAGTAAGGGTACCATAACATCTCCTCGCAGTTACAGTTATGAGTAGGATACAGTTACAGATGCATTTACTTCTTTATGCTCACGGCTGCGGTCAAGGCTACTGTTAAAGTTACGGATGTAGTTAGCACGGCTTGGGCTTACGGTTTTGACCATGACTGTGGCTATGCGTTTTGGTTGACTACGACCTCAGTCTTCTGCCTCGATTACACCAGCATATTCGTGTACGTGACAGTCTCCGTCTACTAGTCAACATTATCACCACCATCGTCAGCATAATTATTAACAGGAATACGTTAAGATTGTAGATATGGAAACCAGCTTATGCTAAATCTATCTCTTGCAACTTTGTTTGATGCTCTTATTGTACAACACACACGTTTCTTGTCTACCCGTGTTCATATTTTATATATAAACCATGCTATATTAATACCCTCATCAATATGATTTGTTTGACACTCATACCGTAAAAACACATTTGGTACCCCGGCTCAAACTTTTATCGAATATTGGGTTACCCCGTATTAAAACTCACATCAACAGCTTCCACATACGAGTATATTGTACAAAGCTATTCTAATATATGTACATACAGTGCGCGACAAAGCATAAGCACCGAAATCCCCTTTCAAACACTTTACTCAAAAAAAGTACAAGTTCTATAATGTTTAGTCCTTTTTATTCAGAGAGAACACATATTAGGTATCCTAAAAGTGAGTAAGCGTTGTTCTTTTGGCCTGGGAGCAAGCTTCAGAGCGTCCTAACATTTCAGAAAACTTTTATTTGACAGAAAATAAGATTCCTCGTCGTATTATACTACTCAAATTTAGGTGGAAACTTGAAAACCCTTATTTCTTGTCTGTCTGAAATCAACGGGGTTTCAAAGCTCCGGAGTGTAGTTATCGGTCTTAAAGAGCACGTCTTTGAAATGTTCGAAAATGCTTAAAAATTGATTTTGCTTTTGCTTGAAAAAAAAAAACGAGCAGCCCAGCAGACGCATGAAAAATGCTGATAAGCAAACGATTAATTGCTGTTAAGCAAATGTTCAATGCTTGGCAGCCTATGCCCAGCGGCGGAGTTGGATTCCTTCTACATAATGCATTACAAAAGCCTTACGAGTACCTTATTACCATCGCTTACATTGTATACCAAGATGTAAAGTACACAATTTTATGGATTATTCGTCTCAAAACTTCGTGAGAGTTCGTACTTTGTTTGATTTGTTTTGTCTTGCAAACATGCTCTTGTTTGATAGTTACGTGGCACGCGTCTTTCGTTTTGTAGCTTTATAGATGTACGCTTTGGAAAATTTGAATTCATGGAATTAATTATTTAATTTTTAAAAAAAATAAATTATGCCTAGATGTTTTGAAAATATTAATACATTTGTTTCGAGTTTCTATTAAATTATTGTTCCAATACTATAACAAAATCATGCCGCGACCAAGACGATCAAATCTTTCACGACAAAATTGTAATACAAAGAGGATTCGAAATATTGCAAATGAAAGGACTGAAGAACAAGAAATTGCTCTGCGTTAGTATAGCTCGATTTCGTGCTTTTAAATCACAAGAGCAAAGCGAGGCAGCCCGTGAAGCGGCTCGGTTGGCATATCAAACATGGTAATTGTATGTGTGTCTGTATGTTTGTCGAGCTTCGACCTGTTGTTTGGACCATGGAATCGAGCAGCGTTTCGATACGATTGCATTAGGGAACGTTGTTTGCGAGTATTGTGGCGCATTGAAGTTTTCCGGGGAAACGCCATGATTGTGCTGCCTTAGTCGGAAAATGAAATTGCCATTATTGACTCCGTCATATGAGCCATTGCACTCATAGCTTCGTGGCAAAACACTCAAAATGCAATAGTTGTTTCTAAATGACCACGTTTGGGGTAGACATTATCGAAGAGCGAGGATTTAATCGGACTTTCAAGGCATTTATTGATTTATTTTTATACTTTCACACAATACAGTAGAAGAATAACATACTATATTTATTCCTATGTATTCACCATCTAATTGGATCATCGCATAAATTTTTACAAATATATTTCATGGGCAACGTGGTGGAACAACTTGATAGACTCCACATTTCGGTCGATATCTCCTAAACGGGTTCACATCTGAACCTAAAAACCACTCCTTTTTAAAACGCTCATCAACAACTTTCATTTAATACCCATATTGTATAAACATCTTCTGGGGTTACCCCAGCTCCACATTTTGACCGATGTCTGGAAAACCCGAAATATATTTGAATTTTTTTTAAGCCATAACCATGTGGGGTATGCCTAGTGAGTTTATGTTTTAAATTTCATAAAAATCGTTATAAAATCCAAAATAAACGACATAACATTTCGGGATTGGCTCAGAAATCTATATTTTCTACTTTCTCACCATTTTTGAGAAAAGACTGTGCTTGGAACTTGTATCATGGTTGTTTCTGCTTTTATAATTTTCAATAAGCAGCATCAGCAACCGATCGTTTGCTTATCAGCATTTTCCATGCTGTTGCTGCTTGTTGTTTTCAAGCGAAAGTAAAAGCAAAAGCAAACACGCTGCTTTTTAAGCAAGAAAAAATCAAAAGCACAGTATCAGCACATTTTCGCTGCTTTTGCTATTATTGCTTAAGCATTTTGAACCCTGGATATCACAAATTCTGTCATAAAATTTCTTGTGGAAACAAGAAGAAATATTTTTAATCCACGAACGATTTCCCGATCGTTACTATTCGTTGTACAGTGCTAAGGGAGCCAGTTGAATGGAAAAACGTTTTAAGTATGCTAAATAAGGCCATGATCCTTAGATCCTTTGATTAAATCAGAGGAAAACTCTTTTGCGAAGTACCACGAAATAATTATTTGCAGCAAATTTTCTAGACTTCTACAGACCATCCAACCTCGTTTAACGGCTAATTAAAAGAAGGAAAACGTTGTTTGAAATGACTCGAAATATATCCGCGTGGTTATTGTGGATCACGTTTATTGCGATTTTATGGTTTTTACAACACATTCAAGGAAAAAAAAAAGACCCAGCCCGATTTGGTGCTTTAGTTTTGTCGCACACATTTTTTAGTTAGCCTGAAAAGTGCAATTATTTTTTTTTTAATGGACCATAAAAACAGTGTTTTTGTTTCATATTTCATATAACTAATATGTGGCCTTCATCAATAAAAATGAGTACAGAATTTAAAACCTGCACATAGAATTTAATTTAATTTTAGTCATGTTTGGCAGAGGGACTTTGAGTGCTTTAGTTTTGTCGTACACTGTACGAGTATGTACAAATCGAATAAGCCATTTTAAGGGAGTTTGGCTGCATAAACTCATTCTTTGAGAATCTGTAGGGTGATTATGACAAGGCTGGTGCTATTTGATCGCACATCATTGTGCATATTAGTTTATGTATTTTTCTAATAATTGATTTGTATAATTGAATAAAAAATTAATTTTTTTTTGCAGGTAAGCCTATTTATCCTCTTGGGTGAATGAAGAGTTAATATAAATATATAAAATATGGGTACATTAGAGTAATTTTTTGATGTAAAAATTGCTTCTTTCGGGAATAAAATAATTTTAAAAGGCTTCACTTTTCTTTGATTTACTCTAAACCCCCACGGAGTTCAACAAATTGCCAGTCCTTACTCCTTCACGATTGCCAACACCAGTTCGAAATATCAATGGTCAAGTTCTGTACAAATAGATTCTTAGGATGGAGCGGTTATTGGCTGAACTAAAGTATACGCCTTATGAGCTTTTGTTTTCGAATGCTCTACGTATCATCTCTCGTTCCTAAATAAACAAAAGTATTTACGCCCTCAAAACTGTAGCTGTATACAGTGACTTCCAATTTGAATACAAGAAGCCATCTACTCCTACCACCAAGCCCATTTTTTATATTGTTAGACTGTCTAGAAAAGGCAGAGCTTATGGCTCTACTACTAAAGTCGATATGGAATCGTCGTGAACCTATTGAATAATCTTCTTTCACAACGATTGGGAAGATCACACTTTAATTCCGGTGAGATATTTCTTTCATTATAAGCTGCTCTTCCGCACTCGCTGGTATCTTCGAACATTCTGGTGATATGGTCCGTTTATTAATTCAAATATTGCATGGGTGAATGCCGAGTTAAGAATCCATCAGCAGCCAGTTGCGCTTGTTGATGATAAACTTCCTTGCGATCCTCTGCCGTATTCCTTCTTTTGATCAAGAAGCAGTCATGGATAGATAGGTAGATAAAATGGCTGCGACCTAGGTCGCCCAAATAGCTTTAAGCAGCAGTTTTGATGCCATAACAACTCGTCGAACCTACTGAATGTAATACGGATATATGTTACAACCAGAGTTGTTGATAAACTCAAGTATGTTTGGAATCCTTATTTCAGTTATCCTCTCCAGGCTTTCCAAAAGTGGCTCTCAAAAGATTTTAGACGTCTTCTGGCTAGAGCCGGGTATTTGCACAGAAAATGCTCAACGGTCCATTTGCTAGTTACGTCCTTACAACTTCTGCAGTGATCATGGTGCGTATTGCCCATCTTTTCCGCTTGCCTTTTTCATGTAGTTTTGAGGAATTATTTTTTTTTTTTGTTGGAACCTGGTACTGCATACGACCAAATTTTCACGATCGATGGATCTAAGCACCGGATTGACTCTGATTTTACCCTTCCAAGGGCTGTTGATCACAACAACAACCAAATTGTGAACCACGGCGAAGTTGATGACTCTTCTGTCATTAAAACACGTTACTTCATAGCGGCTGATCAATCGTAGGATCGAATGACCGAATGGAAAAGCTTGAACCAACTGTTATACAAAATAATACCGGACCAAAGCATGCGTTCAAATTGAAACTTAATCGTACTCTGCCCAATCCTAAACCGAGACGATGCCCTACTGCGGGCTCAGGCAATTGTCCACAAGCTGATGGACTTTTGAGTGCAGCGTCGGAACTGGTAAGACTACCGTCGACCAGATTTTCACGGCACCCCAAATTCAGAAAAGAGCACATGATAAGAGAATCGGCATTCTTCATTTCTTTGTCGATTTTAAAGCAGTTTTTGATATCTAGGTAAGGAAACTATGTCACTTTACACCTTCAAATAAGTAAAAACGCTTGCATATTGCTTATTAAATCAAGTGTACTTTAAGGGTTGGGACTGTCTCGAAGTTACGAGTATTAAAAGTAAATAACGCTGTTGTATGTTTCATAAATATTATGTTGCTTCTTATTATTTTTTCCAAATTTGTTTTTTATATTACACATCTTACCCTCTACGAATATTTCTAAAATTCAACTTAATACAACATACATTTATCATCAGGATTCATTTCTGTTCCTGGTATGCAACCAAATTCACGCGCAAATTCCACATTATTTGCCAGAACCCCGTTAACATCGTATAGCGCCTCGGTATGAGTATCCAACGGAAGATATAATGGTGGTGGCTCTTCCATATAACTAGCATAACAACGCGACTGAGCAAAAGTTATAAAAAATAGTTGGGTATTTGTGAAATCTACACCCGGTAAAGTTTCACGCAACAAAATAGGCCTATTGCTAGGATCCACAGATTCCAGCCAGGCGAGATACGCCTTAAAGGCAACATTCAAACCAGCGCTATCTGTCACTAGTTGATGCAACTTGGTCACATTGTAGAAAACATTTGGTATATTGTGTAGATAGTTGCTGTATTGCATGCGATAACATTCGGAAATATTATTAAATATCTCCACAACCAACTCATCGCGTGTAAACTCCGTTTCTTCCGCATGTGGCATTACGGCGTCAATAAGCGCACGCGCCATACGTTGTCCAATTAGAGCATATTTTAACGAATTCGAATATAAATACTCATAGAATGGTGATTGAAGTATACCGAAACCGGTTAAGAGACCATTTTCCACCAACTTCATATCTAAATTAGTTGGCTCAACAACATCTGCATCCAACTCGAGATCGCCACCATAGAAACGTTGACGTTCTTTGTTACCTTTATATTTCATAGCGATATCTTGTTTGTGCCAAAAGTTTGTATTTTCCAAAGGTAGATCGCGCAGGTTGACATCCTTGTAAACGGGAAAAACTACCATCTCATAAACCATGAGCTTGTTGCGAAAAGCATTACGCGCATCATCGGGCAAACCATCCACATTCAAAGCATCACGCAGTGTTTCCTTAATTGCACCAAAAAGCTGCTCTACATCACTTCTGATATCGCTGCGCTGATATTTATTCCTATACATCTCGCCAACCACTTTGGGAAAGTAACGCAACACCAATTCTGCACAGTAGCCTGCGCGCGGATTGCTCGTCTCATTGCGTGGTAAATTGATTACGCTGAGCGCACGATACATAATGTAATTGGTGAGCGTTGGCATCGGATTTGAGCGCACCAAACGTGCCAAATTATGAAAATAACGCGGAGATCGCATAACGATCTCCAAATTTGCAACACTTGAGTTCAGACTCGTTTCCAAATATTTTCTAAAGTTTATTATGTTACCAAATTGTTTGGAGAGATGTGCTAGATTACGTCCTTCGTATACAATTCGTTCGGGTTTGTCCACCTCTGTTGGTGGCTTGGGCACTGAGTCCTCTTCTCTCATAAATCTGCACAAATCGAACTCGAAACGTATGATATCACCAGCAACACGTTCAGTTTCGTCCTGCTTTAGTGAAAACCAAGCTTGTAAATCTTTCGATACTTCTGTTTGTAATTGCGTCGAAACTATGTCGCGTTTCTCCACATCAACAAGCGAACCAGCGCTACACAAATGACGTGGTATCAATGTGCTTTTAGGTTCCGTCAAAAAGATTACCGCTCTACCTGCTAGCGTGGGTGGTGCCTTATTATCCACATCCATACCAATAAGATAATCAAAACCGTAATCAAGACGCAGGCGCGCTACAACTTGTACCCAATCGTAGTTGATATTCCAATTTGTGGCCGCAAGCAACGGCATGCCATTAAATTCTTTGACAAAATTCATAAGAAAAGCTTGTTGCAGCGCCGATGCGCGTTCCACTGTCAAGCACGACTTATAGAATTCTTTGATTTTGCGTTCGTTCATATTCGGTCTACCTTTGGTGCGTGTGAAAGCATCCAGCAACATCTGTATATCTTTGCGTACGCGTTGTATCAATTGAGTTTCCACTGAGATCGGCGCGTCACCTTCTTGCAGCTGTGGTTGATATTCCTGCCATTTACCGCATGCGTAATCGTAAAAGTTGCGACATGGATCGGCTGTGAGGTCCATGTATTTGAGCACCTCAGCGGCTTTAGCATTGCTTATGATTTCTTCATCCCTTGCGCGGTTGTTGCCGTTACGTTGACCCGTTACCCAATGCACACAAAAACTTAAAGCGCATATGCAGTACAAAATACTTAATGAAGCTAACGGTAGCGCTATAATTCTAAGCATTTTGACGTTATGAAATTGGAAACAATACTGAAATGTTTCGAAAATGCCAACATATTTGTTAGTTGTATTGCGTCCGTTTTTGAGTATCGTCTCGTTTTGGTGATAAGCAGTATGCCCTCGCCTTGTCGCAATACGTTCATAATCCGTAACTGTGGTCGAAATTAATCGCGCGCTTGAGGGTCAAAGATTAGAATATACGCTATACAAGTGTATGTGTACGAGTTTGTATAAGGATCGGTTGATAAGTTCGTTAAGTAAGTCAATTGGCTTTGACTCATATTCAATGGCTCTTCTTGTTGAATGCGTACCTCCTTGAAATCCTACCTCCGATAATTGAAACTCAGGGCTGGTGTGGCGAGTATCCCCTGACTTCCATTCGCGCTGGATAATTTGTTGGATAATGTGCCGTTTTAATATCGCAGCTCGTGAATCGACCAACGAAAGGTATTATGTGAAATCTGACAAATGCTAAAGAGCAACTATATCCATGCCGTCGAGTTTTAAATTTTACCCTCTCCTTGATAACCCTGAGTTTCGGGAGGCTTTCGAATAAGCGGCGTCCTAGAAATTTTAATTTGCTAGGGCAGTGCGTTGGAAAATCGCACAGCAGGGGCTCCGCCGTCAATTGCAACACCATACATTATGTTTCAGACCACCCGTGTCCCATAGCCCCAATAGTCAGATTCCGCTGAGCATTGAAACTAATTTTAAATGTCCCGTCTATCCATGTTGAGAATGGGTAAGCCATTGTTGAGATAAATCGCAGGGTGCAAGCGCCTTCTTTGCTTCTGCGATATCTAGCGCAGGTCCACGCCTGAGCTGTATCATAAGGCCTTCTTGAATTAAATTTTGAAATAGGGCATTTTTCAAAAAAAATCTTAAGTATGGCGTTTTTGAAAAATATTTTGAAATATTGTGGTCTTCCATTCAGCTGTCGATTTACAGCAGTGAAAGATACCCTCCGTAAAAGTTTTAAGATTGAAGCATTCAAGATGATCGCCGAAACTGAACTTATGTAAATAAGCCTGTATTGGGAAAGTTTGAAAAAAAAAAAAAAATCCCTCGTTGAGTGCACCTCATTAACAGGCCCTCGTGTGCATTCAAGGCAAATTGTTTGATTTTTGTTCACACTTTCACAAGTAATGTACACTTAAACATAAATAAATTGCAATGACACGAATTATATTGAAATTATGTTCATACTTAAATATTTACATGGAAATCTTCTTATCAGCAAATCTTCACCTGTGTTATTCTATTAAAAGAAGATTTAACCTTCAACGATGGAAATTCATCCATTCTTTGGCATCCAGAAAGTTTCGTCAGCTATATTTGAAGCATAGGGGGATCTGACCGATGGTAGAATTACCTGGTCTGGAGCCGCACTGATAAAGTCCAATCAACTTGTCGATAGTTCAGTCTTTCGCGCAATAGGCCTTATATGTGGTATTAAGGAGACTTCTTAATATTTAGCGGGATGCGCGCGGATCGAAATTCCTACAAGTACTAACGGTGCGCGCTGATGCCTTGCAGTGTTTTTACCGCCGATACGTAAAGAGTGCGAAATGTGTTGTCACTGTTCTGTTACGTCATAACATCGAATACTGGTTTCCGAGAGCAAGTGACAGTGTACAGTAGAGAATTTTTCTTTTTTTTTCTTTTTTTACGCAACGACTTCGCTCGCTTTTGTTTACTATACCAGATTAATTTTGCATTTCTTCTAAGCCGGTGATAACAGTCTTTGCATTAACGATGGCAATAATCGGTCACAGGTAGCTTTAACTAAAAGGGTACATGCCTTAAAATAATAGACCATGTTTGCATTAACGAGCACATCAACCAGCCGAGCAAAGGTGCCTTTCTTTAAAAAATATTAGTACGTTTGAAGCGCTCCTCATAACGAGAGAGTTCGGATTTGCTTTAAAACCGCTGGGATGCATAAGCCGAGTATGTCGAAGAGGTTCTATTTGAGGCTCCTTCTTCCCGCAGCGAATCATGATTTCACTCTGAAAACTAATATCAAAATAGTTTAAAAAAATAAGTCTAATACACATACTCAACAATAGTCAAGCATGCACGGGTTGGTACCTTGCCGACTTCCACAGCTCTTTTGCTCTACCGTAAAAATAAAAATTGAAAGGATTTCAGAGCATCTTTTGCTGTTTCGTTATTCACTTCAAGTCTTACTAAAACTTTGTTTTTTCATAATAATAATTTCTGCATTTTTACTTACTTGAAATAGTTATGAAATCAGATGAAAACGTAAATTATATCCAATATTTAAAGTTGATGGATGAGAGAGGGTTTTTACAACTTACTTTTAAAACAAATATTTATTTACTACAAATTTCATACTACAATTAATAATCACATTTAAGCCTAATAAATAACACATTTATCCGCCGGATTCATGTCCACACCCATACCGCAACCAAAATCTCGAGCAAACTCGATGAAGTTACGCAAAGGTCCATTAACTGCAAAACGCGCCATCGAATGCCGTTCTCTTGGACTCAATTTGCGTGCACCACCCACTTTGCTCGACACTGAGCCACTGGCTTTACAATGCATTTGCGCAAAAGCAATAAAAAATAGTTGAGTGTTCGTAAAATTAAACTCCGGCAATGTTTCCTTCGTCAACAGTTCAAAGTCATCAGTAGGTTGCAAAAATGCGAGCCAATTAAGATAAGCACCAAAAGCCACATTTAGACCCGAACTTTGTGCAATTATTTCACGCAATTGTGTAACATTTGAAAATAATAAAGGATCATTATGCAAATAATTGCTGATTTGTTGACGAAAGCACTCGCTGCGATTACGATATTCGTGCATGGTTATGTGATCCCAATTCAAGGTGCCATTAATCGTTGTGGACCATGAGATGTCATCGAAAGCGCGCGCTAGCATGCTGGACAATTTCTGACCAATCACAGCATAGCGCACAGAGTTGGGATAATTTGTGTGATAGAGTGGCTCCTGCAATAAACCCCAGCCCATTTCGAAACGTGTATGCTGTGGTCTATAGAGTATCTGCGTTTCGTACGATTCCACTTGATTGTATAGATTTTTGTGAGTTGGTGGAAAAATGCGTTGGAATTCAGACTCTTGTCGCTCTTTCATTAAAATATCCAAATTCTGCCAATAATTGCTGCGATTTATATTTATAGTACTTACTTCTATTTTATTATATTGCGGAAAGAGTAAATGCATCTCAGCAAGTTTGCTCTCGGCTATGCGACGCGTATAGTCCTCAATCCAACGCTTTTGCAAACTCATGCGAAAGGATTCTTTTAATTTGTCAAACATATTGACTATATCATCTCGGGCGTTGATATTTACACGATTCCTGAAATACAACTCTCCGAGTATTTTGGGAAAGTAGTGTTTCGCCTTTTCCACGCAATAGAACTCGCGTTTGCTTGGCTGATCGTTGTGCGGAAAACTGAGTGTAGCTAACGTTTGATACATTATGTAATTGGCTATAGTGGTTTTATTCGTAGACGAAAGCGTGCGTATGAGTTGTCTGAAGTATGGTTCGGCTGTCATATATACGGGTTTATGTATTTGCGCGCCAAATGTGGCCGATATAAAATCGATTTTCTTATCGAAATGATGCGTAAAATCGAAAAGCGTTTTACGTATATCACTATTGTAGCTCTGCCAAACAAACATCGGTTTTGTTGTATAACGTTGTTGTTGCATACCTTTACATAGTTCAAACTCAAATGCCACCAGCTCGGTAGCGATCTTCTGTGCCTGCACCATGTCCAGCCCAAGCCAAATATTCAAATTTTCTGCCACTTCATTCTCAATAATTGCATATATCTCAGCGCGTATATCAGTTTTATTTGTACCTTCCGCGCTACAAAGCTCCGACGGTATTATCGTATCGGGTTCACCCAAATAAACACTATCTTCCATTGGATACAAATAATTGACATCAATTTTAACACCAACCAATATGTTCATGCCATATTGAAAACGCAACGTACCCACTACATCTTGCCAATCGTAATTATGACTTTGCAAGTACCAATTAGCACCGGGCACTGCCGGGAATCCGCCATGTGCTTCTATCATGCGACCAAAATACTCTTGCTGTGCTACACCATTTCGCTCAGCTAACGTACAAGATTTGTAAAAGTCCTTCAGCTTACGTCCATTCATACCATCTTCTAATTTCGTTTGTTCCTCCAGCATATTACGTAGATCATGTTCAACCAAGGTCCGCATATAGATTTCCGGATCTTCGATTACTGGTTGTGCGTGACGCGTTTGTACGTACGGTTGTTCCCAGCTGCCGCATGCAAACTCGTAAAAATCCTGACAAGGATCGGCGTGAAAATTCATATATCTTGGTACCTCGTTGCGTTTACGCATTATTATTGGTTCATTTTGCTGTCCAGCTGCTGTGGCAGTGATCGCCGAAAATAAAAACAGTGCACTGCTCCATTGTGCGTCTTTGCTCAGCATCCTCGCTCAATTTGATTTAATATTCACGTCGTAAGTTTTCTACTAAGCTGTAGCGCACACTAAATGGGAACGTTCGCACCCAAAGTACAAAACTGTAGCTTAGTTTCGTTGGATTTCGTAAACGACGAAAACTTGATAAGTGGAATTGAATGTATATATGAACTACGGATGTTACGGAAGTGATTTAACCGGAACCAGAGTCCAAACCGAATGTTGTGATTTCCGGAATCAAAATCGAAATCTGAAGTCGAAGAGGGGTTAAGTGTAAGGATGCGCGTTAAAATAATACAAATAAAGTAATATTACAAGTTTCTTTCACCAGTGTTTTAGTCTGCTGGCGTGAGTTGCTAAGGGAAATGATAATTGTGCTTTTCTGAACACGCCTAAACTTGTCAAGTCCCTTTACTGGACGATTTCTCAATGTATTTTTTTTCGTGCTGCAGCAATAGTCTAAGAATCGTACTTAAAGCGCATATTACAGACGATACAACGTACTCCGCTAAGATATCTTGCGAATATTTCCGAAATCGAAATCAGCATTTGGAGCTTCGAATAGGAATTGAAACTTCGTAATATCCCTAGCACGATTGCGGCATATTGTACAAATATGTTTCTAATTCTCTTGGACATTTAAGGTTATCGCAAACAAATACAAATGGTTATATGTTAGTATGCACCCAGTACTTAAATCAACTAGTTGCAAACTAGTCTGTCTTTTTGTCATATGAGCAACTGATATTTTTAACATGGAGATGTCTTACGAGCGGTCAATTGTCAGATCACTGACAGAAATATACCAGTCCGAAATAATTTCAAAAAGGAAATCATGGGAACAGCGGATAAGTGCTTGACACACATATCCCAGCAGTTTGCTTAACTTCAAACTTTTACTGGTACAAGCTTAGAAATATCGGGCTAGCTCAACACCAGTCACATAATTCTGGTATGTTTCCCGAGCTTGGTGCATCATTTTATTTATTATTATTATTTTTTTTTTTATAAGGAAAGTGTATTTATAATTGTTTCACTACAAGGAATCTTTAAAATGAGATGAAAAAAAATGTATTCGGCATAGGGAGCTTTGCAATGCATTGCTAGTGAATGTGATCCTATATTTTTATATCTAGTAGTGCTACGCACACAAGGTATATTAACTTTAGTCGCGTAACGGTGGTATGTAACGGCATAAACGGATCGAGATAGATATTGACTTATACACGGTGTCCAAAAAGTTCGAATGCAAAACTAAAGTCCTTTTAAAGCAAAAGGTATGGTAAACCTTTATCAATTTTGATTGAAAAGAATTTATGTAGCATCAATAAATATTTATAGAAGGTTTTTATGAATAACACCTCCTTTGGATAACTGAACCAAGCTTAATCGCTTTTGGAAAAAGCAACAAGCGGCACGAACCATATCCATCGGCATTTCGTCCCATATTTTGTGTAACACCTTACGAAAAGTCTCCAAATTTTTTACTTGATAACCGCTAAGCTTCGATGTCATGTAGCCCCGTGCAAAAAAATGTAACGGATTGAGATCAGGACTGCTAGGGGGACATTCGTCCTTATGCAAAAAGTTGGCCAAATTCTCCTTACACCATTGTTGCACGATGTTTGCGGCATCTGAAGGCGCTCCATCCTGTTGAAAACAATAATAATCATCACCGAATAAACTGCGACAGCTGGGTAGTACTACAGCCTCTAAGACGTGTTGTTTGTAGTACCCGGCTTTAACTTTAACCCCCTTTTCGATGAAAACTAGTGAAAGCTTTCCTCTTTTACAGAATCCGGCCGTCATCATGACGGAAGAAGCGCTTTGAAATCTGGGCACATACATTTCCTTTTCAGGAACATTTTCTACAGACACACCATACTCGATTATTTTACGAGTTGAAATATTGCTGTAGAACGTACAACTTTTCATCAGAAAATACGAATTCGTCACCGCCGTGCCATCCAAGAATATCAGATACTCGTTTGTCTCTCTTTTCTTTCGCTGACGTAGAAACGCCGTGAATTTTTTGTTTCTTATACGCTTTTAGACCAAGATCCTTATTGAAAATTAAATGTTTGAACATTTGCTAATATTCAATTTCGCAGCATTTTTTCTAACTGACCGGCAATGGCTTCGGCGAATTTGTTCCCTCACAACTTTCATGTTACCACTATTGCGAATCGTTCGCGGTCTTCCGCTTCTTGGTCTATTTTTAACAGATTTTTCACTGTACCGCTTTATAGTTTTATAAACAGAATCGCCCTTGAAACCCTCACTTTTAAAGTCTTTAAATATTGCGCACGGTCGTCTGCCTTGTAAAAATGCATTGATAATTAGCTGGTGCTTAGACTCCATCGTAGAAAATAACTATAATACCACTATTACAGATTTGGGTCTGTCGTGTTTGAGAGTCATAGGAACCATAAAAAATAAAATCATAGCTCACCTGATGGGTATTTTAAGTAAGTTACAAAGTTTGTATTGGAACTTTTTGGACACCGTGTATATATCAAAATGTTCAGGAGGAAAAAAAAATTGATTAAGCCATGTCTGTCCGTCCGTCCGTCTGTTAACACGATAACTTGAGTAAATTTTGAGATATCTTAATGAAATTTGGTATGCAGGTTCCTTGTCACTCATCTCCGAGCGCTATTTAAAATGGGCGAAACCCAAGCCCACTTTTTATACATTTTGGTGTGTACATTAATGTTTTCCGGAAATTTTTTTGAAATAGGATTAATTTGATTAATGTTAAGGTAGAAAATACATTTTTCAAGAAATTTTTGAAAATGTGAGTGGCACCGCCCACTTTTGATTGAGTCAACCGTTCAAGATATCGAAACGAAATTTAGCACTCATATTTAGATTAATACGAGATATGCTCCTGAAAAAAAATGGGCTAAAGCGGTTAAGGTCCACGCCCACTTTTATACGAAAGATTTTTAAAAGGATGAGAGATATATTTAATAGGCAATAACTTTGCGTACAAAAGCTTTATATCATTTCTTTTTCAGTCGAAAAATATAAATTTTTGAAAATGGGCGTGGTCTCGCCCCTTTTATAGTGGATTATTCCACTTATTCCAGTTGTTAATACCCCACTGCAATAGGGAAGTTATATACCCTTTTTGATTTTCATGCCTTTAATGAACATGAAATATTTGTCAGTATGAGAAGAAGAAGAGATAAGATAAGAGATGCCATGGAAGCTTCTCAGCAAAAATTCATCTCCTTTGTAGATGCCGTTCGCAGTCGGCAAAAATCTGTAGGTCCCGAGAATTTGTAGGAAAAAATTCAAAACGACACACCACATATTGGAACGATACTACTAGGTATATAATGTTCGGTTCCACCCGAACTTAGACTTCCTTACTTGTTCAACATAAATTTAATGAGTTGTAGTTACACCCGCTATCTAAAATGATACGGCTTTACTGAGAAGCAATTAACTCTGGGCACTTTTGTAGCATAGTATATCGCAGTTAATAAGGTCTGATCCCTCTGTCATATTACACTGCGTTACAAAAACGAGCTTTAGTTCTGTCCTATGAGCCAAATATACTTTTTCGGAAAGTGGAGAAAAAATAAAAATCGGCGATTTTCATGTACACGTCAGAATTTTGTTTTTTATGTATAAAGTGAAAGACTTTGGAACGATTTTTAAACCTTTTTCCGTGATCCGTGATATGGTCGAATTGACTTCTACCTACATACGTTTAAGAGCGTCAAACCTCAATTTTCTACCGAAGTGAAATATTTTATAATGGTAACTAACAGCCTCTTCATTTTTGCCAAGATGTGATGTGGCCTGCTCTCGATGGCGAATGCACTTATTTACACACATTTATGGATCTTTAGTATAATAGAGTTGATTCTAAATGAACAGAGTTGGCAACCACGCTGCCAAACTTCGAGGAACAATACTGTGTGCTCTACGGCAAGTTTCTGTAAAACGGCTAGTCCTATGCTGCATGCAATATCTACAACGTCACCCTCATTATGCAAGCAATCGTAGGCACAAAGAGGGAGCTCAATATGTGAATGCATTAGTTTCTTAAACAAAATATTAGTAACCCTGTAAAAAAACGATGGAGTATCAGAGTACTTCAACACTTATCCTCATCCATATAAAACAGGTGGTCTAGTTTACATGGCGATGTCCCGTGATTA
The DNA here is from genome assembly GCA_949987695.1 of Merzomyia westermanni. Taxonomy (NCBI): domain Eukaryota; kingdom Metazoa; phylum Arthropoda; class Insecta; order Diptera; family Tephritidae; genus Merzomyia; species Merzomyia westermanni. Next base: position 137,808,946 of record OX465288.1, read on the forward strand.
GATCACCTAATCCATCTCGGAGTATTCTTTACTTTGCTTCTGAATACCCTATGGAGCACCTACGTGAGATTGCGTCCCTGGGAAGGCCGAACATAGTCTGACTCTCAGGAAAGTAAATACCGATCATTGCATTAATAATAACAACACATATTCGAAACATTGTGCTTTCTTTCGCCCTCATCTCTCGATTTCTCTACGTATCTTCTTTTATGACCCTCTTTTTTCTATTCCTTTTCCTCTCCCATATATCCTTCGCCTTTTACCCCCTTAAATTTGAATTTCCACCTCTGTCTGTTCTTTTCCCCCTGTCTATGATCTTCTATTTTAATTCCTATTTCTTCCTATCTCCCAACATATCTTCACCCCTTCGTCAACCACTCCCTTTATTTCTTCCTCAATCTCATCCTGATCGTCTTTCTGCCCCTCTCCTCTTTTTCTTTCTATCCCTATATTCTTCCTAGTTAACTTTTTATTCACGTCTCCTGCTTACTACATCCACCCCATCTTACATAGGATCTCTTACTCAAATATCCTCACAGAATCGGTTTAAATTTTTATTCAAACATCTTCAAACTAAATATTTTTTAAAATTACTATTGTTTTTTCCCTTTTTTTCCAGGCTATCACTCAAACTAAATTTCTATAACAAAAAAAAGTTAAACGCTGTAGCTGAGTTTCGCATATCGATTGATTTAATGCATCAGCGCATATTGCAATTACTTCGAGAGAAACTAATATAAACTAAAACAGCAACAACATTAAAGTAGAGCAATTATAGAGATTCATAGTATTGATAAAGCCTGAGAGCAACGGTTATACGAACGCGTATAACAAAAGGGAGAAATCATTATCGCCATATTAATTTGTTGGTGAAAGGAAGAAAGAAACTCTTGAACACGGTAAGTAACAATAAAAAATAACAAACAAACTTATCAAACTCATAATCTTTACTATCGACGTTAACTACTTATACTTAATTCGTTTAACTAAACATATTTGTAAGTTTAGCTTCAAAAGTCTGCAAATTTCCCGTGCAATATATTTTCACTGAAATCGCAATAAAATTAAAAACTCAACTTTACCATAATTTGGAGATTGCGCTTCCCAATGCAATTTTTGATTTGCCAGTGCATTGCCATTTAAGTGGTTTGCCAAAAAAGTTTAAAACTCTCGCTAAACCAAATTGCTTATTATGCCTTTCATTATACAGGGTGCCTTAGGTATTTGTATTAGATTTAGATTTTTAATTTATTTGATGAAGATAGAACATGATAATGCTCAGAATAAAGGCAATGTTTAACCAAAGGTTCCAGGTCATTTTCAACAAATACTCTAAGTTTATGGGGAAAAAATTGGGTGAAGACAAGGCTGGAAATATAATGTTGATCTGATTAAAAGTGTTGCAAGCATATTTGAGATATGAATGGAACGTTTTTGTTCTAATATTCTTCTTCAGTGTTAATCATCGTAGCAGATACTACATACGAATTGCGAACCTTAAAGCTATTGCGAGTTGCGAATAGCAATTTTTATCTCAAAAAGAATAATCATATTATATTACCCTGCCGAGCTTTTAAAAATGGCTTTGGATTTAGTAAAGTACATAAAAGCACTAAGTGGTTTGGCCCTTATCAGTGTTGCTTCAGACTTGGTAAGCCTACAATCAGACCAGATTTCCAAGATATGCCACTGCTTGAATAAAACCAGTGAAACTGATTCGGGCGTGCAAAATGACGTAGAGCAACCAGTTCCAACCTCAACAGCTCCTAGAAAACTTATTAGAGTTGCTATCTATATGAACAAAACAGCCAATCTACTCGCTCGATTTCTATAATTCATACTTTCAAATGACGTATTCGTGCCACACTAAGATATAGGGATATTTTTAAAGTGAAGTGTCGAAAAATATAAAAAGGGAAGGAAGAGGTGAAGCTCAAGACGTAGAAATACAAAAATAAGTAGAAGAAGACAGGTAGGTTTTGGGGGACAGGCACCATCTCCATCAGGTTTATGAACGACCACTTTCGATTACTTAAGACAACATGGACCCTAGTCGCAATCTTGGTTTAACTTTAAAAAACTGTTTTGAGCATGTAAGCACTGTGCTTCACTAATATTGCTTATACACCCTGTATATATATCCTTGTCTTCACTTAGTTGCATGATGCATAATTTAAAATTTGTATTGTTTGTTTGTCCTTGGCGTATATGGGTGGCAGGCGCTGTTGGCTCAGTACACCCAAATTTTGTTTACAGCACAAAAGTAACTGAGGTCGGATGTGAAGGGAACCTTTATTTGGTAGTTTTATTTAGGAATGAGTGAAGAATACACGTAAATACCGATATTTTAGCAATTAAAGTAGGACTTAACAGATTTAATCTTAAGAACTTTCTTTAGTGAAAAAACAATAAAATTACGCGACTGCAGTGTCATCTTAAGAAGTACCACTTCCCTTTACGACTCCTCACTCTATGTTGGAACGTCGAGTATTACGCTCGCACTTTGAGAAATGTCGAATCAGGTCTCTGCTTTATAAATTTTAGTAACAAATCACCATTGCAAGAAGCTAGGCCTATACACGAAGGTCAAATACGGACGGACTGGATTAATATCCGTCAAAGCGGCAGTACTCTCGAAAACCTCGAACTGTAGTTGTTAATTTAAGACTCTGCGTCCAGTGCCCTAATAAACAAATAACTGCCCATTTCCTCTCAAATGTCAAATTAAAATTTCTATCACACTTTTTCAGTGGGTATGATTGATTAACGACATGATTTTTGTGCATACCTAAGCTAATCTCCATCTAAACCACTCTGTTTATTGTAATTATCTCGCTATTTATCCATTATTAAGAGATCCTTCTGCCTTCGTTAATCACTTAGTTAGTATCTACCACAGACGGGCAGTTTTCATTACCAGTAAATAGACATTGAATACAAATTTAAGTGCTGTAAATAAACTCGAGTGCTATAAACAAACTCTAGCAGTATTTTTTTTGTGTTTTCGCTATAACTCCAAGCTTATTTTAGGAAACTGTCTCCACACTATCATTCGCCATTGATTTTGAGCGAACTTTCACGTTCACGGCACTCAAATTTATTTTTAATCATCTCCATTATCTCAGATTTATATTTATTGGAAATTTGTCTGTTACAGTAATTGAAACTAACCCACATTTCCATTCAAACCAGTTTAATGCTTCGAAATCTGAAATTCTTTAAACCGGGTTTGAATGCATACGTGTTTGAGTTTCCATTAATGTAGAAATTTCACTAAATATTAATTCAAGTATTCATGAAACGAGCTCAAAGCGGAGAATAATAATTTTTCACTTTTTAATTTTTATGAAAATTATTATTGTTTTTTATTTTTTTAATAATCATTTTTTAATTAATTACCAAAAGTTGTTTTAATTGAATAGAGTAAGAAAACATTTTAGAGCTTTTCAATAAAAATTGTTGGTATATAAAAGCAATAACAAATATTAATTTTAATGGTCCTGTGGTAGATATCGCAATGAAACAAACTTTTTATAACTATAACTATTAAAACAATTTAATTTCGTTTATGCAAAAATGGTCGCTCGACTTTTCTGTCGTGAACCGGTGAAAAAGAAAATCAGCACAGAAAACGTAAACAAAAATATGTATGTGTTCTAACTGCAAGTCAGTAAAGAGGGTTTTGTGTTAGTCAGAAGTGCACCCAATACAGCGTAGTATTCGCCTTGAACTACATTGGGTGTTCACTAAACCACGCAAATCGCCACAGTCCCATTAAAAATAAATTTTAGTGCAACTTCAGTCATAATACACCATGAGTGATAACTGAAAGAAAGTTTCACTAAAAAAAAATGTATAGTGAGAAAGAACATGAGGTTCAACTCAAAAATCAAATGTTACTGGAAAGGGAAGTGTTAACTGCAATAAAATTTTTATGCAGACTGCCCATGCCTGATATTTACTTTGTTCTTCATTGATTTTTGTACATATCTTGCAGCACATATTAATCAAGTTTTCAACTACGGCGAACACCGTGGCATAGTGTGTATGTGTTGGCCTACCATACTACAGGTCCATGTTCACTTTCTGCGGCAAGTACATTAGAAAAAGTATTTGTAATTTCTTTGCCACATGCTACCCAGAGTTAGCTAGGAATATGTAGGTCCATAGAAAACGAACTTAAACTATCGCACCTCGGTATGGAGAAAAGCTCGGCCTTAATTTCCACAAATGAATTTCAAATTAACTACTTTTATGTTCGCAATCTTTAACATCGTTTAACTCTTGCTGTATTGTTGTTGTTTTCGTCACGAACCTTATTGTTGAGCTTTGTAATTTATTATGTTGCTGAATATGCAATTATACTTAAATTTTTTTTATTTTTTTATTGTTATGAGCAGGGCTGCGCAATCCCTATAAACTTGAAGCACTTTTGTTTTTGTTTTGCTCTCAAATATAGGCACAGATACAAATTTACACTTTGAATACAAAAAAAAATTTTGAAAGCATTGCCATATGCGCCCACATATAAATACAATTCATATGGAAGTGCCTGAGTTTCTTATGAAAGTGCAAAACAAAAACAATTCGGTATGAAGCTCACCCAATAAGCAATGTACGTTTACAATAAGCTTACGATAAACTTACTTTAGCAAGCTTTTCGTTTGGAAATCGTTTACTATAATCATTGCTAAACGGTTGAAAAAATTGTCGAATCAACGAAAGTGATCCCTTTTTAAACAATTGCAAATGAGGTTTGGAAAACAATTTTTAATTAACGTTTTATTCAACGTACAGTAAAAGTTTGTTGAAAACTGTTTAATAAAACTCCAATTTAGGCAACGGCAGTGAAAATAGGCCAGTAACCTAATGAATATGTACTAGACCTTTGCTCTGAAGGTTGCTGGTTCGAGTCCCGACAATTTCCTCAACTTTTTTTTATTAAGTAAATTATTATAATTATTTTAAAATATGTTTTATAATTATTTCAGTTCCATTCATTACTTTTTTTTTACAATTCAAGTATAATAAAAAAATTAAAAAAAATATTCGGCACTAGCTTTTTACCAATTTGTGGCGTGCGTAATCTGCACAGCAAAGCAGATTACTTTTTGCTAATGAACCTTCCATGGCGGAAATACCCTCGGACGCCGTTTTGAAGAACCTTTTTCAAACCACTTTTGGTGTTACCTGTCCTAGGACTCCTACGTTGGGCCTTTCGGTGTGGTAGGCCGGCAACACTACCGCTACACCACGTCGCCCATATAACAAGTTCATATAAATCAAGTAGGTAAATTATTTAGCATTATTTTTGAAAACTGCCAACCCGTTCACCTCGCAGAAAGTTCACCTCAAGTTAATTCCCCAAAGCTACCATACAATTGTGAAAACAGATTCAAACGTTTGTGAAATTTTTTAGTTACAAACTCATTTGGAAAACATTGATTTCAACGTTTGGAAAATATTGTTTAAAAAACTAGCTTACTTCATTGTTTATTGGGCAGGCACTTCCATATGAAATAAACATTTACACTAACAAATTGACAATTCAATTTTTTTTTAAATATTGAGGCACTGAGAAAAATTTATATTCAGAATTGAATGTACTCCAATTTAATTGAACAAAAAAGGAAAACATATGGGAGCGGAACTTTGAAGAATTTTGATGCATAAAACCATTTTTCAAGTCTTATAAGTAACACAAAAAGGTGTAAAGGAACGTAAAATTGGTTCAAAGAGCAATTAAAATGAAGCTAAGGTTGGTTCAAAACGGTCCGAAACAGATGATCGGAACCGTAACTAGTGCAGTGGGGTATAAAAATAGACTTCTGGTCTCGGAAAAGTCGGAAGATATACGCAAGGACTATTGATATACCAAAAAAAGACCAGCTTATTTCAATAGATAGCGTTTAGATGGAGACAGAATGAAATTTAGTATACTCATTTCAATTGACATAGGAAATTTTGTTACCTAAAATGTGTGGAATCGAGGAATAACAACACCTAAATTTTATATGTGTATGAAATATTTGATTAAAATCTCTGATAGTTTTGAATTTACCTTGCAAATGTTCCTTTTAGGAGCTTTAACTGAAACCTTTAGCGGCATAAATTTGTTTGAAATTTAGTTTGTTACAGATACTATCTTCACGAGAGTCCCCACACACCCACTTTTGTTATAATTGTCGAAATTGTGCTGCGTGAGTTACATAGCTAAAATTAGCAGGAAGAATCTCCGTAATTAAAACACAAGTCAATTTTTAATTAGTGGAATCCATTAACGTTATGTAACCTATCACGGCCTGAACTGATCCCGTTTGGAACCGGATTCGTTATTTAAATTTTTTTTTAAGTATTCATGAAACGAGTTTTTTTTGTTTAGCGATATCTCCAAAACATTTTCGAAATTTTTCATTCAATTTAAAAAACAAAATCCCAGTGTACACGTATTTTTGTACATGTATTGTGATTTATACTTCCATATAAAATAATAATAGCACCACTGGTTATGAGAATTGTTTTATTAACAATCGATGAGGAACTATGTATAATTACACGATGAGCGTTTGTAACTCTTCACTAAATTATGAGATTCAAAGGCAATTATCCAATATATTATTCACTTAATCGTTGTGTTTTGGATGGAATTTTTGTCTGCTGCCGAACTCGATAGGACCTGCTGGGCTGCTTTGGTCATTTAAATACCATAGCGTAGTTAATAATAATAACAATAATTTGGCGTGATATACCTCCGAGCAGATTTAGGCCGAACTTCTCTAGCAATTTGTGGTGTGATGTTTCTATTTTTTTCTATAAATTGGCGGAACCCACAGGCCTTACGCCGACTCCAAGCAGCATCTGCAAGGCCTTTCAAAACTTCATATGCCCTATTAAGGCTGCCATCATTATCCCTATAGGAATACGCTCCTGTCTTGAGACCTGTCGTCATACGCCGGATATTATGGTATAATTTAAGGCCATTATTCTTGTCAGCCAGTTTCCCAAGCTCCTCACACTCATGCCTTTCGGCCAACATTTTTTTGTTTCTAAATAGGCATCTCTTTCCCTTCTATGCCTCACGATAGCGCTCACTTAGACCGTGTTTGGCGCCCATTCGCAATGTGGACCTGCATTGTAGATTTGTTCTACAGTGCTTGCTGGAGCTTTGTTGTGTCCTCAGCGGCGTTCAATGGAAAATATGCTTTTACTGCACGTTTACACCGTTAGGTCGAAAATTTTTCTCAGAGAACAGAGAGAGCTGTCACTATTGTGTAGATAAAGTAGTTAATCTGAGGCAGTTGGAAGTAATGAAAGATAATACTCGGGTGGCATCGTTGCAAAGTACTAGCTCGGTACTTGGTACATCGTGTTTAAACTTACAGGCTCACTCCGAACGTTCTTCGCAATTGATGAATACGATAAAAGGTTTTATGTTTGCTAACTTTATTCATTAAAATAAATAAAAAATATAATTTTTGATTACATCTAACCCGATGCTGACTTTAAAAATACTGCGCTCAACCTATTTTGAAGTGGTGGAATATATATTATCTTAAAGTGCGCGCGATAGCCACGGGCGTCTGCTCTATATTCGGTTATCACTTTAATGATGGGATCATAATCGTTATCAGGCACAAATTGCTCGGTACGATTACCTTCCATTACCAACTCTTCATCGGCAGTGCCCGCATTTTTCAATGAGATGACCTCATAGCGCTTACTGTGTCCTCTCTGATTTAAACTGTAATTTAGAAGTACACATATTAAACAAAAATTAGAACGCGTAATTGTTGTAGCAAAAAGTAAGAATTCACCTTAAAGTATGAAGCACTTTTGTATCAGCGCTGACCGCAGCACGTTGATTGATCACCAATAATTTAATTATGGCAAATATAATGAGATACAAGAAATTCTATAAAAAGAGTTTTTTGTTTTTATAAAATTATTTTATTTTATATTTTAAAAATAAACACTCACATTGTTAGGTGACATTTTTTAACACCTTGTGTTATTCGTTTTTGGTAGAGCTTTTACTTTATTTCACTCTCTTGAACAAACCACACTCAAAGATTGTTGTTTTGGAATTCCCTTGTCTTTAAAATACTTTTCAATCTCGTCTCTACTGAACTGATGCGCCTGCAAGTTCTGTTTCAATACTAACCATAAGTAATTCTAACGATTTGCTAGCATCGATCCTAAAAATAAATATCCGGTATGTAGTATTTCTTTTTGTTCTTTTTAAGCACATGTTAATGACATGAGAATTGAAGTTATAGTTGCTACTTAACTTCGTATAAGCAAATACTATCCAAGCTTATTTAGAATCTGTATGTTTCAAAGAAAAGGTTTAACAAAAGCAAATCATAAAAAAGTAATGATGATGAGGTTGACTCAAAGCGAATCATGAAGCCATTTAACAAAATGTATTCAAATGATGCCAAATAAAATATTTTAAATTTTGCTGGTATTAGTATAAATTGAGATGGGCGTCGCTAAAGTTCGATAAAAAAACTATAGGTGAGAAAGTGTAAGTTTTGGGTGGAACCTTTCATTTATTACCCAGCTGTTGTTGTTAGGTGTAGGACTGGGAATATAATGAGCTGGAAACATATTCATTAAAATCATTAAGTATAAAGTTCGCCATTCATCTTCAACTCTTCTGCATTTAATCATAATCGAAATTTAAAAATATGTATTTTTATATGTGGGCCGTGCCATGCCAAAATCTAGCAGAAACCATAAATAGTATCACCAAGATAATATTGCTACCAAATTTTAGCTGCATCAGTCTAAGAATTATCTCATTTCATGTTTTTCGAAAATTTCGCTATTAAAAAAATGGAGATGGTTATCATCCGATTTCGCTTATTTCAGTTGCAATCTTTCAATGAAAATTTGCTTGTGTTGGGCTTTTTGCTTGTGTTGGGCTACTGACCACGTGACTCCCAAATTTTCAATTTGGTTGATGCCACTAATAGTTAAGCAACATTTCGTGACTGGCATACCTCAACAAGATGTTCTTGAGTCACCAGTCATAATAATCAATGATGAAGCTGCATCCTGTACCATTTTGGTTGTGTATTTCAAATGAAATTTTTTGGTGGTCTTCTTAGATAGTTGCGCGATTTATTTCCGCTGCACATCTGACAATACGATTGCTCTATGGCGAATCGAACTCGACTTCAAGAAAGCTTCGATTTCGGTTTCGCAACTTCAGAACTTCCTATTGATTAAAACTTCTGATACGGATCTTGATTTCGACTTTTTTTAATCAGTGATATAAGCGAAGACGATCAACGAAAACGGCTGCTGCCAAACGATAGAATTTTTCACCACATCAAAAGATTTTACACCGTAGTACTTTGTTAAGCTTAGGTGGCTTTAAACGGGTCTACATATTTCTGTTGAATAGAAAATCGCTTAAGAAATCGGTGAGAAAAACGACTCGTGTGAAGGTAACTTTGGTCGTATTTGTAAAATCAGTGGAACACCATAAATTATCACATACTTACAGGCTGTTTACAGTGGTTACATAATGGAGTTGCTCTTTTGGCTTTTTCAATTAAGAGGACCAACCTTATTTGCTGCTTTTGGTGCTTTAGTTTTTTGAGAGTCTGAACTGAACAAGAAAAATCTCATAATAGTCAGCAATGAAACATTCACTAAATTCTGCCATACGCTTTATTGAGCATTTATATTCCTGCATAATTTTAGGCGCAATTCTTTCAGATCTACTTTAAGCTGATCTACTAGCTATTTAAACGTATTCTTCCTTCTCCTTATTTTTGAAACTTATGTTCATACATACATATGGATTGTTGCAAGTATTTATTACGTACATTTATAATATTTTTATGATAAAAGTAAACTCAAATATGAATATTTATAAAAAAATTATTATACAGAAAACAGTATAACATTGAAAGAAACGAAACGTGTAAAAAATTTTGGAGAGGGGATAATAACGTATATATTTTTAATTTATAGTTATTTTTGCTACTTTAAAACAGTGTTCATATTGCAATTTTTGACTTAAGAGCATATTGCAAAAAATTTTGAAAAACACTACAAAAAGTATTTGTTTACATATGCAATACTCTCTCGGATCATTTTGCGTTGATTTCATAGCATTTTTAACTAATTTATTGTTTTTTAATTGTTTAAATTTTCTGGTTATAAATTGTTTTAATTGTTTAAATTTTCTGGTTATAACTTTATTTTATTTTTAAATTTTTTTTCAATTGTTTTAAATTGTTTTTTTTTGTTTATTTTTAAATTTTGTGTTTTATTTTACAGTTTTCGCATATTTTGCTTTTATTTGCTTTTGTTTACTGTTTCATCATCTTAACTATATTTATTTTTTAAAGTTCTATTGTAAAATTAATTAGTTGAAGAATATTAAACAAAAAAAAAAAACAAACAAAAAACAATATATACTGATGTATATCCCCTCTTCAAAATTTTGTATATTTTCAGACGAACAAATTGAAAATTGTAAGTCTGCGCTCCTAAATGTATGCAAACAAAATATTTAACAAATACTAGTCTAACATACACGCACACATAAAAACGCTCATAGACTTTGGTGGTGGTGGTGCTTATTACCTACGTATTAGTGCAATTTAAATAAGAAAACAACAAACGGCAAAGGAGAAACAGAAAACAATAAATTAAAGCTAAACTTACTGATTATTCGGGAAAAAATGGGCGCCAATGTCTCCTCACTAGAACGTGAGATCGGCCCTGATCTCTTTCCTCCCAATGAACATTACTTTGGCTTGGTGAATTTTGGCAACACTTGCTATAGTAATTCCGTATTGCAGGCCCTTTACTTTTGCAAACCATTCCGTGAGAAAGTACTCGAATACAAAGCGAAAAATAAGCGTCCAAAGGAGACATTACTCTCCTGCTTGGCCGATCTCTTTTATAATATTGCAACACAAAAGAAAAAAGTCGGCTCTATTGCACCGAAAAAATTTATCGCACGCCTGCGCAAAGAGAAGGAAGAATTTGATAATTATATGCAACAGGATGCACACGAATTTCTAAATTTTCTTATCAATCATATTAATGAAATAATTTTGGCTGAACGACATGCGAGCAAAAATGGTAATAATACTTTGAATGGTAGCAGTACTGGCAGTGCCACTGGCGGCGGTGGCGTTACTTCTACTGCCAGCAAATCCTCTTCGTCCACCAGCACATCAACAACTGCCTCGAATTCCACGTCCAATGGTACGTGCACTAATTCATCGGGTTCACTTAACGGTGTCGGCGTTGGTATCGGCATCAGTAGCGCCCCCAACGATTACGCTTCAACACCAACTCAAACGAATGCTGCCAATACCGAGCCAACTTGGGTACACGAAATCTTTCAAGGCATACTAACATCAGAGACACGTTGCCTCAATTGTGAGACGGTCAGTAGTAAGGATGAGAATTTCTTTGATCTACAAGTCGATGTAGATCAGAATACTTCGATTACGCATTGTTTACGCTGTTTCAGCAATACCGAAACACTTTGTTCTGATAATAAATTTAAATGTGACAATTGTTGCAGCTATCAAGAGGCGCAAAAACGTATGCGCGTCAAAAAGTTGCCAATGATATTGGCATTGCATTTGAAACGTTTCAAGTACATGGAACAATTTAATCGTCACATCAAGGTATCACATCGTGTCGTTTTTCCATTAGAGTTGCGTTTGTTCAATACATCCGATGATGCTGTCAATCCGGATCGTTTATATGATCTAATGGCTGTGGTAATACACTGTGGATCGGGACCGAATCGTGGTCATTATATTAGTATTGTTAAGAGTCATGGACTCTGGTTGTTGTTCGACGATGATATGGTGGATAAAATTGAAGCATCAACTATTGAAGACTTCTACGGACTCACTTCAGATATACAGAAATCATCGGAAACGGGTTATATATTATTTTATCAATCGCGTGATTGCGCGTCATCGTAAAGGGAATGTTGCGTAAGCGAAGCTAGATAATGATAAGGGATGTGCGATTACTCGTTAAATTGGTAATAAGTCATTTGATTTAACACATTCAGATTACTCAGTGCGCGAGTAATTACAGTTAATTCAAAACATAAATTAAAATCTAAAAAAATTCGGACAGGCTATCTTTTTAATTACGATAATCCTTAATATTTAATTTTTTTTGATTAATCAAGTTGTAATAACTGAGTTTTCTGAACAATCAAATTAATAAGTTTACATTAAATCAAAATATGATTAGTCGAAAAGTTTATCGATAGTCAGTGTTCTTTTATTAATCATTTAATCGACTCTAGATTAATTGGCATGTTCGATTTATGGATTAGTCACACACCCCTCTTATGACAAACAAATATTATGCATTAAAAAAGATTTATGAAATGCTAGAGTATATAAAATAATAAGAAAAATACATGAATTTATAGATTTTTAAAATTGTTGTTTTGCGGATAAAATCTTAAACATGTGTAATAATTTAAGAAAAATTAGTAAGCTAAAGAACTACTAAAAATCATGTAATATTGCGCTATATTATATATTAAGTGTATTTTACAATTTACAACAGCACTTACTCTAGTTGTAAGAGAAGACTTTGTCGTCTCTCAATGCAACAAAGATCTGCAATGGACCGTTAGAATTGATAATGGCAATCTTAAAATTTCGGGCACCTAAAATATATATTTCAAGACTATATATATATACTCGAGACTTAATGCTAGTGAGACTTTGTCAGGACTCGATCGATACTCAAGACTTCATTGGTACTTGATACCCCAAATATCGATCTCAACTCTAAAACAGATAGAGATTTCGAAATATATTTAGCAGATACAATTGTAAGAAATGCAAACCTGGTGAAAGTCTTAGGATGGTCCATGGTAAATGGCTGGTAATTATTCAGCCATGTCAACCTCTTAAATTTATGAAAGACCGGAGGAGTTGTCATCTATGCCCACCGAATCATGCTTTTACTCATGGTCTAGTCGTTTGTCTCTTCTGGAATAATATTCTTTATTGTATCCAGCAGCAGTTGCCGCACAACTTGTTTCTAAAAATGTATCTCTAATAGAGTTGTGTAGTTCGCGGAGGAACTAGTTCATTTCAATGTTTTCGACCTCGTCCAGTGCATGTAATAGTTCAAGTGCTCCTGTGGCAACGTCGCAATAACAACCAAGAGCGAGCTAAAATTACTTAAACAACTAAAGTCAAATTGTATTAGAAAAACAGCTTATAGGATTCGTAAAATTGACATTGGCTCTTATGACCTCAATAACTGTTGGTTACCGAGCGACAAATACTTACCCGAGTTGCACACTATAATATGTGTCCACGGGTTTTCTTTTGTTCCCTTAGTTCCTTGTTCTGATTAGTAGATGCTCGATACACTCATTGCTTTTTGAATGAACGGTCGAACGACTGAACGAAGTGAGCCACCTAGTTCACTTTTAAACGAAATCGCTCGACTCTAATCTCAAAAGCAGCTACCTGTGTTCGTGTCGACCAATAATACAGGGGTCGAAATACGTTATACGTTCCGTGATCGAAAGCGAATTTTTATATCACAATAACTCTAAGCCCATAATGCGGAATGACGGCATACGTGAGCAATTGGCTGGAAGTACAGGTCGGTTCAATTATGCATTATTACTCTTTTAAAAACTTGGACCATTTCAAAGTTATTGTAAGTAAAAAAACTGTTTACGATCACGGAACGTGTGTCGTAATTCGGCCCCAGTATTCTGCTCGTATTTCAATTATAGAAGGTATTTGAAAGCGTACTTTCCAGGTTCAGTTTCACCATGTTTGACTAGGCTATCGACAATCTGGGTTTAGGCCTATCGATAATGATTGATCTTACCATGCCTTGCAATTTCCTCGGCCAAACAGTTGCCTTAGAAATTGCTATAGTCATATACCCATATTAACTTACTAGTCACGATACTGATTTCTGTAGTATTGATTGTTTCAATTAATGCAATGCCAGTAATCCGTTCTTCGATTTCCATTTGGAAACATCAATGGCCTACTCAGATCAAGGAAGCACTTGAATTACTCAGCTGACATTACTGCCGGTGATAATAATGGTCCTCAAATAGACCACACAAACAACGTACCTCACAGTTTCAAATTTGCATCTGTAAACAGTGAGGTGGCTGCCTCGGCACAGGTACTCTGTTTCTTCGTATAGTGATTTTACTTAATGAATACTTTGTCGTGTTCTCGTCCATTGCAAGATCTATTTAATAGCTTCTCTATCACTGTTAAAACTACTTTATATTGCTCTGTTCGCCATATTGTTAGTTTCGATTAATAGAGTTATAGTTTAATCAATCTTAGTTAGCTTAATTATTTAACAATTTCATTATGTTTTGAACAACTCTATTTGCTATAGTTCTGTTATGCACTTACGCCAATGTATACTATTTTATTATTTAAAATATTATTGTCAATTATTGTTTGTATTTTAAGCGAACTCTAAAAAAATGTTTAAATAAAACAAATATACAAAATAACGGTAAATATATATATCATTTCCAGTATGATGCATGTAATGTTAGAGTGATTACAAACGCTCTTATGATACAGAATGTAAAAATTATAGGAAAAAGAAAAAATAAAAAAAAAACTACAAAAATAAAGAAAATTTCCTTTCAATTGTTAGATAATTGAATGTCATACAAGGTGAACGATAAATAGACTAATTGATATGAATACGCCTTTGTGGTAATATAAAATGCATTGTTGTTGTTGAAGCTTCGAATTTCGTTCAATCTCATTTGTGACGTTTTAGATTCACTTTTTATTATTTTGTTTTGCTCTTCTAGTATGAAATTTCGCTTAGCTTTCTACTATCCTAAAATGCAATAAAGATTGCAGCACTACTGGCGATCGCCGTGGTGTGCCGGTAGTGTTGCCGGCCTACCACACCAAAGGTCCAAGGTTCGAGTCCTGGGGCTGGTAACATCAAAAGTGGTTTGAACATGTTTTTTCAAAACGAGGTCGTCCCTCGGCAGTGGTTTGGCAAACTCTACGAGCGTATTTCTGCCATAAAAGGCTTCTCAGCAAAAATGCATCTTCTTTGTAGATGCCGTTCAGAGTCGGTAAAAAACTGTAGTCTCGCTAATTTGTAGGAAAAAAATAAATCGGCACACCACAAATTGGAAGAGAAGCTCGGCGCAAAAGTCTCTTAGGAGGTTTATAATGATATACCTGTTGTAAATCGCGCCATACATTTATTTATTTTATTTACTACTGCAAAGAATTTTAATCCTGTTCAGTTTTTTGCCCAATCAATTTCATGAAGATATACTCGTCCGTCCGTCTGTCCACCTTTCCGTGCCTACTTTGCATGCTACAACTTTTAATTGGTCATGATTATTTTAATTGTTGCAATTATTAATTGATTGCGAGAAACAAAAAAAAAAAAATACAAAAATAAAAATAAAAATATAGTAAAATAAAGTTGTTTTGATTACTTTTGATTGTTTTTAATATTTTTTGATTTTTTTTTTTTTATTGTATACATATATATTTTGGTGCTTCTACAACAATACTTAAAAAAAAAAAATCTAAAGTAATCAAAACAACTTTTTTTTTTTGATTATTTTTAATTTTTTATACAATCGCAAAATATCATGATTTTTTTTTGATTATTTTTTTAAATTTATTGGAAAGTAATCCTAATCAATCATTAAATGGATTCTCAAGAAAATAATTAATCAAACCGGTAATATTTACGATTAGTAATCATTATTTAACAGGTCTGGTCGAAAACTGAAAAATTTTTACAGTAAGAGTGGCAAAGCACACTTTTGAATAAGCAAATTTTATAAATATTATTAATCATAAAACAAGAAGAGTTCAAGATAACCATAAATTACCAAGGTTCGACACATAATTTATCCTTATGGAGGAAATCGTTGAAGATCTAAGCCCACTCTTATATAAACAGACGGATATAAAACATTCAATATCACTGTAAAAAAAATAATATATATAAAATTAATTCCATTTTGCTTCCAAAGTTTCGTTGAAAAACGAAATGCAGAATATATAAGCCTTTGAAAATATAAGCGGCCATACGTTTCGGTACCAATAGCTCGAAAAGGTGTCGACGTATAACAACGAAATTTGGAACATAACAAAATTTAAAAAAAAAAAAAAGATCTAACCATGCTCTTTTTTAAGAATAGTGTCAAAAATGAGGATTTATAAATTTTATAAAGCCATATTTCTGAAACCAAAAAAATTCGTTGATATATGACTACCAATTTTTTTTCCGACAAGTAAATTTCTCTTCGTTATGGGTACCGAAGCGTTAGTCAAAAAAGGGGTCGATGGCATTCCCAAAAAAAATTTTTTTTTCGTATTTCTTTCGCATTAGAGTGAGCCCAAAAAATTTTATGTGTTTTTGTTTTTTATTTTGTTCTTCAAAAAACTTTCCCAGATGTGAGCTTTAAAAGTAGACTTTTAAATTTTTTTTCTTAGCAATATAGAACCATATCATATCATATCTCTCTACCAAATATGCATTAAAAAATTCGCTCCTCCAATTCTTGTTGGAAATGGAACGCTGTGCAACAAAAGTATAATAAAATATTTCCGTAAACTTCACCGCTTAAAAATGTTGAAAGGTAAAGTGTGATAATTTTTAGGCAAATTTCATTTTTAAATTAGATTAAATTAATTAAAATTAGATTAAAAATATTTATCGCCAACTTCAGTTAATCCAAATTTTATTAGTTCTACACCTTTTCCAAATGGAAATCAGATAACCCGAAATGTATTTCAGAAAATGTTAACTGAATTGTGGAATAGCTGGTTTTCAGAACTTGTCATTTAGATTTAAGAAACGATTATTGGATTTCAGAAAACTAAAATTAGATTTCAGAATATTCAATTGGAATTCAGAAATCGTGAAGTGGGTTTCAGAAAATACCTCTCCAACTGTTTTTGCCATGTTAAAGACCATAGAATCTGCAAAAATTATTTGCTATGGAATAAATCAATTCCTAAATTGCATGCCTTTCAGTTCAAAACGAATTGTGAAGTGTCTCAGATGTAAACAATGGACTCCATGCTGATGTACCTGTCTAACGTTTGACAGATAACATATATATCACACTTATACTGATACACAATGGCTAAAACTAGAAAAATAGTTTGAAATATTTCTTTGTTCATAGAAACTCAAATTTCAATAATGAATAAAATTATAAATTTTAGAAGTAATACTCTACACCTTTTCTATATTGAAATCAGAAAACGTCAATAAAATTTCAGAATAGGTAATTGGATTTCAGAATTTGTCATTTGTATTTAAGGATAGTTATCTGGATTTTAGAAGATGTTAGTTGAATTTTAGAATAGGCAATTCGATTTCAGAGCATTAAAATTGGATTTCAGAATAGGTAATTGGAATTCAAAATGTGTGAATTGGATTTCAGAAATGCCGAATCGATGCCTTCAGAGAATTCTTTCTGGGTTGCTAGTGCTGTTTTCATAGACTTCGGCAAACTAGGGGTTTGTGCAGGAGCGTAAAAAAATGAAACAGAAGACAGTTTTAATTTTAATTATTTTAAAAATATTTCAACATGGAACTTTTAGCTTATAATTTTAATATATTTTGCATTAAAGACGCTAAAAGAAACAAAGTAAAAAAACATTAGGGCCGTTTTGTCAAGTAAACTTCAAAATGTATCTGCTTGATTTGTAAATATAATAAATTTATGTGTTGCACGTCTGTGCTTTTTTACTTTTCCCAATGTCCGGCTAATGCTAATCGGCAGTCTAATTGTCAAACAAAGTGAAGCTTAGCGTAAATAGGATATTGAGAAAACGGCCCTTTGGGAATGCCTCTGTAAGTTATTCCATAATTGGTCAATGTCAACAGCTTTTAGTTGAACCTTTTAAAAGTGAAAAGGTAAAATTTGGTTACCTTTTTGTTTTTACTACTTATATATGAAGACTATAGATAGATTTACCATTGAATATAGAATTGGTACAAGGAAACTTCATAATTTTGCAATTTAAGTTAAATGAATGAGTACTATATGATTATTCAACAACAGTCAACTTTTCTCTTGATTTTGCAAAATTTTTATCTAAACACATTTACCTGTATTTATAATATCATTGGGCATAGATATAGTCAAATTTAAATTTAGTTGTAGCTAATTGACACAATTTTATATGGGCTCTCTGTCATTAAAACTTTATTTAAATTCAAGTCATACTTAACTTGAACCATGACTAGAGTAAATTAGGGTATTGTGATATGGGTTGGTAAAGTGATATACCTGCGTATTTCCTAAATTATTCATGTCTGAGCAAGAATATCTTCTTTACTACAATGGTAATAGCCAAAAATCGCTACTGCAAAGCAACGGATGGAATTGGTCAACTAGGTGGCTATCAGAGTGAAAAACATTTTCCATCGTGCGCGCGTCAATAATATTGAGCACTTTTCAAACAAGGATAATTCCGAAATGTTCTTAGGTTGCTAACTTCTTATATTTTATTTTCGTTTTGTGTAAATATAAGCACCAATATTTCAAGTGATTACTTAATATTTTTAAATTAATTTTGGTGAAAAAATTGTTCGTTCCTTCAAAGCTATAGTTTGGGTAATGTGATATGGTAGAAGTAGTTCAATGTGGAACAGGAGTATGAAAAGTGTAAATTTCCTCCAACTAGGATTTGGAACGTTGATGACACAGGGGTGTCTATCACGCCAAGTAAGCATCCGAAAATGTTAGCTACAACAGAAAATCTAATTGGGCGCATAAGATCAGCAGAACAATGAAAACCTTTTCCACTTTTGATGAAACATGCTCTTCCTGGTTCCGAATCAGCTTATCACATATCTGAATGGATGCAAATTACCATATCTACAATGTGGCTGGATTATTTCGTGCGGCTTACATATCTTTCATAGGAGAGCCAAGTTTGTGGTATAGTATATCACATTACCCCCCTATTTTGACAAAATTACTTTTTTGACTTTTTATGGGTTTGAATAAATATCTTCCGGAATACTTAAGATTGATCGATCTCGTCTTGGAATATGCATCGCAATACTGGAATCTTTCGAATTGCATGATTTTCTACCTGTCCACTTAATAAAATGTTGAGTAGCAGCCGAAAAAGGTATGCCTATATCACAATACCCTAACTTACTCTACTCCCCCATATATTTTATTATTTTTTTGTTTACAACGACGCTTTAACTATGTATAATGCACATGCACAGAAAAGTTTTCAAACTACAAAGTTTTCAAAAAGTTGTCCTTTGTTTCATACAAATGTTTGCTAGCACACTTCAAAGAGTTTATCAAGATTTTTTTCAATTTTTTCTCTTAATGAGAGATTTTACGGGAACGCATACGCACAAAATTTGAAAAATTTATTAAAAACGTTTGTTTGATTGATTGAGATAGCCGTTTTTTGATAAAAAAATTTTATTTTCCGGTTTTGGGACTTGTTTTGGTCGAAAAATCGACTTTTTCAAAAACAGAAAATAAAATTTTTTTCAAAAAACTGTTATCGCCAACGTTTTTAGCCGACATTTGTGGGTCCGACAGGGTATACATAAAAGTTTTAAAATGAAATCAAATTTTTTTTTAGTAGGTCATGAAAAAAACCTTAAAAATCAAAGTCGAAAAAAGTCAAAAAAATTAAATTTCGCAGGCTCGAAAATTATTTTTTTGGGTATGCGTAGTGGAACTTTTTTTTCCTGAGCCCAAAACCTATCGAAAAATCGATTGCGCGATATCGGTAAACTTTCGTCCATACAAATCGACCCACCCTAATGCGCAACATCATCAATAATTTGCTATAACAATACTAATTTTCATGAACAAGATAGTTCTTATTTTATAAGAAAGTGTATTATCTTCTCGAGCTTTTCTACATATTGTGGCTGATGCAATGAGTCCTTTAGGGCAATGCCCAATACATCAGAACCTTTTATCCAATTCTGTTAGGTAATAAAAAAACACATATAATTGATTTAGGATGGTTTATCCTTTTACATTTACTTACCGCCATATACTCTGCCACCAATAAATCCATCTCATCCGGCAAACATAGTTTTATCTCTTGTTGATTGCATTTAATGCATTCATTTTTCCTATTGAGGTTAAAAGCTTGTAGTAAACGCAAAATCATTTTGAAACACTTCCAAACCACGAATCATATCTTCTTGACCATCAAACGACTTGCTAACAAATGTACCGATTTAACAATTCCGTTAACATAGTCACTTCAATTCAACATCAGAGAAACGCATACGCCGTTAAAGTCATGCTTGACGAATTTTCCGGCTGGGACATTGTACAATACAAATTAGGAGAATTACTGACAATAAGGTTTTGAACAACAGCAACACTGACTTAGTCGAGAATAAGTCAGCTGACAGGCTGACTAAGTTGTGACTTAGCTAAGTTAGATGGTGAAACTGAAAAAGTGAATAACTCGACTTAACTAAGTTAAGTTGGTGAAACCGGCCCTAAGAAGTATTAGTAAAAAGTGAGTGTCACATGTTCAAAATTTAAAATAAGCTTCATAAATTAAAGGTGAACTCTATAAATTGTAATTTTCTCAAGTTTTCAATTGTTATTTTTCACCTTTTCCAAAATATATGCAACCATTTCACCCTTATATACTGCTAAGTTTTGTAGGTAATCGAATGCAACTCAGCCCAAAGTACATGGCTCCAACGGGGAAAAACACCTTTAACGGTCGGGTGTTAATTTTTTTTTTTACGTCTATGCCTTAGATATCACACTTGTTATGGTGCACAATGGTTTTAGCTTTAGGCATGTTTGGTTATATTGATTTGCATTTGCCAATTAAGTCATACATTTGAAGAACATATAGTGTACGAGGCGTGTTCAAAAAGTATCGCGAATTTTGTGTTTTTTCAAAAATTATTTATTTATTCATGAATATCTATTTTGTCCCCTTCAAAGTAATCCCCATGAGATATTATACACTTGTGCCAACGGTTTTTCCAATCTTCGAAGCACTTCAAAAAATCATTTTTTTGTATCTTGTTCAGCTCCTCCTTCGATGCCGTCTTTATCTCATCAAGGGAAGCGTAACGTCGTCCTTTCATGGGCCTCTTCAGTTTAGGGAACAAGAAAAAGTCACAGGGGGCCAGATCTGGGGAATACGGTGGCTGCGGCATCATTAGTGTGTTGTTTTTGGCCAAAAAGTCGCGCACAAGCAACGATGCGTGAGCAGGGGCGTTATCGTGGTGCAAAAGCCAATTTTTGTTCTTCTTTGCACATTTTCTCGGCCTTCTGAGAACATTTTGTACCACCGATAAACGATGCTTCGGTCCAAGGTAGCTTCTCCGTATGCCACAGTCAACATTCGGAATGCATCCGCGCACTTAATTTCGTTTTTCACACAAAATTTGATACAGGTTCTTTGATCCATTTTTTTGAATAGGTAAAAATCGAAGACGATCCAAAACACGTGCAAACAAAGCAGCTGTCAACAATTAACTGAACATTCAAAATGGCCGAGCTTGTCGGCATAAGTGGGAGACATGAGTACCAACATAACGCCACAAAAAATTCGAAATTCGAATATACGTAACCAGCGAAAATTCAAAATTCGCGATACGTTTTGAACACACCTCGTATACGAACAGTTCTATTGTGAATAATTTTCTTTGTTGCAATTTGGGTATCTTTTGCAATACAAATTCAAATTGCTCTTAATTTTTTGCAAGCTTTGATTATATTCTTCTAATTGTTCGAAGTATTCTTTGTTTTCATTATAACACTGCGTTACAAAAACGAAAAAGTATATTTGGTTCATAGGACAGAACTAAAGCTCGTTTTTGTAACGCAGTGTTATAGATAAAAAAAAAAATTCTGACGTGTACATGAAAATCGCCGATACACGTGTATTTTTATTTTTTCTCACCTTTCCGAAAAAGTATATTTGGTTCATAGGACAGAATGTATGTAACGCGGTGTAATTGTTATTGGTACACATCGAAATTCTATGAAATTTGTTGTTGGTGGGTATCGGAATATATTTTTATCTATACCGTAACAGACTAAACTCCTGCATATTCAGATTGAGCCCTGAGATGCCGATAGTTTCCCCGGCTTGTGGTGTGCCCTCCCTCCCCCCCACGACATCAACCGTCCAAGACTCTTATAACACCAACTTTACTCTGGGCCAACCCTATTGACTTTCGTGAGAAGACATTGATGACAACGATATATATGGACTAGGTAGGGCGAAGCATCGTTACAACAACAACTTCGCTTTCACCCGAACCTAGACTTTATTACTTGCCATTTTGCTTTCTTTGTTGCTTTTCGGAATTGGTTGCGCCTATCTATATTTTATAGTTTCAATTAGGCAAATTAGATCCGCGCTGAATTTGCATGTACATACGTGTATATATATAACTATAGGTAGATGTCTATACTCGTATACATACTCATATGTAATTAATTATATAATTAGGACAGCTATTGGAAATCATTTGCGGTTTTTATTGAGATATGTTTTATTGACCACAATTTTAATTCAACATGCAACATTACGTAAATACAATCATTGCACTGCAGTAAAACTGCGGTCCAGTCTCATACCTCGTTCTGCAGCGATTAGCACCCAATCACAATAGAACTACCCGTAACCTATCCGAAATGGAAACGGTTGAGAACTAACAAAAGCAAAGTTAACTTGAAAATGTTCGAACGGGAACCGGTTGAGAACGAGTTGCTAACGACATCGTCATTGAAAAGTGTACAGTCTAAAGCATTGCTCGGACATTGAGCTAGAGTTAGAGCTGTAGTCAAAGAGTTTTGCTTTAGTTTCGTTCGTAGCTAGTCTAATTTTCTGCAAGGATATTATACACGTACGAATAGGCCAAACTTATTCTATTATGATAGAAAGAAAATTGGAATATCGAATAAATCGTTCACATTCTTCCTTTGTTACATTTTCTTTCTGAGAGCTTTAGCCACTTCAGAGCATAATAATCTTTGTAAACTAAAAATAATAACAAAAAGAAAAACCCAATAGTTCAATGTAAGTGTGAGCAAGTTCAATGTTGCACCATATTTTTTGTCAAGGAAATTATTAAATTCGTGGCTTAAACATTTCCTTATTGTATAAAATTGTGTGCAATGTCAAGTTGTAGCCACTATCTGTTCAACGCCCAAGACAGGATTCATCGACTCAAGTGAAAGTGTCAGCGATTTCTGACCCAATGCTGCTTCTGCTTTTCTTTGTGTAGCGTTTGTTAAAATATATTATAAACGAAACACATGTTTTTCCATGTTTTTTTTTTTAAACATAAAAACAAACCAATCTGTGCTTGCAGGCATATACCCTGCAGGAAATTCCCATAATAAAACCGTAGCGACACTCCTTGGCTTTATCACCACTACTAAGGTTATTTGACATCTCAAAAATATTCTTCCAGCGAAGTGTTAGCTTCGGATACTGATTATAAACCGATCGAGAAAACTTGGAAAATAACTATTTTGTGTATGGCAAAAACTTGGAAAGCGAAATTGTTATGTTAGGATAATCTTACCGGCCTATGTTTGCTAGTGGGACAAAAAAATTCCTGAAAAATTATTTGCCTTGAATATAGATATTTTGTATTAGCAGGGACACACATTGTAGTATCAATACCATGATCTATACCCCATATGTATTACCTTCATACCACGAGTAGTTGTAGACTGGTTGCAGTATACTCTAAACGACATGTGTATCATGGGTATCACTCCACTGTAGTCAAAGGAACTGGTACGTGATATATCACAAACCGGCCCCAAATAAAAGGTAATCGTCACAGTTCTGGCCCTTTACTATGAAAATGACTGGCAACTTCAACTGTGATGGGTCGAAAGAATAGGTTCCTTGAGAACACTATAGCGGCAGACCGGTGATGGGTTGAAACAACTGGTTCATTGACGAGTCTGTTATGGCAATCCTTTGACAATACTGTTGTGACAGATCTACAGGGTGGCTGATGAAAGCCGCTACCAAAAAAAAATTAAATAACTTTTTTTCTATTTAATGAATCTGGTTAATTTTTATTTTATTTTGCAGATTGACTTTTACATTTAACAAAAATGGATAACTGGGACACTGAAACAAGAATTTGGATTGTCCGCCGCTATCACGCACTGGAGTCCGTAGTTTCGGTTCAAAGAGAGTATAGGCGCACGTTTGGCGGCAATCCTCCGAGCAGATGGACCATAATAAGACCTGTAAACAATTTTGCCGAGCATGGGACAGTCAACAGAAGACCTTACCATCGAAACCCTTCAGTTCGAACGGAGGAAACAATCGCTGCTGTAGCTGCTGCCATACAAAACAATCCACGTGTTTCGACAAGAAGCTTATCTGCTCAAATGGGTGTAAGCAGACAGTCATTACAGTCAATTATGCACAAAGATTTGGACTTATTCCCATATAAAATTCAAATGGCCAACAAACTGAACGCTGCAGACTTGCCGATTCGCTTGGAATTTTGCCAGAAGATGCTTCAAATGGTGGAAGAGGATGGAAACATGTTGAACTGTCTTTTCATGTCTGACGAGGCCCATTTCGATTTAAACGGCAACATAAACAAACAAAATTGTCGAATATGGAGTGCTTCCA
This sequence comes from Merzomyia westermanni, assembly GCA_949987695.1. Taxonomy (NCBI): domain Eukaryota; kingdom Metazoa; phylum Arthropoda; class Insecta; order Diptera; family Tephritidae; genus Merzomyia; species Merzomyia westermanni. The sequence goes on from OX465288.1 coordinate 137,833,611, forward strand.
ACCCACAGATACTCCATGAGACGGAATTGCATCCACTTCGTGTCACAGTGTGGTGTGCAGTTTCATCACGCTGCATTGTCGGGCCCTACTTCTTCGAAGAAAACGGTCACACCGTTACGGTTACTGCAGACCGTTACTTGAGCATGTTGAGAGAGTTTTTCTATCCAGAATTACGCCGAATGAGAATTTCTTTCAACTCTGTGTGGTTTCAGCAAGATGGTGCAGCTCCTCATATAGCCCAACCTGTTATGACAGAATTGCGACGAAAATTTCCCAATAAGCTGATATCCAGAAACTCCACATTCCGTTGGCCACCCAGGTCGCCTGACCTTACTGCACCTGACTTTTTCTTGCGGGGTTATTGCAAACAGGAAGTCTTCAAAGCAAAACCAACAAATCTGAATGAACTAAGGCAATCCATTCGAGAAACAATTGCGGCTATTCCTGTCTCAACTCTCCAAGCAGTAATGAACAACTTTTTGGTAAGATGCCGCACATGCATCGACGAGCAGGGGGGGCATTTAAATTCCATTATTTTTAAAACTAACTAAGCTATATTTAATAAAATTTAATGAGCTTTAACATGAATAAAAGAAAAATGAATTCCATACTCTGAAAAAAAAAATTATTTGAGTTTCTTAATGTAGCAAAATTCATCAGCCACCCTGTATGATGGGTCAAGATGGTTCAAGAAACCCTTGATTTTATGAGACATTAGTTACCTAAAAAAGATCAATTAACAATTGCAGACTAGTCCTTTTATGTATGAACATTTATGTTTAACAATAAGTTTTATTACGTTGAAATTTGAATAAAGAAGTATACATGACTATAAAATGTTATGTCTCTTTCAGTCTTTATTATAAATAATTTACATTTAAAATATATTTCACTTCGTGGTGAAGTAAATTTAGGATTAAAATTCATAGCTTAGGCCTTAACTTGAATCCTTAATTTAACTTTTTGAGAATTGCACTTTGTTATTATAATTTCCAGGAATATCCACTTAAATTTGGTGCTTCTAAAATAGTTGGCCAACGCTGTACATCTTCTTTTTAACCAGGGTTTTTGTGATGTTACCGAGAACTGCATCAGGCTGTGGTCCTCTGCGCGGCGCCATGTTTTTGCGCTTATGCTAAGGCTCTGTATCTCTGGACAGTGCCACATTAATGCCTTCATACCCTCGGGTGGTGCTACTGGAGTTTATCGATTTGAAGTGGTATACTCGTATATGAATATATATATAAACCCACTACTAGGACACATTTTGATACATTTCGACCAATTCAACTGGCCTTTTAGGGACGATTGTTACCTTTGTCTGAAGGATCTGCTTAAGAAGAACGAGTTACATTTTAGTTCAGCTGATTAATTATCAGTTCCCCGTGTCAAGAACAAAATTCTTAATTCTTTTTCATCTTTTTGTTGTGAAGCCGAAATCGAAATTACCTTAAAAAAGTAAGAAACAGGCTGTCTTCGGCTGTGCCGAAGGCTCCTTACTTACAATAAGTACAAACTCTGCAAAATTTGATGGTCTTACTCTGTTAATTTAAAGATACATAGCCCATGGGGGCTATACGATATATTGGTCCAATTTAATGATTTTCACTAAACACATTATATATGTAATAAGTACTGTAGCTGCCAAATTTTGTGTTCCTCGCTATTAAATTGCAATAGTTATAGCCCAAACCCCTTTTATCGGACCTATCGATTATATGGGAGCCATATGTTATGTTGGCCCGAAATGGCTGATTTTCACTAGTCACATATATAATATGTACCAAACCCGCAAATTTTACGTCCCTAGCTCTTAATTGCAAGATTTATAGGTCAAAACCCGCTTATCGGAACAATCGATTGTATGGTAGATAAGTGTTGTATTGGTCTGATCTTGTTGGTTCCGACAAATGGCGTACCAAATTTCAACGAGATATCTCAAAAACTGAGGGACTAGTTTGCGTTCAAACTGACAGGCAGACGGACATATGAACATGGTTTAATCGACTCATTTCGTTATATTTATTGGTGGGTCTCTCGATTCTTTTTCTCATACTTTCAAACATCGGACCCAAGTTTTAATACCATTTCATGTTCATGAAACTATTGACAACACCGATATCCAGGCCCTATAACCCATCTTATCCTTCCTTACGGAAGGAGGGGTGACATGACCTAGAAGGTTCCACTGGTCATACCAAATCGCTACCACGACAGTCGGGCAGTACCGCAAGGGAGTACCGGAGCGTACCGGATTCATATCCAGCCAAGGACTGTCAGTTCGACAGCACTCCCCAAAACCTTCGGGGAGTGTTGTTGTCGTTACAACAACAACAACAACCTTCGGACAATTGCAGAAACCATCATATTTCCTGTTTTAAGTACTTTCTAAGTATTTTTCAATTATAAGACCTTTTTTTCACATGGTTTGGAACCGTTTTTAAGATCTTTTGAAACAGTTTCGTGGGTTTTCTTCTTTTATAAAAATAAGCCGTCGCTTCAGGTTCGCTTCCAAAGTTTTGCGCATCACTAATGTGACGTGCGTATCCGGAACGCTGTGTAATAGGTGGGGGCCTAGCGTGTCAGATCGCCATTAATAGTCGCATACTCACATCTACAGCCAATGCACTGCTTATTAAATGCAGCCACGCATTAAACACGCTAAAAAACAAAAATTGCTCCCCACTGTTTGCGCGTATGCGTATACGCAACAAACTCTGAGAAAGCTAATAAATAACAGCAAATTACCTAAATTGAGATACAAAACATGTTGGACTTGCATGTAATTGCTTGTTTTTGGTGTTCGGTTTGCCATTTAATAATTTGCATTACCTGCTTTGTATTTTTATCTAACGGGTCAAGCCAGCGGTCAGAAATATTTAAATTAGTTGAAAATGTACTCAAGCGCTTACTTACATCAATGTTTTAATTGGTTGAGCGTAACGCTTTTGGCATTACTGCCATCTAACACACATTTTCCTGTACGAGTATTTCTTGTAAATTAGACATGGTTTATGCATTTAACACGAGTGTAGGACTCTCCTTTATCACAAGGAATTATTAGTTGCATGAAAATAAACAATTCGTTTGAAATGCATGAACCATGCCGAATTTTTTATTTCAGCATTTCTCATATGAATTAAAGATAAATTGAAAGCTGAATTGGTTTTCAACAAGTTTTAGGTCCACAGATGTCCATCTTCTCGTTAGGTTTTCATCGAATTTATGCTATGCCTCGATGCTGATTTAAATCAGACCTGTTAAATAGTGATTACTAATCGTAATGATTACCGTTTTGATTAATTACTTTCTTGAGAATCCATTTTTTTAATTGATTACCAATTACTTTAAATTTTTAATGATTATTTTCCAATTAATTAAAAAAATAATCAAAAAAAATCATGATTTTTTACGATTATTAAAAAAAATCAAAAATAATCAAAAAAAGTTGTTTCGATTACTTTTGATTATTTTTGATTTTTTTCAGTATTGATGTGTATATTTATGTGCTTCTACAACAATACTGAAAAAAATCAAAAATAATGAAAAAAAGAATCAAACAAAATCAAAAGTAATCAAACAAAATAAAAAGTAATCAAACAAAATCAAAAGTAATCAAAAATTTTTTTTTCATTATTTTTGTTTTGTTTTTTGATTATTTTATATTTTTTTATATTTTTTCTTATCGTATTTAATTAATAATTGCCTTTCCTTGAAAAAAAATTTAAATAATCATTGCCAATAAAAAAAGCCGTCTAATTAATTGATTATTAATAAGTAATCAAATTTAACAGATCTGATTTAAATACTACCACGGCTCGTTTAAAATGCACATTATTTTCATACATAAAACCTCCCAGACAACAAAAATGTCTTAGCTGATGCACATATGTATTTACATAATTACCATAAATATCAATCTATTCATTGAAAGTCTATGTAGATATTTGAACGAAACAGCCATCAGCTTGTTGTGTACATCCGCATGAGTAGTTCCACTTTTTCAAATTTTCTACAGCAATGAATTTCAAATTCGATAATTATCCTATCCATATACATATGCTGATATGTATATGGATAGGATAATTCGCTAACGATCAGCTGCTGGTTGTAGGAAATTGTTGCTTTTGTTTTTGGTGTTATTTGATTTCTATGTAATTTATGCGTAGGCATGAAATTTATTTTTACCATTGACCACTTTATCGTCGTCGCAGAGCTATCTGACACTTATCATGCGGAAATCAAAGTCACGCGCTGCATTCAACATCTTGTCGAGCGGTCTTTGGTTTTCTTGTTTATTGAGCAGTTCTGCAGAGTTACAGTGGCAATTATTTCAGTTTAAAGTTTGTGCCATTATTTTTATATTTATTTTCGTTAAGCTTAAAATAAATCCCGTTTTTCACTGTAATTAATTTGCTAACATTTATCTCCAAAAATACGTAGCCTGCAAAAAATTCAACTAGCTCATAACTAACCTGGAGCTAAACGATTTGACGATAGTACTACTACCTACAACAACTGCCAAAAGGTTATATATTTTTTTTTTCCAAAAACTTTGATGAAAAGGGGAACTGAGTAAGAAAATACCCCTTTGGTGACTGCATTTGTGTTTCATCCTTGCTGTCTCTGAAGTTTTAATGCCACATTTAATCATAGTGATATCGCATTTAACATATGATAAATCATCACATGACATCACAACGGATTATTACATGAATTTCATTAACCTTGCCGGTTGAGCTGCAGGACACGAAAGTGCGAAGCTGGAGAAATAGACACTGGGAGTTAAGGACTGCTGCGTATGCCTAGATGCGAGGGATTCGGAGCACCCGTAGGAGGAAGCGAATCCATCTACTTTGTAGGCTTCGCAGCTCGACAAGATGGCGCAACGTACGTATCAGTCCAAAAATTCCTGTTTCCAAGTTTAGAGCGTATAAGCAGCTGACATTAGTCAAGGCATGAGTTGCATATGACGGATGCCGCCTGTGAATGTAATCTCAGTGCGCTGTTTACGTGGTGTAAGGGACCAAGAGCTAGTGGCCTTGGCCTACACTCGTGCTAGTGCTGGAAGAAGAAGAAGGGGAAATTAATAGTGGGTAGGGGTGGGCTGTCGCTCGACAGCGTTCACATCCAAGAGGGAGGTGCTACGCAGAAAGTAGCTGTGAGCTGCTTGGCCGTATTAGGGCTGCTAGTTGTGGAGACTGTACCTGGAACATGTGGCGGTGCGAGACTAGATCGACGTTGGCCACGGACCGACCTAGGGCGTGAACAGCAAGGGGCCTCAACAGTTTTGAAGAAAGTATCGTGTTTGTGTGTAGAGGGATTGAGCCATCTTTTACATTTGGAGCATTGAACAGAGTGTGAGGGTTTGACACAAATCTTCTCCCATCAAACGCAGCAGATCCAGTCTCTGTGTCTTGGGTGGGGTTCAACACCCGCTCGGAGCAAGAGGGTATTGGACATCCCTGCTGCAAGGAGCTGCACGAAGGATGTCAGTTTTAGAGGGAAATGTGACGAGTTAGACAGGGTTACATCGAAACAACAGCGCTTAGTCGGGTAAAATGAGGCATTTGAATGTTATTCCACCTAAGCTCAAGTGACCGTTATTCGCGTTCTCTTCTTTATTGAGATAATGTAACCCAATTTGTTCGATATTCTAACAAGGTTACATTGGTTACATTTTCGGTCAAATAAAATTTAGCAGATGTGCAATCGAAAACTACTCATTTACGTACAATAATCATACCTTCAATCTCCATAAAATTTTCAAAAACTTTCTTATCTAATATTATGACTAATTATTATTTTTAATAAATTCATCAAAAGCACCCAACCAACCCTTGAATTCCACACTATTTGCATTTATAGCAATAACATTACGCATGTCAAGAGAAGATTGCGTAAATTCTGTAGCACATTTTTAGGCACATCAAAAGCATTGCATACCTAATATTTAACCTCAATTGCGGTAAGCCAACGGAAGACTTGCATTATATCGACTTACGGAAAATTTCTCAAAACGATGCCACACGAAACGTGACCACGCGCAACGAAATTCAAAATTCTCAGAAAACGCACAATTCCATGCAAATAATAACAAATGTACTCCCAACAGAACAGAAGCCAAGAGCCATGCCATTAATATATATACAGTTGTGTTCACAATACTAGTAGTGAAATTAAATTGGATATCGTTCGACGAAACAAAAAGAAGCTGGGTTTTGTATAATTTTCATAACAATAACCACATTAAAAATAAATTTCAAAGTTTACACAAAGTTCAGGAAAGTTAATTACACTTTAAAAAATGGCCATCAAAATCTGCAAAATATGTTGGCAGAATTTCTAGAAAATGTTTGAGTATGCAGTTTTGTAGCCCAATCAATTTTAGTATAACATTGTGCAAGATAGAACTCGTTCAAAAATTGTCCTGAATTTACAGAATTGTTTTTGTCAAGGGTGTTGAGTATTTTCTTTTTGTTCATGCGTTGTATCCCAGCAAACATTTAGGTTAGAGGGCGATTAGGAAACGATTCGAATTCCAATTATTTCTCTAAGGTAGAAGGTTATTATAGCATTCTTTACAAAAAGGGAACTTATTAGTTCGCGATATCGAGAAAAAGGTTAGTTATCTAATCGAATACTAATGTGAAATTTTAATTCGTTTCAAATGTGAACTTTTTTCTAGTGTTTTTCTAATCCCTCTCTAATCGACTTCTAGCCTAGTTCTCTAACCTAATTTTCGAATAGGGATGCATTAGAGAAGTACAGAAGTGTTTTGATTATCGTGGATACCTGCCAAGTCGGCTTAACTCCACGGTGCTCTCAACACTGGATCAAATGGAACGTTTGATCATCGCCCAAAAACAAGTTTTTGGTACCAATTAACGTACGTGGGCGGCCGTACTAGTTACCTTGGTATCTAAACCTCTGCGGAGCTATGGGTCCAGCACCCGGTTGAAAGCAACTCCACTTCGAGCCGCAACGACTAAGCACCGACCCCCTGTTTATTTTTCGTCAATTGTTCATATCGTGGATCAAACAAAGTTTGGCCTCGAATGAACTTTTGTTATACTATCTCTGCTGATTATCATCTAATTAACGCTTTGATAATCACTCTGACACCAGTTTTGCTTATTTACACCTGTTATTGCAACTATTATTTGTTTATCAGTTCTGCCTTTTATTTCCTCCGAATTTTAGATTATTCGGTTTGCCACATTTTCTTCATATTTCCTCTTATTATCATCATATATTTGTTTATCAGTTCTGCCTTTAATTTCCTCCGAATCTTAGATTCTTCGGTTTGCCACATTATTCACTTGATTTATTGAAGAATACATCAAGCACTTTCTTCATAAAGGGTCGGTATAAGATCGAGGCCACTTCATGAGGCCAGGCCGTCATCCGACTCTCTTTCCTCCAACTTAACTTCGATTTTGACAATATGCCTAACCACATAGAGTCCTCCGATTTGGGCATACACCCCACCAATAATACACCTGATGCATTCAAGGAATACATCAAGCATTTTCACCATTGAAAGAGAGTCGTTAAACGGTCGTAGCCCAGGAAGTGTAGGCTCTCCCCGCGTTTGGGTTGAACCACAGCCACCACGAAACCCCCCGAAGGGCCGTTCCCAGCGAACAGGTAAGGCAGCCACACACACACGCGAATGCCGGAGAAAAACACATGTGCGCTGCGGCCGTCCTAGGGCTCCTGTTCCCCGTGGTACCAGAGAAGTCCCCTGGTTGGACTCGCAAGTAGCCTGCACCCCTCTTGCGCAGTATGTATAAAACAAGCCACATTTAGGAAGTGTTGACCAGACTACTCACTAACCGGTAGAGCCCTGCCCAGCTCTCGGTCCGGCTGACCGGGATTTTTGTCGCCTTTTACGACTGGCATGCCTTACCCCGGGTATATATTTTCATTACTCTCCCCTACCCGGAGGGGTGATTAGAGAAGTACATTAGAATACTGATGTAAAACTACAATATTTTTGTAACGTTTGAGACTTTGTTTGCTGGGATGGAGGAAATCACTCAACACACTCGCCGATAAAAATTCTGAAAATTCAGGGAAACTTTTGGGCGAGTTCTAACATGCAGAATGTTATGCTTAAATTGATGAATACTCAAAAATTGTTTAAGACATTCGGCCAAAAAATTTGAAGATTTCGAAGGGCATTTTTTAAATACTAATTAGATTTGAACTTTGTGTAAAACTTGAAACTTATTTTTATAGGGTTTCTGTTGGAATTCGCTATATTTTAAATGAAAATTATCAAAATCAGAGCTTCTTCTTATTTCGTCGAACGACGAAGGTGACAGCAAAGCGAATTCAAACATATTCGCCCTGATCCGTCTCGGATTTCTGTAACCTAAAATGCCAGAGTAAAAGAAAATATAAAGGGACAACCTTGGTGAATGTTAACAAATCGTTTCCCATTTTCTTTTACGGACATTCTGAGGTACAAATTTTGCGGGAAGAACAAGCAATCCGCTGTTTCTATGCCATCACCAGGTATATGAATACGCTTTACACTATAGCTTAGTTGTAAGAGCATTCTAACAGCGGCTTTGATGCAGGCACTTGGGCTCGTATCCCATGTCATACCCATACCATCACAGTGCAAATCGTTCTAATTTTTTTCTAATATCAATTAACAAACAAACATTAAAACTCGAGCACTGCTCCAACAATTACGATATCCATTTTAATTTCACTACTATTATATTGAACACAGCTGTACATACATGTATGTACTTAGATTAGTTTTCTCCATCTATTTTTTTTGCTCACTCGTTTGCTTGGCCCCACAAGTGAGTACTAAAATGGATGCTTGCTGTGGTGTTTGGGTTCCACATGCTGGGCAATACGGAGCATTTTGAAACATTGTAGCACGAATTTGTTGCTTCCACACATTTATACTTGCCTTTTCTAAATGCACTTGAAGTTAAGTGACGATGCTGTTACAATGGGCCATAAGGCTCATCGTCTTGTTCAAAAATTCCTTTAAGTTACTCCCACTAAAACTCTTTAATGACTCGGTCGATATCACTAATTTTTTACATTCTCTGGCTAAAAAAGGTTTAAAAGAAATGCGTTTTTGTGCTGGAAAACGAAATATTTAAAAGTCAATACGGCACATTGAAACTCTTTTCTCATGGTCAGACCAAAGCATACAGTAGACCAGATGAGACACTTTTTTTTATGAAAATAAAGCCAAACAAATCTTATAGTAGTATTCAGAAATCTTGTTAGTACTCCGCAGGTTTTCGTAGTCACTGAGCGCTTTCGTTTCGCAGGGATCGTAAGTGAATCGAATAAGCCATGAGCTACTTTTGAAAATAGCGTCAGCGACAAGAAACTTAGTATGTGGTTTGATCAATTCGCCTGTAGTTCTTTGCAACTTTCCATGAGGGAGAAGATAGTGCTGATGAAAATACTGGAGTTTATAATAATAGTCAAAAGTTATAACCGTTGTACGGCAGTTTTATAATGACCCGGGGAAAGGTAGTTTCTATTAGAAATGTATTCAGCATTGCTTACAGAGTTGGAGTTCGTACCATCTCTTCAAATCTTCAACTCAAGAGATCTTTCTAACAGAGAACTCAGGGTCCAACTCTTCCAACTATGTTGATTCGAACCGAAGCTATCACATTCCATAGTTTCTAGCTTTACCATAACTCAGCAATTGTCTAGGTATTACCGCAACTTCATACAAGACTACTGGCTTGAGAATTGTATCACGAAGCAACGCAGCTATCCAAGATAAGATCACCGCAGTCAACGAATGCGACCACAGATGGGAAGTTTCCATTGTGCTGAATGAAATCATAAATGCTAACTGAAAATGCATTTTTATACCTTTCATGAACATGAAATGGTATAATAACTTTTGGCCAATTTTTGAAAGTATGAGAAGAAGAAGAGATAGTATACCGAATTGGTCAGGATATTGAACTTAGTCGATTTACCCATGGCAGTCTTTCGTTCGTCTGTTTTTTTGAACGCAGACTAGTCCTGGCTAAAATTTGGTATACGGCCCCATTTTTTTAATATCGAAATTTTTCGCTGGAACGAACAATATACAATCGATTGTTCCGATAAATAGGTTTTGGGCTATAAGTAACTCCTGCAATTAAACAGCTAGAAAGGTCGAATTGTACAGCTTCTGTACATAGGTATTACATATGTATGCATTGTGGGTAGTGAAAATCAGTAGGATCAGACCCGACGGACACATTTAAATTTTTGTTTCATTGGAGACTGATTTATGAAACTAATGCATTCACATATTGGGCTCGATATGTATCTGAAATTGACTTTTGACTAAATACGCAAGTCACATGCCCCACAGTGCGTTGTTGTTGTTCTTTGAATTATTTATGCTTGTCGCTTGTTGGATTTCTGTGGTGCCTAACATTGCGACGCCACCTTGCGATTTTCTTTTGCCTCCCACTGACTGCTTCGCCCACTGCAAAGTGCAAGATTCGCAAGCTTCTAATATACATACTATACGCATGCGTATATATGTAATTGAATAAATAGAATACCTACATAAGCATAGTGCGTAGTTAGTAAGACCACCACCTTGGCGCATCACACCTTTGCTTGCCAGCACTTTGACTCCTTCCCAGTTCACGTTATAGCGCCTGCTATTCTTTAAAAGCATCATCATCATATCAATTTCAGCAGAAGCCTCCTGCTGCAATCTTGGTATGTGCTAAATGAATACGTAAATACAGTGCTGTGATTAATTATAATTTTGTTTGCGTATTATTAAGAGCCGCGTTTTTTTTCTTATAAGAGCATCAAAAGAAATTTCTGTCCATGTCCCAGTAATGCTTTTCTAACCGTCCTCAACATTTCAGGCTATCAAAGGTTTTATAAAAGGACCCCTCACATATTCGAAATCGGTCTCATGACTGAATTTAAGGCAGGTCATGATAAAAGTGAGGTACCAAAACCTTTGAGTTAATGTTATGTGTAGTTTCATCGTTTCTCGAGTGAGAGAAAAGTTAAATTTGAAGAAATAAAGCATATATCCTTTCCGTTACTCCGATCTACGGGCAAAAGCTGTTGTGAACTGGGCGTCATTCAATCCAAATAAAATAGTTTTTGTATCTGCAAATTGAATGCTTAAGGGGCATCTTTGTACCTCTGAAGATGGAGGAATTGTATTCTTTTTAGCAACTAGTTTCTTTCTATCTAATAGTTCTAACTTCCTTTACTGAAAAACAGAAGAAGTTAATAAGTTTCAAGTATTGTGAGGCACAATACATATATATGTAGGTACGAAGTAGCTTCTTCAATTAAAGTTCAAGCACACTGATTGTGATGACCTGGGCCTTCTAGGTCGACATATCGAATCGTTCACATGAGATTCGGGTTAGTACCTGAGGGCACTTGATTAATATTCAGAAAAGTACTGTCACCACAATAACAAAGAAGCCGTGCTTGAGGCTGCGTTTTTATTAAGTATTTTGATTATTCTTTTTTTATTTTTATTTTTTTTTAGAATTTTGTCTCGATTGTCTTATGAACTAATTTCGGGTAAAATTTTTTTTTTTTTCAAATAGTGAACTTATTATTATTCACGGTACTGTAAATAAAATCTTTCTTTTTTGTTTTCCTTGCATTTTCGCAATAAAAAAGTCCATCTCATTGCTCCACTGTCATCATTTATATAAAACCAATTACTCCCTCCAGCATGGGGGCTGTTATTTACTTATTTATTTGTACACGTCTTATTCGCACTCACTTTATACACATTTTCTCATACAAGCCCTATCGGAAAAAACTGAATTAGCGCGCTAATCTTATATATAAATAGACAAGATGAATGAAATGTAGAACCGTTTCCTGCTAAACTATAATTCTAAGGTATACAAATTATATATGCATAGATAGGAAATTTTGACGTGTACTTTTATCCGTAAATAAAAAAAATTAAAAAAATCATATTAATATAAAAAATTTAACATAAAAGTAACACTACTACACATTCACTTATTCACACTATAGACACGCTGTGTGTGTGTGTACTTGCTTTTTGTGTACTATGCTGAATCGTGAGCATGCCCGAGGAGTTGCTTTGTAGGAAAAAATTAAGAGCCGTAGTAGTGTGAGTAGACTTGCCATGCATGTTTTTGTGTTATTCGTGTGGTCGGCTCTCACTGTGAGTGCGAAGAGTTGGTAGTGGACCAATGAAAAATAAGTATTCGCACTATAGATACTCTGTTGTGTCATGCATTTTTGCTTTAGTTGTTGTTATTGTATTGATTACTGGCTACGATGCCCAGTGTCAGCTGCTCTCCTGAGAGCACGAAAAGTTGCTTTGTTGGATACATTAAACAAGCAATGTAAAATATGAGCAAATATGTAAAATTCATTGATGATACCTACAAACAGGGTTTAGGTTAGGTTAGGTTTAGATTACTCATAAAGAGTACTAAACACCGAAGAAAATTAAAGGAAAATAGAGAAAAGGAAAAGAATTGAAAGGAAGGAAAATTAAAGGAAAGAAAGGCAACAAAAGGAAAAGAAAAGGAAAGGAAGCAAAGGGAAGGGAATGGAAAGGAAGGAAAATTAAAGGAAAGAAAGGAATGGTAAGGAAATGAAAGGAAGGGAAGGGAAATGGAATTAAAGGAAAGGTAAGAAAATGAAGGGGTAAGAAAGAAAATAAAAGGAAGGGAAGGGAAAGGAAAAGAAGTTTGAGGAAAGTTAAAAATAAAATAAGAGAGTAAAAAAAGAAATCAAGGAAAATAAAAATATGTTAGAGGAAAGGAACGACATAGAAAGGAAGAAAAAAAGGCGGATAAAACATCTTCTTTAAATGGTCATCTAACCGCCTGGGCGATTTTGACCGTCCAACATAGCTCGCCAGTCGTTTCTTCGTTGCGCCAACTGGCGCCAATTGGAAACACCGCGGGATCGCAAATCGGTCTCCACTTGGTCCTTCCATCGGAGTGGTGGTCTCCCTCTTCCTCTGCTTCGACCGGCGGGTGCCGATAAGAATACCTTCTGGGCTGGAGCATCTTCGCTCATTCGCACTACGTGGCCTAGCCAGCGAAGCCGCTGTGTTTTAATTCGCTGAACTATGTCGGCGTCTGCGTAAAGCTCATACAGCTCATCATTAAATCTTCTTCGGTACTCGCCGTCGCCAACGCGTAGAGGTCCACAAATCTTTCGAAGAACCTTTCTCTCGAATACTCCCAGAGCCGCCTCATCAGATGTTGTTAGTGTCCACGCTTCTGCACCATAGAGCAGGACGGGTGCGATGAGTGACTTGTAGAGTGTTATTTTCGTTCGTCGAGAGAGGACTTTACTTTTCAATTGCCTACTCCGTCCGAAGTAGCATTTGTTTGCAAGAGTGATTCTTCGTCGGATTTCTAGGCTAACATTATTGTTGGTATTAATGCTGGTTCCCAGGTAAACGAAGTCCTTTACTATTTCGAAATTATTGCTGCCAACAGTGGCTTGGTTGCCAAGGCGCGAATGCGCTGACTCTTTGCATGATGACAGAAGGTACTTCGTTTTGCCCTGGTTCACCACCAATCCCATTTTCTCCGCTTCTTTTTCTAATTTGGAGTAAGCAGAAGTTACGGCGCGGTTGTTAAGGCCAATGATATCAATATCGTCAGCATATGCCAACAGTTGCAAACATACCTACAGCAAAAAAATAAAATAAAATAAAGTTTATTGGTTGAATTTCAACCACTGGGCGAACTCTAGTAAGTGGAAATTGTCCACTTCTGCATAGCCTTCCGGACTAATTTCAAGTAAATGACATTAGGTTGTTTCATTCGTTTGTCGGCACTACTTTGGTTATTCTAAACTGTATCTCATTTCCACAATTTGAACCCTTTCCAAAACTCTGATATAAACAAACTGCCGATGCTATTCCCTTGGTACTAAAATTGTATAAACAAGTCCAATAAGTCTTGAACTGATCTAGCTATTGGTTTTTCTGCAGGGTATTTACACTGTTAAAAATAAAAAAAATTTTGGAGTACATAATATGTAGTACATATATAACTAAACCAAATTTGGTTTCAATATGAATCTAACCGTGAATTTTTAACCGTGTATGCACGTGTGTATACAAGTGTAATAGTATTTACCTATGTTCCTTCCATCCTTCGCGTAACGTTAATTGAATTTTTATATATTTTCTATCATTTCTGTTTTCTAGTCATTTTGATTGCCGTCACTTACATAAATATTTTCGTACATATATACATACTTACACATATGCAGGGTTCTCGCACTCAAGGCGAAAATTAGATATACCAAAAGTAATAAATTGAAATTATCTGCTGCAAGCAGGAGGTTGTACCGCAAACGAGTATGAGTCATGCTTATTGGAACGCTTTACTCATGAAATAATCATGATATTTTTTATCAAAAATTTAGTTTATATTGGGTGTTCTGAATACTGTTGTTCGGCCTGTCGTTATAGCAATAAGCTTACTTTGTTTAAGGACTCAAATGGAGAGTTGCTTAGGATCCCGTTGCGTTTCTTCATATGCCAGACGTTCGTGGGAAATATTAAAACTCCAGGGAGATTTTCAAGTTAAAACCATCTGCATTGAGGGGTCAATTCCAAGGGAATATTATGCAGATTTTCAAGAGACCAGCAAATGCTGTGTTGGACACTAACCACTCAGGTTGTACTGGTAGTGAAATGCCCTTTCCATTACGACTAAGAGTCGGGAAAACGGTGAACGTGCGACTTGGCAGCTACGTTGTTGTTGTTGTTGTTGTTAACAGCAGCTACGCCATTTTGCGCAACACAAATATGAAACTGTGAAGAACATCATGTCGGCCTAGAAATACAACGGAGAATCACTCTCGCCAACATCATCACTCAGTCAATTGTGAAGTAAAGCTATGGTTCCGATATGCACTTGTGGCGTAAACCAAATGGGTTTGGTGGCTAGCTTAAGTTATATGAATGGGCAAAGATGCTCTGGGCTATGATGTTCCTATGGACATCCGACTTTCACAAAGTTTAATAAAATAGGTTATAACGCTTTCAGTTGACAGGCTTAGGGTCGTCTTCTCAAGTCAACTTTATAACTTATCTGCCCGATAAAAACATTTTTTGTTGAGGAAATTTTTGTTTACCCGCAGATAAATATTAAAGTTTACTTGAGTAAACGGCCTTAACTCTGTTCTAGAGTGCGCAACTTCAGCAGAGAAATCTATTTTAATACTATTTCTTGCTTTCAAATAAAATTTAATAAATAATGTATAATAGTAGATTGCATAACTCAACTCTCCCCTCTATTTCTTGCTATATACATTATTGCACCTAATTACAAATCGACTCTTTATTCGCAACGCTCTGCAAGAGATCTAAAGTCATTGCCACTAGCATAACCTTAACCCGTCATTGATTTTTTGTAAATATGTACTTCAAGTATTAAAAAAGACTTCAATATCATATACTTATATACATATGTGTATATACGAGTATATGCGTATTGGGTAGATAATCTAGGTGCCAGACTATAATAATTTTCGACTTTATATGAGTGCATATTTATTTAACCATTTTCTGCTTCAATTGTTGTTAATTGAAATTAATTCCCAAGTGCTTATACCTCACAATGAACATACATACGTACATACTAGAGATGCCACGAATATTGGGCAGCTATTCGGAATTCGGCCTATTCGGCCACTTTTTTCGCTATTGCAAATAAATCGGCTGAATACCGGATAGTAAATCATGAAAAAAAAAATTACTCAAAATATAACTTACAAAGGCCTTTATTTGATCAGCAAATTAACATAGTAATCTTTAAAATCTATCAGCTATAAGTTATGATGAATGAAAACAATTTTTTCAACATTTGTTGATAGCAGACGATTGCGTTTCTCCTCATAAATTATAGCTGATGTCGAAAACAGCCGCTCACTGTAAACACTGCTTCCAGGAGATGATAAATAAATCTTAGCAAATTGTGCAAGGGTTGGATATTGCTTTGCGTTTGCTGACCACCACTTTTAATGCTTTGCTTTTCGATCAACGCGAACAGATTTCATGTAAAAATCAAGTTCATCTGCAACGGAACTTTTCCGTACCACAGCTTCGTCTGAATTTAATAAAATCGATCGAATCCAGTATTTAACGTTCAGAATAGCCAAATATGACTTCCAAAAAACCTGCTAAGTCCAAAAAATCTATGAAAAGCTAATAACTCCACTCAATTGAGTTCTTCTCTTCTACTCAAACATTTTTCTTAAGGGAGCCAGCAGCTTTTTTTTTTCATAAACTAGCAGATCCAGCAGACGCGGTCTCGCCCAAAGGCGATATTTTATCCTTCAAGAATAAAAATAAAATTTTAAGTTTTAATTTTTTTCACTGTTCGCTAAACTCAAAAGGCCTTTTTGCATGCCAACCCACAGTGTAACAGTGAGCCAACTAACCAAAATAAAAAGGTAAACATGCTTATTTGACAGTTCGTTTGAGTGTAAGAGTTAAAATTTTTCATCAAATGTCGTTTGTTTTAACCCGTATAAAATTTACTTGTTACTTTGAATATAATTTCAATTTAGAAAAAGAAAAGAAATTAACATTGTATTAAAACACAGTATACAGTAGACCAGATAAGCAAAACAAACAAATGTAAATATGCTTATTTGACAAATTTATTTAATTAAAAGGTGTCATTTGCCTTAACCCAAAATAAATACATTTATATAAAATTTTCAAGAATGTGTAGAAACAAATTCTGATAAAGGCCGTTTTTGAAAAATATTTTGAAATAGGGTGATCTTCCACTCAGCAGTCGATATGTTGACCAGATTATACCAACCAATATTTACGATTAATTACTTGCAAAAAGGCGCAGCGGCGTTTTGCTTTTTTCGATCCGAAAATAATGATCAAATAGCGAGTTTTATAAAAAACTCACAACAGTTACGGTCCCTGATATGTAGAGATGACGACCTGTAACTTCTAACGCATGAAAAGTTGTTATTCTCAAACCCAGCTCAGTAGTGAATGGAATCAAAATGCCACTGCACTCAAACCAAGTTAAAATAATTTAAATACCTTCGGACATGGTGGCTTAGTACTCAGGCCACATGTGGAAGGTCACAGGTTAGAGCTCTGATGTTGCGATTTTTTCAATGCTGAGCACTCCAAAAACTAGAATTTTTATTACAAATTTGGTACTTTTCGAATTACTTTGGGATGAGTTCAAAATATCTAGTTATAAACTAAGTAAACTCGTAAATTGAAAATGAACTTAAGAAAAAAACAATCATGAAAATATCTGCAGCTCCAACTGAAAGTAAGCATTTTTTCAAACCCTCTTGCTTTTATAAATTGGGTAACGTAGCACACGACCTTAGCGTTTTTTGCTTATTTGAAATTCTCGTGTTCCTCACATACAAAACAGACACTCAGCTTTACATAGTGAATTGAATAATAGCTCACCGATGTTAACGTCGTTTTGTGATGGCATAGATAACATTTTGCAGGGAAGATTAATATTATAAGCAACTTGGACTCTTTGAAAAAAAAGAGATAACACGTGATGCACTGACTTAGGAGAAAATCTATCCATGGCTACATGGCATAGTAGACGTTGATGATCTCATCAAGACGATGGGGATCTCAAAATATTATGCAGAAGGCAACCCCGCCGTGCAACCGAAGCTGAATCGGATATAAAAATAAATCGCTTTATCTAACAAAGCCTTTTCTAAGTAGTTCGGCTTCAACAGCTATCGTTTCGAAAACTACCAAGTCAGTTATATCACTGTGACTATACTTTCAGATTCCAATAATTTAAGTCATAAACAAGAATTATTACATTCGCTATTAAGAAACCGGAGCTTGCGCATCCAACAACTAGGATAGGTTCACAGTTTTCGTTTTCTTCTAGAGTGAACTTCTTTCTACTCTAAAACTATTTTACTTATATATAACATACGAGGTGTGTTCAAAAAGTATCGCGAATTTTGTGTTTTTTCAAAAATTATTTATTTATTCATGAATATCTATTTTGTCCCCTTCAAAGTAATCCCCATGAGATATTATACACTTGTGCCAACGGTTTTTCCAATCTTCGAAGCACTTCAAAAAATCATTTTTTTGTATCTTGTTCAGCTCCTCCTTCGATGCCGTCTTTATCTCGTCAAGAGAAGCGTAACGTCGTCCTTTCATGGGCCTCTTCAGTTTAGGGAACAAGAAAAAGTCACAGGGGGCCAGATCTGGGGAATACGGTGGCTGCGGCATCATTAGTGTGTTGTTTTTGGCCAAAAAGTCGCGCACAAGCAACGATGCGTGAGCAGGGGCGTTATCGTGGTGCAAAAGCCAATTTTTGTTCTTCTTTGCACATTTTCTCGGCCTTCTGCTTCGGTCCAAGGTAGCTTCTCCGTATGCCACAGTCAACATTCGGAATGCATCCGCGCACTTAATTTCGTTTTTCACACAAAATTTTATACAGGTTCTTTGATCCATTTTTTTGAATAGGTAAAAATCGAAGACGATCCAAAACACGTGCAAGCAAAGCAGCTGTCAACAATTAACTGAACGAAAATTCAAAATTCGCGATACGTTTTGAACACACCTCGTATATCAATTCAAGCACAAGTTCATTAACTTGCTATTCGTTGAACCTATCAAGTGTTCCCTATCAACTTCCATACAATTTCTTTAATAAACGCTTGCATTGTTAGAATAATGAAGCAAACGAAAAAATGTTGTTATACAATTTATGTCCATTGCTAATGCACTATTGCTCTCATTAAATCAATATACTATACTATACTATATTTATGAGACAATATTTTTCTTAAATAGTTCAGCATAAAATAATTTATTATCACCTAAATATATTGGTGGCAGTTACATCATTAGCAAAACCTAAATGTAGATATGTCTCTACATATTGAGTTGATTTGTTGGGTGTTATGCTACGGCTGCCCTGTGAGACCCCCAACAAGTAAGTGTAATACCGTAACATCAACATCTTGTAAATATCTCAAATTACATTAAATTGACAAAACCGCCAGTGGGTAACATATCTGTATACATATGTATGTATATACTCCTGTGAAGTGTTATATACAGTCATGCTCATACGATTATGGATACCAACTATTTTCTTTTGAAAACGAAGTAGGCCTTCTTTTTGAGTTTTGAGGTTATCAATGCATCCTCACCATCTGCAAGTGTACTTCAAAAAGCAAAGATGTTATTCAAAAACTGTAAAATGTTTTTCAGAGTAGGAAATAGTACATTAAAAACAGTAAATTACACTTCAGACGCCGGTATCACTACTTTAGCATTCTTGCACTGTAATTTTTTAATTTGGAGCATTTGCAGTCCTCTTAGACACATTTTATTAATTCTGAAGTACAATTATTATTCTGCGATTAATTTTACGGTTTATGAAGTATAACTGACGATACTGATGTAAATTTCATTAATCTCAAATACACCTAGTAAGGGTGTAGTAGCCAACACTAAATATCATATTCTAGAAACCAAAAAATGCAGGTATATCGCAGTAGCAACGATTTGTTTGATCCTTCTAAGCTTCGGTCTGTTACAATTTTATTATCTGTAAAGCTGTACACATTTCTATTCGCGCCACTGTATTATGAATTATGACTCATACGCTTTATTAACACAGCTGGTTGCGCATGAACGTCCTACTTTTAAGGACCTAACACTTGAGGAAGAATGCCTTTGTGTAGGTGTGTGATTTCCGGATGTCGATTGTCTTGTGTACGGCGCATGTCCTTCGGCATGCATGTGCGTTGTCACTTCAAAATAGAAGTTTGTATGTAGACATTCGCCCATGGATAGAAACTCAAATTGTTCATAAGCGTCTGGATCACTTAAGTTATTTTTGTTCATACCCCGTACGTATGTATGTTTGTGTATAAAGATGTTTTGCTTCCTCGTCTAGAAAGTTCCCTATACAGAGCTCAGATTGGAAAACTACGCGCAGTGTTGCTGGTATGCATCTGCTTTCAAGTGGTTTTGTTTATATGTAAGTATATGCCCTTAAAATCCAGTAGTTAAAGAATGTGAATAAATAATAAATCGAAGTGCATACATATTTGATGTTGTTTTTGGAGAGGATTTTCTAAACATTAAGTCTGTTTATCAGTCATTAAAAAGTTAAAGAGGGAAATGTTGGGTTTAAGTACATTCTTAAACTTATTACTCTGTATACTTATACAGCTGTGTTCAGTATAATAGTAGTAAAATTGAAACTAATATCGTTCGACGAAATAAGAAGCTGTGATTTAAATAATTTTCATTTAAAATATAGCAAGTTTCATAAAAGAAACCACATACAAAGAAATTTCAAATATGAGACAAACTTTAAAAAATGGGCATCAAAATCTTAAAATTTTTTGGCAGAATTTCTCGAAAATGTTTGAATACGCAGTTTTGTAGACCAATAAATCTTAGTACAATATTGTTTAAGTTAGAACTCGCTCAAAAATTTCCCTGAATTTTCAGAATTTTTTTCGTCAAGGGTGTTGAATTTTGTATGGAAAAAAATACCCAACATCCTTAACCAAAAAAAAATTTTTTGGGCTATAAAACCGAGTACTCAAAAATTTTCTAAAATTTCTGCCCAAAAATATTAAAGTTTTGAAGTATATGTTTAAAAGTTGAACTAACTTTGCTAAGCTTTGTGTAAACTTTGAAATTTCTTTTTATGCCGTTTCTGTTATGGAATTAAAAGTTATTAAAATCACGGCTTTTTCTTCTTTCGTCGAGGAGAGCTTGAAATGTAGCATATTTTTGCTGAAATGAGACCTCAATATATATTGTTTGCTACCCTTTTTGGCATACATTATTTTAAAAAAAACCAAATTACCAGATAGGTGGCAACCATGAAAAAACCACATAAGTGTTAAAGCTTAAGTCGAAGAGCTTAAACGTGATAAGGTAGCATTATCTAGAAAAATATATATTGAATTTGGATTTAAATTACCATTTGTTCTAGACCCTTATTGGTATAACCCAATTAATTTAAAAAACTCAAATAAGTGGCAACCTTGTAAAAACATCGTCTGTGGGAACACCTAGCTAGAAACGTAGTAAGCGTTTTAGCCGTTTACGCCATAGTAGTAAGTATACAAGAATAGCTCGTTTAAAGTTATAAGTTTTTACCCATATAAAAGTCCTAAAAGGTGGCTACAATTTTCTATTTACGGCGAAACACTAAAACGCGTAGATCTACTACTCCAAAAAACTACAAATCTCACTCTCAATGCAAACTTCGCATCGCTGCTTAAAAATTAACTTCCAAAATATTGAATCTAACCATGCATCCAAGCTTAGTTTTGTCCACCAGAACTATTCGTAATTCGCCCAATTTAAATGTTGGCTGTACAGATCTACCTATGCAAATATGTACACATATTTGTTTAACCATTTAATACAATTATTTTGATTCTTTTCGATCTATTTTAAAAGCTGATAAGATAATGACCGCAATGATGGCAACAAACTAACAAATATTCGCTACCATCAAAAACATTACTTAAGTTCTTTGTTACAATAACATTCCCTATACAACATAAATTTGTTGTCTTCCTAATTTTTCAAAAAACAAAGAAAACCTAAAAATAACACTTATTTGTTTTGTTTCTTAATCTCTCTCATCAATCTCATATTATTTGTACTCATTTTTAGAACAAAGAAATTCTCAATTCAGTTTTGTGTGCTTATCTTATTTCTTGGATCACGACAATCCACACTGGCGATAGCTTGTTATCAGCTGTCATACATAGTACTTGTATATTTGGATTTCTCAGTAGCATTGCTCTAACCGAATAAAAACACCTTTATCAGTTCAAAGTTTCAGTTCAGGCAGTTTAAACTCCAAAGATTATGTTCACTCAATTGTGTTAAGCCGATGTATTTATTTATATGTTCTGTTTCCCTTATCATAAAACAGATGCGAGCATTAAAATGGCAATTGTTTTGAACATTTCATTAACCTGGGTTCCACAGAACTATTATTTTATTTCATTAACGAATCATAGGTTCCTAAGTTTCCAGAAGTTCATTGATTTCAGCATATCTTCCTATCTCAGCTGCCAATTAGAAACCGTTCCATCTGAGAAGAGTTTTTCCACAAATGTCTTTAATTCGAAATGTGGTTGCAGAACTCGTACCTGTTGGAACTGATTATCTTGTATTAATTCCAGATCCAGTTCTTCCAACACATTATGAATTAGGACGTTCTTCAATCGTTTGCTGCGGTGTTTATAATCACCAGTAGAGATACTATGATAGTCCACTCAACCGACGAGCTGCGGCTAATAACAACATCTTTTAATGCAAGGGATACAATTTATTACCGAGTTCATCAAGTGATGGCAGTGGATTCCTTCTCTTGATATATGACTCACTTAGAAATATCGTGGAAAACCAAGTTCCTCCGCATTATCTTTAACTGACTTGGGTTGATATCATGATCTCACTTCCCATTGGCCTAATCGCTCCAAACTAGCACTTGCTAGTAAACCAAGTAATTCGCGTGATTCAAAAGCTGCCATTATTTTCGCCAGGCACGATTTAGGAAAATTCTTTCACAATACTAAAACTCAGCTATCCGCTATTTTAAATTCTTATTTAGTAACCTGAGATGGCGAAGTACCTGGACACCAGTGTACTTTATATGTTTCTAATACGATTTTTCGATTCTGTTAGGAAGGTGTACCTTTAAAAGTATTCCATTCAGTCACTAAACTTTATCTGCATCTTCTGTGCTCGTAACTGTATTTTAGCTAGTCATAATGGCTGCCGAGCGTGATTACAATTTAAATTCTGTTGCGAATTGCTCTTTATTTAACACTTTCCATTTAATATGCTTTCGTTAAATAATCTCTTACGTAAAAATATTAATCAAAACTTGCATTTATATAGATATTTAAAATAATTTTTCTATTTATGTTCTCTCTTCTTTGTTGGTTTTTTGCTTTTGGAACTCTCATCAAGCTATATTTTTTAACTAGATTCGCTCTCTGTACCACTAGCTTTTTGAATTTTGCTCTAGAACAGTCACTCTATTTGGATGCTATCGAAAGCTTAACAACAATTTTTTGACGCCCTACATTTTAGTTCCACACTCAGCGCGTAGCTTTCAACCACCCAAAACACCAACAACAAAGCAAAAGTTAATGTTGTTCTCAGTTTCCGTTAATTTGTTGCTTGCTGATATCGCTTTCCTTCTACTTTTGCTCTGACTGCAACAACATTCACGCCTCTTCGTTGGCATAAACTCGCTCAAAATCCCAAACAACAACTGCAAGGCAAGTGTGCATATAAGCATTTAGGTATGTTTGTATAGTTATAGCCATGGACACCGGCGGCCTTCGACCAATTGGGGGCGCTATTAGTGGGTTTGCCTAATGAGTCACAAGTGGAGTGAATTGATAAACAAATCTTGAAATGAACAAACAAAACATCCTATCTTGGCTGAATACCTATTAAACATACTTTGAGAGAATTCTTTTTGGAACACATTCTGGGATAAGGAGTTCTTCAATAGTTTGCTGGATAGGGCGATGGTCTACTCAGCTGTCAAGATAATCTGGATTCGGGCTATATCTCTACTTATATTAAAATTGTATCAGTTCGATGTCTGTACATTGCAGATATTAAAGCAAAATTGATAGGAGGGATCATTATTGAGCCAATAGAATCCAAACCAATAGTTTTTAGAATTTTTATTTGTCTGTCTGTCTGTATGTTTGGGAGCGTATCACTCAAAGACTGCTGAATAGAATTGAATGCAATTATCAGCGTTGCATCACAAGACGTCTAACTTAAAATTTCAAATATCACTTATTTCGATAACTCGACTGGTTTCGGAGTGGATCATGGGTCAAGGGTGTTAGTACGTACCAAACGAAGGGTGCTAATGAGTGCGGAAATTAGTGATGTGATTAAATTTAATATCACAACTGATTTCGGATATACAAGGTGGCGCAAAAGTAAGCTTCCGATGTTCAGCATATCGGTTGTGGCACGTGCAGTGTGTGCTGTTGCACCGTCTTGTTGGAACCACATGTTTTCCAATCCCAATTCATCAAGCTGCGGCAAAAAGAACTCGTTGATCATTGCTCTGTAGCGCTCACCATTCACAGTAATCGTTTGGCCCCGACCGATTATTGGTCAAATAAATAGTCAGCAATATTCCGCGTTCTGGAGCAGTGTAGCGTAACATTGTTTATTAACGTGTATTTCGCATGTGTTTATTACACAAATGTCAAAACAGAACTGACTTTAGGGGCCAATCGCAAAATTTATAGCATTTTCTGATAGGAGGATTACTTTTGCGCAGTAACCGTTTTTCACCGACCGAAATAAATAGTCAGCAATATTCCGCGTTCTGGAGCAGTGTAGCGTAACATTGTTTATTAACGTGTATTTCGCATGTGTTTACTACACAAATGTCCAAACAGAACTGACTTTAGGGGCCAATCGCAAAATTTATAGCATTTTCTGATAGGAGGATTACTTTTGCGCAGTAACCGTTTTTCACCGAGCGAAATAAATAGTCAACAATATTCCGCGTTCTGGAGCAGTGTAGCGTAACATTGTTTATTAACGTGTATTTCGCATGTGTTTACTACACAAATGTCAAAACAGAACTGACTTTAGGGGCCAATCGCAAAATTTATAGCATTTTCTGATAGGAGGATGACTTTTGCGCCACCCTGTATAATAAATAAAATCGGATATACTGGGTTTTCTAGTTGGCAATATTGTTCCACTGCTACAACTCTGAGAGTATCGTCCGACTCACTCCACCAAGGTGCCCTCAATTTTTGATGCGAAATTCGGTATCATACAGGTTGCCAGGTCTTTCACCTAGATTATAACGCTGTCCAGAGTGCAAGGAAGGGCACCTAAGAGTCGGGATTGAGCATTATTTTCGTGCACTGAGAGAGGAATGTACTTCTGAATTACTCTGTGAAAGAATGCCAAGAAACGTATACTTCAGAAAAATGCAAAGACGACTTCGAAATTCAAGACAAATTCCTCACGATTTCAAACCAGATGTTAATGTGGCTATCACCGCCAGTTGCATTACTACTGGTAAGAGAACTTCGACTGGACTTAGTTCACCGACGAAGACGGCAATACTAACATGTAAAAACTTATCTAGATAGTTGAGTATCTTGAACATTTTTGACCCCCCTGTCTACGCCCATGGCTGTACCATTGGGAGCTTGAGTGCAGGGGCAACAACAACACCACTTATGACTGTTGGTGCGGTATGGGCATGTCAGTCCGACAGCTGACGGGCAACCGGCTGATGGTTGGACGGGTACTGAGGGAGATAACACACACAGGCGCACACAGGCAATTGAAACCAAAGTAAAACCAACAACATTATCAATGTGTGACTATTATGTGCATTGTATATATGCATATACATAAAATTGCTGGTACAATTTCAACGAGTTTGTTATGTTTTCGGCTGTTTGCTCGGCTTCAGTCTCCTTGAGCTTGTGAAACCGTGAAAATGTGCGACGCGTGATTTTCCCCAATTCGTGATTTCCCGTGCCGTTGAATGACTTTATTAGAGGAAAAATTCTTTTCTTTTAAAACTTTTTTTGCGTTTCTAGCTAGAAATAACTTTTTTTTTATATTTTGAAAGAATTTTAAATTTTTTTGTACAAACACTATATGTGTGTAGTTGTGAAAATTTGTGCTTTCAAAATAATGCTGTGAAAATTGCAAAAGAAAAACAAAAACAAATTTGTTACCCAATAAAATTGTCTGGTGGATTTCCTTGAAGTGTGTGACGCGGTTGAGGAATAAAAATTGAAACTGCGAAAATATTGGAGTACCTAAGAACTTAAAAACAAGTGTTAGATACTCGCAACTTTCATTGAAATAAATCTAAAAAGAATTGGGATTAAGTTTACGTAGTGAACTATGCGTAAAAGGTTATTGTGTTTCGTTCAATGTGTGGAGAAAAATTAGCGAATGTAAAGAAAAGAAATCCAATAAAAGTTCTCTTCTTCTAGAAGTGTACAAACAAAAAATGAATATCCTTGAATCTGTGCCAATATATTTATTACAACAATAAATACTGTTAAATGTTTCATATGTACGTTTGTGCTTATGTCTAAATATTTGTTGTGAACTGTGAAAATAAACTAAAAAAACAGTTATAAAACGACTAAAAGAAAAACTCGATTTTAAAAAGTGAGCTAAAAAAAAAAAGAAAAAATTATAAAAATATTTTAAATACGGACTAACAATAAAAAATATATAAATACATGACAACAAAACTCATAAATAGAACCAAAATGGTCTATTAAAATAATTAAAGCAGATTAAAAATAATAAAGAAGCACATAAACTTACACCTCAAGTAACAAAAAAATAATATATACAGACGTATTTAATGGTAATGCGAAAAGCAAATATTTAAAGCTTAACTCATGAGTAATAAAAATAGTCGTAGCAATTTTTTACATAAAGAAATAAAAATTTATTAAATAGGAAAGCTTTAATAAACTCCAAACCCAAGCATTCGAAATCTTAACAATATCTTTAAGAATATTAAAAATGTATTCGGAACTCTCTATGAATTTTAAAGTAAAGTCAAAAGAGTTCTTAAAAAAATAATTGAAAAACTTCTTCATTCTTAAAGAAACTTGAGGATTTTCGTAACATTTATATTAGAATTTGGATTTTAAAATTTCTTTATTGAAGACTAGAAATTTTTTTTTGAATTTTTAACGGAGTATGAGTTCTCTTCAAAGATTTGAGGCAAGAAACACGTATGTTTTTTTTTGTTTTGGTTTTGTTTTTTCTTTTTTCATTTCTTTCGTTTTTTGTTTTGTTCAGCTTGTAATAAAAATAGTCGTAGCAATTTTTTCCACAAAGGAATACAAATTTATTAAACAGGAAAGTCTTATTTTGGTTTTGTTTTGTCTTTTTTTGGTTGTTTTTTTTTTTGGTTTTTTGGTTTTTTGTTTGTTTTTCTTTTTTTTTTTTTTTTGTTTTTTTCCCCGTATTTATTTATTTATTTATTTTTTTTTTTTTCCTTATATATATTTTTTTTCCTAAATATTTTTTATTTTTTTTTGCTTGAATTTTCAATTCAGAAAGTGAGATAAAAGGAATGCTTTTAAGAAACATTTTGTTACAGAAAAAAAAGATGATTACTTTTTTGTTATCTTGTATATGAAAGGCAATGTTTGTTTGTTTGAACGCTGCCAAATCATCACTTGGATTACAATAGAACTTTGTCAACTTATTGCTTGCGCTTTCAGAAAGGATATATATACATATGTAGGCATAATAAAACTTTTTTTAAACTAGGGGGACCTTCCACACGAATCAAATCCATAGCATAACATATGTTCTTAACTATTTGTAACAGCTGTGGAAGAAAGAAACGAAATAGAAGAGTAACAAAAGGGTCGGAGACGGGCGAAACGATAAATGATTGGTGCATTTTCGGCCGGTACAACGTCTGCCCGGTCTGCTAGTAAAATATAAAAGTTATTTTCATTCAAACCAATTGCATAACGTTAAGAGTAAAGTAAAGGACCTTCTGAATCTAAACCTACCTCACTTTAACTTAGAAAGTAATTTCCTGTTAAAGTTGCAAACAAAATTTGAAAATTACAAGAAATTTTCAGTTAATAATTCATAAGAGAACGAACTTTTCTCTAGTCAACACTTCCGCTTAGTTTTCTTAAAATAAGAAGTGCGGCTGTGAACTAAAGCACCCAGCAGATTTATACTACTGTTAAATGAGAAAAATTTTGAAATTAAAATTATTTTATGTAATTCATTAAAACATGTCAATTCCGATAGGTAGTTAGTTTTAAAACATTCAAGACAGAATAAATCAATAAAGTAGCCTCTCTAACCTATCACAGTTCTGTCCCAAAAGTCTATTTATGGTGGCGATTGCTTACGTTCAATGACAAAACTATACTAGATTTCATACAAAAGTACCAGAACTGTTGCGGGAGCACAAAGTGAAGAAAGTTGAATATAAAGTGTGAATAAACAGTCCCTTAAATGAAACAAATTATCATTGTATACAAAAAAAGATAACTTTTCATTCTTCTATTAAATTTTCGACACCACACTTTCTTTATTTTTCGTTCTCGTTATCTCTTGATAAGATTTCACTTGTGTTTACTATGTAGCTCCCATGTTCCTTACTTTTGCTCCCCTATATCTAGTTCTATTGTTGATAAGATATGAATTCGTTTCGGCTTTTGTAAAATGTTTATCTACCCAGAGAAGATATTTTGTTAAGCTTTATAGAGAAATATTTGTGTTAACATTCATCAAATTTATCTTGTTTGTTTGCTTCTTGTACTTTCTTTGCTACTACTTCAAAGTTTTTCTGCATCTTACGCAAACATAATTGCATAAGGCTTGATTATTTAATTTAACAAATAAACAGTGTAAAAGTAATTATAATATATTCAGGGAAAACATTTTTTTTTAACTATGACACATTGTCTTCTCTAATGTGTAATGAAAATATATCATCACCTCTTAACAGAGGCATGAATGTGCTAATTTTCCGATTTTTAAATGCTAAAGAGGCTCATTTTACTTAACATTGCGTGTTGTACATTTGACAAAAATCCCAAGTATCAGTAGTTTGAGAAGTTTTTACACCTCATTTGCCTTCATAAAACTTGGGAAAAAATTCTGAAAATTTGAACGCAATTTTTCTAACTTAAAATGTTAACTATCCTTGGATTTGATAGGCCACAAAACCAGTTTTCCGATGTATTGATTTAAAATATGTAGTTAAAAAATTATTATAATTTTTTTATTTTTTTTTAAGATTCCTGCACAGTTTACGCCTCTTAAATTAGAATTCTATTGGAAAAATATTGAGTCTCAAATGATAGTATATAAATTATCAAAACATGTAAATATGGATTATGCTATAGTTATGAAACGCACTATATATTCCACGGTGAGTCATATCTTATCTGGATATAAAATTTATATGGTATGGTTTCTTCAAAAATTCTGTCCAACACACTGTAAGTCAACATCAGATGAGACAACGCTTGGAGTATTCTAAAGAAAAGCTTTTCCGAAGAACCTTGAAGACGTGAATAAGAGATCAAAGGTTCCGCTGGATAGGTGGAGGTCCTGGCGGACCCAATTTTTTTTTTACTTAAAGAGGGGTTGCCACAGAGGTGTGGTGTTTTTGCTCTACCAAAAGCAAATGGGAACGTCGTCACTGCTTTGTAAAACAAGTTTGGCTTCCCTTCCTTTTTTTTTTATTGGCGCCAGTTAATGTCAATAAATAAATCAAACAAATTAGAGCGTACAACTTTCAGTCCACTAATTAAACACTTCACTTTATAAGCCACTCTAATATAAACCAATTTCTGCTTTTCTCCTTTTTTATTTAAATAAATTCTATGTGCTAAAAGTACCCGTACAAAGTCTTAGTTCCGCATTCAAGGCACACAAGCTAAAAATCGGTGACCTCTTTGACTGCAACAGTTTAAAACGAAACGTAGAGCAAAATAAAAAGAAACCAAAACACACAGTTACATAAAAAATTACAAAAACTAGGGAACTATCAAACGATTGTAAAGCATTTACTAGCTGCGTATAAGAGAGTCTCACTCGTAATACTGGGTACCATTTTCAATTTATTTCCTTTCGTTTCAATTTCCGTTTTCTTTTGTTTTTCACTACTGTTCGCTGGCCAAGTTAAATGTACGCCAAAGGAATTGAAAATGAACTAAAGTAATAAAAATAGTAATGAAAACGGATGAGTTTTTAGAAAATCGGCGAAAAATATAAACATAAAAACAAAAAACAACAAAAAATAATCAAATTTGCAATTGCTACGCTTTATGCTTTTAAATTGTATGTGGCACACAAAAAAAGCAGCAGATGTTATGCAATACTTAGCTGCTTTTCGAATTTGGAGAAAAATGTCAGCATAAATAAAACGAACATATTTTATCTTAAAAACACTGAAAAAAAATAAAATTAAAAAAATGTAAAGACACGAAGTTTTCAAAACAAGTTTGGAACTTTCATTACTTCGGAAGTTAGCGATATATGAATACATACTTCAAAGTCTAACTCTAGTTTGCAGTAGTAACTTTGCAACCATCGGGATCGTAGATTGTCCCAGAGAGTGTGTTTCGAAATGACCTATTACGGGATCTGAGCGCTTGATGCATATCCACTTTAATTAAGATCCGTTGTGCTTGACCTTTCGGCTTACTACTGTTTATAGAGGCTTTCAATATATTTATGTGTCTCCGCAAGTTTTTTATTTTATATCAGAAACGGATTAAGAGTCACAAAACCACGGTAGGAGACTATTTTGTCTTTCTACATCATTTCACTCTCAGCGAATGTGAACTGTCTGATCGATTTAGCTTATTTAGATAAAACAGCGTTCCGTATAGTACTCAGTGAGAATTCGTAGCTCCTTTCTCCCTACATAAATTTAAAACCCCCTTAAGTTTGAAGACTTTGACCTTTGACCTTTACGATGGACAGTCCATTCAGAATCGCACAAACTGGGTGGCTCCCGTTGGTGATGATTTCTTGAAGTTTGGGAGCACTAGGTATAGAACGGATACTGCAAAGTTACTTAGGATCCCAAAGATTGTCTACGAATTTTCGTATTATCTTCATATGCACTGTTATATTTCCGATCTTAAGATACAAACCTTGTAAAGGTAACACTAAGGTTTTTGAGTGTGATTCATTGTAAGGATTCAACTCGATTTATTCGTAATTTTGTTTCCTTCTACGCCGCATGGTGGACACATACTTGGCATTAGCTAGAGTTGAGTCCTCTACACCAAGCAACAGTATTGAATAAAAAACTTCTAAAATAAAAAATTAAAATTTTATTCATTATTCAAAAAAATTTGAGTTATGAGTGAAATACTCAAAATTTTTTGAATAACCAATAAAATTTAAATTTTTATTCAAGCTTCTGAAAATGAAAAATAACATATCGAGATACAGAAAAATTATACCCGTATGCGCATGTAGGCATAATGTGTATTTATAAAAATTTGTTTGGTTATTTCTGTGTAAAGTGAAATTTACTGATTGGACGCAAGTTTGGGACCATCGCTGGACAAAATAAGTATTGTTGCGGGGCTTCTTGGGGGAAATTCGGGGTAATTTCAATGTTGTTCTGGGGTTTTTTTTGTGTTATTTCAAGACGTTTTCGGAGTTAAAATTTGTATCCAGATAAGATGATAGATAAATAATTAGATTAATTCAATATATATAACTGTACTAGCAGATCCGTCGGACGTTGTCCTGCCCAAAAACTTACTTGCCTGCATGTGAAAAACTTTACTCTCCTTCCTCAGCTCACGCTTCCTATTCTCTTGCCACTCTATATCCCTCTCCTTCTTCCTCTTCCACGAAGATGCTTTGGAGCACAGAGCAGGCCTTCTAATAAGAAAGTTGGGCCTTGCTGAATATGTTTCATGCGGGGAAACAATTTCTACAGTTAGGGAAGAACGGTCGAGGGGTGGGTTAACGAAACCATCTAGTAGATTTTTGACATTAAAAGGCTGGAATGGGCTTATTGCAAAATTTGAAACTCTTCCCAGGAATAGCTATGAAAACTCGCCAAAATTCGATCGCCCTTGGAGTTAATCTCGTATAATTTAAGATATCTGACAAACTTTTACTGTCCAAACCAAGTTTTACAGGAAATAAAGTGGTTTTAAAATGCTTCCCAAAACACAAACATTTTACTCGTAAGTTAAATTTAAAAACTATTTGCAATTCAAGAATCTGTAAACGGTAATTAAGGCAATTTATTTCCTATAATTTAATAAAGCATGTGTTTTAAAATATCATATTCGTTGAAAATATATTTGATTTAAAAAACTACATTCTGGACTTTTCTACTACTTTTATCCCAAAGGGGAACTGTTATTTCCTTTTTTTGTACAATTCGTAAATGCAACTATGGAAGGTGACAATTAGGGAGCTTCAAGTCTGATCTGTCAAAGACTGGCAAACCATCCGTCCATGCTTTGGATTATAATATATCATTCATAGGCGGAAAGTTACTTGAAGATCGATCGAATTCCATAATTACGCACTGAACAATATAACGAGTTATAATTTATAAATGCAAGGTGGTGTTATCAAATTAGTAGCCTATCAATCTTAACTCTTACTTTTATTCCTACTCTTGGGCCAATCGCGGGATACCAAAAAAGTTTGACTAAATCCGTTTTAGGCTTTACAATTACTCTGTAAGACCAAGTGGAATTACAAACCTCTCGATTTTTGAAAATACAATCCCATGGTAAGTGGTTGATTTAGTGATTAGCCTGAAACCGCAAATGGGAGACGATGTAGCATTTTCCTTAAATGAATTGTCAACTACAACTACAACATATTTGAGGCGGGAAAATAGGCGATGCAATGAACGTAGCGTAATCGCTGTGTAAAAGACTTATGCGGTTGCGGTGGTGCATACATATATTACGTATACATTTACTTGCATCTTTGCACAGTTTTTCAATTTGTACAGTTTTCTAAACATTTTGAACTGCTTCGCCATTTACAACTTGATTTGTCTTAAAATACAACAACGTGCAATTTTGGCGCGCAACTTTACTGCCACGAATTTTCTGCGTTGCCAGCTATATCGTACGCATTTCTACTGCACCTACATACACAGTTGTGCAGCAGCTAATTTTCTATTTTGAAAAAGTTTATGTTTTACTTTATTTTGCTGCATACAAAAAAAAAAAAAAAAGAAAAAAAAACTGTTTGTTTGCGGTTTCACTACTTTCAATTTTACTTTGCCTCTTTCGAATGTTGCCTTTTTGTGTGCAATTTGAATGCATTTTTGTGCTTGCATTTCGTTGTCGACACATGTTACGGCGCATTAACGTGAAAAAAATAGTCAAAGCTAAACAAATAGCATTTGCAAACAAAAAAAATTTTTATGCAAATGAAATAAAACTAAAAACCGTGTAAAGCACAAACGCAAACAAGCAGCTATTGTAATCGTACGACTTACAGACATATGTATATTTAAGTATGTACAACAACATGAAAACATATGTCGATAATATAGGCCAACTCGGCCGAAGTGCATTGAACTGCACCGCACTTTACATTAGTAAAATAGTAAGAAAAGTATAAGCGATTTAATAACTTGAGATAATATTTGACTTAGTGCCTTAACATTTTGAGCTCTTCGGAAAACTTGGGATCAAAAACGATATTTGAAACTCATCCCTATTCGTAAATCGTGTTCTCCACTCGTTCTCTGGTCAGATAGAAAGCCTGTTGTCATCTAAAAACTAGCATTCCACTCTCGGGCGTTATGACTTAAACTATATGAAATTGTCCCTATATTTCTATGCGCAAGAGTTGCAGATCATAGCTGTGTCCTCCTTTCGTATGTTGGTATAAGAAAAAGTGTATTCGAAGTCGGCTTATTAGAGAATTTAAGTACTGTTCTGTCATAACTGGCCCTCCTAGGTGATCCATATTCCTGTACCAAAAAAAGCTTTAAAAATTAATGAGGTGAGCAGCGCAGACTTTGTAAAAATTAAGCCCAAAAGCTTAACTATTAAAAACCGTTATTTACTGTTACAATAACAGCGAAAATATATATGTCAGCGAAAGCTTTACTACGAATTGTCGTAATTACTTTTCTGCGAAAACGTTACTTTTCTGCGAAAGCGTTACTTTTCTGCGAAAGCGTTACTTTTCTGTGAAAACTTACTTTACTCCCAAAACGTTAGTTTTCTGTGAAAACCTTACTTTTCTCTGAAAACGTTACTTTTATACGAAAGGTTACTTTTCTGCGAAAACGGTACTTTTCTATGAAAACGTTACTTTTATACGAAAAGGTTACTTTTCTACGAAAACGTTTCTTTTCTACGAAGACGTTTCTTTTCTGCGAAAACGTTACTTTCCTACGAAAACGTTACTTTTTTACGAAAAAATTACTTTTCTATGAAAACGTTACTTTTATACGAAAAGGTTACTTTTCCACAAAAAGGTTACTTTTCTACGAAGACGTTTCTTTTCTGCGAAAACGTTACTTTCCTGCGAAAACGTTACTTTTTTACGAAAATTTACTTTTCTATGAAAGCGTTACTTTTCTACGAAAATATTACTTTTCTACGAAAAGGTTACGTTTTTACGAAAAGGTTACTTTTCTACGAAAAGGTTACGTTCCCACGAAAAGGTTACTTTTCTACGAAAAACGTTGCTCTTTTATGAAAGCATCAGTTTAACGAACACGTTACTTTTGTACGAAAACTGGACTTTTCTACGAAATCGTTACTTTCCTAGGAATAGGTCAGTTCTCTACAAAATTACTTTGCAGCGAAAACGTAGCTTTGTCTACCTTATCGTTTCGAATTTAAATTTCCCTTTCATTATCTCAGTTATTTTTCATTATAATTCACCAATTTGATATTATCGGATGGCAATTACGGCGGCCGCCGTGGTGTGGAGGTAGTGTTGCCGGCCTACCACACCGAAGGTCCATGGTTCGAGCCCTGGTACAGGTAACATCAAAAGTGATTTGAAAAAAGTTTTTCAAAACGGGGTAGCCCCTCGGCAGTGGTTTGGCAAACTCTCCGAGTGTATTTCTGCCATGACAGGCTTCTCAGCACAAATTCGTCGCCTTTGTAGATGCCGTTCGGAGTCGGCAAAAAACTGTAGATCCCACCAATTTGTAGGGAAAATTCAAATCGGCACACCACAAATTGGAAGAGAAGCTTGGCGCAAAAATCTCTTAGGAGGTTTATGATGATATACCTGTTGTATATCGCGCCATAAAAAAAAAAAAAAATTACAAGCTCATTATTCATATTCGTAATCGATCAAAAGAGCCTCGTGAATATGTCATTAATCATATTCCAAGCTTTTATCTTTGTTTTTCGCCAAGGTTCTATGCGATAAGCTTTTTTCAATAGGCGACTAGAGTACATTCATGGCCATGGTCCATGGATTTATATGTATATTTGCGTGTGTGCAGTGAGGTGCACCTCATCACATCTTTAATTCCAGCAGCTTCTCATAAAAATATCGACTGCATTGAAAAGTTCAAATGTTATTGAACTTATGCGATGTTTTCAAGTAAAATTTAAGCATATATGTTAGCAGATATGTGTGTATAAAAGTATGCACAATGTGTGTGTGCATTGCGTGTGTTATTGTTGTTAGATATTATTTGTACTTGATTACCGTCATTTGCATGCCGATTGTATGTTGTAAGAGGGCAGGCAGGTCTCGCTGTACCAATCATTACCAGAAGCAGAGCAGCCTCTTCAGCCTCATACAAATTGATTGCATTGGGCGCGCTGCGTTGGCCACCAACTAGCATGCTATTCCAGCAGCAGCAACAACAAAAATAGCAATTGCATTCGAAACCAACAACAGCTACACTCATACACTGATCTCATTGCAGTTGCAACTCAAATACATATGTGCTTAACTCAAGATTTAACAATTTGCAATGCCTTTTGAGTTATTTGGGTGGAAGTATATTTGTTTGCTTTTACATTTGCGGTGTTGCACGCAGCAGGAAAGGTGCAAAATGCCAAATGCCATCAGCTATCTGTACAGTGCCCACTTGCGTAAAAAGCAATCATTCGTTAAGTGCTGATTGTTGTAATTTGCGTTTATATTTTTCTAAAACGTAAATGAAGAGGTAGGAAAAACAAAAATAAATGAGCATATCGAATCGTTTGAATCGCGCGTAAGTGCATATGTACAGTTTTGCGCATAAAAATAGCATCAATTGTTACAACTACTTTATTAGGTGTTGTGTTATTTTGTTGTTGCCTCGAAATTGATATAATTTATTCACTGAAAAGTGTGGCATCACTAAGCCGTCTTCAAAGAAATTTTATTTTTGCATATTTTTGTAAGTTTAACGAGTTCAAGACCAGTTGATAATAATACTTAGTTAATTATTATTAGTTATTATTAAAATTGAAAGCAACAAACATATACTGGCTATAGTTATAGTACTATTTCGAAAACAGCCACGATTTCTCGTCAGACTAATTAGTATAGTTTTGCTATTTCAGAGGATCTTGTGGAGAATCGAACCCACTCACTCTGATTGCAAGCGCAGCCGCCTAACCCATAGGTTATGCTGGTATATATTATTTGTATAGCTTGTTTAGTTACAGAGATATTATGTTTAAAATTTTACAAAACACATGTTTAGAGCACTACTATAAAGAAGGAGCTGTAGTTCTCAACCCTGCTCCTACTATGGTATAAAAAGTAGTATGGAAAGATCAACATATAGAAAAAGTGTTACCCATTTGGTTTTTCTCAGCTCTCTCTATCAAGTTTATATCAAAGTGTATTCAATAAAGTGTGATTGATAGCTAAATATGATTCTCTTGTAAGGGACTATTATGTCAACCGAATGTAAACAAATTAATTAACCCTTTGAGGTGCATGTATGTTTTCACCACTCATCTGTAAGTTTTTTTTTTGTATGTTTTTTGTTTTTTTACTTTCTTCGACTGCATTGTCAAAGATGACGAGAACAAATTATAAGAACTCTACGTTCAGATGGAACAAGTGCGGGGAGATAGAATTCCACAAGTTACAGTTAATTCTACAATAAATAAAATCCTTTGTGGTTTATTTGGTTTCCCACTTTTGATATTAGGGAAATCCACTAAATCTTCTGTTGTTGTTGTTGTGGTAACGACAAAAACACTCCCCGAAGGTTGTGGGAAGTGTTGACGAATTAACAGTCCTTGGCCGGATTTGAACCCGGTACGCTTCGATACTCCCTTGCGGTACTGTCCGACTCTCGTGGTAGCGATTTATGACCAGTGAAACTTTCTATGTGCGTAAGGAAGGATAAGATGGGTAATGAGAGGTGAGAGGCATCATATCCGTAGATCAACCATCGAGTTGCACGTATGCCGGTATGCCTACCTCGGGCATATTCTAAACCCCTAATCCGCAGGGGCCCACTAAATCTTCTCTGTCATATTTGTTTGGATTTGTGATTCGGTCCCACAGTTTATGTTCTATTCATGCTATCGTATTTGTTATTTTATTATAAAAGCAATGAATTTCAGGGCAACTTAAGTTGCTCTTCGTGTCTTCTAGAATCTTTCATTTCTATCTCATTGGATCAACATCAACTTTAAAGCCGAATTAGCTGAGATCTAACGCAGATATGAAGAGAACTTTCAATAATAGACTTCCATATAATTCAAGACTTTTGTGAGAAATGTTCGAGTAAAATTTGAATCCAACCTTACAAAATATCCTAATTCTTTCGTTTTCTACAAGTAAAGAAGTTTTTTAGTACGAATCATAGACTATTATTTTAACAACATAACTTTCTCTGAAATTCCTTCACTTGAATTGAAGTCGAAAAAGAAATATTGAAATTTCAAAAGTTTAAAACAAAAATGATTTAAAATTTGTTTTTTGAAGGGGTTTAAACTGAAAAGATTATTTGAAAAGTGTAAAATATATTTTCGTTTTGACATCATAGTTTTGTTCCAATTGAGAGAAATGTTAAATTCAATCACATTTTGTAGAATACATTTTGGTTTATACATATGTTCATTTTACATACAAAATAGTTTCGTATGAGTAAACAGATCAGAACTATTTACAAAATCTGCCTTTTTTGCAGAGCGGAATTTTACATAGGACAAGAGCAAAAATTTGAGTGGGTAACAGTTTTTCTAGAAAAGAAAACGCTATAAGTAAAAAAGGGGCGTGACCGCGACCATTTTTAATATTTTTGCAAAGTTCTACTCTGACTCAATTATGAGTGAAATAGTGTTACATAATTTAGGTATGCCCTTTTAAACAGACTTTTTTTAAAAAGTGGCTGCGATTGGTAATTTTCATAGGAATAGTCCCGCCTTATACAGATATGGAAACTTGAGTTCATGTGTGAGTGGTCACACGCCCATTTTCTAAAAATTATAAACTTTGTATCTAAGGCGGAATGGTCAATCAAATTTATTACTTAATGAATTATTAATTAAATAAAGTTAAAAAAAAAACGTGGCTGTAATCCGATTTAAAAACTTTCAAGACTAATAATTTTTATTTATTTAATTTAACATATTTTTGAATATTTTTTTTTTTAAATAATTGGATTTCATATAGTTTTAATTTATGTATTAGTTTTATATTATTTACTTTTCTAAAATATTTTAAGCAAGATTTTGTTTTGTTAAATATTTATTTTAATAATTTTTAAACTTTGCATTATACTATTTTTTGTGAACTGAAATTTGAAAACAAAGGTATTTTAAATTTAATAAATATACATAGTATTGTGCTTCCATTATTTTCTGCACAGCTGTATGCACCAGTAATGCAACGCGCTGGCATCTACAAATTCTTTCGTACGCAGTCACGGGTACTGCGTGGCGTATGCGTAACCTAGCGGTGTGCGGTGGCGATAAGGCGGTAGTAGAACGAATCTATTGGATAGCATCCATCGCGTTACGGTAGCAGCAATTTGTCATGCATTGTGTTTGCATGTTTTGTGCGTTTCAGCGCAACATCAATATATCTTCGCTTTTCAGATTAGTTATGCTCGTTTTTTCCTCAATCACTTGGGTAGCTGTACGTTTTGCTCGTTGTGCTCGTGCTACTTAGTACCTACATTGTAGTCGTACATATTTTATTTTTACTCTACTCCATCTTGCATAGCTTTTTCGTTTTTATTATTGGCCATAACTTAAATAGATATACATACATGTATGTATATGTATAAATGCATATAAGTATGTACTATGTATATATGGATGCTGAGCGTTAATGTGAATTTCTTGTTTATAGTTTTATTGCATGCATATTGGCAGCTTCTTTCGGGTACAGTTTGACGCTGTGCCCGAGTGCGTACAATCTTGTATCTGGTATGTTATGTACATTAGGGTTGTCAATATTACAAATTAGTAGAGGAAGTAAAAAAAACTAAGTTCCGGAGAAGGCGATTAAATATACGTCTGTATTGCAAGTTCTGTTTTTCGAAATCACTACGTAAAAGTGGGCGTGACCGGAGTGGTGTATTCTCTACAGCCGTGATTTGCTACCAAATTTTACTACTTTAGCTGCTTCACTCAAGGAGTTATATAAAAATCTTTGATATATATTC
Organism: Merzomyia westermanni; assembly: GCA_949987695.1. NCBI lineage: Eukaryota > Metazoa > Arthropoda > Insecta > Diptera > Tephritidae > Merzomyia > Merzomyia westermanni. The sequence continues at coordinate 137,872,778 of OX465288.1, forward strand.
TACGATATACCATCCTATCGATCACTTGGCTGTGCATAGATATGACCTTTAAGCTTGCATGTCTAACCTATTAAGCAAATTTATTTTTCGTTACTTTGTTTAGAGCGAGACACGAACTAGGAAGCAATGTCGATAATAGTTTGGCTATCTTGAGGAACATTGAATGGAAAATGCCTAGTTTAAATCTTTTTTCAATAGCACTTTTGCAATTGAAGATGGATTCATAGGGCTTATTTGACTCTATGCTAGATTATATTTTCCGCCCAGCCTTTGCCAATACTTCCAACTGAGGCAGAGCTACCATTAGTGTGAAATAAATGCACATGTGTACTCCTTAATAGATCCCTTTTTATCCACTCTTACCCTACTTATCGAAAATATTGGATAATTGCACGCCATTTTATTAGATTAATCGAAATTGCATTCTACCAAAGCTGGTTCTAAGTTTTAAGTACAAAAGTAAAGTATTACACCACAATTTCGGGTAATTTATTATTTAAGGTTACGGGGATGTGGCACTTAGCTTTTGGACGATATTCTTAAAAACGTTAAGAGTACCAGTAGATTGCCACTTCCGACATCAACACCCAAAACCTTCAGGGAGTGTTTATTGCCACTAAAAACCACAACAAAAATTTATCCCTTCAAAATAATTGCCATTGTACTAATACCACAAAAATCAGTCCCCTGCAGTAAAATTTAGCGAATAGATATTCAGAAAAGACAGTTTTAAAACTTTATATCTCGTTCTATACCGGTTACACCAGCGCTAATTAAAATCTATTTTGAAGTATCGGACATCGATGTCATCCACAACCAAACTACTCTTAAACTATGCGAAATGGTATCGGTTGAGGACTACCCAAAGCGAATCTGCGAATGTTTGCATAACGCTGAGATGAGTGATGTACATTCCATTTCTCTATATGTTATAGATATGTAAAAGCTACACTTGTTCTTACATTTCAGCGCACATTCTTTATGCTTTGTCAAACATGAATAGCAGAAGTATTGTATTTGTTTTGTTTTTGTATACAGCAGCACAGATACACCTTGATTTTCGCTAGCAAGATCTAGTTTTGTATAAGAAAAACGATGCGTCTGATTGATCTTCTATATGGTATTTATTGGCATTGCCGCTTAACCTGTTTAAACATATCTGCTTATTTAACTATAAAACGTAGGAATTACATTTTATATATTTAACGCTTTTTATGACTATTTGAGGTGCTCATCATGCTTCTATTTAGACATTTTGACAGTCACTTTTCTCTTTGTTGAAACTGGTGTTGTTCCCGTTCTATCTGTGTTCCTTCAATTAGTTAAAAAAAATATATATATATATAAGCATATATTAATTTTGTGTTATATAACATTTTTCACCAATTAAATTGGTTACGTCCAACGATAGAGCACGGCTACATCAATACCAAAATAGCTTTTTAGCATGATTTAGTCTCTTTATGTCACTTAAAATTAGAACCAAAAATATTTCTTGATAATCACCTTATTTTCTGCAAAATTTTTACCTTCAAATTAACTTTTAAGTAGCAACGAAAACATAACAAATTCTTGGCCAGGTGCCATCCAAGTAATGACCCATCGACAACGAAGGCAGGGGGTGCATGTACGCAAAAAGTTGCGCAAATAAGTAATCAGCAGCTACACTTTGCTTACCTTTCCAGCTGCACTGCCTTGTGAATAAAAGTTTGCCATTTATACAAGAACTAATACAAGCGACGTTAGATGTGTGTCTATGAAAGGGCAGAAAATGAGTGGGGACTGCAGGAATGCTAGTGATGGCGAACGTATGACGGCCATTTTGATTTTTTTTGCTATACAAATTTATAGAAAAGAAAAATAAACAACATCGCCCTAGAATATTGAGATGATAGAAAGTAAATAAAGTAAGAAACTTTTGTAATGTTTTCCAAATAAATTGTAAAACTCTTTGCTTTAGCTTCCGCCGCTTTGCCGACTGGACAGGCAGAACATTTACTAACAATACGTACAGTTAGTTTGTATGAAAATGGAACAACCCTTTGTTTTTCTCAATTTTAGCAAATGAGGGTTGATTTCTATTTTGATTTCTTTTCTGTTTTTCAAAAATGTTAAGTTTAGCGTACAACTCATTGATTCCAGTTTTCACTACCTAACATTGCAAATCATATGAATCTGAGACCTGAAAATATCGACAAAAGTAAAGCCTTTAGGGATACATTCCTTCTAGGAATGGGTGTTTTTAAAAATTTTAGTGACGAGTTGCGAAAAAATAACAAATAAAAATTTATTTGTTATTAAAAAAAATTTGTGTGATGAGTGAAATATTATTGGTTATTCAAAAAATTTTAAATAAAATAAAATTTCATTTTTTATTCAAGCTTTTGAAAATGAAAAATAACACATCGAGATACAGCAAAATTATATAAATTATGTCAAAGTAGTAACTACAAGTAAATGTATAAAAAAGTTTAGAGACTTCTTTTATAGCCATCACTGTATACAGAGGAAACAAAATGTTTTGATGCAAAATAATGTGTGCTTAACTTTAAGTTTTACCTCTAGTAATACATAGGTGAAGATTGCACTTAATTATTTACAGCAGGTTTTGAGCGATGTGCGTACAAACATGCAGATAGACAGACAAAAAATGCTAAAAATTATATATAGTTGCAACAAAATTTTGAACTCAGTGTCACTTAACTGCAACTTTTTATGCGTTTCTCTTTCTGAAAGTCCAAACATGAACCCGACAAACTTGCTTCTCAATTTAAAGAGAGCGACTAAACTTCGGTATTTTCTTCGGCTGTGACTAAGTTTTTTCGCAAGGGTCCCCTACGGGCTTGACAAATAAAGTTTGAGAGCTTTGCCTAATTATTTCGTATATATTAAAGCTCCACCAGACGAAACTATATATTACTCAGAATTACTCTACTGATTTGTTGTCCGGATGGGCCCTATGAATAGCGCATGATACCTACCTTGTAGTATTTGAACACTAGATTAATATTCTTAACTCAGCTGCTTCGGAACGTTTGTGACAAATTCCTTACTGTAACAAAAGGGGTTGACGACAACTTAAAATTTTATCTTTAAATGAAACGAAACTAAGTAGCGACTCTATTTTCAGAATTTATTTCTTCTGGGAACTCAAACAGTTACCTTGCGATTGGGAGCAACTGTACATACGCTTTTTAGTATTTATATATATGTATTACTTATACATAATACCTCGCGCAGGAAAGAGAGTGTCAATTATATGAATAGCTAGACTGGCATGACAGCGAGTCCTTTGCCAGGATCCATTCGCAACAAAATGAGTATACATTTGAAAACTTTTAAAGTGAGAAAAACAAGTATACAACAAACTCACAAAGTGACTGCCGCCATTGATATGCTTTCATTTTGGTTACGCTGCCACACACACACATACATACACAGGCGCAGGGCTTTAGTGCGTTATGTAAAATGTATAGCTAGAACAAAATGGAGCCACATAGTTTCTAAGAAGACTACTGCTACCCACAAGCAACTTGAGAAGAGTTGAGCATGCTGGGGAAGCTGGCTGTCAGACAATGAATTTGATTTGTGCACAGTTGGGACTTTCGCTTTCGCACACAAAAGTATTGTGTTGCATACTTAATGGCGCCCGAGCACGTTGCTGTGAATCGCGTGTGCGACAGTGGTACTAACAAATGCTCTTGCTGCATTATGAACAAACTGGTTCCGCATTGCCCCTTGGGTGCGTTTCTATATTTATAAGTGCACGGAAGAGAGGTAGCTTGAAGCTGGCAAACAAGGAAATGACAAAAAACTCAAGAAATTTCTACGAGTCATAAGTACCTCAGCGTGCCTTTTTCCTTTGTCTTTGGCTAGGCGACTGTTATGTGTAATTGTATGAGTTGTCATTTGTGTATGACTCATACAAGAGAAGGTTATGCGCTATGCAGTGTTTGTGGTGTAAATTTAAGGTTCGATTTTCATTTTGATTCAATTTCATATATAAGTTTCGAGGTGTTTTTGTTCATTATTTTAGTTTGCTATTTTTATATAAACAAACATCAGATATTATGATTCATAATAATTTTATTTAGTTTTCGCTCATTATTTGTATTACACTGTGGAACAAATTCGGGTTAGCAAAAGTTAGGTCGATTCTGAGAGTGAGGGGTGAAAATAGAGGCTAAATTAGAAGACCCGTATCGCGGCGTTTGTTTATGTTAGTTCGATTTTTTTTTTAATCGACCTTCGAACTAATTGTTATTTTTTCAATCTGTTGAATCAAATTATTGCTAGACCTGTGCAACAATTAAAATTAAAAAAAAATTGATTTATAAAATTTTTATATTGCTTATGAAGCAAAATGTTTTAAATTTTTTTTTCATGCTTTTTGAACATATTTTCCACAAGTCTTTCTTTCTGTTTGATCTATAATATGCTTCTCAATTTTTTCAGTGTTGGTTTTGAAGAAACATTGAAAAAGATATTATAAAAATATGGAAAAAAATATAATTTTGAAATGTAAGTTATGAAAAGTTTTGAGTAAAAAAATTAAATAAATTTAATTAATGATTTGGCCAGTTGCTGTTTAGCAGACGGCTGTGGATCAACATCACTGCTCTCTTTAATATCTTGGTCATCGTCATCATTATCAGAAATGTCGATAAATTAGTCCAACTGATGTTCTGGAATTTCATCTTTGCCTTCCCCTTCTTCCTCTTTTTCCTCGTCTTCCTCTTCTTCAAAGGTGTTTTTATTCCACCAACAAATTTCAGCGAGTATTGCATCTGGAGATTTCTTTCCTGTACCTGAAACGAAAATGGTTTTCAATCGTTAACATGTTTAAATTGTGCACTCTGACAAAGATATTAGAAAAATCCAGTTACCTTATTTCAAATGGAAGCGCAGCTTGGTTATAACGTTCGCCTTGCTCATCAGATTCAGTTGGCAACTGTTGAGCGAGTTGATCAAGATGCTGATGCAAGAGATGAATTTTGTACGACATATTTCATTTCAGGAACAATACTTTCGTGTAGCCTATTGTCTTTAGGCCATTTCCGTCCAATGCGACTATTCCAGTTATGCTGTTTGTACTGGTTTCTTCCTCTTATACCTGCTCCGTATCGTGAATCCCAATCGCACAAAAAACATGGATATTTTGGACGGCCAGATTCTGTTAAGCCTGTAATCAATGAAACTATTTTGAGGTCGCAGCAAATGCGCCACTGGTGTTCGTTATATTTGACTACTTCCAGAATGTGGTTCAAATTATCGCAATTTTCACTAGTGTCAGTGCTATACGCAATTGAACAGAAGGCATTCTATTCGTCTTGTGCAAAGCACAACTTTTAAGCTGATTAGTGAATTATCGATGAATAAACGCCAATCATCTTTTTTATAGGTTAACCCTATCGTCTCCATTAACTTTTCGATATCGTTGCAATAAGCGAAATTTTTTGCATCATTCACATTGAAGAACTTTTCTAACTCTTTTTGGCGTTTTCGATATGCTGTTACTTTGGTACCTTTCGCCAGAAAATTATTTCCTTTCAAAAATGAAACCTGTTCTTCTGATTTCTTCTGAGTCAAACAAAAAATTGCAACACTTGCATCCAATTGCTTTTGTGTGACTAGGATTGGGTCCTTTGATGTTTCATAGGATGCACCTTCACGAGGGTCGTGTTCCGAGAAAAAATGCATGGATATAGCAGCGGCGGTTGTAGTACTGGTATCTGTTTGAAGATCAATACTTGGGTACGTTGGTACTGGAACGAATTCTGAGTGCGGTAATGGTAATTGGACACTTGGCACTGCTACATAAGTTTTATTCTTTGCTTTCCTTCTATTCAAAGTTTTATGGTAGTTGATACATCCATAGCAATTTTCTTGTTGATGCAGGCTGTTGTCTAACCACATCATTGGTATACCAAAAGGCATAGCCGTCTTCTTGTCACTTTTCCATGGCATAACACTTGAATAGCAATTAAAGCAAACTTTTTTAGGCGCATAGTTTACGTCAGTGATAAACTCTTGCGAGAAATATTGTTTATAGGCTTCCAAAAAACAATCACTCGCATTGCCACATTTTTCATCGCTTACTATGAAATGTCCACAAACATTACAAAAATGGTCCATTTTATATTTTGGTTCCGACATTTTTAATACAATATATATATTATACAATATTGTTTTTGTTATTTTTATGAAACCGATGCACTTAAGTTAAATCACTCACAAAATGAAATAAGTTCCAAAAAAATTAATAGCGAATTTTATCACGACCGAGCGAAAATTAAAAGACATCACCTTCGGCTGAGTTTCGAGTCTTAACTGAATCTTTATTTTTGATATTAGTTCGCTTGTACGAAATAAATAAAAGTTGCAACCTGTGCGGTGGTTGGAAACAAAGAAGAGGAAGACGGGGAAAAAGAGGAAGAAACGGAAGCAATTTATTGCATTTGACTGCAAAGTTCGAAGGTCGATTAAAAAAAATTCGAACTAACATAAACAAACGCCGCGATACGGGTCTTCTAATTAAGCCTCTATTTTCACCTCTCACTCTCAGAATCCACCTCACTTTTGCTAACCTGAATTTGTTCCACAGTGTTATTATATACCAAACACAGCACAAACATATTTTTGAAGGTTTTGCTTTCGTTATGAATTGTTTCTTAAGGAAGACAATTTCTTATAATAATTTAATTTTGTATGTAAATAATTTTAATTTTTGCATAGCTAAAGAAATTAATTTTAATTAGCTTACACATTTGGTTTCTGATTTTTTTGGCGGTATCACTTATTGACTTTTTGCTGCACGTGTCTGACAGATCCATGATCTCATTTATAAAAAAATTTTCGTTAGCTAATGATTGATGCTGATTCTTTTGATACTCTTGTGCTGTACAAACATGTATATGTACCCAGTAGAACTTGAAGCGAGATATCCCCAAGAGATGAATAAGATAGTACTCTCTTTGATATCGTTTTGGAACAACGGAAGATAATTTTTTCGTTTTCTGCTCTTATGCTACTGTTTGTGGAGGAAAAGGAGATATCTCTCCCAAGCGATGAATAAGAGAGTACTCCAGTTAACATTCTTTCGGATCAATAACACTGATTTCTACACTCTGTGCTCCGATTTTACTAATCTTGGAGCAAGATTACTCCCTTCTATATATTTTCAGAGCGAAAGTAAAAATTTCTCCAACTTCTACTCCTAGCTAACACCATTTTGAGTAAGCCAAATTTCTCTGTCAACGAAAAAAAATTCAACAAATGGGAAAAAAATGTTAAAAAAAAGAAAAAGCTGCAATCCTACAAATATGAGAAACAAACACAATTTAAATAAAGATTTCAATTATAAAAACTTTTGCTTCCCACAATCAATCGCATATTTGCGAATATGAGAGGCTTGGGGCATGATTCTCCAAAGATCTTTCAGGAGGAATGTACAATGTCTCCCTCATTACTCTCCTGGGAGGTTTTCAAAAATTCTGCTAAACTCCCCCATTACTCGATTGCGATTTATAAAAAAGTAATAACAAAAACTCCATTATCGTTTTTTGGGAGATGAAAGGGCGTTTTTATATTGCTCGCCCTCCTAGAACATGCATTGTTAAAAGGGAGTATACAAAATTATATGGTAATACACAGAAGAATAGGGAGTAATCCAATACTCTAAAGGGAGCACTCCACGATTAATAAAACGGTGATCCCTGGTTCTACTGGGTATGAACAATAAATTTGTGGCTTTGTTTGGTTATTATTTTTTTTAACGTTAAAACTTTGGAGCCATAATCATTTTGTATTCATTACTTTTCATGCTACCTGCTTTCATAGTAATAATGTCTTTATTAGAGGCATTTTCAAACCGGGATCTAGTACAGCATAGGCTATAAGTATAGCGAAAGAGCGGGTGTCACGACGCCAGGAGATGTATGGGCGATGATAGAGGAAAATGAAGAGTGTAAAGAAGAAGAAGTTTTTATGGCCAATAAAAGTGGAAAAAGGACGAAAGACAACGAGAGGGTGATGTAGAGGAAGCGAGAAGTCGGGAGGGAAGAGAGTTCAATTTGTCAAATGCAAACAAATCAGCTCTCTGTCACGACAACATCTTCCGGGTCTGCTCGCATATAATATAGACAGTTATTTATTTTGTTACTATTACTGTGCTATTGTTTTTGTGGTATTTTGGGTACTGTGCTTGCCTAACGTACCGGAGGTCCCCTGTTCTCATATGAGATACCCTCCTAATACTGCCTCCAAAAAAAAACATGATCCAGCTCCTCAATAGTCATCAGAAAAATGTCTTCTTATCAGAGCCGTTTGGAGTAGGTAAAAAGCTGCATTCTCGCCAATTTCTAGGAAATATCACACAACAAATTGCGGGAAAATCCCATCTAAATTTCCTCTGTGCCGTAAATTCTGCACCTGCCCAGTCCATATCGGTTTCAGAAGTCACAAGCATCCAGATAATATCAAGGAATTCAAAGGATGGTATCTACATCGTAACAGTTATTTTAATCAAAACTGAAACTGTTCTAAACACACTGGTTCAAAATTGAGATTTTAGCTAACTTGAGGGAATCAAACAGTAGTGCCGTGCAACTCGATCTATGATCAACGATCCGTCGATCCGTCTTTCCCTCTCTCTCGATCCCCTGCTTTCTTTCACGTGGGGCACTTTGAAGGTTGGACGAGGTGTCAAAGTCGGGCTGAAGGTGTCAGAAACGCACGCACCGGATTCATATCAGACAAAGGACTGTCAGCATCGTCAACACTCCCTCATACTTTCATGTAGTGTTTCATACTGTACGAGCCTTATGCAGATATAAACATACGGCTTCATTCATTAGGTCATGCTATACGAATGGACAAAGACGCTCCAGACCAAAATTTCTTCCTATGAATTGACAACTGGAGGGTAGAGAGACTCTGACTGAGTTGGAGATCAACAGAAGTGCCCATAGCAAATAGGAAAAGTGATAAGAGATAAGTTGCAAAGAGATCTAAGTTGCGAGTGACTTGACCTCTCTTGGTATTACCAGTTATCGCTAAAAGGGCTTGAGTGAAATGCTTTGTTACGCGATGGTACGTTCCATCATTGATTCAAATCGGTCCCAATCTATGCTTATACAAAGTTTTTTTTGTTTTAGTTCTATTGATTTTAAAACACTGATAATAACGAGTAGGTCGGAAATTATAGTCTTGACGTAGAGAGAGCTATAGCTTTACCTGAGCCATCAAAAACTTGTGCTTACCGAAGTATAGAAACTGCGTTATAATATACAACATAATTATGACTGTAAAAGCTTGAAATTTGCTTAAGTTATAATAAAAGTGTAATATTTCAATTTCTCTGATCAGTTTGCTACTTCAAAGGCTGCCACTAAAATTCCTACTGCGTTGTAGCATTTAAATAACAAACACTTGCTCTGGGCTCGCCTGCAAATATGCTAATTAAAAATCACTAGGGTATGGCAAATTTACAAAATTTATTACCTATACAGAGTCTTTACAAAAAAATTTGCATAAATTTTGCATAGCAGACGAGACGGCTTGTGCTTGACATGCCAATGATTTGTACACGTACAAACAAATCTATGTACGATATATAGGGCTAGAAGTCGGAAGGATTGCTTGGCACACGATTTATAGCAATGCGGTTACTTCTAAAGTAAATTATTGTTGTGCCATAACACCTTGACAGAAATGGCAGTTCATTGTGCATGGAGAGTGCAGGAACGCATGCAATTGCCTACTACATACAGCTCACCACGAAAAAATTGGAACATTACAATTGGACCATGACCAGGTTTCACGGTTATATTCTTAGATTTTTGTAATTGAAAACATTTGGTTTTCGTTAGGTAGCACCAAAAAGTGTGAAGTTGGCAGAATTTGGTGTTCTCCTCTTCTAAATTGGACGAGATTTTGCGCAAAACGGCTGAGTGGAAGAACACCCTATTTCAAAATATTTTTAAAAATCTACCTATCTAAACGAAAATTCAATATAAAATTTTCAGCAGAGATAGAACGTGTTTGAATCATATGCAGAGAAAGCCGTTGTTGAAAAAAAAAAAATTTATTCTGAGATAGCTTTTCAAAAGTTTTTTGAAATGAGCCGTCGGTATGTTATACTGATCCGATCTCCCCAACATACAACATTTCAGGGAGATATATTAAAAACTATGGATATAGTTTGTATCCAAACACACAGTCGGACATTTCCATTTTTTTGCTGCAACTGTAACGAATTATGTTCTGACATAATTTTATTGCAATCCCTCAACTTTGAAAAAAAAAAAAAAACTAGTGAAATGAATTTTAAATTTGTTTTGAAATTTTTGGTAGTTAAATTTTTTTATTTTTCAATTAGTTTTAATTTTTTTGGAAAATTTTTTTTTAATTCTTGTTTCATTTTCTTAATTTGTTTTTTGTTTGGTTAGTGTTTTATTTGCTGCGAAGCCGTTCATAATTTTTTTTTAATAATTGCATCGCACATTTTTTTGTCTTTTTTTAAATTAAAACAAAAATAAATTTAAAAAAATTTTTGTTTAGTTGTTTGAACAGCTTGTTCCATTTTTTTACTAATTGTGCTTATTAAAGTTTTTTTTTTTAAAGTATTCCTGACTATGAATGACCTCAAAGCCAAGAATAATAATTTTTATGAAAATTATTTGTTTTTTTTTTTTAAATAACTTGTGTTTGTTTCTTTAAATTATTTGTTTTTTTTAATTATTTGTTTTTGTTTTTAATTACTTGTCTATTTCTTAATTATTTTTATTTTTTAACTATTTTTACTTTTTTTAACAATTTTTATTTTTTTCAACTATTTTAATTATTAAAATTTTTGACTATATTAAAAGTTTTGACTATATTATAGAAGGAAAATTTAAAAACAATCGCTATAGATTTTATTATAAATCAAATTCGAAAACTAAAAGACTTCTTCATCAGAAAAATTTTTCTCACGCTCTGTTAACCATTAAGCTATAAGAATTGTAAGCTAAACACCGCTATAAGACGCAATTTTTTTTTGTTATTTAATTTGAAGCCAATCATATTTTTTAGGTTCGACGCTTTTTTTTAATTTTATATGCGTGAGGCATTACTAATCCTAATGTTTACCGGTTTGAATAATTACTTGCTTGAGAATCCATTTAATGATTGACCTAAATTTTCAATGATTATTTTCCAATTAATCAAAAAAAAATCATGATTTTTTAGGATTATTAAAAAAAATCAAAAGTAATCAAAAAAAGTTGTTTTGATTACTTAAGATTTTTTTTTTTAGTTATATATTAATATACACATTAACAATACTGAAAGATATAAAATACAAAAAAAAAAAAGTAATAAAAAAAGTACAAAATAAAAAGAAATAAAAATTGAAAACAAATTTTAAATAATAATAAAACCAAAAATTTTATTAAAAATAATAAAAAAAAATTTTAAATAATAAAACAAAATAGTTCAAAGTAATTAAAAAAAAATAAAAAAAACCAAAAAAATTAATCAAAAAATAATAAAAAACTAATCAAAACAACTTTTTTTTGATTATTTTTTGATTTATTTTTTTTGTTTGTTTCTAATCGTAATCAATTAATTGCCTTTTTTTGAAAAACAATTAAAATAATCATTACCAATTAAACAAGCCATCTAATTAATTGATTACTAATTACTAATCAAATTTAGCAGCTATGTTTTAAACCCTTAATTTCAAATACCGTTTTCCCGTCTCTTGAGATTTTATGCAATTTTTGTAGTATTTGAAACATATCAAATTTTATTTTAATATTTGCTGAATTTTTTAGGTTTTCTTTCTTGTGAGCAACTGTAGGCAACCAGAAAAGCGTATTTGCATGCTCTTTATTACTTCGTATTGCTTAACCTAAATTCACTTGCTTTTACCAATACCAGTACTGTAGCCCAGTTTTTCCGCTAACTGTAATTTTCGTTACTGAATCGTTTTATATATCCTTTTACACTCTAAAAGTACAAATATGAAAATCGATGCAAGTGAACCAAATTTGTGGCGCGTTTTCACATTTGCATTAATGCAATGACGGGCAAATGTAGAAATCCGCTGAAAGCTTGTTTGTTACAACAAGGCCATAAATTTACTTACAAAAAAAAACTTTAAATAAATAAATAAAAATAAAACTGTGAAAAACATGGCTGCTTGCTGAACCACACGTCATACGCTAGTTTGCTGCCGAATTTACTGCAAAGTAGAATATTCTTATTTTGAATTGGTGCAACAGTCAGTGACAAGAAATCCACAAGCCGTTGTGGTGTTGCATGCAACTGAGTAACAACAGTTAATTTTAGATTTTATCGATGTGCACTAAATACAAGTCGAAAATTTTTTTGTTTGTTGAAGCTCGAAGCACATTTGGTTTTTGAAGGAAAAAAAAAACAGCTTTGGTGGCTTGCAGCAGCGTCGAATGTTGAAGAGAACTCATAAATTAGGGTATTTACATATATAAGAAAAGAAAGCAAATATAATACTAATACCTCGATTTGAAAAAATCAACAATATTTAGTTATTATACAAACCTATGATTCTATAGCGAAGCACATACTTGTAATCTGTAGAATTTGGAAAAAAAAAGTATAATAATATTGACTTTAAAAATAACCAAAACCACATAAAATAAACTTTGAAAAAAAAACAAAATCATCTAGTGACGTAGCGACAAAAGTTGAGTGCAGTGTTGTTGTACTTATGGAACAGCAAAATCTTTTAATACTAAAAACAGCTCACAAATCAAACGAATTTTTTTTGAAAAATATTTTGTGGTGGAGTTAATTATCGATGCAGCAGTTTCACTTCTAAATATATATATATTATAGATATAGGCACATTAAATTGTGCTGGAACAGCTATAGCCGCTATAGCAAGCAAGTGAATTTCGACGAGCAACATCGCGTTGGTCCACAAGTGAACATTGCCCAATGAACTCATAAAGTTTAAAAATAAAAACGAGAAAGAAAACAACGGAGATGCAAAGTATAGGAAACCAATAAGACAGCAGCAACAAGAACAAATATTGAAAATTTTGAGCGTTGAAAAATCTTTCAATTTAAACAACCGAGAACTGCGTTGCAGCGGAACGGTGCAACATTGCTGCTGGAAACATTCCTGGTGATGAAAAATATTTTTCACGGCAATAAAACTGTACAAAGCGTTATAACACTGCTACATTAGCGGCCAGCCAAATTCTCGTGCAGGAACTTAATATTCAGCAACATTGTAGCATATCAACAAAAGTGACCAGCAACATTTATCGAAGATCGCAAAACAACTACTCAAATGTTGCTAATGTGCGCTTAAACTAGTCAAGCCACACATCTCAATTCTCACGATCGATGTTGTTAACGCTATTCAGCTTCCTCATGAGATTCGTAGACATTTCCAAATTGCACAGCGAACGCTGCAATTGCACCAACAACGCTGCCGACGATTGCCAAAATAAGGTGAAATGTTGGCAACAAGCAGCTATAGCAGCGGCTGCTGCTGCCGCACACAAAGCCAATACGGCTAATTCGAATAGTAGTAGTACAAGTAGTGGTTGTGATAGTAATGCTTCCTCAGCTTCGGGTGGCAGTTCGACCAAAGAGAATTACTATGGGCTGCATACGACGAGCCCACAGCGTAGGCAACATAATCAGCAAAATGTTGCGCAGCATCAACAGCAACATGTTGCTCAACATCAAAGTATTACGCCAGAACAGTTACAACAAATACGTTATTATCAACAATTACAACAACAGCAATTACTATTATTACAACAACAATTACTCCAACGCCGTCGTTTACAACAACATTTACGTGAACAGGGTGTGGAGGTGGGTAACACTCGGGGGCTTAATGCCAGCAATGCTCTAAAACCCACTACAGCTGTGTTGGGAGGTGGTGTGACAACAACATCACCGGCCCTGACTTGTAATCAACAGTATTTGATGCAACAACGGCTACAACAGCAGCAGGAGCAGTGTTATCAACAACAAAAATGGGCACCTAACAATTACAATAATTATAATACTAATCAGCACAACAACAACAATATGATGAACGACAATGACGTAATCAACAACAATGGTGATTTTGGTGACATTTTCCATGGCACTGACGTTGGATACCAAAAAGGTTTGCGTTTTTATTGATTTATTTAAGTTCCCCATTTTGTTCCAATGTTTGCCAAATGCGCTTTTTGTGTGTATGCGCATTTGCTTGACACTCTCCATTAATCAATTTTAAATATAAAATGTTCACTACCATACTAACTCAAAATGTTTGAATTTTCTTGTTTGCCAAGAATTTGATTTCGGAAAATTTAATATAGCAAATGGGTTTTCTGAAATAATTATATTCCAGCACTTCTGAGCTCCTTTTTATCTGACCTTAAAGGTTAAGGTGGTGACAAATGATCTAATAATATCGGATAATATCGTGCCTACGGTATGAATAGTCCTAATAAATAGGTTATGAGTTATTACATTATAGAAATATATCGTGGTTATCCTGTTGAAAAAATGGTGTTGTTATGTGTCATGAGTGCAGAGTTGTGCTTTGGAAGATTTAGCTCCAATTCTTGTTGTAATGAAATTGATTACCCGAAGTCCAATAGCATGGTTATTAGGCCGGGTCGATTTGTGGGGAGGCAAAAAAATCGCCCATTGTTCTGTGAAAATCATATTCTATGGATCAAAATAAGAAACTTTGCCGAAGGAACCATACCTCTAAAACGAATTCTGATGTCCCCCAATTTGGGTCGAACTTTTGGGTAGGGGCAAATTTTGAAAAATGTATGACCGACCGCCACTAACTTTGGAGGCCCGACCCACTGATGCCAGTGGCACACCCCCTGGAACCCCCCTGGGGGTTCACCATACAAACATTTCAAAAAATCGCCGGTTTTTGCACTTTACATGAAAAAATCAGCGAAATGCCTATGTTTTTTCTTTTTGGAGTTTATTTTTCTCTTTAGAAATTTATTTAGTCAGAACATATGTAAATGAAAAAATTAATTTAACTTAGTAATAGAAAAGAAACCCTTTTAAAACCAAGGCATCAGTGTGATGCATTTGCATGTCGTAAACATAGTTGTGTGGGTTTTTTATTCAACCGTTTTAAAAAATTAAGGTATCACTGTGACACAATTGCAGATCGTAAAATTGCTTGTGTTGTTTTTTTTAAGCCACCACAAGACACAGCAGGTAGAATTGAAATTACCATTTCATTCTTATTACCTCGTCTCGTAGACCATATATAACGCAACAGTTTTTGTGAATGCATTAAGTCATTGTGAAGAACTCAAAGTGTGAAGTGCTAATTTCAGATAAAAAAATATTTCAAAAAAAAACTAATAAGTGAAGTGACCATTCCAAATCAAAAAGTTTACAATGAATCCACCATCCTCTACACCGCGAGATGAAGCAACTACATCAACAACTATCGAAAACCAAATGAGTCATATACCCAAGCATGATGTTACTGTTTTTGGTGTGTCTACTGATTTAACTGATCTTAATTTACCACCCCATCTGGATATCTTGCGATATTATTTTTACTTAAGCGAACGTGCTAAAACAGAACAAAAAAAGTTTTCCCATAAATCATTCACTATTCAAGTACAAGATAAGTTGATTGGAATTTGGGAAAAACTTGGTATGGAAATAATGCTGGAAAAAAGTGTATTTAATAAATTGAGTAAATTGCTTGACAAGTATCAAGAGAAGAAACAACACCCAACAATTTTCAGAGTATGTAAAATCTCTGGAAACAATTTTTTACATTGGAACATGTAAATGCGATTTGAAGGCAGCTCCATGTGCATGCGGCTGGGTTCCCGAACGCCTCAAAGAGTTCATGCACGATCAACATAATCAAAGAAGACTAACAATGGATGCATTTATGATGGAAACTGAAGAGCAAGGAGCAACGTCTATGTCATCAATGCCAACATACCAAGATCCTGATGATTTAACATACGCACCGCCACCGGTTCAAGAAGATATGGATAGAAGCACAAGTTCACAATACACAGAGAGATACGATTGTTTTAACTTTGCCTTGGTATGTGACAGATTTGGTGTGCCTGACAGAGTAGCATCAGCATTGGGAACCGCTCTTTTGCAAGATTTTAAAATTAAAGATAAGCATGGGAAACCTCTCATCATGGATAAATCGAAAGTTCGCAGAGAAAAAGAGAAATGCAGGCAAGAAGTGCTTCGCAAACGGTTAGATGATACCAATTTGTTAGCGTTTTCATTCGATGCCAGAAAAGATGATACTTTAACGATAGATAAAATTGATGAGAAGTATCATACTAGGATGGTAAAAGAACCTCATCTTGTTATTTTGAGAGAACCCAATTCTGCTAAATACAAAACAGTCAAATTAAATGGTTTTTTCAACGATAAAAATATATCACTGGATGCATTAATTGGAATATGCACTGACGGTGAGGTAATAAACACTGACAAAAAGTCCATTGCATTGGTTCGTTTGCCTTCTACACTTCAACGAACTTCCGTTTCGCCATTTGTTTGAAGCTTTGGATAAATCAACCAGCACTGGACCAAGATCGGCAACCGGAAAACTGAGCCGTCAAATCGAAACTTGTGAAACTCTTCCGGTAAGTTATTGCTATCACTCATTTATTATAGTTGTCAACTATTTTTAATTATTTTATTATTATATATTTTCAGGTGGTGGACGGCTTCCAGAAAATTGAGTTGCAAAATATGCCCCCTGCTCCAGAAAAAATTGAATTTTCCACCGATTCGAAGTACTTATACGACATGGCCCATGCAATTTCTAGCGGCGTGGTTCCGGTGGATCTGGCTAACATCAAACCAGGGAAAATTGTACATTCTCGGTGGCTCACCAAGGCCGCTAGATTATTGCGATTATATGTGACAACGGAAAATCCAGATGCAAATTTAAGAATTCTGGTTGAATTTATAATTAAATGTTATGTGCCAATGTACTTCAATATCAAGTATTACAGCTCTGTCGTGTACGGCAGTGCATTACTTTTCAAGTTCATTGGTTGGTCACGATTTCTACAACCTCGTTTACGCAAAATTGTCAATCAAGTAATTAAAGAAAATTCATATTATGTGCATTCGGAAAATATCTTGTTATCAATGTTGTTTGATGATAGGAAAGAAAAGCGCGACTGTGCCATCAAGAAAATTCTACGCTATCGAACCGATGTTGACGAGCCAATGGAACTTAGAGTTTATAAAAAACCAGATATAAACTTTAATTGCACAAGTTATACGGAAATGATCAATTTGAATGATATAAATATCTTATTTGAACCACCATTCACGCGAAGCATTCCGTACGATACATTGAAAGAATATTTAAATCAAGATGATCCACCGTTTAATGATCCAAAAATTCCATCACACATACAAGGAACGGAACGACATGTTCAATTGCTAGCTAGCTTTTCCAAACGGGTTATACCGGAAAATGTAGAGGCTGTTATGGCGACGACATTAGAGAGCCGTGCGAAATGGCCCAGACTTGAAAGTAAAAAAGACATCAAACAATAATTTTTTTTAGTTTCTTTTCTATAACTCACTTAAATTAATTTTTTCATTTACATATGTTCTGACTAAATAAATTTCTTAAGAGAAAAAATTGATATTATTATAAATAAATAAATAAAAATAAAGAAAAAACATAGGCTTTTCACTGATTTTTTCATGTAAAGTGCAAAACCGGCGATTTTTTGAAATGTTTGTATGGTGAACCCCCAGGGGGCTCCAGGGGGTGTGCCACTGGCATCGGTGGGTCGGGCCTCCAAAGTTAGTGGGGGTCGGTCATACATTTGGACTCCATTGGAGCACTCTAAATGGGTCAAAGTGGGATTTTTCAAAATTTGCCCCTACCCAAAAGTTCGACCCAAATTAGGGGACATCAGAATTCGTTTTAGAGGTATGGTTCCTTCGGCAAAGTTTCTTATTTTCATCCCTAGAATACGATTTTCACAGAGCAATAAGCGATTTTTAAATCGACCCGCCCTAATAATTAGACACCCCACTTAAATTTTTAGGGGATGAAAATGTGTAGTTTTTTAGATGCTCGTGGTTTGTATCAAGCTTTCAGGATAGTGTAAGGTAGATGTTATCACAACTTTTGATTAAAATCAAATTCTTCTTAGATAGAAAAATGCTCTTTACCTCGAGCCCGGCTTTAAAAACATTGCATTATTTATTTTGCTTCGTTGATTTTCCGACAGGTTGGAGAGTTGATGTATACTGGAACGATTTTCCGTCATCCCTTGTCAAATTTGGTTTTGTAACAAACCGGTTTCGGCGTTCCGCCATTCTCAGAACGAAACTAAACACGAGGATGGCGGAATGCGAAAACCGCTTTGTTACAAAACCAAATTTGACGGCATGACCGAATCTTGTTCCGAAATACATCACATTGCATTATTTTCCAAGTTTATACCAAAGATCGGCAATAAGCAAGGCCTTCATTAGTGAATATATTGGTTTGTCACACAAAACTGAGTGTGTGCATTAAACAACGCGACATCAAGCTGCTGCTCTTCTATTGCCGTTTATGAGTGAACGATATTCATGTAAAACCCATTTGCGGAAAAGCCGAACACAGTTCGGCCCTCAGGAAAGTATTTTCGGATCACTTGTTTAGGTTGAAGATCATACAGTTTTCCTATATAACTTCTTTCGTTAGCATGTTTCAAGCCCCATTTGCAAGTTGTGAAAAATTTATTACTATCAAACAATCCGCATACAACCCATCTTGCAGTAGAGTAATCTATATTTTTTTATTAGTTATTAACTAAGGTTAACTAGGTTTAACATAAATCTTGGTTTTATTAAACTTGCGTTAAAAATTTTAATTTTTAGCTTTGTTTTTTAACACTGTTTACTGTTTCAAATCTAATTTTAGCTTATAAACCACAAAATCAGGTCGATGTCTGTACAATGCAGATATTAAAAAAAAAAAATTTACTGGCGGGATCATTACTAAGCAAATAGAATCCAAAACAACAGTTTTTAGAAATTTTGTATGTCTGCCCGTATGTCTAAATGTTTGGGCGCGCATCATTTAGGAGCAGCTGAATGAAATAAAACTAAACTGTTATAGTTGCATTACTAGGTGTCTAACTTAAAATCTAAGATATCTCCTATTTTAACAAATCGACTGGTTTCGGAGCTATGGAACTAGGGTGACCCAAAATGGGTTAGTACAATCTGGGTATCAAACGAAAGGTGATTATGAGTGCTGCGTAAAGCGATGTGATTAAGTTCCATATCTTAATTGGTTTCAGAGATATAGTGATTGAAATCGGACTCAGTTTAATATATGTTCTGAGAAGTTCAGCAAAGCGTGGCCGGATTTACTAGTGGTATATTACGAATACTATCGATCCTCGGTCAACAATTAGTAGTAACGACAGTGAGTGTTACCACGACAGTATCGATAGTGCTGTTGCTAGTTTGCGAATTTATCTTGAACCCATTTCGCTGACTATGAAAATAGTGAAAAATACAAAAACTCTTATTTATATGCAATTTGGGCCAAATTCTTACTTATTATTTGCTGGGTATGAGCTGTTTCGGGCGGTACGGATGAAAAGAAAAAAAAAGATTCCCTGAGGAAGGCGTGAAAGCGTTAAAACGCTTAGGAGGGAAAAAGGAAAAACTTTTTTGTTTTTATTTGTACCGTAATCCAGCAAACTATTATTGACTTATTTGTACCGTAATCCAGCAAACTATTATTGACTTGTACAGTTATTGCCTTACTTAGTTGGAATTATAAGAAGTGATCATAAAAAAAAAAAATCCCTGTATTACTTCTATATTTGTATGTACGATTTCAGAGATACGTTTTTTTTGGGAAAACTAAATGTAAAAATTTTAGTACTAAGGCACTTAATTTATGTTGGCATTGAAAGTTGGCAGCATGCTTTTAAACGTTTAATGTTGATGACCCTTTGCGATGTAACTTTTTGTTCTGAAAATATTTTGACACTCTTATAAATTTGATGTACACATTCTATTTCGATGGCATATATCGCTCAACAACTCAGCAATTGGACCAGCGCCTACTGGTAATTAACCACACATGTCTTTTTGCTATGTGTTTGATCTCCGATGACAAATGATGGTTTCTGAAATTAAAAAAAGGAAGGAAAAAAATAAAACTTAAAACTGAAATAAATGTAAAATGTTGCGTGAATGCGTGGTCACTAGATATGTATAGACATCTGTTGTTATGTACTCGAACAGTTTCATAATCGTCCCTCTTTGTGTCTGTAAGTTTACTTATTTTGTTTTTACTAGAGATGTGCATTTAATTGATTAATCATATTTTGAATAAGTAATGTTTTGATAAATCCAAAAAAACGCCGCTTCGGTGCTGGCCTACCACACCGAAGGTTCAAGGTTCGAGTCCTGGGACTGCTAACATCAAAAGTGGTATGAAAAAGTTTTTTTCAAAACGGGGTCGCCCCTCGGCAGTGGTTTGGCAAACTCTCCGAGTGTATTTCTGCCATGGAACTTCTCAGCAAAAAATCATCTACTTTGCAGATGCCGTTCGGACTCGGCATAAAACATGTAGGTGCCGCCAACTTGTAGGAAATATTAGAAGCAGCTCACCAAAAATTGGTAGAGAAGCTCGGCCTTAATCTCTTTGGAGGTATATCGCGCCAAAGACTATCTTTTTTTTTTTTTTTTTAAAAGATTGATTTATCAGATTATGATTAAGTAATTGGTTCCTGGCTCTCAACGTAAATTTAGTACATTTAGAAAGTATATTAATTATACCTAGTAGTGCTTCGCACACAAGGTATATTAACTTTAGTCGCGTAACGGCATTAACGGATCGAGATAGATATTGACTTATATATATCAAAATGTTCAGGACGAAAAGAGAAATTGATTAAGCCATGTTCGTCCGTCCGTCCGCCTGTGAACACGATAACTTGAGTAAATTTTGAGATATCTTAATGAAATTTGGTATGCGGGTTCCTTGGCACTCATCTCCGAGCGCTATTCAAAATGGGCGAAATCGGATGATAGTCACGCCCACTTTTTATATATATATATAATTTTCGAAAACACAAAAAAAGTGATTACTCAGTACATAATACACCTATAAGGATAACATTTGGTGAATACATTGAGATTGAGGCATAAAATAAAATTTTCAAGAAATTTTTGAAAATGGGCGTGGCAATGTCCACTTTTGATTAAGTCAAATTTAGAAATAATATTAATCATAAATCAGAAACTGTTGAAGATATCGAAACGAAATTCAGCACGCAGGTTTCCAGGTATGCAAGGAATGTTCGAGGAAAAAATGGGCGAAATCGGTTAAGGTCCACGCCCACTTTTATATGAAAGATTTTGAAGAGGATAGTAGATATATTAAATAGGCAATAACTTTGCGTAAAATAGCTTTACATCATTTATATTTCAGTTTTAAAGTTTCCGTAAACAAAGAAATCCAAAAACTTAAAATTTTCGAAAATGGTGGTGGCCCCGCCCTTTTTATAGTGGACTATTCCACAAAACTTTTTATGCCATAACTCCGCCAAAAATTGATTTGTGGAAACGAAATTTGGTGATAATGTTCTATATATAAAGGTAACTGTTTGCTGTAAAATTGGGCGAAATCGGTTAATGTCCACTCCCAGTTTTTTTAACATAGTTCTGAAAATTATTTTTGTAAAATTTAAAGAGCGATATTTCTACAACTAAGCAAGTTATATCAATTAAATTTTGCACACATAATAAGCATTTTAAGAAAAACTCGGCCGCAAAAATTTTTTTTTAATTTCGAAGAAGTAGGCGTGGCGTCGCCCACTTTTCAGCATAAAATTTCTGCTATTTTCAAAGGCAATCGCTTATAATTCAATATTGATATTTCAATCAAAATTGGTCAGCTGCTTCTCAGTAGTATGTATTATACTCCTGCCAAAAATTAGCCAAATCGGGAAACACATAAGCGAAATATTCGGGCACGTAGTTAATAGCCCACTGCAGTAGCGAAGTTATATATTTTTTTTTATTTTCATACCTTTCATAAACATTAAATGTATGTAAGTATGAGAACGAGAAGAGAAAAGTTCACTAAAATGATCAGCACGATGAGCGGAGTCGATTTAGCCATGCCCGTCTCTTCGCCCGTCTGTCTGTCTCTCCGTCTGTCTATTTGAACGCAAACTAGTCTCTCAGTTTTACAAAAGAATGCTGAAATTCGTGGTTTGCTTTGGCCGTTTTATAATATACTAGCAAACCCGATAGACGTTGTTTTGACGTTTTGATATATAGAACACATCTATATATAAAATTTCATTCACTTGAACCAAATAAACTCCTATCTATACCGAACTGCAGCTTTATATGACCTGGAGGCTTTTCGAAAATCGTGAAAGTTCAAGAGCAAAACAAAACACAAAATATGTGGGCGTGGCACCGCCCACTTTTGAAAAATGATCTAGATATTGACTAAGTGACACTTATATCCAAATTTCATTAATTTAGACCAAAAAAGTTCGGAATTATGACGAATTGAAACTTTATATAGCCTGGGGGCGTGGCTGAGCCTACTTTTCCAATACTATATACTGTCTATGCTGTGCCCAGTGAACCCACGTATATATTGTGAAAATTTCATAAAGATCAGCTGAGTTCTTTGGCGCCTATAAAAGACATCCTTTTTTATATCTATTTTTGTTACGCACACAAGGTATATTACTTCATTCGGCATAAACGATTCGAGATATATATTTATTAATGTATATCAAAACCTTCAGGATGAAAAGTAAAATATCCGTGCAAGTAGTTAATACCCCACTGCAAAAGCGAAGTTGTATATCTTTTTTGATATTCATTCCTTTCATGAACATGAAATGTTTGTACGTACGAGTACACTGAATTGATCAGGAGGATGAGCTGAGTCGGTGTAGCCATCCGTCTTTCGATACGTCTGTCTGTCTGTTCTTCGGTCTATTTGAACGCAACTACGAACTGAAAGTATTAAAATAGACCTGCGTAAATTGGGATGACATAATAGATCACTACTAGGTATATAATGATCGGTTCCACCCGAACTTAGACTTTCTTACTTGTTTTTATTTTATTTTGTTACACAGTGTAATTCCTTATCTCTGTAGTTGATAACTTTTTCTTTCATTATCGAGCTATAACTGTCCTTTTTAAATTGCACACAATTGTACGAGTACATACACTTAAGTACAACGATGTTACACGTGTCCGTTGTTGAGTAAATCGATTGTGAATAGCTGATAAATTCTATTGTGCCATCAAATTGAAAATGAATGTATGAAGTGTGTGTGTATAGCTTATATGCGATGTATTTACAGCAGCAATTTCCTTTGATTACTGAAAGCTTACGTATCTTCATGATAAGAAATATGTTTGTTAAGCTAAGTCTCACTTGCGTTTTGTTATTCGTATTGCTCAGAAACTATTCGAGTGTCTTATTGTATTTGGCAAGAAATTTATTGCAGTTGCTAAAATCAAATCAGCATTTAATTTTATTTTAACCAAGTACTGAGAGTTTTAAAAAAAAAGTTAAATGTTAAAAAAAATGTAAAATAAAATAAGGAATTAGAAGTAAACACTACTTTTCATTATTTTTTGATTAATTTTGATTTTTTTGGATAGTTTTTAATAATCCTAAAAAATAATGGTTTTTAATAGTTTTATTACACCGGCGCGTCTAACAATGTATATGTATTAGCTTTTACATTCAAGCAGTTTTATGCAATAATGAATTGTTGATAATAAAGCTAAAACAATAACATAACTAATCCTGTTCCACCTTTGAATGAATTTTTTAACATGAAAAAACTGTAAAATCGTGTTTTTGAGTATTTAAATTTTTTTTGTTTTGTAGCACTGTGTTCTCAATTTTTTTCTTTGTCATTTTATATATATATCGGATATATTTTATTCCGATTTTTGTATGCAAACATTCGTTTTCAGGACAAAATTATCATTTAATATATGTATGTGGGTATATAAAATGGTCTTTAGACCTACTTAAAAAGAGTTCATAAGTAACTAAAAAAATCCTGCCTATGTAGTCACAAATGACAAAAAAAAAACTGTCTTCGACTGTGCCGAAGACTTTATACCTTTCATGAATACGCCCCGCGGCTTTAAGTGTCAGACCCTTAATCACAGTTAGTACAAACTCTGCAAAACTGTAATTTAAAGATACATAGCCCAAACCCCATTCATCGAAAAAATCGGTTGTATGGGAGCTATTTGTTATGTTGGCCCGATCTGGGTGATTTTCACTGCACACATTACATATATGATATGTACTAAAACTGCAATAATCACTAAAAAATTAAAATTGTTCATTAAACGAGTAACCATTACGATTAATAATTATTATTTAACAGGTCTGGTTGGGATGTAAGTTTAGCCAGCAAAAATTATCTTTACCCTGTTGCGTAAATATCTAAATTTAGTGCACTGTGTTATTATTGTATAGATTTTACAAAATTTGCAAATAATGCGAAACATGTATAGAATCGGCTAAAAACTTTGGCCTTGCATTTTACCTAATTCCATCTGAGTAGCGTGTGCTAAATTGTGGTGTAAAACAAATAAATTTCTAGCTTGTTTAGATATTTAAAATTTTTTCTTTTGTACTTTGCTTCTCACACCTTTAGTGTGCCCTATTTTTGTTAATTTATTTTGACAAACAAAAATTTTGATTCACATACATATATCAGCACTAAACTAAATATTTGCATTGTTTATGCGAAACTCTGTATATTGGTTGGATGTTAAAAAAAAAAAAATTGGAAAGCAAGTGCATTGTCTCAATAATCGCTCCACAACGAATAGAACCTCGTTTATATTGTTTATTCTGCTATTTGAGGATGTAGACTGAATCACTATTCGTAGCTGTGCATGCACAGACTAAAAATATTTTTTTAGTTGATCTGCTTATTTATATTCATATAAATGCCTGGTTGAGCTGCTGATCTTTGCAAATGTCTATAAAGAATCAGATCAACTTTACTAGCCTTGCATGAGTATGTGTTTTGTCAATTTTCATAGCCGAGTCTGTAAAGGACGAACTCCAAGAAATCTAGGCTCTTAAGCAATCATTTTGTCATGCCTCAAGATGTAGATGCCTCCGAAACTGCAGACAAAAACTGATAAGTGGATAGTTACACAAAAATCGAGTAACTCAGCTTTGAGTGCTAATAATTTTGGGACAAATCGAATAAAATTTTCCTTTCAAAAATATACCCTGCTTAAAGTTTAGTTCGATTATTTCAAGCCCCAAAAATTTATGAGACTAAATGTATGCAACAGTACCGCCTGAAATAGTGTAACTTTCTAGGTTTTTAACTTGTCTACGTTTTCCAAAAACCTTTTTCGCAACTATTTTTCTATTTACAGATCATCAGGTCTGTTGTTACAGACGGGTGGAGTTACCCATATATACATGTGTATTATACATTTAATAAAAAATTTAAGGAGAATATCTCATTGATGAGCCAGTGCATTTATTGAATGTTGAAGATATGTAGGTTTTATTTTTCAACGAACTCGCTAAGCAAACATAGTATTCTTTCAAAAACAATAAATTTCTTGTCATAAGAAAATATTTGAGTATGCTTGTATGTACATTAATATATAACATATTCGTATAAGTCTAGTATATATACTCATACTGTTGTTAACACATTTCGCATTCCAGTGTAGCTTATTTCAAAGGAAGCTTGTCATATTCGGTTGTGGGTGTAGACATCATATATATGTTAGATCGTATCAGAAAAAATATGGTTTATTTCATTCAACATGGCCCAAAAGTTTTGCGTGAATGTTAAAACCAAGTAGTTGATATGGGAAAGGACTTGGTCTACCAGAGTTAACGACGACAATAATATAGGCTAGAAAGCCATAGGAAATTCACTTTCAGCAACAAGTGCTACTTTGGATTGAGGAAACAGTTCAGAAGTAAAGTCCTCCAACAAGACCAGGTTCTATAAATATGATTTATCCGTTCTGATGTAGGGTTTAGAGTCATGGATGTTGAAAAGAGTTGAGATGACCCTTGGAATGTTCGACAGAATAGTTATACGGCAGGTTTACAATCCCTCGCGTTATGCTAATGTCGAGTACCGAAGGAAATTGAACTATAATCTTGAACGAGCTTTACGTTGGTACGAGCATAGCTTAGCGGATAAAAGTCTAAAAGCTTCGACCCACAAGATTTTCCTAGCGATAACCAATTTTCGAAGCAGGAGCAGAAGAATGGGAAAAATAGGTGGAGGCCGTCTTGAATTTACTTGGTGTTCCCAATTGTTATCAGGTATCGGAAGGTATTACTGCCGCTTTGCTACGAAATTATCTGGATTATAAAGCTCCCTTTAATTATGACTATGAAAAACATCAAAACATTCTGAGACTTTAAAGACTAAATTATCAGATCGGTAGTTATTTTTACAATATTTAAACTAGCTACTTTATTCAGGCAGGTTCTGAATGTCACTTTCGAGTGATACTGCCGGACCCATCCTGACTCTCTGCTGTCATTCACCAAAGTGCTCACAAACCTAACAAGTGCTAGACATTTTAAATTCTTGCGTGTGACTTTTTTTGGCGACCTCACTTTAGCTGTAATTTTTAGATTACCCACCCTAATGTATGTATATAAATGTGCATATCAATGTATTACATGCCCCATTGTGTCTACCCAAGGGTTCGATGCTCATTTATTTAGCACTTTTTGTCGTAACTATATAGCATATTACCATCAGCACTTGTCCACCCTATTTTGTTATACAACTGATTTGTAGTAAATAAATAAATGTGCTGGTGTCTGCTTGAAAGTCAATGCTACATAGAAGTCTACATATTTATAAATGAGTCTGTATATCTGGCATTTTGGGGACCAGTTTTCGGTTATAAGTTGCTGAAAAAAATAATGAAAAATGAGGGAAGGAACTACATGCATAAGAGCATGTGTAATTCACATTAAAAATCTTTCATTATGTATGTATGCAGTTTAAGAAAACTTGAAATTTTGTAATATTTGAAGAGAATTGTGGGAATCATAAGCATGTGGATATGCACTTGACAATCATTGGGAAGTTAATGCTGGCTCCCATAAGCTGGAAAAATTTAAAAAATTCCAAATTTTTTTTATACACATACAACTATCTATGTGACGCCCAAAGTCTTGTCTTCAACTGCCCTCCTTGCCATGAGTTAATTTTTGACGCCCTAAAACAAATATTTAATTGCTCCAATAACTTTTTTTTGATTGATGTAAGTGCTCATAAAATTTAGAAAAATTTTAGATGTATTGTATTATTTATTCTTGTAACTGCAACTTGTATCTAGTAAGTGTGAAGTTGTTATATGGTGTGTGAAATTTTCGAATTTGCTGTGAAGTCGTAAAAACGCACAACTTGTAGTCAATGTCAATGTGACGATTTCAGTGCTTTTTGTAGGCACATTTGTACTAAAAAACCAAAATTTAATTTGCATTTCGGTACATTTTATAGCGGCTGAATTAATTAAAGCATGTTCACGCTAGATTTAGGGAGTAATTTATCTAATAAAATTTAATAAAAATAAAATTTTTTACTGGAGTTTGACACATTTACCAGTGTTTGGTCCAATCTCGTACTTTTCTAACTAAAACTAGTCAAATTCTCAAAAACTACCAATTTGATGGGAGCCAGAGAGTAACAGCTGATCGTTTCACACATTTACCAGAAGTGAGTGCTAGAGAACCTTGTTTATTCTCCGTTTTTTTTACTCTCAGTAGTCAGAGAATCGGGTACGTAATCTCTGGCTACTTCTGACAGTTCTGAGTTCTGGTTTTAATCTGTAAAAAAATTATTTTCGAAATGAAAAATAATTATGGCCTGGAAAAATTGCAAATTTCATCGATGTTAGAAACCAACGCCTTTATTGGACAGTCATGAGCATGGTTGATTGGTTCTGGTGAAGAAGGGTATTTCAATGTGTAGAAATTAACAACGTGTGATGTAATTAAAGCCTAACATTATTGTGAGCACTTTACTAATCATCAGAGTGGGTTGAATTTTTTTATTCACTCAGCATTTGTTTTTGCTTTAAAAAAAAAAAAAAGAAAAATAATCCCCACTGGAGTTTTAAATAAATAAATAACAGTTGCAACTGTAATTTTTTTTTGGTCAAAAGAAATAGAGAAAAAATTTTAAAACTGGTTTTTAAAGAAATAAATAACAGTTCCAACGATACATTTTTTTGGTCAAAAATCGAAAACAGTAAAAATTATTATAAACTAATCCACTTAATACATTTTTAGTACTCTCTGGTATGGGCAGCGCCCCGATTTTGGGGCGGTAATATCCCGGCAAAAAATCGTGTGACTAGTCCCTATAGAGAGCGATCAGCGAATAATCCCTTTAGTCTACAGTTGGCTATAATTCAATATACATAATTAAATTTTTATTTGTGTAGCATACTCAATTTAAGTTTTTGTAGCATACCTGCAGGAGTTAAAAGCAGCCGTTTGGGTAGAAAGTGGATTAGTCCTTTCGTACCCCTTCGAGTATAAATGGGTACAATTGGTCGCTCCATAGGACAAGTTCAAACAAATGTGAACAGTTCAACCCATACGATCTGATCAGAATTGGCATTAATCGCATCCTCCTTTTGCGACTCATCCCGGATTCATCCTAGATTAATCGCATTTTTGCAGGGATTTGCAAAAGCGACAAAAATGATATGCAAAAAACGGGGGTCTTGGTAACGGGGGTCTCATAGCAAACAACGGTTGCTCTCTTTCCTTCAAAATATGCGTGGAAAAATGCTGGGGTTATGCGGGTTAAAAATCGAGTGGACCATCTCAAAATGCTAAGTAAAAATTGTTATTTTCTTTAATGAAGTTTTTTTTGAAAATTTATTTTTTTTAATTAAAATTTTAGAATTTTTTATTTATTTTTATTTCTTCGTTTTTATTTCAATTTTATTCTTGCTTCCCTTTTTTAGTTTTATTTTTTTTTTAACAATTTTTTTTGAATTAAAAAATATTTTTTGAGATTTTTTTTAGATTTGTTTTTTAGATTTTTTTTTAGATTTTTTAAATTAAAAAAAAAATTGTTTTTTTTTAATTTTTTAAATTTGCTTTCATTAAGTAAATATTTTTTAAACTTTTCCGATGTTTTTACTCAAAATTATTATGTTTATAGTTAACCCTGGGGGCAGTTATCGTGTATAACCGAAATATATTGGTACAAATTTTAAAAACATCTGGTTTATTAATTTTGAGTAAAAGACTCGGCCCTCAAGCCAGCAAAATAAAAAATTTAATAAATTTAAAAGGTCGCCAAAAACGAAAATTACTAAATATTTTTTTTAAATAGAAAACTTTTTTTTGTTTTTTTTTTTAAATTTTTTTATTTTGTTTATTATAAAGTAAGAATTATACGAACTGCATGCTAAAAGCAAAGCTAAATTGCAATCCACCCGATTTGTCGATAAATTTTTTAAATTTGAAAAAAAAAAAAATTTCAATCCACAATATCCAGCAACATTGTTTATTTTAAAAATTAGTAAATAGCATTATTTTCGCTTTGGTGAGAAAATGTATATTAGCTAAAGCTACCTCAACCTTTTATTGCAGTATTTGTATTTTTAAAAATCGTTTCTCAATTGTACTATGATCTGGTGTAATTACTTTCAAGTTCAGTCATCATAAAGTAATACTGTCTAGCAAAACTTACTTATATCAACCTTTCCTTTTCACTCTTTGCAGGACAAAAATTCCGTCGTGGCATGACAGAATTCTCAACAAACAACGATATCAACAACAAATCACATCTATCACAACCGCTTCAAAATTCACCACGTCATTTCGCTCATACACAAACGAAACAAACATCAAATCTTTCGCAACAACATCCTAATTCACCCCAACATAATACTAATCAACATTTTAGCTACGCTTTTCAGCAAACCCATAATAATAAAAATAATCAACAAACGCTTCCTTTAAATTCTTCTGCAAATACATTTACAAATACTAATAGTGATATTACAAAAACAAATTCATCATCAGCCACATCCGCTGCACAATCGCCATTGCATTATAAGAAACCATTAAACAGTCCAAATAATTCGCCATTTGCATTCACTTACAACAATTACGGCGGCGAGTACGAACAACCGAACGGAAAACAACAACAACAACAGCAGAAAAGGATCAATTCAGCAAGTGCTGCCACGGCTCAACAACATCAATTGCAACAACATTTACGCAACAATAAAACATTGCCGCTTTTAACGCAAACACAATATCAGCAGCATTTGAATGATTTGCTGCTGCAACAACAACAGTTACAAAAACATCAACAACAATTGCTTTATAGTGCCAAGGATAACGATACCGATGAATTGAGTGAGGAGAGTTTGAAACAAAATGTTGCAATAGTATTGAACAATTTGGATCGTTACAACAACGCGTTGCGTAGCATCATACTGAATGAGCAAGTGAGCGGAAAGAGTAGCGTGCTCATTGACGATAGTTTGTTAGCGGAAAGTTTGAGCGCGAATAATAATTTTCTTTTAAATACGATGGCTGCACCAGCAACACCGGAATCGGATTATAATAGTAATCCAACAACGCCTGGATCGCGCCACAATATGCCGCTCGATAGCAACATGTTGCAGCAACATCAACATTTGGTAGGTTTTTCTAATGCAGCAGCAGCTGCTACAGCAGCAACAACAAACGGTTGTTGTGCTGTTGGTGGTGGTGGTGGTGGTATAGGTGTTAGTAATAATGTTAATAATGGTGGTGGCTACTTTGGCAACAATGTTGCCGGCAACAATTTAAACTATTCAATTGCTTCTTCACACGATTTCACTCATGACAATTCCGATTATCAGTGGCTACTCGACTGCGACTATCGTGATGGCTGTGGCAGTGGTTTACAGCGTAGCATCTTCTCATCCATATCGGGCTCATATAATGGTGATATTATATTCTATAATGACTTCTCCAAAAAATTGGATGCTAATCTTGCCGAAGTTGATATGGAAAGTTTTCGTGCTGAAGACATTTTACTCCATATGCCTTCATATTGCAAGAATATGAGTAATAGTAATCGTTTGCAGCAATCATATGTTATACAACAACAAAATATGTTGCCGCCAAATACACAACAACATGAAGGTGGTGTTGGGGGCGGTGGTGGAGTTGGTTGTCCTAATCAAATATCACAAATTTCGATCACCTCGAACATGGATAATTCAATCTGTAAATCGGAGTTGCTCTTCTCACCGGTCAAAGAGTCTCATTTATCGGCCGATTCATTGGATATGGATGCCTATCCGGAGAATGAGGATATTATATTGACATGCAAAGCGAATAAGGATAATTACACAATCGCTTTTGAGGGTAGCGTGTTGTATTCTGATGAGAGTTTCTATGGTGAGTAGTAAAAGAGTATTTAAAAAGGATATTAATTTTTGTAATACAATTTCATAAACTTTCAGCTGAACCCTCGGATGTAGCCACGAGGAATACACACAATTTCATAAATTTGCATAACAATCTTGAAGATATTGTAAAGCAAAAGGCTTTGGATGTGTCAATGTCACGCTCAGATCAGGTTACTGCAGTGCACGGAAAATTTCAAAAGAGCAACACAATACAATTACAAAGGTATGCGCATATGTTTAGACTGTAAGCGAGTAATTAAATAGCTTGTTTTTATTGTCTGTAACTACAATAACCCCCTAAGGTTTATATCTCTCTTCCTTCGAAACTTCCGCCCCTAATTTCCCATTTTTACTCTTAAAGTTTTTTTTATTTTATCTCCCTATTTTACAAGTACTTACTCCTTTCATCAAACCATAGAGCCACGGTTCGATCACTCTCATATATGATATTAATCTCATTACGTGGTTATCCCCCAATTTTTTAGTTGATTCAAGCACGATTAATAATGATTTGTTAAAAGAACTAAATCTGACAGAATAAACCTTAGTCTGTTTGTTTCCAGTGACCTCGTTACCAACAACCAATTTTTGTGAATAAACGAAAGGAGTATTAAAAGTGGAAAAGTTGGGGGAGACAAAAAGAAAAGAGTACAAAGAGGAAAAGCGAGAGAAAGCGGACTCCTAACGACATCCACACCGAGACGGCAGACGCCTGTCAGGTCTCGGCCGGTGAATCACGTTATTAACATCCAACTTCGATCTGAATATTGTAAAAGGCTAAACTTTTTTCTATGCCGACTCAAGCATACCATATCAAATACATGCCTTGCATGTGGTATGCCGTCTCTTGACACCAAACACCTCTTAAGCTGTTCAATAGAGCCTTTATATACTCCAACACCAATTTCCCTTTGGCCCAACCCTGTCGAAATTGCTAGTTTCCACGGACTCGTGTTTCATAAGGTAGAGCGAAACACTGTTATTAACAAGAACATTAAAAGGAATAGAAAGGTTCAGTGGAAAACGGTGTGAAGAAGTGAAGAACAAGAAGGAGGGGATAGAGGGAAATGTTGATGAACAGCAAGGGGGTATGGGGTTATAGATACCATATAGATACCAAAAACTTGCCCTGCAAGTGGTATGTGCCCTCATGGTACTAAACATATTTTTACCTGTTTAATTGAACCAACTCTTATGACACCAATATCACTCTGGTCCAACTCTGTTGAAACTGCTTGTTTCTTTGCCCTGCTGTTAGAAGAGATTGATGGCTATACTTAGAGTGATCGTGCCCATTAGGCAGGGCGCAGCACCTTTAACAACAACAACAACAACAAGGGGATATGGGAATGAAAGGTAAATGAAGGAGGGAGATTTAGGGGCATAAGAAAAGGATAGGGGAGATTATGAGGGAATGGTATGCTCCGTCTGATAGTTTGATATATAAAGTTTATTGGATAACGCTCTACCACAATTTAAAAGTGTAAAAAAGAAATAGTTCAAAGATGTAAAGATATTGAATAAAGTCCCTTGTCTACTTATCTCTTTATTTGGATTATTCTACCCTACCTACCTAAGTTAGAATTTGATCGAAAATAGTAGTCAATCTTGTAATTTGGTTAAGAACTATCGTATCTCAGTTGACGGTTAAATTGTTTATTTAAAAAGAAAGGACGAATGTGAAACAAATTCTAAGAGTGTTCTTCAACTCTCAAATTAAACCCGTAAAACCTAATGCATGCGATGTGTAGTTAGAGTTGCTTGTATATGTAGCTCGTCTTGTGGAAAGAACATATAATTTCGAAGCTAAGGTAGCTTAGCATAAAAAGAGAGAGCAGTGTTGTCTGTTGTTTCGTGGAATTATTGATATACTTTAATTAAACATATTTGCTGTTTAGATTTTATTTTAAAAATGCTCCTATATCCTTGTACGGCACGGTTCAGTAATTTTAAAATTTAATTAGAAAAATCTTACAAAAATTTTAGTTTAAGGTTTCTATATGTATATCCTAGAAAAGTGTTCGTATATTTACTTCATATGCAAAATTTACAATGTAGATGTATTTATAAATTCTAGTCAATGCTTATATATGTTTGTAAAAATTTGCATTGGCGATATTTTGCATAAGGTACATTGTTCAAAATTCTCATTCCACACGCGATAACAAATTGCAATTGTAGGCATTCAGTCATGGAAATAAATTGAGTAATACTCTTACGTGTTCTATGCATGCAGTCTCAAATATGAAATTATATTTAAAGTATATATGTACTTATACACTTGGTTACATCTAGGGAGAAGAGCAGGATGTAAGCGGCGATGCAGCTTGCTGACTAGTGTTGGGTTTATTGATCGTACAGATCTTTGTTGGTGGGGTCAATTCAATTAAGTTCAATTTAAATTCATTACTCATAATGTATGTAGATGCACTCATATAACATTGCATTCACATATGTATGTATATAGATCTATGTACATCAATACGCAAGTATTGAAGTATGTAAAAAGCGAATATACTTGTGGAACGTATTTATGCATAATCAAGAATTGTATCGCCGGATAGAAACAAAAACAAAGTGAAAGTTAACGCAGATAACGAGCGATTTATAGCAGAATAAGTTTTCAAGACAAAGTTTACCAGGGCATTACTTATTAACTCCAGCTGAAAAAAATATTTCATACGTTTTTCTTAAGACTTCATACATTCATTTGTTCGCTTACTAATTCTCGATTTACTCCTTTACAGATATCCTTCGGGCAATAACAATACAGCAGCCAACAACATTATCGTGGCACACATACAACACGCACCCAATTGCAGAGTACGCAAAAGTCTTAGCCTGCCCAATTTGCGCGAGCACAAAGATCCAACCGATATGGCCTGCAGCAGTATCGATGATGCACACCAGCAACAACAACAAAATCACCAGCAACAAATACAGCAGCAACAGTTGAATGTGTCACAGGCGGTTAGCACTTCGAATATGGATTGTTGCAAGTCGTCACGTAATTTGCTTCCCATGTGCCAGATGCCAATCTCCACAAATTCTATTATTGCTTCGCTTACATCAGAGCAATTGCAACAACTACAACAGCATCAACAGCGACAGCAAGAAAAACAACAAAATGGCATACAACAACGTCACAAGCATCGTTGCGCTTGTCTACCAGCAAATGCTACCAATGTTGCGCCAAATCATCACAACTGCACTGCAGCCCAAAAACATGCCAATATTTCGGGCTCCGCTTCGTCGGGTAGCTCAAATCCGCCCGCCTTCAATCTAGTCAAACTTTTCATTAAACAAAAGAGTAATAATTCTGCAACGGATGAGCAACTCATTAGCACACATACCTGCATGGATGTATCTTCGGGCTGTTGGCCATCAAGCGATGCGGCCGGTTCGAGTAGTAGCTCCTCGTTGGAGCAGCGCTTACGCAAAAAGAGTATGAATGATTCTGGTAAGGGTTCGGCATTAAGCCGGCATGATGAGGATGAAGAGCAGCTGTGCGCGCAAGTACGCGATACATGTGAAGCAGCATTCAACAAGGAACAACATCACATGCACGCCGGTCATCCTACACCTACCCGTCGTCATTTGCGTGTACGTAACGATGCCATTTTTTATGATGAGGATCCAAGCTCAAGTTCTAGTGGTTCGTTGACGGCGACTAATTCGCCTGCTCATCGGCGACGCAACATGCCCCTGCGTAATCCACAATTGTGCCAATTGGTAACACTACACAAGGACGTTGGTACGGCATGTAGTCTACAGTCGTCCGAAGGTAGTCGCAGCACTTCAGAACAGCTAACAACGCAGGTTTATGTGTCGAGCGGTGCCTCATCGGCAACGCAAGAGCGACAACAGTCACGTTCTGATGGTGGCGTGCAACCCACAGTGTCGGCCGCCTCAAGTCAAGAGTTGATTTCACGTTCTATGCAAACTTCCTGCGGTTCGCTGAGTACACGCAGCAGTATGAGTGATCGCTTTCGGTTTGTGCCACCTTCCTTCTTGGCAAAACTTAATAATTTGGGTGAAGAGCGTCAGGCCCCCATTTATGTTATCTATCCGAATTATGCGTTACCCGATTTGGGTTTCGTGCAAACAAATTCAACACCTGATGTAATTTTTTCACCATTCAATTACAAAATGGCTGTTGGTAGTAGTGATGGCTCAACCTCAATGTCGTCGTTAAAGAAACGTTTCAGTTTGAATGCCAACGATGGTGAAATACTCAAAGCTATGGACTATAAGCATGTCGTTGATTGGCAATCGCTCACGACTTTGCTGCCGCCAGATTACCGCCGTCGCTTGAAACACATTCCTGAGGTAGATAAATTGTTGCCCGATTTGGATGCTGAGCTGTCTCAACGTCCGTTGTTTTGTATGACACCACCTATAAGGCGCAGCCGACCACATATTTGTGACTGTGCGCAATTCTTCCAGCAGCAACAGCAACAACACACACAACAACCCACCGGCGAGGAGGGTTCGTCGAGTTCCGCCTCTAGTCAACAACCAAGTTCAGGTTATCGCGGTTCGTCAACCCTTCTGGCTGACTCAGCCGATCTTGAGAATACAGATCCTTTGAAGCAAATGTATGTCTATCAGTATGAACAACAACGTATGGATTCAGGTGTTGAAATGAGTCCGTCGACTGGCAGAACCCCCCCACAACCTATGCCACGCGGCATTTTACGTAAATCTTCTTCACATTCGGCAAATCGTACGAAACGCAATTCGATGATTGAGGGACAGGGAACAAAGCTATCAAAGCAGGAGAAGCGACGCAGCTTACAAGAGCCACCTTACCAACATACAGTCGGTTCATCAGAAGAGTTGGGTGAGGTATTCGAGGAAGAAGCCGAACTGTATGCAACACCACAACCGCGTCATGAGCGGCTATCGCGCAAAGATTTGGATGCACGCATGCGTTTTCTATCAACGCTGCCACGTTCAGAGCTGAAGTATTACGCCGAAATAGCGGCCATATTGGAATCATCAACTGAATATCAGGTAGCCTACGATCCAGCGGCATTGAAGAAGGAAGTGAGTCGTGCACTCAGTCAGCAGAAAAAAGTGTCATTTAATGATATACATACGCTAGTAGAAAATGAACAGGAAGGTGATATTATTAAAGAGATACAACAACAACCGGTGCTGTCAATAGAAACACGCCAGCGTTTCACAACACCGCCAAACTCGCCAAATATCACGGTAGAAGGCACGCGTGGTGAATCAGTCCCACGCCGCTCTTCACAAATGGAACAACATCAAGCGGCCAAACGTTTGGCCACTTTGGACGAACAGGAGAAACGTAAGATTGAAAGTAATCGCTTTAAGCGTTTGCAAATACAATGGGAACTGATGAGCAAAGACTCGACAATGTTGAAGGAGTTGGCTAGCGCACAAGAGACGAAGAGTGGTGGATCCACACCAACTACAGCTGCAGCAAATGCCACAGCTGCAGCGGCTGCAGCGAATGGTGCGCCTAAGTCGCGTATACCACGGCCTGTTAGCTATCCAGCGGGAAAGTGAGTACGAGTTATATCTAGTAGTCTTGCTTTGAAGTAGAATAATGTGCGTAGAAAGTAAACTTTTGAACCAATAGTTAAATACTTATTAACCTAAAAATTATAATTTTATATTTTTTTTTTTAATTGCAAGAGTTCATAACTCTGAGATGTTTTAGGCCTAGCTTCTTCCCTTATTTGTGATATGCCACTTTTAATTTCCTCCGCAAAGCACCCCACTCCAAATATACTTAAAAATACTTTACAATTCTTTAGTTTTTTTAAATTATTGTTTGAAATTCTAAATTTCATCTACGTCCAGTATTTTAGTTGAAGTTTATTGTTTAAATAAAAATAGTAAAACTGAATAAATAAAATAGCAACAATTAAATTTTCTGATTCTGAGTTCTCTGAATAACCAAATTAATTACATTATGACTAATCAAGATGTGGGCAATGTTTATTTCTTGATTAATAAAGTTAATTATGGTATTAAATCATTTTTGTAATTTGCGTTTATTGTTTTAATCATTTGTTTAGTTTTAAAATAAGTGTTCGAATTTTTTGTATATTTATTTATATTTATTTTAATTTTATTTTTTATTTGTTTTGACTCTGTTTTTTATATTTTTTTATACTATTTTTTTAATCGTTTGTTTATGTTTAATTTTTTTTGTATCTAATTTTTTTAATACTTAATTTTTTTTACATTTTATTTTTTTAATATAATTTTTTTTAATATAAAATTTTTTTTTAATAGTTAATTTTTGTATAATATTTCATGTTAAAAAAATTTTTTTTTTTTAATTTTTTTAATGTTTATTTCTTAATATTAATTTTTTGTTGGGTTTGCGTGTTCACCATATTACTATTATTTTTTTATACCTAGTACTGCTACGCACACAAGGTATATTAACTTTAGTCGCCTAACGGCAGTACGTAACGGCTTATATGTATCAAAATGTTTAGGACGAAAAGAGAAATTGATTAAGCCATGCCCGTCCGTCCGTAAAATGATTAGCATGATGAGCCGAGTCGATTTAGCTATGCCCGTCTCTCGATACGTCTATCTGTCTGTCCGTGTGTATATTTGAACGCAAATACGAACTGAAAGTATTAAAGTAGACCTGCGTAAATTGGGATGACATAAATCACTACTAGGTATATAATGATCAGTTCCACCCGAACTTAGACATCCTTGATCAGAATTACCTAAGTTTTTCTCAGAATAACAGTATGTTTTATGGAGGACTTAGGATAAAAAGTCGACGAGCAGTGACACATCGATTCCCTCGCGTCTAATGATTGGAACCATTAATTACCTGAATTGGGAGATTAAACAAACGGTGTTTGTGCTTTTTAGCAAGATCGTAGTTTTAGACTTGAATTTGTCTGCTACAGTAGTTTCCGTATTAGTATAACTCTGTAACAATAATAAATTGTTTAACAAATCATTGTTTTTAAGTAGAACTAAAGGTAGTATTTAATTTAAATAACTTGTATTACTCCACACTAGCATTGCTGTAAACTATCTTTCGTTTTCTTTAGAATTCAGTAATACAAGGTGGCGCAAAAGTAATCCTCCTATCAGAAAATGCTATAAATTTTGCGATTGGCCCCTAAAGTCAGTTCTGTTTTGACATTTGTGTAGTAAACACATGCGAAATACACGTTAATAAACAATGTTACGCTACACTGCTCCAGAACGCGGAATATTGCTGACTATTTGACCAATAATCGATCGGTGAAAAACGGTTACTGTGAATGGTGAGCGCTACAGAGCAATGATCAACGAGTTCTTTTTGCCGCAACTTGATGAATTGGGATTGGAAAATATGTGGTTCCAACAAGACGGTGCACCAGCACACACTGCACGTGCCACAACCGATATGCTGAACATCGGAAGCTTACTTTTGCGCCACCTTGTACTATCGACAGTTTCGATAGCTTTCCAGCTCTACTACTTATTCAATTTTATTCTTATTGTATGTATATATCCGTTTATTTAATTTGTTCTTTTTCTTATTTTTTTTCATGTACCCTACCAAAATACTCCCAATATTCTTTCGGCCAACAAAATTTATAAATTCATATATTTTGTATAAAAATTTTATATAACTGCACCTGTGTATTCTTATAATAAATACACTATATGTAAATATACAATTATTTTTGAATCACAAATTTTGCATGTATGTGGCATGTAGAGCACGAAATGATAATTGCAATACGAAGATTGTTATGAAAGCGCTCCAAAAAGCGAAAACTACTAAACTTAGTATATCTCCACAAATTACCAGAATTACGACACAAGAAGCCGATGGAGAAAAGGCAACACGTTCACCCAGTCGTATTGTGCCGCCCAAACGTTATAGCATGACATCGGTTGGAGTTGTTGCAGCAACAGTAGCCACTGGCGCAACAGCAACAAATGCAGGTATTACGCGAGCCCGCACACCCACAAGTCGAGCAGCTGTAACAGCGCCAAATACACCAAAGAGACGAGTGCAGTCGCCAAGGTAAGATATTGAAGATTTTGATGATAACTTCTATACTCACAAAAAAAAAACATATGTGTGCCATAAAGTCAAAAAGCCGGATTTTTCTAGCAAAGAGTAGCACCTTGATGTCCAGTTAACGCGAGTGAAATTTAGAAAAACAATTTCCAAGTAAGAATTAATGTCCGGCACGTTTTAATTTTACCTAGCTTGAGTTAACCTTAAAACAGTTTTTCTTGGGAGTTTATGTTGCCAGAAATACAAAACGGGCATCTTTTAAACAATTGTAAGATCATTTGTCAAGCGATATGAATACATAAGGAATCTATAAGGAATGTGAGCCTATCAATGGAAGGTATTTGTAAAAGCCTTATCTAAAACATATTTTGTAGTAAAATATACTAAAAATACGAGCTTTATGAATGCACGGGCGGGTCACATTAACGCGGTTGTAATAATCCAAAAAATGTTGTATCTTTTACTTTTCCGGGTAGAAAAAGCTATAATTTTTACCTAGAGCCTGGTTAGATTTTCCCTTTTAAAATCATGGCTCTGCCAAGTAAAGCATACACAGGCCCTAGCCAGTCTGTTAATGCTTTTTAAAACAAAACCAGGTAGTAATTCATATCTTGGTTTTGCAAGACAGTACCAATTAAAAAAAAAAATGTATTGCCCTTAGGCAGCATCGAACACGGGCACCTCCACACCCCAATCGCCTTCTCTATTGATTGAGCTAATGCAATCAATGAAATCTGATCGGCAATTAAACAACTTAAATGAAATGCACATAAATTTAGTAATCGGCAAAAAACTAGACGAGCTCCTTATAGCCTCCTGCTAGATTTTATAATGACAGCGTAATCTGGGAAAAAACTAGGTAGGCGCCTTGTAGAATAAACGATAAATTGCCCGTAAATTGGGAAACATATGCTTTCCGTGGCAGGCCCTAGGCAGAGTTGTCTACTGTTGGGAAAACATACCCACGTTAAGAATAGATTATTTTCTACGAGGGTTTTCTGAAGCTCTAACTATCCCACTCCGTTTCTCCTTTCCAACGTCACATCCTCATTACCCTATATATTTTCTGACCTCTATATCTATCTCGCGGAACTCTACACTTACGTCAACCTCCACCACTACCTTTATCTAAGCCCTGACAGACTCCGTCCTGCCAATTTTTTCTCAACCTCTTATTCGAACTTTTTCATTTTTGTTTCACTCTTCGCCACACCCTCACTCCCTATTTTTATACCTAGTAATGCTACGCACACAAGGTATATTAACTTTAGTCGCCTAACGGCAGTATGTAACGGCATAAACGGATCGATATAGATATTGACTTATATATATTAAAATGTTCAGGACGAAAAGAGTAATTGATTAAGCCATGTCCGTCTGTCCGTCTGTGAACACGATAACTTGAGTAAATTTTGAGATATCTTAATGAAATTTGGTATACAGGTTCCTTGACACTCATCTCTCAGCGCTATTTAAATTGGGCGAAAGCGGACGATAGCCACGCCCGCTTTTTATGTATAGACTATTTTCGAAAACACAAAAAAAGTGATTACTCAGTACATAATACACCTATAAGGATAAAATTTGCTGTATACATTAAGATTAAGGTATAAAATAAATTTTTCAAGAAATTTTTGAAAATGGGAGTGGCACCGCCCACTGTTGATTAAGTCAAATTTAGAAATGTTATTAATCACTGTTCAAGATATCGAAACGAAATTTAGCACGCAGGTTTCCAGGTGTGCAAGGAATGTTCGAGGAAAAAATGGGCGAAATCGGTTAAGGTCCACGCCCACGTTTATATGAAAGATTTTGAAGAGGATTGCAGATATATTAAATAGGCAATAACTTTGCGTAAAATAACTTTACATCATTTATATTTAATATTATTGAAATTTCCGTAAACTAAGAAATGCAAAAAAAAATTTTCGAAAATGGGTGTGGCCTCGCCCCTTTTATAGTGGGTTATTCCACAAAACTTTTTTTGCCATAACTCCGCCAAAAACTGATTTGTCGAAACGAAATTTGGTGATGTTTTTGTAAAAAAGGGTGAAATCGGTTTATGTCCACGCCCAGTTTTTTAACATAGTTCTAAAAAATTGTTTTGTAAAATTTAAAAAGCGATATTTCGACAACTAAGCAAGTTATAGCAATCTGATTTTGCATACATGATATGCTTTTTAAGAAAAACTCGACCGCAAAATTTTTTTTGCCAATTTTGAAAAAGTAGGCATGGCGCCGCCCTCTTTTCAGCATACAATTTCTGATATTTTCAAAGGCAATCGCTTATAATTCAATCTTGATATTTCAATGAAAATTGCTCAGCTGCTTCTCAGTAGTATGCATTTTACTCCTGCCAAAAACTAGCCAAATCGGAAAACACAAGCAAAATATTCCGGGACTTACTTAATAGCCCACTGCAATAGCAACGGATAGACACAGACCAGAACGAAACTAGGCATTGAAAATGGCAGAACGCCGATACCGGTTTGTCACAAAACCAAACTTGACAAGGGATGACGGAAAATCGTTCCAACAAAAATCAAGTTACATATCTTTTTTGATTTTCATACCTTTCATAAACATTAAATGCATGTAAGTATGAGAAGAAGAGAAAAGTTCACTAAAATGATCAGCACGATGAGCGGAGTCGATTTAGCCATGTCCGTCTCTCCGTCCGTCTGTCTGTCCGTCTGTCTATTTGAACGCAAACTAGTCTCTCAGTTTTACAAGAGAATGCTGAAATTCGTTGTTTGCTTTCGCTATTTTATAATGTACTAGCTAACCCGGTAGACGTTGTTTTGACGTTGTGATACATAGAACACATCTATATATAAAATGTCATTAACTTGAACCATATAAATTCCTAGCTATACCGAACTGCAGCTGTACATAACCTGGGGGCTCTTCCAAGAGCTTTATACATACTGTGTCGTGCCCAGCGAACTCCTGAACTTATCGTGAAAGTTAAGAGCAAAAACAAAACACAACATTTGTGGGCGTGGCACCGCCAACTTTTCCAAAATTATGTAGATATTGACTAAGTGACACATATATAAAAATTTCATTAATTTAGACCAAAAAAGTTCGGAGTTATGACGAATTCAAACTTTATATAGCCTGGGGGCGTGGCTCCGTCCACTTTTCCAAAACAATATATTATCTACGCTGTACCCAGTGAACCCAAGTATATAATGTGAAAAATTCATAAAGATCGGTAGAGTACCTTGACGCCTATAAAAGACACACATTTTTATACCTTTCATGAACATGAAATGGTATTATAACTTTGGTCCGATGTTTGTAAGTATGAGAAGAAGAAGAGAAGGACGAAATGATCAGTGCGATGAGCTGATTTGATTTAGCCATGTCCGTCTGTCTGTTTGTACGGAAAGTAGTCTCTCAGTTTTTGAGATATCTTGATGAAATTTGATATGGGCCGCCATTTTGTATGAGATTAATCATTTGTCGGGATCACTCCTCTGCCCTTTTAAATGGAGAAACTGAGCAAGAAACCAGAGAAGTTGCCGAACCCGAGCCCACAATCGAAGATGATGGAATTGACGTTCCACAACCCGACTATAATGAGGTGCGAATAGCAATATCCCGATTGAAAAACAATAAAGCAGCTGGCGCTGATGGTTTGCCTGCATCAGCTTCTATGCAGAATTTGGTCGGATGAATGCATGCCTGAAGATTGGAATCTAAGTGTTCTCTGCCCAATCCACAAGAAGGGCGATCCTGCAAACTGCGCCAACTATCGCGGAATCAGCCTTTTGAATATCGCATATAAGGTCCTATCAAGCGTATTGTGCGAAAGACTGATGTGAACAGACTGATTGGACCTTATCAGTGTGGCTTCAGACCTGGTAAATCAACCATCGACCAGATTTTTACAATACGCCAAATCTTGGAAAAAACCCGTGAAAAAAAGAATCGACACGCATCATCTCTTTGTTGATTTTAAAGCCGCTTTCGATAGCACGAAAAGGAGCTGCCTATATGCCGCTATGTCTGAATTTGGTTTCCCCGCAAAACTTATACGGCTATGCAAAATGACCTTGAGCAACACCGCCAGCTCGGTCAGAATTGGGAAGTACCTCTCCGAGCCGTTCGAAACTAAACGAGGTTTCAGACAGGGTGACCCCCTATCGTGCGATTTCTTTAATTTAATGCTGCAGAAAATAATACAAGCTGCAGAACTTAATCGCGCTGGAACAATATTTTATAAAAGCGTGCAACTGTTGGCATATGCTGACGATATTGATATCATTGGCCTTAACAACCGCGCCGTAACTTCTGCTTATTCCAAATTAGAAAAAGAAGCGGAGAAAATGGGATTGGTGGTGAATGAGGGCAAAACGTGAAAGTACCTTCTGTCATCATGCAAAGAGTCAGCGCATTCGCGCCTTGGCAACCAATCCACTGTTGGCAGCAATAATTTCGAAATAGTAAAGGACTTCGTTTACCTGGGAACCAGCATTAATACCAACAATAATGTTAGCCTAGAAATCCGACGAAGAATCAGTCTTGCAAACAAATGCTACTTCGGACTGAGTAGGCAATTGAAAAGTAAAGTCCTCTCTCGACTAACGAAAATAACACTCTACAAGTCACTCATCGCACCCGTCCTGCTCTATGGTGCAGAAGCGTGGACACTAACAACATCTGATGAGGCGGCTCTGGGAGTATTCGAGAGAAAGGTTCTTCGAAAGATTTGTGGACCTCTACGCGTTGACGACGGCGAGTACCGAAGAAGATTTAATGATGAGCTGTATGAACTTTACGCAGACGCCGACATAGTTCAGCGAATTAAAACACAGCGGCTTCGCTGGCTAGGCCACGTCGTGCGAATGAGCGAAGATGCTCCAGCCCAGAAGGTATTCTTATCGGCACCCGCCGGTGGAAGCAGAGAAAGAGG
Source organism: Merzomyia westermanni (assembly GCA_949987695.1). Classification (NCBI taxonomy): domain Eukaryota; kingdom Metazoa; phylum Arthropoda; class Insecta; order Diptera; family Tephritidae; genus Merzomyia; species Merzomyia westermanni. The sequence goes on from OX465288.1 coordinate 137,917,228, forward strand.
GAGACCACCACTCCGATGGAAGGACCAAGTGGAGACCGATTTGCGATCCCGCGGTGTTTCCAATTGGCGCCAGTTGGCGCAACGAAGAAACGACGGGCGAGCTATGTTGGACAGTCAAAATCGCCCAGGCGGTTAGATGACCATTTAAAGAAGAAGAATCATCGGACACTTAAAACCGTGATGCGTATTCATGAAAGGTATAAAGTCTTCGGCACAGTCGAAGACAGCTCTTTCCTTACTTGTTCTTGATTGTTTTTTACCCTTTCATGTCCACTAGTAGGAGAGTTAGTGATGTAGATATTGACTAAGTGACAAATTTCATTAATTTAGACCAAAAAAGTTCGGAGTTATGACGAATTGAAACTTTATATAGCCTGGGGGCGTGGCTTCCCCACTTTTCCAAAACTATATATTGTCTATGCTGTACCCAGTGAACCCAAGTATATATTGTGAAAATTTCATAAAGATCGGTTGAGTTCTTTGCCTCCTATAAAAGACACATTTTTTATATCTATTTTTGTTACGCACACAAGGTATATTACTTCATTCGGCATAAACGAATCGAGATATATATTTATTAGTGTATATCAAAACGTTCTGGATGAAAAGTAAAATATCCGGCCAAGTAGTTAATACCCCATTGCAAAAGCGAAGTTGTATATCTTTTTTGATTTTCATACCTTTCATTAACATGAAATATTTCTACGTATGAGAAGAAAAAGAGACGGGCCCATCAAAAAGTATACTGAAATGATCAGGAGGATGAGCTAAGTCGATGTAGCCATGTCCGTCGCTCGATATGTATATCTGTCTGTCCGTCTGTCTATTTGAACTCAAATACGAACTGAAAGTATTAAAATAGACCTGCGTAAATTGGGTTGCCATAATAGATCACTACTAGGTATATAATGTTCGCTTTAACCGGAACTGAGACTTCCTTACTTGGTCTCTTCCTGGCCCGACTTCTATATTTAGCTTGCCGGAGCTCTGCATCTACATCTCTACCACTACCTCTACCTCTACCTATCCTCCTACTTCTACCTATGGCTGTATCACCACCTCAACCTGTACCTATGCGTCTGCCTCAACCTCTACCCTTAACTAAATTTTGAAGTCATAACTTAACCCAAATACAAAAAAATTTGAACCACAAATACGATTTGGACGAGTTCTGTTCGAAGCCCCAATGTGCTCGATATATAACATATTCCTGGGAATCAGTTGAGATACCACTAAACCACCATATGCCAATGCATGCCTTTGTTTGGTGACGAAATACTTTTCTGAGCTACCACTGCACACATTTAGGGAAATATGTCTAAAACAAAGTGAGATATTGAAATAAAAACTATCATATATTAATCCGCTGCTCATAACATTTCTTTGGTGTCCATACCTTAAAACGTAAACATTATAGATCCAACCCTTGCGGAAGTTTTGGTCTGTGTCTCCGAAAGGATCGAAAGAGCGACTTTTCCTCTTGTTAAAGCTTTTTGTCATAAGTTTTAATTTATACCCATATCGTACAAACAAATCCAGTTTTACCTGAATGATGTATATTGGAACGATTTATCGTCATCCCTTGTCAAATTTGGTTTTGAGACAAACCGGTTTCGGCGTTGTGCCATCATCAGTGTCGATTTTCGTTTTACCTGAATCCACATTTGGCTCTATAACTCGTAAGCTCAGGTTAAGCGAATGTACACAGGGAATTTCATAAAAATCGATCAAACCGTTTTGGAGCAGTTTGCTGACAAACACTGTGATACGAAAATCTTATACATACCGATATCTTAATTTTTTATTACCTGACTAATTTAAATTTGTTTTTTATTCCAGAACAATACCGCGCGTCCGATAAAGAACAAACCAAGCACCCATTTCACTTCCTTTAATAAATGCATCAAAATACTTGTGCAAACATTTGCTTTGAAATAAACCAAACAAAATAATGTTTTTAACTACATAGTTTTGAAACTGATTTCTACTAGTAGTGTAAAATAAAAAGTATAGAATTGGCCTTGCCATCGCTAACGTGCTTAAAAAGGCAATGTATTGCAAGAGTGCAGGAAACATGTGGCAAAGAAATTTCAGTAAAAAAAAAACATCATACAAATGCTATGATAATCAAGTAGTGCAAAGAAGCCCCGAAAAATAAAAAATACTTGGATAACATTCACTCCAAACTGAGACCGTAATACATAAATGGAAATCATCAAGCAAGCAAATTGCAATCGTTAGAGCAGCGCGAAAGTATCGCCACCAAAAGTAAATGAGCCAAGCGCGCTAAAAGATGGCAAGCAACGTAATGATATGCGGATAGTATTTCCTTAGTTGCTAATCTATTACTACATCCTATATAGTATAGTTAAGAATAAACAATAAACACTTTTTCGTTGTTTTGTCTTATTTAAAAACTCATTTCGAAAAAAGTACTAATTTCAATTTGTAAAATATAAATTAATAAACGTTAAGTAAAATGAAATATGCGTTAGTATAGAAAATGAGAAAACATAAAAAATTAAATTGAATGTATAAAAGCAAACATCTGCGCATACATTAATTATTTATATATACATATACATACATACAAACATACGTATATACCCTAAAAGAAGAAATTAAGCATGCTACATACTTACGACATAAATAAAAAAGTTTTATTTTTATCTAATCGATTTAAAGGAGGCAAATGAAAAGCGCAAAATTAACAGAGATAAAAAAGAAAGGGAAAAATTACTAAAGTACATATCGTACGCATTAAAAATGAAAACGGAAAGTAATTAGCTCAAATTCAAATGAAATATTGATAAATGATATTAGAAAAACAACCAAAATGACATCAAATTAAATGTGAAGCGCTTAGATCGTGTAATAAAATGCGCCACATACAAAATAGTGTTAGGCAGTATCAACACCAAAAGTACTAAATTCACGATTCTCAAAAGTAACGGCAACACTCGATTCTTCAAAGTAACGATTCTAATTATTTAAAAGTACTCAAACGTTTTCAGGTCTAAAAACTATTTAGTACATAAAATGAAATTGATTCCCAAAAAGGACTTCGAACCAAAAAAATTCGCAGCACAAAAAAGTACTCAAAAGGTAAAAAGTGCTTAGTATTCAGTTTCTTGCCAAAATTACTAGGTTCTCTACATTTACTCAACATTGATCGCTTTAAAGCCATTCATGTATTTGTCCTTTCTGTCACATCTAATCACATATTGATTCGACTTTTTTTCGAATTACTTACTGAGTTCCGCTGACGCTGGAGTATTGCCAACAACAAACGCTTCATCTGCTCAGTGGTTCCTTTTCCCTTGAATTTCTAGCAAATGCACCCCGCTGATGTTGTTGGTGCTTTCTTTAGTTTTGTATTCCCCTTTCTTTGAAATTCTTTTCACAAATAGTGCAGCGTGTTAAATTCCCAATTTTGTTGAAATATTCTCAAATTGATGACTTTGGTTTCATTATTTTAAAATGGCGAAATCACATCAGCTGTTAGTGGTCAATAAAGAGTCACTAGATTTTGTTATAAAATGTAGAGTTTGCCAGGAAAACTTCACAAAAAAGTGCCCGATTTTTAAAGTTATCGGTACTGAAGTCCTGGATACTTCCTAACACTACTGCAAACTACATTTATCTATGTATGTACATTTGCAAGGGAGAGCGCTCATAATTACATTTATTTTAGTTTGAAATTGTAAAATTAAAATTAATTATTATAAACATACTAGGTCATGCACAAGTACATACACTACATATGAATGTATACATTAGGACGTCTTAAAATCAATAATTTTTTATGTTCCAAAAACAAATTCAAATTTGTTTGGGGTTTAACATAACAAAATAGTATTGAATCATGAGCCTGGTGGATAGAACGATACCAGCTCTGAGTGATTAGTTTTGATACTTTTCATATATGTAAATACTCGCGTACCTTGTAAAATAAGGAAATATACTTGAGTACGCTTTTTCCCTAATAAAGGACCGTCTGTTCAAAAAAAAAACCGCTGAATGATCTTAAACTTCATTGATTTTTAAATGCTTCGTTTAAACAAAATTTCCTAACAAATTAAATTCGTTACATAAGCTAAGAACTTCGGTGATTAATTGAGCGCTTGGGGTTATTAAAGTTAGAGAAAAAGAACATTCGATGTATATAGGACACAAAGTTGAATACCTGTTGAGGGTTTAAGAAAAGTGGTATAGGTTTAGCACCCTGTAAAAATATCGATATCGGGGGTTTGCATTAAAACTTTTCTATTTGAGCTTAAAATTTTATAAAATAGGTTTGCTGTTGCAAAAGGTACATTTGATCTTTATAAATATTTGTTAAAAATTATATGCATAATTTTTCAGATGCACATATTTTGAATAATCTTCAATACAGGGTGTTGCTTTTGGAAAAAAAATGGCGTAAAAGCAAATTTTGATTTGTTGGCTTACTAACTTAAATGAAAGAAATATGCTGTTAATCCCTATAAAAAAATATATCACACAAAAAAGCGATTAAATAGAGAAGTTACAGGTAGCAACAAATTTCGTTGCATCTACAGGGTGTCCCCTAGTAACAAATAATTTAAGAACATTGTAGTATGGAATGTAATGAACGGAAATTACATATATTATTACATTACATAAATAGTTGTATATGAAGTATTTTTTGTTTGCAAATCGCTGCTAAATAAAATGCCTTGAACTAACGTAATTTGCGCTTTTTTCTTTGCACTTTTCAATTAAACAAAAATGGAATTCGTAATAAAAATCGGCTTTGTTGAAACGAAACGCGTTTTATTTTTTTAGTAATTGTAAAATAAGACATAGACATATATTTCATACAGATATACATATGTACTACGTTCATGCCATTGTTTGGTTTTGTAAATTTATTTTTTTGTGATTCTTGCGCTGCAAGCGGCTCGTGTGACGAACAAAAAGCGAAAAAAGTGACGTAACGCAATTACATATTTGATGACCGTCGTCCACACAGCTTGAAAAGTTGTTTTGTTTATATAAATATATCCAATGATTATTATATTTTCTCTTAATTCTTATACATCATTATACATCAATTGTTTCTATCAAAAAAACAAAAAATCTTACTAAGTAAATTCTTAAAATGTATGCACTTAATTTCTTAAGCTGTTTGCTACTATTTTAATTTAATTTTAATCCACAAACATTTTGTTTATTATTTCATTAGATGTAAAAAAACAAACGAAAAGAAAAAACAAACAAACGGAGCGGTTATTAAGTTAGAGTGAAAAAATTAATAAAAAACACATAACAATTGTATAATCTCTATTGTATACTGCATCCTTCATATTAATACATAGTACATATACACTATCCTATACATAACAACAAAATATAATTTAAAAATAAAAATAATTTAAATATTTGCAGAAGAATTTAATATGAATAATAAAAACAAAAAAACACAAACCGCAAAACAAAAATGTATAAAAATAATCTAAATAAACCTAAAAAAATACCTTATATTAAATAAAAAGTATTAAGAAAAAAGTAAACATCTGTTATGTTTTTATTTTATTTTGGTGTCTTATTTTTGGATTAACAGCCTAATTCCGTGTGGTAACAACATTCGTTTTACCGGCAAATTAACTTTTACACCCTTTTGCTATTCTGCCGGCTTAAGTTGCAGTTCAACTTCGTAACCACCAAAATAGATGGTAACGTGGCGTAACCTTGAAAAACTCTATTTTATTCTCAATTGCATATTGTTTGTTTTTGACAGCGTTGCCATGTACGCTAGAATCGTGGTTACATGAACTGCATTGCCAACGGTTATCATTTTTGGTTAGATAATATATACAGACAAAATTGCCGCTTACGCTCAGAATTGACCCGTAAGTACTAGGGCAAAGTACTGTTACTAGCACGCCAACAAAAACAGACAAAAAACTTTTCTATTGTTGATGCAGTAACAGTACTTAATTAACCCTGCTCACCTCCACTGCCTATTCCATTCTTCTGCAGGTTTCGACCACAACGAGCTGGTTGTTAGAAGAGTTTGTTAAATTTAATAGTTGTATAGAGAATTGTTGTCGTGATAGGTGCGCTGTATTTCCGGAATGGCATAATGTATGTGTTGTTGATGCAGTTTAGGCGGAGAAGCACTCTCAGTCCTTGGACGAAATTAATCAGGTACGCTCCGATGCTATTACCTTGCATTACTAGCGCAACTATAGTAGTACAACAACAACAACAACAACAACTACCGCGACTGCAGCGGGAAGGAATTTTTGACTCCTCGAACCTTCGAGTCGACTTACCTTACGTATTTGCTCGCCAAATTGTATTATCCCTGCAGAAAACCACCAATCACCAGTTCCAGCAGTTTTAGACCAAGCAATGCTTTCAACTGCCCACTTTTACACGGCGATTTCATTGGCAGTGGCAATTGTCGCCAGTGCATTACTTTGCAATTCGTTTTTAACCGGTTTCCATTTCGACAGTTTTAAGATAACTTGGCTTTGGCTAGTTCTCATCCTGTGCCATTTTGGAAAGTTTGGGGGTAGTTTTGGTTGTGGATGAATGATTATCGATATCCGATATTTCAAACTGTCTTTAAACTATCACTTTTGTAACCGGCACTGGACGATTCACAAAGCGTGTAGCTCAAGACTGTCTTTTTAGGAGACTGGTTCGTAATTTTACTGTAGGGATCCTTTACGATACTACATTAGGTATGTGGAGGTTAAGTTTGGATGTAAGACAAAAACCTATAACCTGTATCTGGACTGAAGCTGATGCAAAGTGACAGTCCTGGAGCTACTTGTTTCCATATCTCACAAATGACAAAAGTGGAAAACCCAAATTGATGACATGCGAGATACCGTCGGGCTTATAGATTTCTATATTTTGCATGGTTTCCTCAACTTCCGGGGCGGTGGCAGCGATGGGCATCATCGATTTACAGTTTGGGTGCCTCTCTAAGGATTTTTCATTTAGCCCGTCAGCCGACAAATGCAGGATAAATTCTTTCGAAAAAGGACTCGCTCATCTCTTCGGATCCTACATAACTTTTTAGCCAAAGGCTACACACATCTTCAATCCACAGGCTACAATTTTAAACGTATTTATGATACGTTCTAATAGGGCATCTAACTTTCTGGGTCGTCCCTTGTCCTTCCGCTTCCTTCCGCAATGAGCTTGGGTGGACAGAGTCTGCTGTTAAATAAAAGATTTAGTTCTTGTGTTTAAATTATATTGTTGTTGTTGTTGTTTGTAACAAAAAAAAAACACTCCGCGAAGGTTTTTGGGGATATGAACCCGGCAGGCTCCGGTGCTCCCTTGCGAAACTGCCCGACTGTCGTGGTAGCGATTTGTATGACCAGTGTAATCTTCTGAGTCATGTCACCCCTCCTTCCGTAGGGAAGGAAAATATGTGTAATGACAGGTGAGAGGCTTCATATCCGTAGATCAACCATCGCATATTAGTCGCCTCTTACGACCGGTATGCCTACCTCGTGCATATTCTAAACCCCTAACCCGCAGGAGGAATCAAATTATCTTCAAAAGCATCAGTGCGAAACCGTTAAGCACGACATGGTGGCGCCCTGCCGAATAAAATTCTAACGGGATTGCTGACGCTCTACGTCATCCGGCATGGTCGTATACATTTTGTAGGGAAGCCGAAATAACATGGCGCTTCTTCAGGACTTGGCATATTGTGAAGATCTAGACCTTAAAACCACGAATGATAACCAATCAGCTATTCGATGTCAGGCTTCAGTCTTTCGCTTCATACGCTAGATAGAACCTTATATTTATAACAATTAATGAAATTGATCTCGATGTGGGTGGTGCCATGTACGTGATCGCATTGTTTATGGATTGAACAGAACACAGTTAAGTTTTAATCAAGATGAGTTCGCTCCTCCGATCATCTTGCTGAACCAATATCATCGCCAGTAACTTGTCAAGTTAATTCCGCATCAGATAGTTAATGAGGATGATCAAATGTCATCTCTATTCGAAATCTCACTAAATGTCTGTAAAAACAAGCTTTACTATGGAATATTGAAGTTTATGACACCCTTGCTCCACTTTATACGTTGGTGGGCCATATACAGTCACCAATAAATGACCTATAATTGTCATTTCTAATCTTTTGTTTTGCGGCTAAACGTTATCAAATGAATATGTTTGTGTGGTTAACGAAGTCGCTGTTGCCACCTCTCATCAATCAAAATTTACAGCCGTTCATGTTACTGCAATACCCGATCACATTATGAGAAATATTGCCCATACACAGCATGTGAGTATGTTTGTATATTGATGTGTATATGTAGCTGTTAGTTAGATTTGTTGATAATCGTCATGTTTGAATAGACCGAATGACTGCCGGCTTCTTTTCTGTCGCTGAACTAATTGAGAATTCAATGTAAATCAAAAGGGTTACAAATAATAAAGTGAATTAAAGTATTCAGCAGACGATCAAGCAGATCAATAGAGCAAAGAATTAACCTACAGGCGAGAGTATTGTATTATGAAGCCTCCTCAATGGGGAATAATAAAAGTTCGGTAACAATTGGACTGACACCTACAACAAAATTTTGGCTAAAATTCCGTAGAATGCAAATCTATTGATACAATGAGTTCACCGGAACCCTGGGCTTATCTGTAAAAGTGTTTTCAAAACAAGAAAAGCAAATGGGAATAGCGTATACTTGCATTGTTTAAGAGCATCAGAATTATCTTGCATAGAGTAGCCCAGGCTCCGAAAAGATTACAAATATAAGGCGCCATTTCTCTTTCTGTTGCTTAGATGCATAAGCGTAGCCATCGTTATCTCTGTTGTGTTAAACTAGTGGTGGAAGTGTTATTGAGTTAGGGATGGATGCTCAGCATGTTTTAGGCTTAGTTAAGTCAAAGATATGTGTTGATTAAACTTACCTTTGCAATTTAAAATTGCTGGATTTCTACTCAGCTGGGTTGGTCACTTTGAATAAAAAACCTTTAAAATAAAAAATAAAATTTTATTTGTTATTAAAAAAAATTTTAGTGATGAGTGAAATATTATTGTTTATTCAAAAAATTTTGAATAAAAAATTGAATTTCAAGCTTTTGAAAATTAAAAATAATACATCGAGATACAGCAAAATTATACCCATATGTGCATATAGACATAATGCTTATTTGTTAAGATTGTTTTGGTTATTTCTGTATAAATTTCGATGCACTGAGTTTATTTGATTCAATTTCGGGATCATTGCTGCACAAAATAAGTCTACTTAGGGCCTACTTGGTAGTTTTAAGGGTGATTTCAGGAAAGTTTTAGGAATAATTTTAAGATTTTTTCAGCACCATTTCGTAATTGATTGGTGGATTATATTAAGACTTTTTTGGGTTCATATTTCAATTATTTTAGGGATCTTTGAGGGACTTTTTCAGGGAAATTACTCCAAAAAAGTCTCGTAATGATTCCAAAATAGTCCCGAAAACAAAACCGAAATGACCCGGTAAAGCCCACAACACAATTCAGCATATGCCCCGAAATTACCCTGAAAGAAGTAACAAAATGGTTCCTAAAACTATCCCGAAAACATCGAAAGAATCCCGCCAAAATCCTTACTTTGTCCAGCAATGGTCCTGAACTGGCATCCAATCAACTCAGTGAATCTCAATTTATACAGAAACAACCGAAAAAATCTTTATAAATACACATTATGTCTATATGCACATACGGGTATAATTTTGCTGTATCTCGATGTATTATTTTTCATTTTCAAAAGCTTGAATAAAAAATAAATTTTTATTTGTTATTTTTTCGTCACTTGTCACTCAAATTTTTGAAAACGCCCATCCCTGTTAGAAGCTCTCGCCATTCATAGGGTCGAGATATCAATTATTAACGAAATAAAGAGACTCGATTTGACCTGCGTTTATCCTACCAATATGTGATAACGAAACCGCAAGGCGATAAAGCAATTAGGTTTACTCCAACTATCATAGCATAGTAGTTAGAGCCGGAAACCTTTTAAGCGCCTTCTAGCATACCTATAATTAAAAAGAAGCTCTGCCAAAGTCGCCTGGCAGATATATTGTCCCAAATAACGAGTATTATTATCGATTCGAACGTTTTTTAGTCTCTCCGTAAGAATGTTATGCAGTGTGTGAAGCGGCTAGCATGATTGATTTCTTTTGAGCATGTGCGATCACGAGTCAATTCCCATAAACCATAAATAATCAGAATGAGTAGCGTAGCATATATTTTCTAAGAATATAAATGTGGCACATATGCTTGCGATGTTTTTCCAAATGTTAAAAATTTTGCAAGAGAAATAAACCAGGAAAAAAACAATAAGTGCGATATAAGTATGTATACATTCATTTATTAACTTGCGGTGAGCCATCTACGCGTTCTCAGGCGTCTCATAATAAGGCATACTGGACAAACCTTCTAAGAACTAAATAAAAACTTTAAACAAAAAGCGATTTGATTTAGAAGTCATACTACTTTTGTTTTTCCCAAGTCAGCAGCAATCTACTCCACCCTGTACCGCTAAACACGGGTGCCATTAGGAATACATTCTGCGCAAAGCTCATCGTTAAATTTCCTTAAATCGTTATTTTGATCGTTGTTGTTGTTATTAACAGTGCTTCTACTGGCCTAATGGCCACGATCCTTTCAGAATCGTCATCAAGCTTTTCTAATGAGTAATATTGCTGTCAGAAGAGTAGTAATCGAACAGGTAAAGACATGTTTTGTATCGTGAGGGGACATACTATGTACATGCAGCGCAATTATTTGGTTTGATGGGGTTAAGTTTGGATAAGTAAGAGTTTATCCTGTTATAATATCCAAAACGAAGTTGTGCTAGCATGACTCTAGTCTCAATCTGAATGACGCGCTCCACTTCAGCTATTTCAGGTGGTTAGATATCAATTATGGTGTTCACAGGCCGATATCTGAGGGATCTGTCTACCGACTCAGTGTGGAGGTCGGTTAGAACCCGCCTATGATTATGCAAATCAAACGGCAAGGTAATGTGGTGCCGGATCTCATCATAATGCTTACGGAGATGTTTCCTTCTGGCCATAGGAGGCGAAGTTTATCCTAGTACAGAGTTCGTCAATGCTCCCCCTCTAATATGCCCCGTTCTTTACATCTTCTGTCATCCCAATAGTAAGCTCGAGTCCAACTCCCAGTAAAAACCTTTGAATGGATGTAGCGTCGTATTTTCGCAACAGCTGTCGGCTTGTCCACCCGTTGTACGTGATTGTTAATTTGCTCTCAAAAATATAATTTAAAAATATATTTTTTAATTATTTAAATTACTAGATTTTGCAAAATTATATCGTCGTTCGATAAGTGGTTTTGATATATGACAACGAAGTGAACTGTCTTACGTTTTGAAGTAAATAAATTTTCCTTGAAAATGAATTAAGCCATAAGATCTTAATTTCAAAAACTACCGAAGTCTACTGGGTAGTTGCCCTTAAATTATAGTCTGTAATATATTCGCCTTAGTCGTCATTAGATCAGAGTGGTCTCATCTCTGAGCCTTATACATGTAATTTTGTGTAACATAACACGGAAGATTATGGGAAAGTTATGGGAAAAATAGGGCAGTGCTACACTCTCATAGTAGAGAGTTTTTCTTCGCATATTAGATGGAAATTAAAATGGTTTAGATGTATGTGTCCTAAAGAATATTTTAGGAAACGTGGGTGGTGCTACGTACCACTTAAGAAAAGCTTAACTTCTTATATCTGCTCAACTAAAAATATTAAGTGGATACCCAATATTTTGTATAAGATCTTTTCTACACCTAAAATATTTTGATTACTTTTCAATTGTTTTTATATCAGACTGAGCAGCAGAAGCGTGCCCGAGTTTGCTATAAGTACTTATTTGGTAACTCCCATTACATAAATCAATGCCTTATTTTTCTGTTATTAATACTTTAATGATCGGAATTCAATCGGAATCTGTATATTACTCTGTAAAGCTAAATGTTTGCAGTGTGTACTTCACGCACACGACAAATATCTCATGGTAATGAAAATTAATTAAAAAACTGAACTCCACATTCGATTGACATAAAAGTTCTTTATACTTATAAATAAATATGTATGTATGTATATACATTTCAATGTACAGGGTGGCTGATGAATTTTGCTACATTAAGAAACTCAAATAATTTTTTTTTCAGTGTATGGAATTCATTTTTCTTTTATTCATGTTAAAGCTCATTAAATTTTATTAAATATAGCTTAATTAGTTTTAAAAATAATGGAATTTAAATGCCCCCCTGCTCGTCGATGCATGTGCGGCATCTTACCAAAAAGTTGTTCATTACTGCTTGGAGAGTTGAGACAGGAATAGCCGCAATTGTTTTTCGAATGGATTGCCTTAGTTCATTCAAATTTGTTGGTTTTGCTTTGAAGACTTCCTGTTTGCAATAACCCCACAAGAAAAAGTCAGGTGCAGTAAGGTCAGGCGACCTGGGTGGCCAACGGAATGTGGAGTTTCTGGATATCAGCTTATTGGGAAATTTTCGTCGCAATTCTGTCATAACAGGTTGGGCTATATGAGGAGCTGCACCATCTTGCTGAAACCACACAGAGTTGAAAGAAATTCTCATTCGGCGTAATTCTGGATAGAAAAACTCTCTCAACATGCTCAAGTAACGGTGTGACCGTTTTCTTCGAAGAAGTAGGGCCCGACAATGCAGCGTGATAAAACTGCACACCACACTGTGACACGAAGTGGATGCAATTCCGTCTCATGGAGTATCTGTGGGTTGGAAGCACTCCATATTCGACAATTTTGTTTGTTTATGTTGCCGTTTAAATCGAAACGGGCCTCGTCAGACATGAAAAGACAGTTCAACATGTTTCCATCCTCTTCCACCATTTGAAGCATCTTCTGGAAAAATTCCAAGCGAATCGGCAAGTCTGCAGCGTTCCGTTTGTTGGCCATTTGAATTTTATATGGGAATAAGTCCAAATCTTTGTGCATAATTGACTGTAATGACTGTCTGCTTACACCCATTTGAGCAGATAAGCTTCTTGTCGAAACACGTGGATTGTTTTGTATGGCAGCAGCTACAGCAGCGATTGTTTCCTCCGTTCCAACTGAAGGGTTTCGATGGTAAGGTCTTCTGTTGACTGTCCCATGCTCGGCAAAATTGTTTACAAGTCTTATTATGGTCCATCTGCTCGGAGGATTGCCGCCAAACGTGCGCCTTTACTCTCTTTGAACCGAAACTACGGACTCCAGTGCGTGATAGCGGCGGACAATCCAAATTCTTGTTTCAGTATCCCAGTTATCCATTTTTGTTAAATGTAAAAGTCAATCTGCAAAATAAAAAAAAAATTAACCAGATTCATTAAACAGAAAAAAAGTTATTTAATTTTTTTTTGCTAGCGGCTTTCATTAGCCACCCTGTACATAAGTACATATCGGAGTCTGCTTCTACAGAGTTTTTAAGCTGCTTATTGTTTGAGGAAAATTCTTTATTTCTGTATATGCAGCATAATATTTTGAAGGCCTAATTAAATAAATAATTGGTTCCACTATGCGCGAACGCCACGCTCCGTAATCCAGTACCAGTATGATATCGAACCAGTCCGAATAGCATGAAATAGTGCACCAATTGCTGATTCCTCATCCCTGCAGTCAATTCTAATAGTTTTATACTAGTCAAATACTAGTTTGCCAAAACGGCTCAACCAGTTTGAGTTCTGTAATTTTTCATATTAGCAACTGGTATTTTTATTATATATATTTTATATATGTATCACTACATTAAACAAATGAAATATAAATAAAAATATATTCGCTATTCATAGCAATTTTACACTTGGAATACATTTCTAAAAGAAAATTTTCTTCTTTTTTTTTATTAATTAACCTTTTTGATTGAATTTTATAATTGATTTCACAGTCATAAATCTTCAAATTTTCTTGAAACATTTTTAATCTCAGATAGAATCTAATTCATACTTGTAAAAATATCTTTTCATAAAATTAAGGAAATTCAAGGAAGATTAGCTTTTTATGGTGAAAATTGCAAGTTTCGTATATGGCTTATGAAAATCTAGTACATACGAGGTGTGCTCAAAACGTATCGCGAATTTTGAATTTTCGCTGGTTACGTATATTCGAATTTCGAATTTTTTGTGGCGTTATGTTGGTACTCATGTCTCTCACTTATGCCGACAAGCTCGGCCATTTTGAATGTTCAGTTAATTGTTGACAGCTGTTTTGCTTGCACGTGTTTTGGATCGTCTTCGATTTTTACCTATTCAAAAAAATATATCAAAGAACCTGTATCAAATTTTGTGTGAAAAACGAAATTAAGTGCGCGGATGCATTCCGAATGTTGACTGTGGCATACGGAGAAGCTACCTTGGACCGAAGCAACGTTTATCGGTGGTACAAAATGTTCTCAGAAGGCCGAGAAGATGTGCAAAGAAGAACAAAAATTGGCTTTTGAACCACGATAACGCCGCTGCTCACGCATCGTTGCTTGTGCGCGACTTTTTGGCCAAAAACAACACACTAATGATGCCGCAGCCACCGTATTCCCCAGATCTGGCCCCCTGTGACTTTTTCTTGTTCCCTAAACTAGAGGCCCATGAAAGGACGACGTTACGCTTCTCTTGACGAGATAAAGACGGCATCGAAGGAGGAGCTGAACAAGATACAAAAAAATGATTTTTTGAAGTGCTTCGAAGATTGGAAAAACCGTTGGCACAAGTGTATAATATCTCATGGGGATTACTTTGAAGGGGACAAAACAGATATTCATGAATAAATAAATAATTTTTGAAAAAACACAAAATTCGCGATACTTTTTGAACACACCTCGTAATGTACAAGTTCTTAGTAACTAAATTTTGTAAAAAGTGCTATTTTAACCACCTTATTATTGTATGTTTATGAAAATTGCATTTCACATTCACAATAAATCAACCCTGAAAAATAACAACAATTCAATATTTCTTTTGTGAATTTTTTGAAAACTTTTTTATAAGAAAAAGGTTACTTAAATTATTCCAAAAAGAAATGTTATTTACTTACACAATTGATTTGATAAATGATCGTTTCGTTTTCACTTTTCTTCGTGGTTTCATTTGAAGATTTCTTATTCGTGGTTGCTTCGCTGCTGCGCCGTTATTGCAGTAGTGACGTGCAAAAATGAGGGTGATTTTGTTGACATGCACGTACGTACATGATCTGCACCCCAAATATGTATACTATTTAAACCACGAAATTCTCAAATAGACTATGATTTTACTATCAGAACTATCATTTACAAGAAAGTTTTATATTTAATACAATTAAATGAATATTAATAACTCAAAATATTAGTTGAATAGAAAATTAAAATGTAGGACGGCGTTGTACTGAAAGATTGTGGGCTGTTTTCTTTTTCGCTAGTGTATGCATGTATCGACAATTTAAGAGGGTTTTTGCTGCTTATAATAGCGGAAACGTTGCAGTCTCTTATGTGGAAAAGAGAGTTAGTAGAGTAGTAGTGCTCGACATATTATATTAGATCCGATTTAGTTTACAACTAGTCGTTCGACTGTCGAATAATTATTGAGATATTTTTCTGCGCCACCACAAATATGCACAGGCCCGTGGTTTAAGGTTTTCACTTTATTAGAGTACTTAGTTTTCTTATTTATTTGAGGGAAATACAATTATAAATAATTATATTACATTATGAGAAGGCACTAGCAACAAAGACTATCGGCCTGAGAGTACTTAATTAATTTTCCTGTTTTCGTTATAAATTTTTCTATGCCAATAATTTTTAAGTGCGCCTGCATGTACCGCGTATATAATAGGGATATCGTTAAATTTTATATAATTAATAGAAAGAGTGAGATAATTTTTTTTTTGGTTTAATTTTTGTGAATTCGGTTTAAACTGGGTTGTACTGAAATAACAATTTTTGAAGGGGCGAACCGCGAGCTATTTTGTTACACACATAGTTCCTGCTCTAGTGCAATGGAGAATGCCTACTCAGTGCAAAGTAACAAGGCAAGGGCGACTATATTTTTATTGAATTTCCTGAGAAAGCAGAACTTACGGTGTCAAGGTTGGTAACATCAATCTCTACAGCTTAGGCCCACAATTGCACGCTATTGTAAAAGACGGCGGCTGAGTGGTTTTGATCCACTGCTCGTACTGTCTTGTCTAGCACGTTGTCCAAAAACTCGCTTGGTATCGAGCGTCTAATGGAGAAATCTCCCAATTTTTGGGCTAGTTGTAGATGTTGCCAAAAGGCTTCATATCACCACTACCTTATATGCCATCTGTGTCACCAGTTCGAGACTTTTGCCCACAGGGTTTCCGGTATTAATGATACCCGAAAGAAACTCAAGCACCTCACACTCTCATTTTGCATCCAACGTTGCCTTGTGGACAGTGGTTTTTCCTGGGTGTGTTGTTCCTTATCGTACCAGTTCTTCTACTTCGCTCAGTGCAGTTCTATGATATCTTCAGCGGTGGTAAAGTGTGAGGGTAAAATATGAGCCCACTTCTCACTTACATCGTCCCATCGAAGGGTGGTCTCTACTTGCGTGCATTTGGTAATTAAAGCTTCATTTTGCAACCTTGAAAATACTGCTTTTTCGGATGTCCTTGATGTGGGCGCCTGGTATTACAAAAAATAATAACTCTGGCAGCGACAAATTCAATGAACCTCTTTCTCTTGGTACATGCTAAATCGTGGAGGCTGAATTTCCAACCAGAGGGCCAATGAGATGCTCGAGACAGGGTACAATAAAGTCATATTAATCAAAATGGTTTTCACAATGAATATGAAATAAAGCCACTATGGCATTATTGCACTTTTGGTAATTTCACGTGTGATGTTTATGTATGACGTGACATCTCAATGACATCGCATAAATCAAACAGCATTTTCCGGAGGCACGGCTGCTGTTCCGGCATTTATTTAAAAAAAAACGCGATTTTTTATTCTAAATTGTAATTTTTTATTTTGATTTTACATTGATCAAAGAAAGTGGTGCAGACGAAAATTTGAAATAAAAAATCGCGCGAAAATTTGTAATAAAATTCAATCAAGGTACAAAAACTATTCACACTCGTAAGGCATTTTCGAGCCAATTGGAAAGAACTTTTTTCATTTTTCTGAAACGGTCTAATGTGCATACATACCAACACATCAATATGATCGCAATGACTTTTTTTCAGGAACTGCAATAGTAATGCCAATACCGCAAGTAATATGAACGCAAAAATGCGTAATGTTTTTAGTGCAGAGCAGTGGCCACAAAGTGCGCTAACGTCATCGTATTGTCACCGCATTTACGAGCTATAAACACGTACGTTTGAATGTATGCATTCATGTTACTATGTCACATCACTGTCTGCCTCTCTAAGGGCATCTATGTATGACTATTAAACTTACAAAGAGGCAATTGTTGGCATCTTCACAGTAACAGAGATTTTCTTCTGCTTAACCCATTTTGCCGGCAAAGTTTGAATGAGTTTTCCAATAATGGGTGTACCATTTGGTAGTCTTTTCCGTGAAGTTAATCAGTTATGGCTTAAAAGCTATGACTAACGAGATTTGACACGCAACAACCAAAACTGTCTGGGCTTTTAAATGCCTAAAAAGGAGAATGATGAGTCGAAAATGAGGTAGATTGACTCACTGTGTCACTGGGAAGGTCCCACGTATCTTCAGCTACAGGTACAGGAAAGTTGTGTTTATGTTGTTGAGAGCCTGGCAATGTACCTTTGGTTAAAACGGCTGAGTAATATGATGCTGAACCTCATCGTAGTGCTAACGGTTATGTTTACTTATTTGTCGGTAAAAGGTTCGAATTAAAGCAGTCGTCTGCTAAGATTCTGGGGTTTGCAACAGCTTAGCAGGAACGGCCTGTTCAGGATTTCATTATGTTCTTTTAAACCGAGGATTTTAGCCTGCCACCCCTGCCATGCCCTCGAGTGAGTGTCTTCTAAGCTCTGTGACCATATTAAGCAACGCTTAGTTTAGAACAGTTAAGCCGATTGTAGCCGCTTTGTATTTTAATCGATGCTGAATAAAATGTTTATTTGCTCGGTGCAGGTCTTAAAGATTTACCCATTAATTGCGATGTGGTCATTAATTGTAGCAAATCAATTGAGAAA
This sequence comes from Merzomyia westermanni, assembly GCA_949987695.1. Lineage (NCBI taxonomy): Eukaryota > Metazoa > Arthropoda > Insecta > Diptera > Tephritidae > Merzomyia > Merzomyia westermanni. Next base: position 137,935,385 of record OX465288.1, read on the forward strand.
TCTTTATCCTATCGCACTATCGTAGTACTGATGTGGAAGAGTGCTTCGAAATGCGAAAACTAGAAAATATTGGAATAGGCCACGACGCTTGGTTTTCTTCTTGGTTATAATCAGGTAATTGAAGGTTTAACTTTTTGGACTAGGCGGGAAAGATGTTTCCTCAATGTTGAATGCCTTTGACAGGTAGAGTGTAACGAGGACAGTACTATGACGAGGTCTTCTCTGATTGAAACTGACAGTTACTTCGTGAATTAAACCAAATTAAAAAAGTGAATTTCGTGTCCTGACTAAAATTAAGAGAACTTTAATCTAACAGTTTCATTGGTGGTTAAAAAGTGATTTACTGAGTTCAGTTGTGGCCATACGATCACAAGTTACGCGTTATGAGCGCAATCGATCACTTCGTTTAACCCAGATAACCCTAATGTCCTATATATAGGACGGAAAGTTTATGTATTTAAACTCACACTCGCGAACGTTAACAAATAACGGAAACGCGCTGTTATACGCAGCAGAGATTGCGCAACTGTATTAACAGTTGTAATTTGCTCTTTTGCTATAGAAGTGTGAGATATTTGATTTTGAAGTTTGTGAAATTTGGAAAATGCAAAATTATAACCTACGCTTTGAAAGGTAAGTTAATTTCAGGGGGCTAAAATTAAAATTTGGTTAATGTTTTATATTGGAAAGCAGAGTAAAATAAGTGTGTTGTCGAATACATTCACTAACATGAATTATTTTTAATTTTTTATGGCGAATTTCAACGAAAAAATTTTATTTTACTATAAATAGGACCCCTCCAAAAACATAAAAATCGTTTATTAATTTTTGCTTAAAGCATATACATAAATACGTTTTTATATCTGTTTTAAGAAGTGTGAAAGGGAAAAAGCGGAAAAATTTCCACTGCATAACTTAAAGGGTTATCTGGGTTAAATTGAAAACCTAAAAAACTGCTTGGATGGTAAGAAATTCGGGTCAAATGAAGTGGTCATCACTGAATCAAATACCTCTTAAGGAATCCTGTTATTTAGAAGGAAAATGGAAAGGAATGTGAATTGAACTAGAATTTTAGCTGACACAAAAACTATGGTTAGCACAGCGTGCCAAAATTTCTCTGATGAAGAAGTCTAGCATCTTCCAAAATGGATATATAAGAAAAGCTATGGCGGTTGTCCCTAAACCTTTTCCTATTCTATTCTATTCTATTCTATTCTATTCTATTCTATTCTATTCTATTCTATTCTATTCTATTCTATTCTATTCTATTCTATTCTATTCTATTCTATTCTATTCTATTCTATTCTATTCTATTCTATTCTATTATATTATATTCTATTCTATTCTATTCTATTATATTATATTCTATTCTATTCTATTCTATTCTATTCTATTCTATTCTATTCTATTCTATTCTATTCTATTCTATTCTATTCTATTCTATTCTATTCTATTCTATTCTATTCTATTCTATTCTATTCTATTCCATTCTATTCTTTTCTATTCTTTTATATTCTTATCTATTCTATTATATTCTATTCTATTCTATTCTATTCTCTTCATTCTATTCTATTCTATTCTATTATATTCTATTCTATTCTATTCTATTCTATTCTATTCTATTCTATTCTATTCTATTCTATTCTATTCTATTCTATTCTATTCTATTCTATTCTATTCTATTCTATTCTATTCTATTCTATTCTATTCTATTCTATTCTATTCTATTCTATTCTATTCTTTTCTATTCTATTCTATTCTAATGAAAACTTTTAATAATTAATTAAAATAATTATTAAAAAAATAAAAACAACAGTAATTTATATAAATAAAAAAGAAAAATTATTATAATTGGCCTTAAGATGTAAAAACCACAATTCAATACAATTGAATACAATACAATTAAATTGTTGGTATACGAAATAGGAAAATAAAACTATTTTTTATTCCGAAAGTAACCGAATTTGCAAATGACTTTATCTGGAAAACACCCTAGAGAATTTGTCTATACGGAAATCCAACCATACATCTTCTCTACTTTGCACACCTTTGCTTTCGATAGTCCTTTTCTATTCTTAACTTCAACGCTATGTCAAATATTTTCTGTTTGCTTAGGAATACTTGTTTAACGAAGAGCAACATAAAATGAAAAAAACAGAAAATATTATAGGCGCCTACATGTTTTCAAGGAAAATTCAAAATTAGCAATAAGTTTTTCAAAATGCTCCTTTATTTACTTATTACTAAGTGCTTGCTAGTATAAATGCGCTAATGTTAAATGTAATTCAAAATCAACTCACTTAATGACACACCCTATATCTAATCACACTCATGGATGTATCTGTTGTACATACATACAAACACATGCTCATATCTGTTGCCGCTCACGAACACATTGAGATGATAAGTTTGCGTTGTTCGAAACATAATGCAATGATTTTTTTCGACCATTGAAGTTTTTCAAAATAAATAAAAATGTTCTAGCTCAGTAAGACGCGCGCATTTAGTTTGCTATTAGCTTTGCTCGCGTACGGTTCGAAAAGAAAGCAAAAAAATTCTAAAGCGATCATTAGAATTATTTCTTACTTTGCCTAAATGCATTGATATTCAGTCATACAAAGTGTGTGATTTTACTTCCGCTCTGATATCAATAAAAGTGGGAAGAGTGTGATAAGAGAACGGTATTGCAACAGGTTACAAGAAAAAAAAATAAAAAAAGAAAATAAAAAATAATAATAATTTTTGTAAATTGATATAGTATAGTGATTGTTGCTTTGTTGATAAATGTAAATAAAAAACGAGCTAAAAAAATTGCAAAAAAAAAATTTCAAATGTAACTACTGCAGGTTGCACATGGCGTATGAGTAACAAAGGCACATGTTAACATGTAACTCTTTTATCAATACATAAATATGTATGTACATATGCCAAATTTGTAGCAAATTTTTTGTTAATATATTTAGTTCAAACAAGTTCACGTATTCAAGGTGACTGGCGAATAAAAAAAATTTAATATGTAAATAAAATTTAAATACTGAAAAGGTTTTCAAAAAAATTCAAAGAACAGCACAAACAATATTATATTTTTTTTGGCACTGCCCCTATATTTTGTAGTGCCTGAGTCACTGATTATTTTTGCGGCATATCAATGAGTTTATAAACAAAATAGATTTTCACTCAAAATGCGGTGAGTTAGCCAACGGCAGTCTTAAGCAAGAAAGGAAGAAGGAATTGGCATAGACGCACCCAACAAAAAAAACTTGCTTTTCCGATATATAGCACTTCTCTCAAGCGCACTTACATATTTTTTTTTCAACTTTGAATATTTATCGGTTGAACAATAATTATTTTCATTCAATATAAATTAGCAGAATTTTCACGCTATAAATAGTTGGCACATTAATAATTAAGCCGAATGTTTATGCTCGATGTTCAAACAGACCACAAAACCTAAAAACAT